>JARLTB010000057.1:9955000-10605000 GCA_030141615.1 Unio pictorum
ATTAGGTATTTTACAGTTATTGATAATCGTGTAATCACTAATTTTTAAAATACGTTTCGAAATAGCTAACATTATCTGTTTTTTTTCAGTAAAATATTCGTTCACAATTTAAGGTATAATTTTAAAATCATTCGTTAGACTGTTCGTCTATCCGTTAAAGTACATTAAGTATTGTTATCACCTCATTTTAACATCATGTGCCTGCATAAGTCATGAAGTATTGAGAGGTTTATACGGGCGACACAGCATTTTTCGGATCTATACATTGTGTAGATAGCTGAGTGGTATATACGAAGGGATATCAAATAACCCATAAGTTACCTGTAGCTGTTTATTTGTGTTTATCATGTTTTCCATGCAGTAGTTAGGACATTATATAACTAAATTGTTTATGAAGTTATGTTATTGTTTCGTACGATTAATAAATGATATTTCAAAATACAAGATTTATTACTCTGTGGCAACCAAACTTGCAAAACCAATGCGTAAATGCATTTTTACTCTCCAATTAAGGAGATATTTTTCTGTGAAAAATGCTAAATTTCACTATTAAAACCAATTCTATAACATCAACACATAACTGAAATAAAATAAATTCTTAATTACAATATTTAAACACTGTAACAATATATAGCTTTCTCTGTTGACGCTACTAATTCCCAATATGTGTTAGGCATATCTTAGCAATACCATGTATTCTGGGCTGATCTCATCTGAAGTTGAATTGGTGATAGGCTGATCCCAGCTCAAGTAAAATATGTGCTAAGCTGATCCCGTCGTTTGAGTATATTGTGGGCTGATCCCATCTTCCAGTAAATAAATGCTAGGCTGATCCTAGTGTGACTGTTTATTTTGGTCCGATCTCATCTGAAGTCAAATCTGTGCTAGGCTGATCACTGCATTCAAGTGTATCCTGGGTTAATCCAGCTTCAGTAGACTAAGAGCTAGGCTGATACCAATATTTTAATGTATTTTGGGCTGATCCCATCTTAACTAAATCTATCCAAGACTGATCCACGCATACAGTATATTCTGAGTTGATGAAACATTTGTTGACTATAGCTAGGCTGTTATCAGTATTAGAGATATATTCTTCTTTCTTATTTCGTTTATTTATATGTTGTAAATAAAACTAATTAACGGGCATAACATTTACGCCATATGTATAGTTTATGATTATCCGATTGGGGCGAAATGCATTCGTTTTAAATATATCAAATGAGAGCCCCTAAAAGAATACCAGTTTGGAATGTAAAAATCCATTTGGATGGATTATCTCTTAAACACATGATACTAAATGTATGTAAACAATTGCTCCTGAGCAGATAGAAATCGGTTACAGGGCACTCTGTCTGTTTGTCTGTTGAAATGTCACATTGCGAAACCTCGGATAGTTTGCATGAATAAATGCACTCTGCAGTGACGGAACAGAATTTTCCGCATCGCAAGAATCCATGAACAACCACCATACACATGCTTTGCAGTGTCAAATTAACGCCTATGTAAACATATTCACTTAAAAAAGATGAAAACGGCACCAACATCCTGTATGTAATATGAAATTATTTCGTTATATTTGAGATGTTTCTTTTTGTTCCACAAAGTATGTAATGCAGCCGGTCGAACTGCTCGAAAGTGTTACGATTCCCAGCCTGTAATACCTGCAAGGTACAACTTAGTTATGGAGTACTGGGTAAGAACACGCACGCATACCTGAAATGCCACAAAATTCATCAAACACTAAAAGTCAGCTCTATACACTCACCAAGTATTATCGGACAAAAACCACAAGTCCTGCACACACGCTGTGTCCAAAACGTCATCAAATCTGAAGCCAGGATTGGTTGGTGGGGGATGTAGAAGGGTATGGAGTGGCATGCAGCTGGAGTGTGATCTGCATTGGTTACCAAGTTCTTGAACTTCTTGCTGAAGTATAATGCGAGCCTGAATAACGCATTGTCATTCGGCAGCAAATCATATTCGTCTTATAAGAAAATTTCATCATAAGTGGTATTTTGGACTGATCGTTGTTAATGATTTCAGCAGATGCAGAATTGTCTCATTTAATTAGAATTATTTTCGTATGACACTGAGACTACAAGACCTAAATGGTGAAAAGTTACAAGCAGAACCAGGTAGTAATAATTGCGCACAACGACCTGATCATAGCACAAAATAGACCCAAATAGTATTGTCTGATAAACAATGCAAAATTTCATCCATGCTATCGTAATCTTAGCAGTAGGAGTTTGGAATAAATAACGATATAGACAAAGCATATTACCATGATGCTATCGTAATCTTAGCAGTAGGAGATTTGAATAAATGAGGATATAGACAACGCATATTACCTTGATGCAATCGTAATCTTAGCAGTATGAGTTTTGAATAAATGAGGATAAAATCTGCAAGCCCGATTAATGTTTGTTTGTTTGTTTGCTTGAATTTATCGGCGCACCAGCACTTTTGGGCCATTTAGTGCCATACAAAATTTTAGATGTTCTAAAATAAAGGTTTAACATCGACCAGCGATATAAAAACCATAATAGTTAAATATAAAATGGTTAAATGTTGGTGACATGAAAATAGGAAGCTTCCCAATCAACGGGAGATGTAAATGGTATATGTAGATGATAAGATGTTGTAAAAAGTGGTGATATTTGCATTAGATAAAAATATTCTAGGTGATTTGTATTGTATAAAAAAAGTTCCTTCATGTCATGTACATGATAGTATTTAGCTCGCGTAGGTTGCAGGTCGGAACACTCGGTCATAAAGTGTTTAACAGTGAATGTCTCATTGCAGGAAACGCACTCTGGTGGATCTTCACCTTTTAGTATGTTGGAGTGGGTAATGTATGTATGACCGATTGTGACCTTTGCAATGACAACGTCATCCCTACGGATAGTTCTGTAGGAAGGAGTTAATTCTCCCAGGGTTGGTTTTAGGGTATGAAGTTTGTTATTGACTGCATCATTCCATGACGCCTGCCACTTCTGACGTAGGTACTTTTTCATACAATCCGATGGTTCTTGGGATAGAGCCCTCTTAGCAGCCCGGTCTGCTTCTTCATTATCTTTAACCCCAATATGGCTAGGTAGCCAACAGTATGCTACATTGTAAGCTTCGATGTTTTGACGAGAATATCGACTAGTAATGGATTATCCAGTTTTCTATGGTGTAACGGCGGAAGTACTGACAGCGATTCACAGAACATAATGCTATTTAAAATGCGTTTTTGTTTAATAAATTTCAGAGCAAGGTCTATTTCTCTGATTTCCGCTGAAAATATGGACGCATCGTTTGGGAAGCGCAATTTGGTTATGTGCTTGTGCTAACGAAGGCTGCAGCAGCCTTGTCATCAACTTTGGATCCATCAGTACAAAAATTTGTGTAGTATTTAAAATCGTTGAGGAGTTCATGATAAGAGTTTCGGAAAATGGCAGGATTTGTCTCAGAACTGATGAGATATTAAGTTTGATAGGGACAAAACTGGATGATATTCTGATGCCAAATGAAGGTATGGTATTTTGGTTTGTTTTCGTATAGAGTTTTGTATTTTGGTTGAAAAACAGCAAAAAAGCAGGGTCAGAGGGTTCGATTTTAACCTTAGAGGGTACTATAGAGAAAGCATTTCTCTGCGGTGCGATACAGGTGGTTCATTCGCTTCCGCGAGAAAGCTTTCGCATGGAGATGACTTAAATGCTCCTAGAGCAAGTCGTATTCCCTGATGATGAATTTGGTCGAGCTTTTTCAAATAAGACTTCCTAGCTGAACCATAAACAATGCATCCATAGTCTAGTATCATCATCTTATAATCTCCGCCTGTGGCCCCGTTTCGGACATAGGCCGCCAACCAGCTCCCTCCAGGCGTCCCGGTTCTGGGCGAGTCTCTCCAGCTGTCCCCACGTCTTGCCCATCCTCTTTGCGTCTGCATTCAAATCACGGCGCCAGGTGTTTCTGGGTCTTCCTCTCTTTCTCTTTCCTTGAGGGTTGCATGTGAGGGCTTGCCTGGTGATGTTGGGAGCAGGTTTGCGGAGGGTGTGGCCAATCCATCGCCAGCGTCTCTGAAGGATGTCATCCTCAACGGGCTGTTGCTTCGTTCTCTGCCACAGTTCGTTGTTGCTGATTCTTTCTGGCCAGCGGATCTTGAGGATCTTCCTTAGGCAGGTGTTGATGAAGACCTAGATTTTCTTCATGGTGGTAGCGGTGGTTCTCCAGGTCTCTGCTCCGTACAGCAATATCGGCTTCACGCTGGTGTTGAAGACCCTGATCTTGGTGGTGATGTTAAGCTGCCTTGATATCCATATGTTCTTCAGCTGATGGAAAGCTTCCCTTGCTTTGCCGATGTGTCTTAATGTCTTCATCCGTTCCTCCCTTCTTGTCTAGCAGCAGAGAGGGTGAATCCTACAACGTTTTGAGACAAAATTTGATTGAAATCTTAAAACGATCCGTCCTATAATCTCATTTTAACCAAAAAAGAGGGTGAATCCTACAACGTTTTTAGACAAAATTTGATTGAAATCCTAAAACGAGCCTTCCCTACGAAATCTCATTTTAACTAAAAAAATGAAAACGGAGATTTTACGATTTTTTAATCAATTTTTTGATTGAAATCCTTAAACGAGCCGTCCTATAATCTCATTTTAACCAAAAAAAAATATCTCAGGGGCAAACCCTACAACGTTTTCAGACAAAAAATTGATTGAAATCTTAACGAGCCTTCCCTACGAAATCTCATTTTAACTAAAAAAATGAAAACGGAGATTTTACGATTTTTTAATCAATTTTGGTCGCAACTTGTTGTCATCCACCCTCTCTGCTGCTACAGGTTAACAAAAAATAATAAATGATTTTAACCGAATATTTGATCAAGTCTTTAGGATCTCACAAACAGACTAATCGCTAACACCTCTTCTTGTAGATCAATTAGATTATTGGACTGATCTGTGAGTTTGAAATTAATTCTTGTTAGCGAATCATTATGACACCGCATATAGACTGGATTAACCGGAGACTCAATTATTAAAAATCCTGGAGGAGCTGTTGGTGCAAACGAATAAAGAATATATCCTTGCTGAGCTTGATTTGATCGTTCGAGATTAATTTGATAGCTTCCTTCGATAACATCACATACTAAATTGAGCGCAATCACCGATGAAATATTCACGTTGAACGGAGCGATATGCCTACCGCCGCCATCTGGATCATTATTATGTTTGAGGATTTTTATTTCCTGTGATGCTGTTTTTTTCCATGCATCATGAATTATTTTAAAACCAACATCGATGGTGTCACTGAGAAGTTTTTTTAGTTCCGGTACGTTATATCCCGGTAGTTTGAATGTCGGAATATCCTTCACGGGAATTTTATATTCTGATGCAAATCTTGTTCTCGATAGGGGATTATCGTCATCTAGTATATCCTGAATAATTTTTAGGTTAAATGTTTCCATGTCGTCGATAATTTTATTGCATGTTTCTACGACGCTGATAAATTCATCTCGGGTGAGAGAGCCGGATTTGAGAGATATTAACAATAGCGATAAATCATTATTCATTGCTGTGAAATTTTTAATGATTTTAGGTTCGTTAACAAAATGATGTCCCTCTATTCCCTCCCCTGGCTTCTCTCTTCCAGTTGTGTGGTATCCGAAACCAAAAAATCTATAGTGAATTGGTGATCTTTATAACTCTTTATTGGATTATTAGGTTTTATTCTGTCGGTGATATAATCAGTTTTTTGTGGTTCTGGTAAATCAACGGTTTCCCCCCTGGTGGTAATTCAGGCCATCCCAGTACGGTTCTAATAGAACTCTGATAGATATCTACGACGTATCCTTCTGTGCTTATCTCAATTGCGGATGATAGCGTCGGTTCATGAACTGTTATAGCGATTTTCGATTCTGTTCCAGTAATCGATTTTATTCTACGCGCGAATTCATTATTGATTTGTTCGATTTGGTATGACCCTGTTGGTATCGAAACGACGTTCCAGTCTGGGGTTCCGTCGGGTTTATTCTTATTTGCAAACACCAGTGAATTATTCGGTTGTTGACCACCAAATGATTTTGATCTGATATTAGGCCAACTGTGGTATACTCGTAATTTTGCTAGCGCTATCTCCTTCACGGGGACTGGGCTAGGGAAATTCACACTAAACTCGGGTTCCGTTGATGTTATTGATATCATACTTGTTTGTACTGGGTTCGTGTTCTCCACTATTTGTTGAAGTAATTCCATCGGTGTTGTCATCGTTGCTATACTGTTGTTGTCGCTCTAATTTTGACACCGCGGAATCATAAATACTGACCATCACTGAGAACTCACAATTTGGTATGGTTGAGGTTATTGAGATCATTCTGGTTTTTGGGTTCGTGTTTTCTAATTCCATCGGTGTTGTCATTGTTATTATATTCATGTTGTTGCTTTAATTTCGATATCGCGGAATCAAAAATACTGACCATCGCTGAGAATTCACTATCTGATATAATTGTATTATCGAGTGACGATGATATCATCAATGATAACTGCGAATATGCGGTTGATGCAATATGAAATTGAAGTAAGTAATTCTGCAGTTTACTCTGGCTGCATGATGATATCTTTTTTGCTATCCCGGTTGATATACCCCCGATTGTAGCCACCGCAGAAATGCAAATTGGAACTACGACCGGGGCAATCATTGTAACCGATGCAAGTATTATTCCGGCGCCAGCGAGAACGCTTGACACCGAGTACACAATAACATCAATTGCGGTGATTCTTCGTCGGTATTTTTTTATTTTTATTTGAGTCTATTTTGAAATTCTCTGACCTGATCATAGCGACATTGAGTTGATGAAATCATTGTTATTTTAAAAAAGCTAGCGTTTTCAATTGTGAAATCCGAACGATTTTCCTTTCAATTTAGTTATTTACTTAAATCCGCTACGAATTCCACATACCATGTTACTGGTGTCCCAACCAAACTTTTATCAGTAGCTGTTATAGTGAACTTTTCAGTTGTATCCTTGTCGATGATCGTTGAAATCGTATTATTAACCCCGGATGAACTCAACGATGAAATATTAAATTGAGCCGTTGTCACCAGTGTTAATCGATAAATACCTTTAACGGTTGCAGTGATATCTAATTTGTTGTCTGTAGGTGTCCACGCAAATGATCCGTGTTGGATTGTGTACACGACGTTGTTGGTTTTCTCATGAGGAATTTTTGTTTTTTCAATGATTGTTATCATCCTCGAAAAATCACCTTTGACGGCTTCGATGAAGTTTTTCGTCTCATCGATGGATTTTTTAATATCAGGGAGTTTTATTTCAATTTTATCTAACGGGGTTCCAATAAATTTATCAATGATATTTCTACGAAATGATGTAAACTGTTTTCCGTTTTCTTCAATTTTAGATTCAAGTGTTGTTAGTTCTAACAGAGAATTATCCAACTCATTTTCATGGGTAGCAATCTTATTGTCGTGGGCGGCAATCCTGTTGTCGTTGTCGGCAATCATGCGGTTGTTGGTGATAATCATCTTGTCGTGGGTGGCAATCGCGTCTGTGATCGTAGACACAAGTGCACCTGGTTTAAGTCGTCCGTCGCTGGAATACAACGCAATAGAGTTTTCAGTGGCGTCTTGCTGCCGTTTTAAAATGTCATCCGCGGATATATTACTGGCTTTAAGTCGTCCGTCGTTGGAATACAGCGCAATAGAGTTTTCAGTGGCGTCTTGCTGCCGTTTTAAAATGTCATCCGCGGATATATTACTGGCTTTAAGTCGTCCGTCGTTGGAATACAGCGCAATAGAGTTTTCAGCGGCGTCGCGCTGCCGTATCAAAATATCATCCAATGACACATCACTGCTTTTCAATTTACCCTGCTTTTCTTGAAATACAACTATTTCGTTCGGGTCAACACTTGCTAAATTTAACGTCTCAGCGATTTCATCTTCAATTATTTTTTTTATATCCTTGATAGAATCAGGGGGTGCAGTGCCATCGGGTTTGGGTTTCAAAGATCTCCCCCAAATATCAATCATGTTATTGTAAAACTCTTTCTCTCTCTAAAATCGTTTTTGACGACTTCGTTGAAAAATCTTCGATTTTCTCCAGCGATTACTAGTGTATTCATTCACGACAACATGTGGTGGTTTTCCGCTTGGGTTACTTAAGGAGTTAGAAATAGCGTTAAGGACATTTAATACTTCGCTGCCACATATTGGTGGGTCATTCATTTGTTGTGTTGGTAGCGTAGAATACCAAGTCTTCATTGGAAGGGTTTTTATATAACGCAAAAACTCTTTTGGTGGGGCTAATCCATATGAATCAAAATAGACAATCCCACATGGATCAATAGCGTATGCAACCCAATGAGTTCCGGGTCCGGTGCTGTTATCTAAATTAATGATTCCGGTTTCAACGCTGTTTGGTTGATGTGGTAATTGATCTTTCATAAAGACACCTCTGAAGTTTTTAATCGCGAGTTTTTTAGCAGCATCCATTAAATCAAAATTGGACATGGGAACCATCGAAGATTTCTGAATTAATAAATCGTTCCTGGTAGTCTTAGACCCTTTCCGCTGTACCACGAATACGGGGTTCCTGGTAGTCTTAGACCCAATCCGTGAACGGATCGTCCCTTTTTTTTATATCCTTTCCCAGTTGCTTTCTTTAGTGCCATTCCTGCTGCAGTACCAACGGCTCCTAACGCCGCTGCTTTAGCCACCGCTGGGGCTGCTGCTGCAATCAATGCTGGTATCGCAGCTAACAACGGGAATATACCGCCTGTTTTAATCATATTTTTGATAGCAGCCGCAGAAAGAGTAATCTGAACACCCTTTTTTGCTACTAGTGCATCATTGAAATGTTTCACCTGACGAGTTGTCAGCGATAGTTTATTTGCACCACCAGTCATTTGGTTGGGTTTCAACGTGATTGTGGTTCCACATTTTTTAGCTGATTCCGATTGCAATTTTTTTAATTGACCGGGAGTTAACGCAACACTAATAACACTATATGACATTATACATAATTGATTGATTCTAAATCGTTTACAATTTCAATTACATGTTTTCCACTGGTGCATCTACCACTCTCATTCTTCCACCAACACCTTCAAGTAGCATTGATTTATCACTGAGAATGACAGCAACCGCTCTATAATCAGCAATAGCACCACGAGTCACATTAGCTCTAAAATGTATATCAACAACAGATTGTCTCATCAAATCGAGATGTTCCAGTGAGAAGTAATAGATCGGATACAGATTTTTAAAATCATATTGTGATATTTGCAAACCAGTATCCACATTTTGATCGCGTGCCATAAATGACAACAGACGATGATAAACTCGTGCAATATGATTTTCTGTGTAATTAAGTTGTATATCCTCGGATGGTTCCTGTTGGCCGTTTATTCTCAGTGAGACGTCTTTCACACCTAATTGATCAAATATCATATGACTGAAACGTTGATCGCCAACTCGTGCGTTATCTTGTAACGCAATAAATATATGACGTGGCGCAGAAACGCCTTGTTTTGATGCTAGGTTCCAAGTGAATAACCCGTTGATATTTGATTGTTTAACATCTGTACTCACGGTTAGCCAACTCAACAACGACTTTCCTCCTTGGTCCATAAATGATAGTAATCGTTCTTCTGCGGTGATTGCTGAGTCAACACTGGCATCCACAATGATATTTTTGTTAAATTGACTTTACCGGCATCAGCATTTGGATTTGCATTGTCTGCTGGAATCCTCCAGATTGCGTCACTATCATCACTCTTTCGTACAAGCGATACTGTATGCTTCGCTCCATAAATAACTTTTCGGACGTTTCTACAGAATCCAAATATATGATGCAGTGGAATCGCGCATGAAAATAATTTACGCGCTCCTTGCAACATTGAAATACGTGTTGCAGCTCCTAGATTGAAATTAACATCGTTGTTTATAATCATATCTTCGGCATCAATATTAGCGGTGCCAGCATTATTCTTTGGTCGTCTTACAACAAATTGTTTTCCTCCAGCGGTATTTGTAGCATCTTTTGCAAACATCATAGAAGGTCCTGCTGATCTTGTATAATCATCGGAATATCTCGCTAACCCGATTATTGTTGTAGCCACATCAACATCGCGATCTATCGCCTCAATTTCTTTTCCATCAATGAGATATTTTGCACTCTCAAATAACGCCATGATACCATTATTGACAAAACCGACTTGAGTACCAGCTGGATACGGTGCTGGTACAGCAGGAGTATCAGCAGCTGTTACAAGTTCTCCTTCTACTTCAATAAACGCTTCACAGGGTAGAAAGTATTTACTGGTATCATGGACTTGAAGATCAATTCTTGCTCGACTATTTGAGTCTATTGCATGATAGGCGTAATATTGATAATCGCGTACAGAATCATCCTTGCCAACTGGGGCGTCTATATCAAATGCTGGATCACGTGACTGTTTGAACATTTTATTCTATTTATCAGAGTCTAAATCGCGATTTTCCATTTTCATCGTCGTAGTTTTTTAAAGCCACTTCCTGCTATCATATTTGCAATATTGCTTTGGTCGGGGGTTAAAACCATCGACGCTAATTTTTCATCTACTGCGTTATTTATAATTCTACTAACACTTGCAGGCATTTCCGCTGTAGACGGTAACGGTTTTGAAAATCCTTTGGATTTCATCCGTGATTTCACTAATGATGTTAATTTATTCTTCGCAGTTGAAAACGCTTTTCCAGCAAGATCTCCAACAGCACCAATACCCTTATCACGAATAACATCAATTGCTTTCATTCCTAATTGTTTAGCCAACGGCATCACTTTTGGAGCCATTCTCGCAAATAACCCTAAAATGGTATTACCTAAACCATCTCCGTAGTATGCTCTATAAACCGGAAACCGTGAATTAACTACGTAGACGGGGGTTGGTTTATCATGATTGTAGTGTATGATCATTATTTGAAATCAGAAACAATTTTTCAATTGTTATTTATCTAATCAATTGACTTTCAATTCAGTCACTATGATACCCACTTTCCACTAACTCGCCAATGAAATCTCGATATGTGCTGATATCCATGATACCACCCTGAAATAATCGTCTACAGATATCAGCTGCTTCATTAATTATTTCCGGTGAGTTATTTCCGGCTCGGAACCCTCCTACAAGAACCTCTAATCGTGATATATCACTGAGAACACTACCAGGACATGAAACGCTAGTGTTTCCAACTAGACCACTCCCTAGAAATTTCTTCTCATCGTATGGCTGTCTTATTTGGAGTTGAAATTTTCTCTTGAAGTCTCTGTATTCTTTCATCCTTCTATCTAAACCCCCAGTATTTATTTCATACACTATATCAGCCCATTCATTATGTGACATTCTATAATCCGAATAATTGTCCGTGAAAAACCTCTCTTGTGAATCATAGCTGTTAGCAGCGAATTCACCTAAATTGTCTATATCCTCGTTGAGAATTTGTTGTTTAGCGCTCTCGGTAAATATAATTGATTTAGGTAGTCCACTAACTAGTTCATCCTGAAATCCTTTAAATGTTCGTTTCGAAGCGGTTGATATATCCTGAGGAAGTGATTGCAAGGATTTTTTTGTTTGTTTAGTTCTTTTTGCTATTTTTTCTAACACAGGAATAAGACCCTCTTCTTTTCTTTTACCGTCAGGATCATCTCCCAGTATAGCACGCTCTATCTCCTTCGTTGCTGTGGTTACTGGTTTAAACAATTCTTCAGATCCCGCAGCAAAATCAGTCTGAAGACTCTGTCGTTGTTGCAGTTTATTCCGTACAGAGTCACGAATTGGTACAAATCTCTTAATTGCATCTAATCGTTCACGAGCCAATCGGGTAGTTAATGCTTCATTGACCATTATTTGAAATCAGAAACAATTTTTCAATTGTAAAACAATTTTTCAATCCCGACCTAACACCATCGGATGGTCATGGAAGTGTTATTTCATCCTATAACGGCTTCTATCAATGATGGCGAAAGTGTGATAATTGTATATAAAAATAATTAATATCACACTTTCGCCATTCTATTTTTGATCAATCCGAACCAGCCATCAATTTTTTATTCACTGTTTCTGACATTATCAATCAAAAAATGTTAAAAAAAATTAAAATCTCTATGAGGGACGGTCACAATCAAATAATGATTAATGGTCGGTCAATCAAATAATGATAAATGGTCAATCAAAATTGTTCATTTTCTTGAATTAACGCCCGTAGGTTTCTAATTTTAGAATTAACCTCCTTTTTCAATTCGTATTCGTACCCCAATTCTTTTCGTATTCGTTCTACGATGGTATACAACGGAGCGAACACACTTACGTCACTGGAAAATGCGAGAGAGTCCCGAATAGAATTCTGAATTCTCTTGATGAGCGCATACTTCTTTGGTAGCATATATTTATTGTTGTTAACTCCGTATTCTATATCCTGAAAATCAGACATGATTTGATCAGGATTTAACCCATCTGATAGTTCAATATCCCAACTTTTCAATTTTGAAATCTCGGATAAAATGCTATTCATGTTTTCAGAATTCATTATTCTATAATAATGATATATTTCTAAATGAAAAATATGACGCATTAGACGTAACTAAATCGAATTTTCTGTCCAGTCCCCTTTGAAATCGCAGATCGATAAATCCCCTCTGCAACTCTTCGTACTGAGGATCCACAAATATCGAAGTGCGTACCGGCGCTGGTTATCGATTGAAATACTTTTTCTTCGTTAGTTATCGTATTCAAAGATTTCACAGGTCTCTTCCCAACCGTTTTGCATTTTCCAGTCTTCCCTCGTTTGGAATTTTCACTTTGTGTGATAGCCTGCAGATTTGATAAAGAATTATTCTTTGGATTAGAATCGATATGATCAATAACAGAATCATCCTCGATCAATCCATAAAAACACTCAAATGCGAAACGATGATTGAGATAAGTTTTCGTTTCTCCCCCCTCCCTAACAGTAAATATCAAGTACCCTTGATTATTCACAACACCAACTGGTTTCTTCAGTCTGCGGTTTCTTACAACACCATCACTAGATGCTTCATAATTTGTGATCACAGGGTGTTGTCTGAATTCTTGGTTCATTCGTATACAAAATACTATTTGTCTAATTCATTGTTTGGTTCAATAATGAATCTTTCAATGTAGTCTTGAGGGGTTCTTATGATTTTATCCTTGATGTTGTCAGGGTCAAGGACCTTTTCAGGGTCAAAATTTCTGATTGATTGTCCATTTTTTATTCTTTTATCATAATAACGCTTCAACTCCCTGTATCGCTTACCACCGCAATTAAGACACAACTGAGATTTTCCCCTGACCCCAACTCCACATAGAATACAAGGTAACGGACCAAGGCTTCCACGTCGAAAGCTTTGCATATGATACCCACAAAACTCATTTCTGCATGATTTGTTACACGGGGTTACTGATCCAATCATAAGCCACTTACAGTGATTCATTATATAAAAATCTTTCATTTAAATGCTTGTTTTAATTATAGCATGAGGGAATTAAGGAGAACGCCTTCGAAAAATGCTGAATTCAATGCTGATAAGGAGTTTAAGAGATTATTAAAAATTAATCCTAAATTTAATATCGATAGACCCAAAAAACGTCCAAGAGACGGAAATATGAAAGAGTTTAAGAGATTATTAAAAATTAGTCCTAAATTTAATATCGATAGACCAAAAAAACGTAACAAACGTCCAAGAGACGGAAATATGAAAGAGTTTAAGAGATTATTGAAAATCAATCCTAGATTTAATCTCGATAAACCCAAAAAACGTCCAATAGACGGAAACATGAAAGAGTTTAAGAGATTATTAAAAATCAATCCTAAATTTAATATCGATAGACCCAAAAAACGTAACAAGAGATTATTGAAAATCAATCCTAGATTTAATCTCGATAAACCCAAAAAACGTCCAATAGACGGAAACATGAAAGAGTTTAAGAGATTATTAAAAATCAATCCTAAATTTAATATCGATAGACCCAAAAAACGTAACAAGAAATTACCCTGGAAAGATGCTCAATTCAATCTCGATATAGTTTCTAATACACCAAAGAATACAATTCTTGATAAAGCCATGATTAGTAAAATCAGAGATTGTTTTACTGAATTCAAACGTGATGGAGCATCTTATTGTTGGTCAACATTTCGAATTGATGGTGTTGTTGTCGCTACCATGAATGATGAAAAAGCAGCAGTGATAATTTCACGTGTTGGGGAAAAACGGTATTTTTTCCGAATCAAATTCATTATTGAAGTCGATGGCAAATGGATTATTAGGGATAAATTTGAACCAATCCTCAAGAATAAAAAAGCTGTCATTGTGAGTAGAGATTCCAAACCAGGAATTCTAACCGGCATTGACAAACCATACTACGAAAGATCTTATCCCGTAACAGCAATGGTTTATGGGATATATCCGTTAAATGATAAACCCGATATCGCAAAACTAGCTCCTATGAAATATTCGTCAGGGCTTAATTGTGTAGCAGAACGAATAATAGAACACTTCACAAATGCATCCCGAGGAAATAAACTAACTGATCTGCGACGTAGGAAAATAACCGAGTGGGAACTGACAGTGAAACAGCATGGTGCAAAGATTTCTGATATAGCTAAATTAGAAACATCATTAAGATTTCCAATAACAGTTATGACGATAACCGGAGAGGTTTTATACGAACCGAAATATAACAAAAATGGAGCACCAATACAGATTATTGATCATAATAAACACGCGTGGACACCTGCGGTAACAGTATTTCCACGAGAACGAACCGTGAAATATATCCCTAAGGAGTTCGTCGGGGATGTTTTCTATGAAGAGAGATTATTTGATGCTATTCATGCGTTGTGTAAGGATGATCCTGTGTCAGTGTGGTTACTTAGAAGTGATGAAGATCCCGAAATAGGATTCGATCAATTTGTAAAACCAAATGGTGAATTATATCGCGTTGAAGAATTAGATAACAGAATGAGAAAAATCGCTAGTGATTTTTCACCGGAGAATTCCCATGAAAAACTACTCACGGATAGTTTTACTATTCCATCAGTGGTAGCTCACTTCGCAAGAGAAAAAAACTCATGGCGTCCAACACGAAGTGATTTTCTCGAGGATGTTAAATTGAGTTGCGTCAAATTTGGTCATGGAGGACTGTGGAATACGAAATACTCACTTGATGGTATGATTTCAATTGATATAGCCGCGTGTTATCCCGGAAGTTTTCTCGGATATGGGGAATGTGCTGAGTACTTCAAACGATTTGGACACCCCACGCATGAAATGACTCGTGTTGCGATTAATGGACCATTGCCTGATTTTGATTTAACCGGATTCGCTCGTGTGATATCATTCGAATTCGCTACAGGGTTACATCCGTGTAGTTATGTTTGGCTCGGTAGACATCTATCTGAAAAGGCCTGGATGCCAATAGTGCTATTGAGATATATGATTGATTGTGGTATGCTAATATCGTTGATCATCGGTGAAGCGATTATATGCTATCGAGCTCAGAAAGAAGTTTGGCTACCACAACCCGATCTAGATAGAATAATCAGCGAACAGCGAAAACAATTCCCTGATTTCAATGAAGAACAAATCATGAATCGGTCTAAGAAGTTATTTGAAATTAAAAAAGAACAAGCAAAAGATTTTGGACGAAGAATAATCGGTAAATTCACTCAAGGTGGACGGTACGACAACGCAAATATTCTTCGCGGTTGATCATAGACGTCGCTGAATACGATTTTATTGTAGCGGATTTAATGAAACAGGGAAAACTTGTATCCCGTAAGGATGCTTTTCTATCCAATGGTGAGAAAATGGGTACGGTTGTTACCTACTGTGATGGATATAATTCCCAGTACACACATTTGAGAAGTTCAATGCTAGCCTATGCTTCTATTAATCTATTTTCGATGATAAATAGATTTCCTAATACCGCGGTTAGAGTGGCCACTGATTCGATGTATATACACAATAAGTACAAATCAGCTGTAGCTAAATTCACAGATCCCGAAGAAAATTGGGGGCGTTGGCGATTTAAAAAGGAGATGCTACATGAGTATTGTGAATCCGTAGACGTTGCCATGGATGATAAATATCTTTGTTGTAACCGTATTGAAAATCAATCAGAATTTTCTAATGCACCACCGGTATCTGATCCAGTATGTAGATACAAGACAATTTATTTAAACGGTTGTGGTGGGTCAGGAAAGACAACTCGTGCAATTGAATTATTTCGTCGGTCAACCATGATTGTGCTAACACCGACTCACAGACTCGCCAGAGAGATGATACAGCGAGGGGTAAATGCCTGTACTTACCATAGTTTCTTTCGATGGAAGGGTGACAAATGGACTCCTGAGCGTATGGGTGATAAATTCATTCCTGAAATCATCATTTGGGATGAAATATGCACAGTGTCATTAGATGTATTACAAACATTTCTTGAGTGGTTGTTAAACAAAAACACAAAAGTCGTCATGTGCGGTGATCACGGCCAACCACCACCATTTGTCGGTGCATCTCCACATGAATGGCTAAGGGGTTTTGTAGACTATTATGAAGAAATTACCACTGATTATAGATCACTTGATGAACGATTACGAGAATTCAAAGCGCTAATTAGATTACAACCGGATAGAATCCAATGCGAAATAGCGCGTGAAGTGATTTCAGAAACTCCAATGAATGATTTCTGGGAAACATGGAGACCAAATGATTTGATAATTGCAAGTAGAAAAATAGTCAGGGACACACTTCAGATGAAGTTATTTGAATTGCATAAAGAAAAATTTGCAACGCTTCCAGTACCCCTTTGTTATAGGCCATCGGATACACGAAAACAGAACATTGAAGTTGATATTCCAGGACAGAGTGAAAAACAAATTCTCGTATTAAATGATATTGTGCTGGTTGATATCAGCGTCGTCGAAAATGCATTGCGTGCTAATAAATCCCCGTGGACGCTAGGATACGCAGCAACAATACACTCTTCACAGGGATTGACTATATCGGATACAATTGTTTGGATGGTGGATAATCACATCGAATGGTCGAATTTAGTCTATCTCGCAGTATCCAGAGTACGAAAAATAAATCAACTTCGAAGAATTGTTTTCGATGATAATGACACAACAATGGATGATATTGATGTTAAAATTATTGATAAAAAACTCTCCGGTTACAAACAACAGGACAAAAAAAAACAACGAGAATTTGATATTGATGCTGAATTAATAATTACGCTGAAGAAACAACAGAATAATCACTGCGCGAGTTGCAATTGTATAATGCGTTGGCAGTATTCGGATAAGGATCCTCGCCAATTCACCGTAGACAGAAAAAATAACAATCTCGGTCATGTCAGAAACAATGTGATGTTGACTTGTCTTGAGTG
The DNA here is from genome assembly GCA_030141615.1 of Unio pictorum. NCBI lineage: Eukaryota > Metazoa > Mollusca > Bivalvia > Unionida > Unionidae > Unio > Unio pictorum. Next base: position 9,972,451 of record JARLTB010000057.1, read on the forward strand.
CAATAGACGCAACGGTGCTAGTTAAGACCATGCGGTGGCAATTGAGTATCCTCGGGAATTACCTGTAGTTGTTGTCGAGTAAATCCTCGTTGAGGGGCAGTTGAATCCAGTTTATAGACTGGAGGTCTACCAGTTGATCGTGTTATACTAGATATCTTGTGTGCAGTAACACTCCAAATAGGATCAGTAGCCCTTTTTTTACCACCCTCAAGCTCTCCTGGTTCGTATAAGTACCTAACAGTGACATTACTATGAAGAATTGGTTCTTTGAAATCTTTTTGTGGTTGTACGGGTATTGACTTCTTTTTAATCGCGTTGATAGGTTTCATGTTGATTGTTCTAGTAATCTCGTTATTCAGTGCAGTAATCACAGATGGTAATCTTTTAACCCATTCATGGGATCTTTTTTCTTGGATGAATTCTTTTGCGTATTGATATCCAAATAACCGCTCAGCAATCGTCCGATTAAATCGTTCTACAATGGCCTGATCGCGATGTAGCGCAGTATGCCCTCGTCGTATGGTGACATTATGATGTTTCATTGTAGATAACACTGCACCCTGAAATTCCTTGCCAGGATCAACCTGCAATAGATTTGGCCAGTGCAGAGGACCTCGTCGATAAATCCTTTCAAATGCAGAAGCGACTTCAGTGGCTGATTTTGTTTTTAACGGTTCTGCTTCTTTGTATCGACTTGCAATATCAACTACGGTTAAAGCGTATTTGTAACCACGATCATGTGGCAGAAATAATATATCAGCCTGATGAACTTCATTAGGAGCGGTCACATCAAAATGCGAGAATTGAATTTGTTTAGGCGGTGGTAGATAAATTTGCCATAGTGCCTGTTTGGATAACCAATTAGCCGCAGTGGTTTTTTTCACTTTTGCAGCGCTAGCGAGTTTATGGACTGCTGATTTACCCCTCCAGTATCCTCTTGGGGAATAATAAATTGATTCCATATTATTAATTACCGGCACCTAACATCAATTTGCTTTTCATAGCCGATTTTATCAAAAATGAAGCCAATTTTTCTTTGAAGGATTTATCAGGAATAGCATTTAACGCATGAATTAATTTCACATCCGCGAGATGTCTGTGTTGCAGATTGCTGCTTTTATAAGCAACATCATGAAGGTGACAGGCCTTATCAATGGCGTTTATTGGTTCTTCACCGGGGTTGGGTTGGTTATGATTATTGAGTCTGATATCTAATCGTGTTCCGGGGCCACAGTAGCTATATCCTGGAAGGTGTTTTTCTCCGGGGTACTTTGCCCATGGGGTTCCAGGGAGCTTTGCCAATTTGGCTGCGATATCACCTCCTCGTTTTTTTTTAAAAACATCTCCGGATTGTAAAATCTTTGATTTTGTAGAAACAAATCTGAACTTTTTAATACCACATGTTGCACATCTACCAGTAAGTGCTGATCTGTTATTTTTAGTTGTAACCGTCGTCACATCATTTGTGCTAGTACGCGTTTTACACTTCATACAATATAGATCCATAATTTATGTATAGAGATATGGATATAATTGATTTTTCAGCGACTAAAACAAGAGAACCAATTAAGCATCATGCAGCGCTACCAAACTCTATCCGGATGATTATAATCGGGCCATCTGGATCCGGTAAAACGCAATTGTTACTCAATTTAATAATGAGATGGATGAAGTGGGATAAGCTGTATTTAATTGCCCCTAGCGTAGATGATCAACGATGCTATGAAGTGCTAAAAGATTTTAACGAGAATGCATCAGAAATTAAGGGTGAGAACGCCATTGATTTTATAACCGATATCGATGAAGCACCGAGTATTGATGATATTGATGGAGATATTAACAATTTAGTCGTATACGACGATATAATGTTGGATAAACAAAAAAATCCTGCTAGGATCTTTTCCCGGGGGCGTCACAAAAACACTGACGTGATATATGTCACTCAACGCTACACTCAGGTTCCAAAAGTCATCAGAGATAACTGCAATATTCTTTCTGTATTCAACGGCGTTGATACTCATACTCTTAGAAATATATGGCAGACATGGTATTCTGATATGGACTTCAATCAATTTCGAGATTTCTTTAGTCATGCTCAGTCAAAACCACACGGATTCGCAACAATAAATTTGCATGATCCTCGGACACGATATCGTATCGGACTGGATCAAATATTCGGTTAAAATCATTTATTATTTTTTGTTAACCCATAGCAGCAGAGAGGGTGGATGACAACAAGTTGCGACCAAAATTGATTAAAAAATCGTAAAATCTCCGTTTTCATTTTTTTAGTTAAAATGAGATTTCGTAGGGAAGGCTCGTTAAGATTTCAATCAATTTTTTGTCTGAAAACGTTGTAGGGTTTGCCCCTGAGATATTTTTTTTGGTTAAAATGAGATTATAGGACGGCTCGTTTTAGGATTTCAATCAAAAAATTGATTAAAAAATCGTAAAATCTCCGTTTTCATTTTTTTAGTTAAAATGAGATTTCGTAGGGAAGGCTCGTTTTAGGATTTCAATCAAATTTTGTCTAAAAACGTTGTAGGATTCACCCTCTTTTTTGGTTAAAATGAGATTATAGGACGGATCGTTTTAAGATTTCAATCAAATTTTCTCTCAAAACGTTGTAGGATTCACCCTCTCTGCTGCTTGTCTAGGATGCTGCCAAGGTAGGTGAAGCTATCCACCTCCTCCAGCGCATCGCCTTCCACTGTGATAGGTATATTGCTGGATGCATTTGTCTTGTAAACCTTGCTCTTTCCTCTGTTGATGTGGAGGCCCAGGCTGGCTGAGTTGTCCGCAACAATGCTGTTTTTTTTCCTGCATCTGTTGTTGGGTATGCGAGAGAAGAGCCAGGTCATCAGCGAAATCTAGGTCGTCCAGCTGTTTCCACTTCGTCCACTGGATGCCGTTTCTTGTTTGGTCTGTCGATGTCTTCATGACCCAATCGATGGGCAGCAGGAAAAGGAATGGTGATAGAAGCCATCCTTGTCTTACCCCTGTATTTACTTCAAAGGCATCAGTTAATTGCCGGCCGTTTACGATCCTACAAGTCATTCTTTCATAGGACTTCCTGATGATGTTGGTGATCTTTTCCGGGACTCCATATTGCCTCAGTATTCTCCAGAGGGTCTGCCTGTCAACGCTGTCGAACGCTTTCTCATAATTGGTGAACTGCTTCTTCTGCTTCTGTTGCCAGCATCTCTACGTAGTTCTTCGTATCTTTCTTGATGCTGCGCTTGACGCTTCTGTTGGCTTCCGCGTACTCGTCGTTTGCTTTTGCTTCTGCCGTTCTTGTCCTACTGTTGTTTACGGCTGTCTTCTTCTCTATTCTTTCTTGAATCTTCCTCAGCGTCTCTGTTGAAATCCATTCTTTGTGCGTGTATGTTTTGGGGCCCAGTATTTCTTGGCATGTTGATGTGAGTGCCTCTTTCACTCTTTTCCATCTGTCTTCTATGGTCTCTTCTTCACGCAGACCTTCTAGAACCTTGAACTTGTTGTAGAGGGTGATCTTGAATTTCTCCTGTTTGTTGTTATCTCTCAGCGCCGTGGTGTTGTAACGACGGCGTTGATTGGTGCCTCCTGTCCAGTTTCTCTTGTGCTTCAGCTTCATCCAGGCAACGAGTAGATGATGGTCTGAGGCAACGTCTGCTCCTCGTTTAACGTGGACATCCCGAAGGCAGCGGCGAAACGTCCTCCCGATGCACACGTGGTCTATTTGGTTTTCCGTCCGCAGGTCTGGTGACACCCAAGTTGCCTTGTGTATCCTTCTGTGGCTGAAAACACTTCCTCCGATGACCAGGTTGCTTGTGGCACACAGGTCGGCAAATCTCTCTCCATTGTCATTCATCTTGCCAATCCCATGCTGCTCCATGATCTCCTCGTCGCCTCGGTTGTTGCTGCCGATCTTAGCGTTGATGTCACCCATGACGATGATGATGTTTCTCTGTGGTCGGTCTTGGATGATGGTTAGCAGCCTGTCGTATAAATCATCCTTCTCTTCTCCCTCACTGTCGTTTGTCGGGGCGTAGCACTGGATAATGTCTATGTTGATCCTCTTCTTTTTGGTACTGAAAGAAGCTGTCATTATCCTTGGGCCGTGTGCTTCCCATCCAAGGAGTGCTTCCTGAGCTGACTTGGACAGCATCAATGCCACGCCTTGGGTGTGTCAGCGTCGTCCTGCTCGTGTCCCGAGTACAGCAATAACTCGCCGGAAGCCAGTCGTTTCTGCCCGGAACCAGTCCATCCTGCCTCGCTGATTCCCAGGATGGGGAGATTGTATATTCTCATCTCTGCGGCAACTTGCGCTGACTTTGCGGTCTCGTACATGGTACGCACGTTCCATGTACCGATGGTAGTGGTGGTCCTGGTGGAGACGATGGTCGCCGGCTTGACGGCTTCCAAATGACTCTGGTTTTCACCATCCGGCGTCATACATCTTCCAGCTGGAGATCCATCTTCTCCCAGGACCGTTGTTCTTCTTGGTTTACTTTTTGGCGTTTCTGTAGCAAGTTTTTTTTTTTCGGGGTAGGGTTGCTAGCCCCACGCCCAACCTTTCTCCTTTTTGAGCCGGGCTTAGGACCGTCCTAGGCGGAGTTATAGTCTAGTATAGAACGGAAAAATGTTCTATACAAATTGAGGAGGACCTTTTTTATCAGCACCCCAGTCTGTGTCCGCAATTACTTTTAGTACATTTAAAGCTTTTCCTCAACAACTGGAATAAGTGTCCCATCCAGCGTCACTTTAGGGTCATCATGATGTCTTCGCATCTGACAGGAATGCATGTTTTCGATTAAGAAAATTCGAAACCGTCAGTACTGGCCGAATTTTGGATCTTCTTGATATTTTGTTGAAGTTGTCTTTCAATTGTATGCATGTGCTTTGATCGATAACAAATGAAAAAATCGTCTACATGTAAAGAGCAGTCCACAACGGGAGTTAAGCACTTGGCGATGCTATTGATTTTGATGTTAAGTAGCGTCACAGATAAAATACTTCCCTGGGGCACACCCATCTCTTGCTGGTGCATATCGTATAGGGTAGAGCCCACTCGTACTTTGAATTCTATTTCGGAGAGCAAATTGGAGATGAAAGAGGGCAGACAGCCTTTTAGACCTAGCTCATGCGGGTCATTTATTATCCCGTACTTTCCATGTTGTATCATAGCCCTTTTCTAAATCAAAGACGACTGCTACTGAATGTTGCTTCTTGATAAATGCATCGCGAATATACGTTTTCATTCTAACCAGATGATCGTTAGTACTATGACCAGAACGGAAGCCACTTTGGAAAGGAGAATTTAAATTGTTACTTTCCATGTACCATACAAGCCGCGAATAATTATTCGTTCCATTGTTTTGCCTACGCATCTTGTCAATGCACTAGGCCGATAGCTGTTGGGATCTTCGCTATCTTTGCTTGGTTTGGGAATCAGTATCACTGTTGCTTCTTTCCACCTCTTAGGTACATTACTAGCAATCCATAAATCATTAAAGATTTTACGAAGTAAAGTCAGAGAAGATTCGGGGAGATGTTTCAAGAGCTGGTAATGTACTTCGTCATGTCCAACGGATGTATCATGGGCCTTGTCTAATGCCTCCCTAAGCTACAATGAAGAAAACAGCTGGTTCTAATGTTCAGTGTTGTTCAATGTAAATTTTAAACGTTACGTTTCTTTTTGAGATTTTAATCTTCTAAAGGCATCTGAATAATTAGAATTCGAACTGAAATTGCTTTTGTTTATTTGTAGGTCTCGAAAAGAATTGTTTTCTCTTTCCTTTTATTTTTCGAATATTATCCCAAACTTGATTCATTGAGGAACGAGAGTTTAAAGAAGAAATATATTTCTTCCAGGATGCACGTTTACATTCTTTGATTGTGCGTCGAGTTTTAGCTCGGACAATACCATATTTATTTAAATTTTCGGGCGTGGGACGGTTGTTGAATGTTATTAATGCATATCGGCGTTCTCTAAGGGCTTCTTTGCATTCTTTGCATTCCTTTGCATTCCTTGGTTACCCAAGGTTTTTGTGATATCTTACTGTGCGTTGAGGTCTTGGGAATATATTCATCTGCAATTGAAATTAGAACGGAGGTAAAATGCTGTATAGGATTAACCACGTTGAATACTGTATCATTATTTAGTCTAGTTTTACAAAGTGTTTCAAACATAGCCCAGTCGGCCTACTTTATATTCCATTGTGGAATTGCATCATCAATTTTAGAGTTATTTTCAGGAGTGATTGTAAAGTGATCACTGCTGTGAAGGTAATCAGCGACCTTCCATTCATAGTCCAAAAGCAGTGAGGGAGAGCAAATTGTCAAATCTATGCATGTGTACGTACCCATTCCTGGGTGTAAATATGTTGGTGAGCTAGTGTTATATAGACACAGATCATGTCTAGAAATGAAATCTTCTATTTTATGGCCTCTGTCGTTTATGTGATTTGATCTCCATAAAAAGTTATTATGGGCATTAAAATCCCCGAGTAAAACAAAGGGCGCGGGAAGTTGTTCAACAAGATTGTCTAATTCCTTTTGTACTAGGTTGGTGTTTGGTAGTAAGTAAATGAAACAAAAAGTAATCACTCGATGTAGAGTGACACTTACAGCAATGGCTTGTAAATTTGTGTTTAAAGGAATGACTTGTAGGGGCTCTATTGTTCACAGCAATAGAGACTCTTCCTGAGTTCCTGTCAGCGTTTTGACTGTACGCGTTTAACAGGGAAACGTCTTTAAAAGTAATTGTATCTGTCTCTTTCAGGTATGTTTCCCGTAAACATAGTACAGCAGGATCGTGTTCATTTAAAAGCAGACGAATATCATTGTAGTTTGCTTTAAGTCCTCGACAATTCCATTGTATGATGGTGTTCTGCATTAAAATGTTATGCTGGAGATTCTGGAGTTAGGTTAGACTATTCGCAGAGGAAGTATGTGTTGTTATTTGTCTGGAGGAAGTACGGGGGTACATTTAGGTTTACTATGTTTGTAGCTACTTAGAGTACATGGAGCAGTTTCTTCTACATCCATGCTCTCAACGTCTCCAAACCTGTTGTACAGTTTAATGGTGTCATCTGACCCCTTTTTCCGTTCTTTGTTTGTGCTTTGTGTTTCTGTTTTATTGATTTTGGGGGTGGATTGTTATTAAATGTTGTCTGAGTTGATGTTGTGCTTTTCTGTGTCTTATAATTAGGGATATTGGCACATGTGGTTGAATCGGGCTGATCCGTCTGTGTTTGGGCGTCCTTCGTGCTGTTTGGATTGTGTTTTACAACTGTGGAAAAGAATGGGCCAGGAAGGGATGTTTTCGCCTAGACAAGTATTCTGGCCTCTAGGTAGGGAATGTTTGAGGTAAACTTTACCCTCTGAATCTCCTTCTCCTGTTGCCATGTATCACGATCGTTGGAAACTGGCGTGATGTTCCTTGACACAGTTGACACAATGCAGAGTTGCTCTATCAGCTTCCTGATGAGAGTGGTCTCCACATCGACCACATACCTTGGTTCTGGAACATTTATCCTCGTGATGGCCGTATTTTTGACATTTATTGCATCGAAGTGGGTTTGGAATGTAAATCTCGACTTTTACTTGTAAAAACACAACCTTGACCACTTTGGGCACTGTTGGTTTATTAAAGGTGAGTACAAATGTATTGGTGTTCTGCAGGGTGTTATTATGTTTAATACGTACTCATCGCACTGCAGTGACACCTTCATGTTTCATCCCTTAGAATATGCATGCGTCGGTGACTCCAGCCTACTTGGTTACTTTCGGTAGTTGATGAAAGTAAGTGTGTGGATTTAACACCCAGCGATTACTCCATCAAGTCGTTCCCCCCCCCCCAATTCTTTTGGAGGTGGAATTGCTGTAATTACAAAAAATTCCATGACCAAATACCTCAAGTACAACACAACCTTCAACTTCTGCCACACATCGTTTGAACTAGTCCAAACAACGCTCATACTGGAACAAAGGTCACTCCATTTCTTCTGTCTCTACCGTCTTCATCCAAGTAGAAAAGACAAAGATAACTAAATATCTCTTTTTGGAGCAGTTTACAAATCTTCTAGAGTAAGGAAATTCGATAGGTGGCAACCTAATTATTCTTGGAGATTTCAACTTTCACTATGACTGTCCTGGTAAACCGAACACGTCAAAACTACTAGATCCCATTCTTGTTTTCAATCTTAAACAGTCAGTTAACCAGAATAACCATAAACTTAGTCACATTTTAGACTGGTTTCTTTATAGACCTGATGATAATATTCTGCAATCAACTCTTTTATCCCACGAACTTGCATCGAATCACCTCTGCATTGTATGCCATCTGGACGTATCAGTCCCTAACCCTCCACCTCTTTTTGCTACTAAAAGAAACCTCCATATGATAAATAGAACCAAATTTATGCATGACATTCAAAAAAACCTAACAACTTTCTAACATCCAACAGCGAAACAACTTGATAACTGCCTACGTTTACTGCTTGAAAAACATGCCCCAGCCACCAAATGCAGAGTATGGAGAGTTCCGACTGCAAAGAGCTCTTAGAGATAACTAACAAACTAATGTCAAGGAACAAATATGCACCACTTCCAAAGACCTTCTCTCCACTAGAGCTACCAGACCAATTTGCACATTTGTTCAATGACAAAGTTCAAACCATTAGAGATTCGCTTGACAGCACAATTTCAACTGATTTGTCACCATACAGGTATGATGCAAAATTTCAGCGACAACCGTTAGGAGCATTTGAACCTATTTCTATAGATTTAGTACGGACAATCGTGATGAAAAGTGCGCCAAAGTCATGTGACCTTGATCCAATTCCGATATCACTGCTGCTTGAGTGCTTAGAACCAATATTGCCTTCACTAACTAATGTTATGTATATCTCTCTCTCATCAGGGGAATTCCCATCATTTTTCAGAACTGCCATTATAAAGCCACTGCTGAAGAATCCAATACTGGACCATAGCGATTTAAAGAACTAACGCCAAGTTTCGAATCTCAATTTCATATCAAAAATATTAAGAAAGGTTGTTCTAACTCAACTTGTATCTCATTTGAATTCAAACAGTCTTTTTAACAATGTACAGTCTGCATATCGCCCTTGCCACAGTACGGAAACTACTCTTCTGAAAGTATTTAGTGACATTCTCTCCGCTTCGGATAGTGGAAAGGTTACAGTCCTCACTCCCCTGGATTTATCTGCAGCATTTGACACAATAGACCATGATATATTACTTCACCGTCTCCAGCATGTATTTGGCATTCAGAATATAGCCTTACAGTGGTTAAAGTCCTACTTAGTGAACAGGACACAAATTATATATGCAAATGGAATACACTCCAGCCCGATTGACGTATGTTATGGTGTTCCACAGGGATCTGTTCTTGGCCCTGTTCCATTATTTCTGTACACTCAGCCGCTCTCAAGTGTCATAGATCATCACCCAGTGTCGCACCAGCTGTACGCTGATGACACCCAAATATACAAGTCTAGCCATCCAACTGAAGTTGATGCTACCAACCATGGAGTAGAGAAGTGCATTTCGGATGTGAAATCATGGATGACATGTAACAAGCTGCAGATGAATGATGATAAAACTGAGGCTATTATGATCACAACAAGAAGACCTTCTCATCCACGTCCTTTACCTCAGACAATAAATATCAGCATCACCAACATTAAATTCTCACAGTCAGTACGGAACCTAGGTGTTACTCTAGACAGTACTCTCACATTGCACCAGCATGTAATGAACATCTGCAGGGCTGCATATCTTGAATTGAGACGCATCAGTTCCATTCGTAAATATCCTTCTGTTGATGCCACTAAAATACTTGTGTGTTCATTAGTACTTTCAAGACTGGATTAGTGTAACTCAATTCTGTCTGATTCGTCACAATATTTACTCCAGACACTTCACAAAGTTCAAAACACAGCTGCTCGGATCATCTTTAGAGTACCTCGATCAGAGAACACCTCACCACTGATCTATACCCCACAATGGCTATCAATTCGATACAGAATCAAACACAAAATATGTTCTCTGTGCTATATTTCAATAACAAACTCCAGTCCAACATACCTATCCAGCCTCACCAATGTGTATCCACCAGCTAGATCCTTACCCTCTTCTTCTGATAATCGTATACTCATTGTTCCCAAGGTGAAAACAAAGTCATATGGACAACGTTCGTTTGCATACCAGGGCCCGGCGACGTGGAACGAACTACCCATTAAAATTAGACATAAAGACCCAGTGGTCCATTTTGCGAGTGCTCTCAAGACTCACCTATTTCGACTTTAGGGACAAACTTAGCGATCTCATCATGATTTGTATCTTATATATTTTCAGCATGTTTCTAATATTTTCCAATTTCATTGTTTTTGTCATTTGTTGTTCTGTAGTGTAGTCATATCATTGTTGATGGTGTAAAGAGCTTAGAGCTTTTAAAGATTAGGCGCTATACAAAGTCATTATTATTATTATTATTATTATTATTATTATTATTATTATTATTATTATTATTATTATTATTGTTATGATTATTATTATTAGTAGAAGTAGTACTAGTAGTAGTATTATTAAGTCACGACATCGCATTACGCCTTTGGACGAATTCAGTGTAGCGTAGGCGAATGAGGTAACTGGAATATTAACGAATGTTTTCATTTTCATGATATTGTATGTTTGCCTCTTTCGCTCACACTCTACAAGAAGAAAATCCGATTTTAGTTTTTCACACTTTTTGGTGTCCTAATCGATCCCGTAATGGTTTTCTCGATAATAAACGGAGATAAAAAAAGTGGTTTAGCATCATCTTTTGATTGAATAACCATGAAGCGTGGAAATGATTCCACGCCACATGGTTCTTAATCCGAGACAGACAGTGGTTTGGTACGTTTATTGTTGGTTTTTTTGCTGTGTTTGCCATGATTAAGAATTTAAAATTTCAGCACCCATGCTCCCCACCCGCAACGGAGCCCAACAAGGGGACAATTGTCAAGTGCCAGGGATACATAGATGCCATACTCATTTAGATACAATTACCTGGGATTGTTCCATGAAGCCTCCTTCTAGGGTCGGTAAAATTACCTCGCGAATGATCCGTTAAGCAACCGCTATCCAGGAAGTCTTCTAACACTTGGGAGAGTGAAAGCTAAAGGAAAATAATTTATGGGCAACGGTGATATCAAGAGAGATATAAGAAAGAAAGAGAAGATGAGTAAGTAAAAAAGAGACCTCCTAGTGCTCGGCGTGACCAGCAGATTTGTCGAGCCAAGGCCAATCTAGGCCAGCCGTCTAATAGAAGTACAGGCCAAAGTAGTGTGTTGCAACTACCAGGATCCATTCCTCCTCCGAAACGAGCCCCAATCCACGGCAAACAGGTTGCCTCTACTTAGTCGCCTTTTGCGATACGTGGCGAGCCACGTCGGGCCAATTCTAGAACTCCGACCCCGCAGGGGTATCGACTAATGTGTGTAAAGATTAGTTCAACTCTTGACTAGTTATAAGAAAAACTCCGTCTCCCAAGAAATAAGGAAGAGTGTTCCCAAATGCCATTGCAGTAAATGTTAACAATGACGCAGCGCCTCAACATGACACTGGCCCTGTACGTTGTGGGGCATGACACGTAAGCAAAAACGGTATTCTTGGAGTGGTTACAATCTGTAAACTCAACAACTAAATCAATATCGTTTATCTGAATGAGAGAAAAACTAAAGATGGTTTTCCGAAGCCACGTTGTCTGTAATTTCCCCATATTGCAATATTACATGAAGTGCAAAGATATACATGAATGTAAAGATAAACATAAGGATGGCGTTGTGAGTGAATATCGGTGGGACTTTTGTTAATATAGTATAGAATCCATTTATCAATGGTAGATTGCAGAACATGTTATGAAGTGTTTGCAGAAGATTTATTTAAAGATAGACAAATATAATGAACCATAGTAATTTGCAGTGGCATCCACGTCCTCTTTGCTTCTCTTTTTTCTCTCTATTTTATATTCGACAGTTGAATCACTATATAAGTATTAGGATTTGTTGAAGGAACTTCCAGTTGAGCATGGGCGAACTTGTCTGTTCTAAAAACTATTTGAAAACATTAACACCGTTGCTGTTACATTCCCTGAACAAGGGAATTGACGAGATTCATATACTCCAGGGCTGAATTGAATGCCTGAAATATAAGGTTCTGGTCTGACGGAGACCAATGCTTAGTTCATGTCACGTCATAATTTGCCGTTGCTGGTGAGCAAGAGGATTAATTTGACAGTAATAGCGCAACAACAGAAAGATGAATATAAAGTCATTTTGCACAATATTGAAAACCACCAGATTCAAATCCTGCACAAATTCATTAAAATAAATTGTGATGCAGATTCTCTATATACATTATCTGTATATTGTTAAAGTCAGTAATGTGAAACCCTACCTTTCATTGTCTGTACCTTTAAACCGGAGAACAAACTGATCATCTAGTATTATATTTCATGCAATTACACGTCAAAATATTTTATTTGTTTTGCGGTTTTAATTTATATTGCAAAACCTCAACAAGGCAACATGTTAGAGTGTAAAAATATGTTCATGCAAATTAACCTGTCTGTATCTCAAGTTCAAGGTACAGCATTTTTATTCCAGATTTAGTTAATTAATAAGCCTTCTCATCTGACATTACATCATCTGACCACATCACAAATTCATCCCTTAATGGTGAATATCAGATAAATCCCATTATAAAGCCAATTGTATGTAGCTAAAATATTTGCGATTATCAAGCTTTCCATACAATAACATTTATTAACTAATCATTATATATATTATTTTCCATCCTAATCGAGAACGGAAACGTGCGAATAGGAGATTGTAACTACGATCTTCGACCAGTGGAGAGCGATTTTGAGTCAGGTCAAATGTCGGAAATTCCTAGTGTCATTGGGAAACGTTATGTTCTACGGGGCCACGCAAATATAGAAAAGAAAGGTGTGTAATATCTTCTTATAAATGAAACATAAAATATGCCAACATTATTTAGATTTTTTGGACTGCGAAAGATTCGGTAATATCATTGATCAAGATATATGATTATAATATATGTTATTGGTCCATTTACCTCATGATGATTGTCAATGTATCAGTTATGGTGTAATAACGTTTTATTTTTCTTGATTTAAAATGTAAATCTTATCATGGAAATGTCAGGAAACACCAAGATGATTAATTCAGTAATATGTGTCTCGATGGAATCTAGTTTAAATTCCTATTCGTATTTGTTTCGTTGCAAGAATAGGACAATGACGGATGAAGAGTGGCAATATAAATTAAACCTCTGTTAATGTCCTTTTATCTCCAATGACAGATGCTACAAATAACAGAGCAGCAAATATAGAGCAGGAACTTTACGCTGGTCTTCGACGTTTCCGTGGACGAGAGGAACAAAACCATTTTCGTCTATTAGAAGCTACTTTACCTCGATATATAGTACATTTACAAGATAAAGGGGTGAAAGGTGAGACGATATCCTGAATGAATAGTAAATGAAGCAGCGAGAATGGTATGCTATCACGTGTGCTGATTGTTGCAATTTTTGTTGGTGGAGTTCGGTTTATCTCTGATGAGAATAGCTGACTAAAGCATATTCCTTCAATTAGGTTATCATCACAGCTGATAAACAACACCTTGAGATAGAGAGAAAGAGAAAGAGAGAGTCTTTGAGAATACGTACGTTATAATGAGTACATGATCTATTTCAAATACACTCAATTATAGCATATTTCAATATTATTACAGTGCTAAGATAACTCCTGACTACATTGATAATGTCAGCAATAATATATCTCTATTAAATATTACATTATGTTTGAGAATCTACCATAGTATCCAATAGCGCAAAATGTCTTAACACATTTGAATCGATTTATTCTACATTAAGTATATTCAACTATTATAAATCTTAACCAATTATATTTCTGACGACTTAGCCTATGTAGAATTATTATATTTTGTTTCAAATTATTTTCACAGAAACAACTCGCCAGCAAAGGCATGACTATTATGTAAAGGTCGCCGTATTGATAGATTCTGGAGTTTATGATCTGTAAGTATAAAGCCATCCATCCCTTTCTCTATCTCTCTCTCTGTCTCTATCTCATATGTATATATATATATATATATATATATATATATATATATATATATATATACATATATATATATATATATATATATACATATATATATATATATATATATATATATATATATATATATATATATATATATATATATATATATGCTCTCCTTGCATATATAAATACTTACGAATATCTCTAAATCAACCAAAGCACCCATATCCATTTATTTGCGTATGTATTAATGTATTAAGTTATTTACCTGCTAATTTACCGTGTTTTCTTATAAAACGAGTGTAGCAAGACAAAGGTTGTTGAACACCTTTGCCCGACATGAGCTTAACATGAAAATAAAAGCGTATTGATTATGAGCAAAGATGTTCATGTAGACATGTTGGCCCGAATAGGAATTTCTTAAGGACAATGAGTCGTTTGTTGTACAAGGATGCTGCATTTTCCATTGGAATAATTATTAATCAAATAAATTATGTTGGCTTGAATTCGGCAGATACAAATAACTATTTGTGTTATGTTTTATTAACACACAGAGTAACATCTGCATGCACCATGGTTCACTTGTTCGCGTACATAGATAACATCTAAATTCATCCTTGCTTGCAGCTATGCATCGAGGGTACAATCTGCAGATCCCATACGTAACAGTGAAGAAGTGCGACAAAAGATAAGAGAAGCGTATTCCCACATTATCAACGGTGTAAGTAATGAGTATTTTTTTGCCAAACACATCAACACTATTTAGATATGTATAGTGAATACGTTTGACGCAAGCAAGATCTTTTGGAATAGGATAATACTGAGAAGAATATTTTCCATATTGGATAAATAAAAGACTATTTCTGCAATAATAGTTCCGAAATTGGTGTTACTGTAGATTTTGTAATGTAATTACAGTATGACATGTCTCAACGGATTTATTAATTTGTAACCAGCTCTCCACTGCTAGCAAGTCCCATTGTACAAATGGATAATTATTGTTACAACAAAATTTATAATGCTAAATTGAATTTCATATACAATCCATTTTTATGAAACAACCCATATGTTGATATTAATAATGATGGTGATGAAGAAGTGTTTTTTCTTAACAAAATAGAATAGTCTGTGAGATGACAAGACATATTTTAGTATGTGTCCGTCCTTATCCTTTCTGATTTTGAAAGATGTCATGTATATTTCTATGTTATCAATAAGGAATGTCTTACCTGAAACAAATTTGAATAAAGCATAATAGATGCAGAATTCATAACTTGTAATAACGAATAAAATGTATTTGTATTTTGTCTTAGGTGAACCTCCGCTTTAAAACAATAGACGATCCTAGTATATCAATCACTGTAATCCTTCAACACTTTACCATTTTCCAGGTAAGATATTTGACTAACTCGGCCTTTCTACAAATTCTGATGTGTTTGTTTTACCCATGAAGACTTGATTTTATGGAAATGCTCTATTAGATCAAATTTATCATTCCGATTTACATTTGTAGTTAGCTATAATGAACGACATCAACTAAAAACATATATACACTGTCTAATGTAATTCATAGTTTTTATACGATTCACTATTTCTGTGTCTACGCCATGATATCAACATCTCGTGATGGGACATCAATATTTTATTGATGTTTAAATGGTAAGGAAAGTGAAGTTATCTTTGTTTATGAAAGCAATAACTTATTCTTTACTATCGCTACGACACTATATAATATTAAACCTATATAATAAACCTATATAACAGAAACGTGTAGAAACCATAAGGTTTTGTAAAATTCAACAAATAATGTATTCATCCAGAGTACAAAAGTGAGCATATCCGAAGAATGGACGGTATGGTTAATTGTATCAAAAATAGTCATAATTATTCCAACAAAATTTCAAAAGTAGAACGTTCTAAATAAATTCAAGTAGTATTCCTAATGCGATCCAACACTGAATATGCTGATGTCCATATCCAACCTGAAATGTAAAAATGTGCCAGCAGTCTTTGGATGATTCACAATAAGTAATCCGAGATGTCCGTGTCTGCATTCAAATCAAAATTAATTTTAAATTCCGAGAATATTATTGATGACTCTGTCATTCCAGTTACTAATATTTTGAATAAATTTCCATAAAAAGATTCTGCTCAAAGTTATAGTATAAATTAAATAAGATTATATAAAAAACTATGACACATTGGCAAGATAATAAAAAAACCGAATACACACTGGTTGACCTAGGATGAGTAACTGAAATGCACTTAAAGCAAAGTCTAAGTTGTCAACAAAATTAAATATGTTGCTTAACTTATAATACAGAATATGGTCAATATGCGTTGCAATAGTTCTCTACATGGGTGATATACATGTCATTAATTAATATTAAGACAGTGATCCTAATGTGTAGAATGACACAGAACTACTAGCCAAGCATTATATTGTTTACTGAACCAATGTTTAGTCAGGTAGATCGTGAGCTTGATTTTGGAAAAGGTCAATTGCAAAATATAATATTAAAAAATCGATAATCATCTTAAATAATACAAATTATATATATATATATATATATATATATATATATATATATATATATATATATATATGTATATCTATATATATATATATATATAGATATCTATATATATATATAGATATATATATATATATATATATATATATATATATATATATATATATATATATATATATATATATATAGATATATATATATATATAGATATATATATATATATTAATTATTAATATTTTCCATGAAAATTAATGATAATGTGAAACTTAATAAAGTTTCAATTCTTCTGACCAAATTTCAGACCACATTGCAAAACACAAACTTTTTACCGGCTTTAAATATTTCCCATATTCAAGTGTAGATAGGACAGTATAAAACAGGTGTTATGGAATAATGAAATGAGATAAAGTATAGTTTCCGTTACTAGAACGCTATTTGATCGCACCGACCTAATCCGTTGCTGATTTGATCTTATGCAGATAAATATAAACTCCAGTTT
Organism: Unio pictorum; assembly: GCA_030141615.1. Taxonomy (NCBI): domain Eukaryota; kingdom Metazoa; phylum Mollusca; class Bivalvia; order Unionida; family Unionidae; genus Unio; species Unio pictorum. The sequence goes on from JARLTB010000057.1 coordinate 9,989,624, forward strand.
AAAACTGTTGGCTTGATTTTGATGAATCATTTGATTGAGAAAACTGTATTTTTATCTGGAAGCCGTGTAGTTCAGCTAAATACTATTTATATTATTTCTCCTATCTGATAACGATCTAACATTACTGAGTTAGGCTTGTCTAAAGGAATTCATGACTCTTAAGTATATGCCATTTAATTTCATGGGCAATGTATTATTTTTACTTAAACACTATTTCTGAGTAGTTATTGGTATGTTAGACAACTAATTATTATACATATGGCGGTCATCTATAGCATAAAGGGTTTTACGCAGCCGCTATGTACCTTTATGCTGGAAAAAAGTTTGAACAACACATACGAAATAGTACTTTTCTCACGCTATCGCTAGACACTTATACATCTTCTCACGAAATTAGTAACTTAAACAATTTTCACCTCATTTTTAATCGAATGCATTTGCGATTGTAGAGAAAACTTCTTATTTACATTCACTGGAACATTTATATTTCTTTTATAATATTTTTAAAGCAAGAAATCCTGTTTCCCCACAAGAGTTCAATGGTAGTTACAGAGAATGGAAAAAAATACATAAATGCACACCCCTATACTCGCGATCTCAAACAATGGGTTCAAACGTTTGGCATAAATATGGTACCAGCATTCGATCATGCAATGCTCTTCACGGGGTATGTATAAACTTGATACACTTGATTTAAACGTTGCGCTGACGATACAATGGATAAGCGAGGAGTACGTAACAATCGCGATTACATATAAAAGGCAAATATAATGTTTCCCATGTCTCAAGAAAAACTTGTTACATTTATAACATACTGCTGTTTGTTGAAGAATAATAAATTATTTATGATAAACACAGTTTGATTTTTTAATTATTTTTAGAAAATGTGCTTTACATGGTTCAATAATTCAGATTATATTTGCTTGTTTCTAAAAGACGTAAGGAACAAAATGTAGCAATCTCATTAAGGTAGGAACATATTTTATGTGCTATTTTTAAAAGTATATCGCTAGTTATTAAACATAGCTCCTTTTTAATAACATAATATAGGTCTTATGTTCTATTTGTTTTATTGGTTATCATGTCTCAGAGGCGATTTATATTTTCAAACCAAAAGCTAAACGTCTTTATTTATACTTTTAATGTTATAGACTGGATGGTTCATTTGGTTATCAGTGTATTCGACACACCGATAGCAAAGCTGAGAAAAAATAAGGAATATTGATCTTCTTAGAAGAAATAGATGTCACAAAACAGCCGTGTTAATCAGAAGAGGAAAACAAATCTTTAGTTAGCTAGTAGAAGATATTAATTGCGCATAATCCCCGAGAAAAGTGTTGCTAAATACATGACTTTTTTAAGATTTGTTCATATTGGGTCTGTCAAAACAACTCATGCAGCAGCAGAGAGGGTGAACCCTACAACGTTTTTAGACAAAATGTTGATTGAAATCTTAAAACGAGCCTTCCTACGATCTCATTTTAACCAAAAAAAATGTCTCAGGGGCAAACCCTACAACGTTTTCAGACAAAAAATTGATTGAAATCTTAACGAGCCTTCCCTACGAAATCTCATTTTAACTAAAAAAATGAAAACGGAGACTTTTACGATTTTTTAATTAATTTTGGTCGCAACTTGTTGTCATCCACCCTCTCTGCTGCTATGGGTTAACAAAAAATAATAAATGATTTTAACCGAATATTTGATCCAGTCCGATACGATATCGTGTCCGAGGATCATGCAAATTTATTGTTGCGAATCCGTACGGGGTTGACTGAGCATGACTAAAGAAGTTTTTAAATTGATTGAAGTCCATATCAGAACACCATGTCTGCCATATATTTCTAAGAGTATGAGTATCAACTCCGTTGAATACAGCAAGAATATTGCAGTTATCTCTGATGACTTTTGGAACCTGAGTGTAGCGTTGAGTGACATATATCACGTCAGTGTTTTTATGCCTGCCTCTGGAAAAGATCCTAGCAGGATTTTTTTGTTTATCCAACATTATATCGTCGTATACGACTAAATTGTTAATATCTCCATCAATATCATCAATGCTCGGTGCTTCATCGATATCGGTTATAAACTCAATAATACCCTCTCCGGGTTTTTCTACCGCGCTGTCGTTAAAATCTTTTAGCACTTCATAACATCGTTGATCATCTACGCTAGGGGCAATTAAATACAACTTATCCCACTTCATCCATCTCATTATTAAATTGAGTAACAATTGCGTTTTACCGGATCCAGATGGCCCGATTATAATCATCCGGATAGAGTTTGGTAGCGCTGCATGATGCTTAACTGGTTCTCTTGTTTTAGTCGCTGAAAAAATCAATTATATCCATATCTCTATACATAAATTATGGATCTATATTGTATGAAGTGTAAAACGCGTAGTGGCACAGATGACGTGACAACGATTACAACCAGAAATAACCGATCAACGCTTTCTGGTAAATGCGTGCAATGTGGTACAAAGAAATTTAGATTTGTGTCTATGAGATCTGATTTTTAAAAAAAACGAGGAGGTGATATCGCAGCCAAATTGGCAAAGCTCCCTGGAACCCCATGGGCAAAGTACCCCGGAGAAAAGCACCTTCCAGGATATAGCTACTGTGGACCGGGAACCAGACTTGATATCAGACTCAATAATCAAAATCAGCCCCGACCAGGTGAAGAACCAATAAACGCCATTGATAAGGCCTGTCACCTTCATGATGTTGCTTATAAAAGCAGCAATCTGCAACACAGACATCTCGCGGATGTGAAATTAATTCATGCGTTAAATGCTATTCCTGATAAATCCTTCAAAGAAAAATTGGCTTCCTTTTTAATAAAATCGGCTATGAAAAGTAAATTGATGTTAGGTGCCGGTAATTAATAATATGGAATCAATTTATTATTCCCCAAGAGGATACTGGAGGGGTAAATCAGCAGTCCATAAACTCGCTAGCGCTGCAAAAGTGAAAAAAACCACTGCGGCTAATTGGTTATCCAAACAGGCACTATGGCAAATTTATCTACCACCGCCTAAACAAATTCAATTCTCGCATTTTGATGTGACAGTTCCTAATGAAGTTCATCAGGCTGATATATTATTTCTGCCACATGATCGTGGTTACAAATACGCTTTAACCGTAGTTGATATTGCAAGTCGATACAAAGAAGCAGAACCGTTAAAAACAAAATCAGCCACTGAAGTCGCTTCTGCATTTGAAAGGATTTATCGACGAGGTCCTCTGCACTGGCCAAATCTATTGCAGGTTGATCCTGGCAAGGAATTTCAGGGTGCAGTGTTATCTACAATGAAACATCATAATGTCACCATACGACGAGGGCATACTGCGCTACATCGCGATCAGGCCATTGTAGAACGATTTAATCGGACGATTGCTGAGCGGTTATTTGGATATCAATACGCAAAAGAATTCATCCAAGAAAAAAGATCCCTTGAATGGGTTAAAAGATTACCATCTGTGATTACTGCACTGAATAACGAGATTACTAGAACAATCAACATGAAACCTATCAACGCGATTAAAAAGAAGTCTATACCCGTACAACCACAAAAAGATTTCAAAGAACCAATTCTTGGTAGTAATGTCACTGTTAGGTATTTATATGAACCAGGAGAGCTTGAAGGGGGTAGAAAAAGGGCTACTGATCCTATTTGGAGTGTTACTGCACACAAGATATCTAGTATAACACGATCAACTGGTAGACCTCCAGTCTATAAACTGGATTCAACTGCCCCTCAGCGGGGTTTTACTCGACAACAACTACAGGTAATTCCCGAGGATACTCAATTGCCACCGCATGGTCTTAACTAGCACCGTTGCGTCTATTGCACTCAAGACAAGTCAACATCACATTGTTTCTGACATGACCGAGATTGTTATTTTTTCTGTCTACGGTGAATTGGCGAGGATCCTTATCCGAATACTGCCAACGCATTATACAATTGCAACTCGCGCAGTGATTATTCTGTTGTTTCTTCAAAGTGATTATTAATTCAGCATCAATATCAAATTCTCGTTGTTTTTTTTTTGTCCTGTTGTTTGTAACCGGAGAGTTTTTTATCAATAATTTTAACATCAATATCATCCATTGTTGTGTCATTATCATCGAAAACAACTCTTCGAAGTTGATTTATTTTTCGTACTCTGGATACTGCGAGATAGACTAAATTCGACCATTCGATGCGATTATCTACGATCCAAACAATTGTATCCGATATAGTCAATCCCTGTGAAGAGTGTATTGTTGCTGCGTATCCTAGCGTCCACGGGGATTTATTAGCACGCAATGCATCTTCAACGACATTGATATCAACCAGCACAATATCATTTAATACGAGAATTTGTTTTTCACTCTGTCCTGGAATATCAACTTCAATATTCTGTTTTCGTGTATCCGATGGCCTATAACAAAAGGGTACTGGAAGCGTTGCAAATTTTTCTTTATGCAATTCAAATAACTTCATCTGAAGTGTGTCCCTGACTATTTTTCTACTTGCAATTATCAAATCATTTGGTCTCCATGTTTCCCAGAAATCATTCATTGGAGTTTCTGAAATCACTTCACGCGCTATTTCGCATTGGATTCTATCCGGCTGTAATCTAATTAGCGCTTTGAATTCTCGTAATCGTTCATCAATTGATCTATAATCAGTGGTAATTTCTTCATAATAGTCTACAAAACCCCTTAGCCATTCATGTGGAGATGCACCGACAAATGGTGGTGGTTGGCCGTGATCACCGCACATGACGACTTTTGTGTTTTTGTTTAACAACCACTCGAGAAATGTTTGTAATACATCTAATGACACTGTGCATATTTCATCCCAAATTATGATTTCAGGAATGAATTTATCACCCATACGCTCAGGAGTCCATTTGTCACCCTTCCATCGAAAGAAACTATGGTAAGTACAGGCATTTACCCCTCGCTGTATCATCTCTCTGGCGAGTCTGTGAGTCGGTGTTAACACAATCATGGTTGACCGACGAAATAATTCAATTGCACGAGTTGTCTTTCCTGACCCACCACAACCGTTTAAATAAACTGTCTTGTATCTACATACTAGATCAGATACCGGTGGTGCATTAGAAAATTCTGATTTAATTTCAATACGGTTACACGAAAGATATTTATCATCCATGGCAACGTCTGCGGATTCACAATACTCATGTAGCATCTCCTTTTTAAATCGCCAACGCCCACAATTTTCTTCGGGATCTGTGAATGCCGCTACAGCTGATTTGTACTTATTGTGTATATACATCGAATCAGTGGCCACTCTAACCGCGGTATTAGCAAATCTATTTATCATCGAAAATAGATTAATAGAAGCATAGGCTAGCATTGAACTTCTCAAACGTGTGTACTGGGAATTATATCCATCACAGTAGGTAACAACCGTACCTAATTTCTCACCATTGGATAGAAAAGCATCCTTACGGGATACAAGTTTTCCCTGTTTCATTAAATCCGTTACAATAAAATCGTATTCAGCGACGTCTATGATCAACCGCGAAGAATATTTTGCGTTGTCGCATCGTCCACCCTGGGTAAATTTACCGATTATTCTTCGTCCAAAATCTTTTGCTTGTTCTTTTTTAATTTCAAATAACTTCTTAGACCGATTCATGATTTGTTCTTCATTGAAATCAGGGAATTGTTTTCGCTGTTCGCTGATTATACGATCTAAATCGGGTTGTGGTACCCAAACTTCTTTCTGAGCTCGATAGCATATAATAGCCTCGGAAACAATCAACGATATTAGCATACCACAATCAATCATATATCGTAGTAACACTATTGGCATCCAGGCCTTTTCAGATAGGTGTCTACCGAGCTAAACATAACTACACGGATGTAACCCTGTAGCGAGTTCAAATGATATCACATGAGCGAATCCGGTTAAATCAAAATCAGGTAATGGCCCATTAATCGCAACACGAGTCATTTCATGCGTGGGGTGTCCAAATCGTTTAAAATAGTTACTACATTCCCCATATCCGAGAAAACTTCCGGGATAACACGCGGATATATCAATTGAAATCATACCATCACGTGAGTATTTCGTATTCCACAGTCCTCCATGACCAAATTTGACGCAACTCAATTTAACATCTTCGAGAAAATCACTTCGTGTTGGACGCCATGAGTTTTTTTCTCTTGCGAAGTGAGCTACCACTGATGGAATAGTAAAACTATCCGTGAGTAGTTTTTCATGGGAATTCTCCGGTGAAAAATCACTAGCGATTTTTCTCATTCTGTTATCTAATTCTTCAACGCGATATAATTCGCCATTTGGTCTTACAAATTGATCAAATCCTATTTCGGGATCTTCATCACTTCTAAGTAACCACACTGACACAGGATCATCTTTACACAACGCATGAATAGCATCGAATAATTTCTCTTCATAGAAAACATCCCCGACGAACTCCTTAGGGATATATTTCACGGTTCGTTCTCGTGGAAATACTGTTACCGCAGGTGTCCACGCGTGTTTGTTATGATCAATAATCTGTATTGGCGCTCCATTTTTGTTATATTTCGGTTCGTATAAAACCTCTCCGGTTATCGTCATAACGGTTATTGGAAATCTTAATGATGTTTCTAATTTAGCTATATCAGAAATCTTTGCACCGTGCTGTTTTACCGTTAATTCCCACTCGGTTATTTTTTTTTTGTCTTAGATCAGTCAGTTTATTTCCTCGAGACGCATTTGTGAAATGTTCTATTATTCGTTCTGCTACACAATTAAGCCCTGACGAATATTTCATAGGAGCTAGTTTTGCGATATCGGGTTTATCATTTAACGGATATATCCCATAAACCATTGCTGTTACGGGATAAGATCTTTCGTAGTATGGCTTATCGATTCCGGTTATAATTCCTGGTTTGGAATCTCTACTCACAATGACAGCTTTTTTATTCTTTAGAATTGGTTCAAATTTATCCCTAATAATCCATTTGCCATCGACTTCGATAATGAATTTGATTCGGAAAAAATACTTTTTTTCCCCAACACGTGAAATTATCACTGCTGCTTTTTCATCAGTCATGGTAGCATCAACAACACCATCAATTCGAAATGTTGACCAACAATAAGATGCTCCATCACGCTTGAATTCATTAAAACAGTCTCTGATTTTACTAATCATGGCTTTATCAAGAATTGTATTCTTTGGTGTATTAGAAACTATATCGAGATTGAATTGAGCATCTTTCCAGGGTGATCTCTTGGACGTTTTTTTTGGTTTATCGAGATTAAATTTAGGATTAATTTTTAATAATCTCTTAAACTCTTTCATGTTTCCGTCTATTAAACGTTTTTTTGTTTTATCGAGATTAAATTTAGGATTAATTTTGTTACGTTTTTTTGGTTTATCGAGATTAAATTTAGGATTAATTTTTAATAATCTCTTAAACTCTTTCATGTTTCCGTCTCTTGGATGTTTTTTGGGTTTATCGAGATTAAATTTTGGATTAATTTTTAATAATCTCTTAAACTCTTTCATGTTTCCGTCTCTTGGACGTTTGAGATTAATTTTAGGATTAATTTTGTTACGTTTTTGGGGTTTATCGAGATTAAATTTAGGATTAATCTTCAATAATCTCTTAAACTCTTTCATGTTTCCGTCTATTGGACGTTTTTTTGGTTTATCGAGATTAAATTTAGGATTAATTTTCAATAATCTTTTAAACTCCTTATCAGCATTGAATTCAGCATTTTTCGAAGGCGTTCTCCTTAATTCCCTCATGCTATAATTAAAACAAGCATTTAAATGAAGAATTTATATATAATGAATCACTGCAAGTGGCTTATGATTGGATCAGTAACCCCGTGTAACAAATCATGCAGAAATGAGTTTTGTGGGTATCATATGCAAAGCTTTCGACGTGGAAGCCTTGGTCCGTTACCCTGCATACGATGTGGGGTTGGGGTCAGGGGAAAATCTCAGTTGTGTCTAAATTGCGGTGGTAAGCGATACAGGGAGTTGAAGCGTTATTATGATAAAAGAATAAAAAATGGACAATCAATCAGAAATTATGACCCTGATAAAGTCTCTGACCCTGACACTGTCAGCGACAACGTCCCTGACAAAATCATAAGAACTCCTCAAGACTACATCGAAAGATTCATCATTAAACCAAGCAATGAATTAGACAAACAATAGTATTATGTATACGAATGAACCAAGAATTCAGACACCATCCCTTGATTACAAATTATGAAGCATCCAGTGATGGTGTTGTAAGACACTGTAGAAATGGTATGGGGTATTTGGTGTTCACTGTTAAGGGAAAGAAAACTTATCGCAATCATCGTTTCGTGTATGAATGCTTTTATGGATTGATCGAGGATGATTTTGTTATTGATCATATCGATTCTAATCCAAAGAACAATTCTTTATCAAATCTGCAGGCTATCACACAAAGTGAGAATACCAAACGAGGAGAGACTGGAAAATGCTCAAAAAAAGCGAGACCAGTAAAATCTTTGAATACAATAACTAACGAAGAAAAAATATTTCAATCAATATATGAAGCCGGCAAGTATTTCGATATTTGTAGAGCCTCAGTACGATTCGTTGCAGAGGGGATTTATCGATCGGCTATTTCAAAAAGGACGGGACAAAAAGTTCAATTTAGTTATGTCTAATGCGTCATATTTTTCATTTAGAAATATATCATTATTATAGAATAATGAATTCTGAAAACATGAATAGCATTTTATCCGAGATTTCAAAATTGAAAAGTTGGGATATTGAACTATCAGATGGGTTAAATCCTGATCAAATCATGTCTGATTTTCAGGATATAGAATACGGAGTTAGCACTAACAAGTATATGCTACCAAAGAAGTATGCGCTCATCAAGAGAATTCAGAATTATATTCGGGACTCTCTCCCATTTTCCAGTGACGTAAGTGTGTTCGCTCCGTTGTATACCATCGTAGAACGAATACGAAAAGAATTGGGGTACGAATACGAATTGAAAAAGGAGGTTAATTCTAAAATTAGAAACCTACGGGTATTAATTCAAGAAAATGAACAATTTTGATTGACCGACCATTTATCATTATTTGATTGACCGACTATTTATCATTATTTGATTGCCCGACCATTAATTATTTTTTTTAGCCGACCCTCAAGGGATGTCAAAAATCGATGGATGATCAATGGAAAAGTGGGGAAAGTCACAGTATTATTAATTTTATATACAATTAAGTGACTTTCCCCATCGATGAAAGAGCTGTTAAAACACTTCCATGACCGTATCAAAAATCATCCGACATGTCAAAAAAGTGTGGAAACTATCAGTATTAATTATTTTATATACAATTATGATACTTTCCACATCAATGATAGAGCTGTTAAAACACTTCCATGACCGTATCAAAAATCATCCGACATGTCAAAAAAGTGTGGAAACTATCAGTATTAATTATTTTATATACAATTATGATACTTTCCACATCAATGATAGAGCTGTTAAAACACTTCCATGGTGGTATCAAAAATCATCCGACATGTCAAAAAAGTGAGGAAACTATCAGTATTAATTATTTTATATACAATTATGATACTTTCCTCATCATTGATAGAGCTGTTAAAACAATCAAATAACACTTCCATGACCATCCGATGGTGTTAGGTCGGGATTGAAAAATTGTTTTACAATTGAAAAATTGTTTCTGATTTCAAATAATGGTCAATGAAGCATTAACAACCCGATTGGCTCGTGAACGATTAGATGCAATTAAGAGATTTGTACCAATTCGTGACTCTGGACGGAATAAACTACAACAACGAAAGAGTCTTCAGACTGATTTTGCTGCGGGATCTGAAGAATTGTTTAAACCAGTAACCACAGCAACGAAGGAGATAGAGCGTGCTATACTGGGAGATGATCCTGACGGTAAAAGAAAAGAAGAGGGTCTTATTCCTGTGTTAGAAAAAATAGCAAAAAGAACTAAACAAACAAAAAAATCCTTGCAATCACTTCCTCAGGATATATCAACCGCTTCGAAACGAAAATTTAAAGGATTTCAGGAAGAACTAGTTAGTGGACTACCTAAATCAATTATATTTACCGAGAGCGCTAAACAACAAATTCTCAACGAGGATATAGACAATTTAGGTGAATTCGCTGCTAACAGCTATGATTCACAAGAGAGGTTTTTCACGGACAATTATTCGGATTATAGAATGTCACATAATGAATGGGCTGATATAGTGTATGAAATAAATACTGGGGGTTTAGATAGAAGGATGAAGGAATACAGAGACTTCAAGAGAAAATTTCAACTCCAAATAAGACAGCCATACGATCAGAAGAAATTTCTGGGGAGTGGTCTAGTTGGAAACGCTAGCGTTTCATGTCCTGGTAGTGTTCTCAGTGATATATCACGATTAGAGGTTCTTGTAGGAGGGTTCCGAGCCGGAAATAACTCACCGGAAATAATTAATGAAGCAGCTGATATCTGTAGACGATTATTTCAGGGTGGTATCATGGATATCAGCACATATCGAGATTTCATTGGCGAGTTAGTGGAAAGTGGGTATCATAGTGACTGAATTGAAAAATCTGATGACGAAGTCATTCGATTAGATAAATAACAATTGAAAAATTGTTTCTGATTTCAAATAATGATCATACACTACAATCATGATAAACCAACCCCCGTCTACGTAGTTAATTCACGGTTTCCGGTTTATAGAGCATACTACGGAGATGGTTTAGGTAATACCATTTTAGGGTTATTTGCGAGAATGGCTCCAAAAGTGATGCCGTTGGCTAAACAATTAGGAATGAAAGCAATTGATGTTATTCGTGATAAGGGTATTGGTGCTGTTGGAGATCTTGCTGGAAAAGCGGTTTCAACTGCGAAGAATAAATTAACATCATTAGTGAAATCACGGATGAAATCCAAAGGATTTTCAAAACCGTTACCGTCTACAGCGGAAATGCCTGCAAGTGTTAGTAGAATTATAAATAACGCAGTAGATGAAAAATTAGCGTCGATGGTTTTAACCCCCGACCAAAGCAATATTGCAAATATGATAGCAGGAAGTGGCTTTAAAAAACTACGACAATGAAAATGGAAAATCGCGATTTAGACTCTGATAAATAGAATAAAATGTTCAAAAAGTCACATGATCCAGCGTTTGATATAGACGCCCCAGTTGGCAAGGATGATTCTGTACGCGATTATCAATATTACGCCTATCATGCCATAGACTCAAATAGTCGAGCAAGAATTGATCTTCAAGTCCATGATACCAGTAAATACTTTTTGCCCTGTGAAGCGTTTATTGAAATCGAAGGAGAACTTGTAACAGCTGATGATACTCCTGCTGTACAAGCACCGTATCCAGCTGGTACTCAAGTCGGGTTTGTCAATAATGGTATCATGGCGCTATTTGAGAGTGCTAGATATCTCATTGATGGAAAAGAAATCGAGTCGATAGATTGCGATGTTGATGTGGCTACAACAATAATCGGGTTAGCGAGATATTCTGATGATTATACAAGATCAGCAGGACCTTCTATGATGTTTGCAAAAGATGCTACAAATACCGCTGGAGGAAAACAATTTGTTGTAAGACGACCAAAGAATAATGCTGGCACCGCTAATATTGATGCCGAAGATATGATTATAAACAACGATGTTAATTTCAATCTAGGAGCTGCAACACGTATTTCAATGTTGCAAGGAGCGCGTAAATCATTTTCATTCGCGATTCCACTGCATCATATATTTGGATTCTGTAGAAACGTCCGAAAAGTTATTTATGGAGCGAAGCATACAGTATCGCTTGTACGAAAGAGTGATGATAGTGACGCAATCTGGAGGATTCCAGCAGACAATGCAAATCCAAATGCTGATGCCGGTAAAGTCAATTTAACAAAAATATCATTGTGGATGCCAGTGTTGACTCCAGCAATCACCGCAGAAGAACGATTATTTATGGACCAAGGAGGAAAGTCGTTGTTGAGTTGGCTAACCGTGAGTACAGATGTGAAGCAATCAAATCTGAACGGGTTATTCACGTGGAATCTAGCATCAAAACAAGGCGTTTCTGCGCCACGTCATATATTTATTGCCTTACAGGATAACACACGAGTTGGCGATCAACGTTTCAGTCATATGATATTTGATCAATTAGGTGTGAAAGACGTCTCACTGAGAATAAACGGCCAACAGGAACCATCCGAGGATATACAACTTAATTACACAGAAAATCATATTGCACGAGTTTATCATCGTCTGTTGTCATTTATGGCACGCGATCAAAATGTGGATACTGGTTTGCAAATATCACAATATGATTTTAAAAATCTGTATCCGATCTATTACTTCTCACTGGAACATCTCGATTTGATGAGACAATCTGTTGTTGATATACATTTTAGAGCTAATGTGACTCGTGGTGCTATTGCTGATTATAGAGCGGTTGCTGTCATTCTCAGCGACAAATCAATGCTACTTGAAGGTGTTGGTGGAAGAATGAGAGTGGTAGATGCACCAGTGGAAAACATGTAATTGAAATTGTAAACGATTTAGAATCAATCAATTATGTATAATGTCATATAGTAATATTAGTGTTGCGTTAACTCCCGGTCAATTAAAAAAATTGCAATCGGAATCAGCTAAAAAATGTGGAACCACAATCACGTTGAAACCCAACCAAATGACTGGTGGTGCAAATAAACTATCGCTGACAACTCGTCAGATGAAACATTTCAATGATGCACTAGTAGCAAAAAAGGGTGTTCAGATTACTCTTTCTGCGGCTGCTATCAAAAATATGATTAAAACAGGCGGTATATTCCCGTTGTTAGCTGCGATACCAGCATTGATTGCAGCAGCAGCCCCAGCGGTGGCTAAAGGGGCAGCGTTAGGAGCCGTTGGTACTGCAGCAGGAATGGCACTAAAGAAGGCAACTGGGAAAGGATATAAAAAAAGGGAAAGGGTCTAAGACTACCAGGAACCCCGTATTCGTGGTACAGCGGAAAGGGTCTAAGACTAGGACCGGTTTATTAATTGGAGAGTCTATGATGGTTCCCATGTCCAATTTTGATTTACTCGATGCTGCTAAAAAACTCGCGATTAAAAACTTCAGAGGTGTCTTTATGAAAGATCAATTACCACATCAACCAAACAGCGTTGAAACCGGAATCATTAATTTAGATAACAGCACCGGACCCGGAACTCACTGGGTTGCATACGCTATTGATCCACGTGGGATTGTCTATTTCGATTCATATGGATTAGCCCCACCAAAAGAGTTTATGCGTTATATAAAAACCCTTCCAATGAAGACTTGGTATTCTACGCTACCAACACAAACGATGACTGACCCACCAATATGTGGCAGCGAAGTATTAAATGTCCTTAACGCTATTTCTAACTCCTTGAGTAACCCAAGCGGAAAACCACCACATGTTGTCGTGAATGAATACACTAGTAATCGCTGGAGAAAATCGAAGATTTTTCAACGAAGTCGTCAAAAACGATTTTAGAGAGAGAAAGAGTTTTACAATAACATGATTGATATTTGGGGGAGATCTTTGAAACCCAAACCCGATGGCACTGCACCCCCTGATTCTGTCAAGGATATAAAAAAATTAATTAAAGATGAAATCGCTGAGACGTTAAATTTAGTAAATGTTGACCCGAACGAAATAGTTGTATTTCAGGACAAACAGGGTAAATTGAAATCCAGTGATGTGTCATTGAATGACATTTTGATACGGCAGCGCGACGCCGCTGAAAACTCTATTGCGCTATATTCCAACGACGGACGACTTAAACCAGGCGCACTTGTGTCTACGATCACCGACGCGATTGCCACCCACGACAACAAGATTGCCGCCCACGACAACATGATTACCACCCAAGACAACAAGATTGCCGCCCAAGACAGCATGATTACCACCCAAGACAACAAGATTACCGCCCACGGCCGTGAGCTGGATGATTATATACGAGGTTATAGTACTTTTCGCAAAAATGTCGTACATAAATTCTTTGGAACACCGCTTGTGGTTGGCATGACTCTCGCTGAAATTAAAGACTTGTTGAATTCATTCTTCGCTAACAAGGAAGCTGGAAGGATGATGACTGCTTCAGAAATCAAGGCAAATTATCTCGAGATTTCTAAACTAATAGAAGATCAAAAACCCACTAATGACATTGTTGGTAGGTTCTTTGGAAACCCGCTTGTGGCAGGAATGACTCTCGCTGAAATCAGTGAGTTTATCGGCAAGCACACTCACAATGCCTACATCGCTAATAGTTTCTTTGGTGTCCCGGCTACATCTACGATGACTCTCAAAGATATTAATATGTTTATGGTGAGAAAAACAACACTTAATACCATCGTGGATAGATTTTTGGGGAGAACACCTGTTTCTGAAACCACATCGTTGACAGGTCCAACCCTCGCTGAAGTTAAAAAAGCTATTGACGAACAAAAATCCACCAACAAAATAGTTAATAATTTCTTTGGAATCTATAAAGATAGCAATATCACGACGACATATTTTGACCTCGTTAGTGATTATCAAACCCGAACAACTATGGCATTTAACATCCTTTTATTTACATTTTTTCAACGCCGCGATGGAACGATAATGAAAAATACCGAAATCAATAAAACCTATTCAGACGTCATTGACGATATTATTAAACTAAAGGGAGATCAAAAACCCACCAACGACGTCGTCGATAAGTTTTTTGGTGTCCCGGCTACATCTACGATGACTCTCAAAGATATTTACAATGATATTCGTAAACTAAAAGAAAATTTTGAAAAGATAAAGATTCCGCATCCACACATAAGAATTAAAAATGTCGTGTATACAGTCGATCATGGAACCATGGATTGGATAAGAGACGTTTATACTACATTGTCCACTGGTCTCTGGACGAGGAGCGATGCGGGGGGCGATATCTACAGTACAACGGGGATTGAAGGTATCTACAGGCTAACGTGGATCTCTATCGATCAATTTAACATGATCGCGGGCGGTAAAACCTACTCTGGTGGCACTGCGATGTTAATTATCAGGAGTAACGGTCAACACTTTAATGTCGTCGCGGTTGATAGCTCCACCATTAGATCAAAAATAACTTGGTGTTTAGAACTCGTAGATGATTTTTCAGGCTGAAGCTACCATACCTACGACATCCCAACCCATCTACCTACCTGTCCTGCCCTGGACCCCTTAACGATGGCGAATAATTGAAAACACTAGCGGGTTTAAAATAACAACAATGATTCCATCATCGTCGTAATATCGATTCGACACCGTGAAAGAGTTTTCCGCGAATTTGAAATTACTTTCCGCGAACTTGAAAACACAATTGAAAACACTAGTATTTTTAAAATAAAAATGATTTCATCAACGCAATGTCGCTATGATCAGATCAGAGAATTTCAGACTAGACTCAAAACCCTCACTGAGGAGTATCAAATAAAAATAAAAAAATACCGACGAAGAATCACCGCAATTGATATTACTATGTACTCGGTGTCAAGCGTTCTCGCTGGCGCCGGAATAATACTTGCATCGGTAACAATGATTGCCCCGGTCGTAGTTCCAATTTGCATTTCTGCGGTGGCTACAATCGGGGGTATATCAACCGGGATAGCAAAAAAGATATCATCATGCACCCATAGTAAACTGCAGAATTACTTAATTCAATTTCATATTGCATCAACCGCATATTCGCAGTTATCCCTGATGATATCGTCGTCACTCGATAATACAATTATATCAGATAGTGAATTCTCAGCGATGGTCAGTATTTTTGATTCAGCGATATCAAAATTAGAGCAACAACATGAATATAATAACAATGACAACACCGATGGAATCAGAAAACACGAACCCAAAAACAAACCCAAAAACCAAAATGATCTCAATAATCTCAACCATACCAGATTGTGAGTTCTCAGTGATGGTCAGTATTTATGATTCCGCGGTGTCAAAATTAGAAATACAACATGAGTATAATAACAATGACGACACCGATGGAATTACTTCAACAAATAGTGGAGAACACGAACCCAGTACAAACAAGCATGATATCAATAACATCAACGGAACCCGAGTTTAGTGTGAATTTCCCTAGCCCAGTCCCCGTGAAGGAGATAGCGCTAGCAAAACTACGAGTGTATCACAGTTGGCCTAATATCAGATCAAAATCATTTGGTGGTCAACAACCCAATAATTCTTTAGTGTTTGCAAATAAGAATAAACCCGACGGAACCCCAGACTGGAACGTTGTTTCCATACCAACTGGAACGTTGTTTCCATACCAACCGGATCATACCAAATCGAACAAATCAATAATGAATTCGCGCGTAGAATAAAATCGATTACTGGAAAAGAATCAAAAATCGCTATAACATTTCATGAGCCGACGCTATCATCAGCAATTGAGATAAGCACAGAAGGATACGTCGTAGATATCTATCAGAGTTCTATTAGAACCGTACTGGGATGGCCTGAAAAACCACCGGAAAAATCCACCACCAACTTAACCACGGATGTACAATCATATCATGAAATCAATCCCAGTTATCGATATGATTTATCTGATATAAGAAAAGGAAAAATCGCCGATAGATTTATATTCACCAACAAAGACACATTGCAATGGGATTTTATCATTAAAAGAACAACCGACTCATCTGTTACTATTTCATTTACGCTAACTGACGTCCGTGGTTATTTTAATGAGATTAAACAATTATATGACACACAACTAGAACAACTACGGAAAACAAGATCGCAAAAACACGTTGAAATAATAACATATATATATGAACCTGTAGTAGATTACAAACTAAATATATATTGGAATTCATAACGTAGCTCACAAAAGTGCATGACGAGAACATTGGTAGACTTAGTATGTAACTGCTTTGTTGTTCAATAATTTAAGGCTGAGATGTGTTACAATATCGTGCGCGATTTGCGCACGTGTGTTTGTTTGTGTGTATGTTTTTAAAGCTTATATATTGTATTATTTGGTCAAACAACTTGGGATCTACGCAATTCCAAGACTTTCAATAATACGTTTTGTTGCATTGAAATTTGACTTTTTAGAGAGGTCTGTAACCGGCGGAAGGAATACCTCCTCTTCCAAAATGCTTGTTTTTTTTCACAATAAGGGGGCCATTTTTCATCTCTTGCACAACGTAGACGTCATCATTTGGGTTTCTAACATGATTACTCTTTTACGTTAGGGTCAGAGCTCCTGACCGTTGCTTAAGATGAAATGTCAACTGATCTGGAAGCTGATTGTTTTCAAATGAACGTATGTTGGTCTGATCTCTTGTTGTCACGTCTTTCAACCAGACTATTTCGGAGACTGCAGGTGCTGGAAAAATGGAGATTAGATAATTTTTGAGAATACAAATGTCAGCCAACAAGCAATCGAACAAACGAGAAGCATAGAGTATTTCACCTATCCGATGTTTCCCAATATCTGAACTAAGAATAACTGAATATGTAAACACATGTTAAGATCTGTTGCAGCTTGAACACAATTTTAATTATCTAAGCAATAGTTCAGGGAGTATTTAAATATGTTTATAACATAAAATGTAAAATCAATCAAACAACTTCAATTACGTTTGAATTTAACCACAACGTTCAGACTTCCTTTTATTTATTTTGCCACAAAATGAAGTGGAGCGATATGTCTGCCGCCACCTTTTGGGTTATTATTATGTGTCAGGAATTTATTTCCGGTGATGATGTTTTTCCCAATTCATCATAAATTATTTTATATCCAATCGATGGAGTCACTGAGAAGTTTTTTTTAGTTCTGGTACGTTATATTCGGGTAGTTTAAATGTTGGGATATCTTCGACGCGGATATTATAATATTTTGCAAATTCGGTTCTCGCTTTAGGATTTTTATAATCTAATATATATTGAATAATTTTTAAATTAAATGATTCCATATCATCGATGATTTTATTACATGTTTCTACGACGCTGATAAATTCATCTCGGGTAAGAGTACCAGATTTAAGAGATATTGACATTAGTGAAAGATCACAATTCATATTTGTAAAATTTCTATTAACCGTAGTTTTATCAATTTTATGATAATGAGATAACACACCATATTATGTACATCTACCCTAATCAAAAACAACATGTCATTGATATTTCTAATTTCTATAACTTCTTACCAAAATATCAGAATTTTTTGGTTCGGGTATATTAATCGTTGTTTTTCTTCTCGTTCAGGTATTACTTCAGGCCATCCTAACACACTTCTAATAGAACTTTGATAAATATCTACGAAAAAATCTGGTGCGTTTATCTCAATCGCAGATGTTAACGTCGGTTCATGAACCGTTATAGCTATTTTTGATTCTTTTTCTCTTGTAAGAGACTTTATTCTACGTTGAAATTCTTCATTAATTTGTTCGATTTCATAAGACCCTGTTGGTATTGAAACAACATTCCAATCTGGAGTTCCATCTGGTTTATTTTTCCACGCTATCACTAAAGAATGATTTGGTTGTTGACTACCAAATTTTGTTGCTCGTATATTATGCTAACTGTGATACATTCGTAGTTCTGCTAAATTGATTTCATTTTACAGGAACTGGGTTTGGGAAAATTACACTATATTCAGGTTTTGTTGTTGTTATTGATATCATGCTTGTTTTCATCGGTGTTGTATTTTCTGCTATTCGTTGAAGCAGTTCTTGTGACATTTATTATAATTGCCTGATCTCTATATATCGCAGTATGTCCTCGTCTGATGGTAACATTATTATTATATTTCATTATTGATAACACTACACCTTGACATTCCTTACCTGGATCAACCTGTAATAGATTTGGTTAACTTAGATGACTCCATCGATAAATCTTTTCAAACGCAGAAGCATCTTCAGTTGATGATTTTGTTTTTAGTGGTTCTGATTCTTTGTATCTACTCGCAACATCAACTACGGTTAACGCGTATTTATAACCATTATCATGTGGAATAAATAATATATCAGCTTGATTAACCTCATTAGGAACAGTCACATCAAAATGAGAGTATTTAATTTGTTTATGCGGTTGTAGATAAATTTGCCATATCGCCTGTTTAGATCCGACACATGAAATGACTCGTGTTTCAGTTATTGGACTATTACCTGATTATGATTTAACCGGATTTGCTCACGTTATATCATTTAAATTAGCTTTAAGGTTGCATCCATGTTCTTATGCCTGGATTGGTAGATATATGTCTGAAAAACGTGGATGCCAATTGTGTTATTGAGATATATAGTATTGATAGTGGTATGTTAACATCGTTGATTATCGGCGAAGCAATTATATGTTATCGAGCTCAGAAAGAAGTTTGGCTACCATAACCTAATGTAGAAGATATAATTAATGAACAACAAAAACAATGTCCTGATTTTGATGAAGAAGAAACCATGAAAGCTTCCAAAGATTTATTTAAAGTTAGAGAAAAACAAGCCAAAGATCTTGGACGAAAGATAATAGGGAAATTTACACAGAGTGGAAGGTACGATAATGCAAAATACTCTTCAAGGCTGATCATGGATAATGTTGAATATGATTTTATAATTAAAAATCTAACGGCGAAGAATAAATTTGTAGATCGTAGAGATGCATTCTTGTCTAATGGAGATAAGTTAGGTACGATTGTTACTTACATCGATTGAGAAAATTCCCAGTACACACATCTAAGAAGTTTTATGTTAGCTTTTACTTATATTAATTTCTTTTCAATGATAAATAGATTTCCTGAATACGCTGTTAGAGTAGCTACTGATTATATTTAAATACACGAGAAATATCTAAATCAGATAACCGCATTCAAAGATCCAGAAGAACATTGGGGAAGTTGGAGAATTAAACGAGGAATATTACACGAATACTCAGCATCAGCAGATATTAAGATGTATGATAAATATTTGATATGTAATGGCTTATCAGAATTATCTAATGCACCATCGATATCTGATCCTATAACGAAATGAAAAACTATTTATTTAAACGGACGTGGTGGGTCAGAAAAGACAACTCGTGTTATTGAGTTATTTCAAGGCAAATTAAATATGATTGTGTTAACACCAACACATAGACTTGCTAGAGAGATGATGCAACGAGGAATAAAAGCCTGTACTTATCACAGCTTCTTTAGGTGCAGAGGTCATACGTGGGCATGTGAACGAATTGGTGAGAAATTTATACCACCGCTGTTAATGTGGGATGAGATAGATACTGTATCGTTGAATGTTTTACAAATATTTCTCGAATGGTTGTCGAACAAAAACACAAAAATTATTATGTGCGGTGATCACGGTCAACCACCATCATTTGTAGGTGGATCTCCACACCATTGGCTAAAATCATATGTTAATTATTACGAGGAAATTAATCCCGATCACAGAACACTCGATGAACAACTACTTGAATTAAAAAGTAAAATCCGAGTACAACCGGATTATATTCAGCTAAGAATATTTAGAGAAATAATTCCAGGAACGTCGTTGGAATCATTTTGGGAATCGTGGACACCAAACGATATGATAATCGCGAGTAGAAAAATAATTCGAGATAATTTTCAACGAGAGTTATACCAAATACATAAAAAATTATAACATTTTTAGTACCACTTTGTTATACGCCTTCGGATACAAGACGGCAAACTATTGAAGTTCATATTCCATGGTTAAATGAAATGGAGAATTTAGTGTTAAATGATATTGTACTGGTTGATATTAACGTCGTCGAAGAAGCATTACGTGCTAATAAATCTCCGTGGGTGTTAGGTTATGCAGCGACGATACATTCCTCACAGGGATTAACTATCACAGACACAACTGTTTACGTGGTAGATAATCGTATTGAGTGGTCAAATTTAATTTATCTCGCAGTGTCACGAGTAAGAAAAATAAATCAACTTCGAAGAATTATTATCAACGATGATAATATCTCTAGTTGAGACCACTCTGTGGTAATTGAGTATCCTCGGGGATTACTTGCAATTGTTGTCGAGTAAATCCTCGCTGAGGAGCAGTTAAATCCACTCTATAGATTGCTGGTCTGCCTGTGGATCGTGTTATAGGAGATATTGTATGTGCTGTAACACTCCAAATAGGATCAGTAGCTTTTTTCTTGCCACATTCAAGTTCTCCTGGTTCATATAACTACCTAATAGTGACAATACCAAGAATTTGTTCTTTTGAAAAATCTGTTTCTGGGGTTTAGGTATATATTTTTTTTTATTGCTTTGTTAGGTTTCATGTTAATTGTTCGAGTAATCACGTCATTGAGAGCGGTAATCACAGCTGATAATCTCTTGACCCATTCAGGAGATCTTTTTTCTTTGATGAATTTTTTCGCATATTGATATCCAAATAACCGCTCAGCAAGCGTACGATTAAATCGACGAAGAAAGGATACTCGCGTTATGAGGGGTAAAACGCCTTGTGGAAGTGTCTAAAGAATTTAAAATCGGATTAACACGATTATACAAAATATGGTCGAAAACACCTTATAACGCTACAACGAGTGGTACTTTTAACTCGTATAAAGAAGCACTAAAATCTCAACTAGAACGGCAACGAGTCCTCGCAGAAGAGATTTCTACGTTACGGAAGGGTAATCCTGATATGGACATGAAACTAGCCCAGTTGAGAAAAAAAATCAATACTTGAACAAAAACGTAACAATGAAAGAAATCAACTTAATGAATGTACCCTCAATAAGGAAAAAATCAGCAAAAAATTAAATAATCGAGTAGAAAAATCAATTATCAACTGAGTATGATGAACATGTTAAATATTATAATGATTTAATGTTAGAGCGTAACAAGGCCGAATATGCTATTAAATATGAATTAGTTTGTAAAGCAACTACAATACCAAACAAAAAACGAGTAATAGGATTTGGAGAATTTGCTTTAACATTTGTTCAGAGATAGGTTTATCGTCTTCATATGCAGCTTTTGAAATAGTTTCCTCTTTGGTAAATAATTCTCCGATGTATTTCAATAACGTTTTAGCAATTTAGATATAGTGACAAATTTTTGCAATGTAGAATTTTCATTTTCAGATATATGTAGCTGATAAATTATTTCATTGCGTTGACGTATTAGTGTTTTCACAACACGATACTTCGAGCGATAATTTAGGTATTTTTTCTCTCGTGCGGATGATATTTTTTATATAATCAACATCGAAATATTCTGACGTGAACAATTTATTATCGTGAAACTTACGCAAACGGCCAAGTTTGGTTTTTAATTCGTCGATGATTTCGTCGTTGAGCGTTGAAGAGTTCATTTATATATAAAATATTTTTTGTTTAATTGTAAAATTAACATTTTAATTATAAATTTGTATCATCTTTCATTACATTTATTCCGTCTTTACTCCTAACTATATAACAATCAGAAAACCTTATCTTGATTCGCCGATGTGGAAAATCTTGTCTATCATCAGGGATATCTACATATTTGATCATTTTTAGATACTATATATAATCTTTTCTGTCAAAGTGCTTTATGATGTAATTGAAAAAGTCAGCGCTGTAATGATTTTCTCAAAGAGAGAAATTGACGCAGGATTACATAAAATATGTACAAGTGTCATAAATTTATAATTTGTGGTATATTTAAAAAAAACATTTTTGGTATGAGAAATATTTATATTTTTCTTCCTGGTCATATTGTATACTGCGTAAATATTCTTCGAACGACGGTGGTGGGAATCGCAAATCGTAGTCGTCGACGTATTGATCGGGTCATTATATAATATATAAAAGAAAAATTATACGTCTAAATTATATATTTGATTAAGGGAAAAAATACGACCACGTAAATGAAACTCTATGTTTTCTTCCAAGGTAATAAAATAATTGTTTTAGGATTTACTGAAACCAGATTAAATGCTAACCGTAATTATACTCTATTTCACTGACAAGGATACACCATTACACAGGGGCAGGGAAAGAGGTGACGTCTTGTTTACAGTAGGGAAGATGTGAATGCAGACAATCGACCTAGTAGGTCACTTCCCTCCAAAGCAATTTGAAACGATAACATTTTGAAATAAATAGAAAACGTTCTTGCACATGATAAATAAACAGATTTACACGTCAATATACAAAGTCAAAAGAGGAGTAACTCGATGGAAGTTATTGAATCATGAGGCCTAGTCTACCTGGTAAATGAGCACACAAAGGTAACATAAATAGCAACACTCTAATTAATCACATTGAAACCTATGTTAATGTACCAAATGTTTGTCTGAGTGACAATTATTTTACTTCTGTTTACAAGAAAAGATAATTGCAAGTGAAATATGAAACAAAACTATCACTTACAAATCGTTCCAAAATTGAAGTAAAGAAAAAGTTCAAGATGACCTATATAGAGTTGCATGGAATATTGTCCATGGTTTGCATAACAAAAATCAAGGTCCTCAAACTAAAATCACCATGAAAGCCAAATGAGGTAATTTTGAATGGCCTAAGCGCCACCCCACATGTGTCATCTCTCATGACATTTTTGACGACAATCAATTTGCGGGTCACATTATACTCTTTGACAGGCTACAAGTGACCCGCAGTCCGCATGTTGCCCAGTTGAGAAAAAAAAATCAATACTTGAACAAAAACGTAACAATGAAAGAAATCAACTTAATGAATGTACCCTCAATAAGGAAAAAATCAGCAAAAAATTAAATAATCGAGTAGAAAAATCAATTATCAACTGAATTACCCTGACCCTGACATAGATGAACCTCACGAGGGCATTTTCAATGGCCTAAGGGCGGCATCGACTATGTTATCTATCATGGTAACATGTGACGCCAATCATTTTGTTGACCATAGAATACTGCTTAGAGGGTTACATGTGGTCCACATGCCTCGTGTTTGAGACCTCTTACTTAGATGAAGCTCTGAGGGACCGAACTGACTGATTTATGGATGTAGTCTCTAATCATGCACCACTGAAAATACATCGAATAAAGCGTGCAATCCAACATAATTTATTTAATACTGAAATCCTAGATACTATGAATCCACGAAGACAATTGACATATGGTAAACTACACAATATAAAGTATTGGGAAGCAACATAACACAAATGAATGAAAATGCTTAGAAAACCTTTTTATCAATCAATGCCTGAAATTTAAAGAGCAACGCAAATCCCATATGAAAAGTCTTTAATGAACTCATTAGTGTAGCATACACAAGTCAGACAAATAAAATTCACTCAAATCTGGAAAATGTCACTAAAGACACTGATGACACTGGCATTGAAAATGTTTTCGATATTTTCTGTTTACTAAACTTACCACTATGTTTAAAAAACTGGTAGTTGAAAATAAATGTAATGATTTTAATGAACTGAACAATCCCTAAATACGTATGTTTCTATGTCATGTATCTACCAAATTGTGTGACAATATGTCTCAGTAAACTTCAGACCAAGAAAACTACAGGACTTCAGGTGATCGGTCCAATACTCATTAAAACGTATGCCTCAGCTACGTTAGAAAGCATAACATTCATAAGCAATTTAAATGTTGCAACCTCATCTGTGCCCTAAATATGGACAACTTATCAGTTAATTTCTATGCATAATTATATTTTTTAATAATAATGCTGATAATACCAGCCTATTTCAGTACTACCAAAACGTGTCAAAATGGATTGGAAAATATGTCCATGACTCGTTCTTGTCCAATTTAACGAACCTCTTGCTGTTGCACCCTAATCAATTAGGCTTTAGACATAAATATTGATGTGAGACTGCCTTAATCTCTATAAATGATATTTGGTTTCAAGCACTAGATCAAAGTCGAATAATCAGATTTGTATTGGCAGATTTCATGAAACTTGTGACATGGTGGATCATGAGATCTTTTTGTATAAACTGAACATTTACTAAATTGGTGAAAGCACAATTAGGTAGTCTATTTAATACGTAGGTGAAAGAGCATAACATCGTTATATAAATCATGTTCTATTTGAACCTGGAACAATTAGGTATGGAGTACCACAAGATACAATTCTAGGTCCATTACTATTAATATCATTCGTTAATGTTCATGCAGATGACACAACATTGGCAGACATTCAAACCAGTAAACACGAACTAGACATTTCTTTACAGGATGGCCTTGACAAACTGGATAACTGGTGCACATGCAGTGGTATAGTGGTAAATACTGGTAACACTAAACTATTATCTATCTAAACACAACAAGAAAAAATAAAGCTTGATAGTGATGAAATATGTCTGACTTGGAAGGATACAAATTGGCAAATGGTTTGTCATGATAGACTACTAGGTGTTTTGGTACACAATAACATATCATGGATTGAACATATCAAACATGTCAGGAAAATGTTAATGGCTTTACATAAGGATATGAATGTTATCAATGAAAGGTGTAGAAAACTATTTTATAACAGTTGCATGAACACTATCTACATTGGTGTAACACAGTGTTGAGTAATTAAAAAAATAAAAACATAGCAAAGTTAGCACATCTTCCAACTATAATATTCAGGCTAATATCAATCCACAACGAAAGTAAGTAAACTTTAGCATGTTACAATTGTTACCTATGAAAAACTGTTTCCGGTTGGAAAAAGCCAAAATAATGTACATGATAGCCAATAATTTTGCTCCTGAATATTTACAATCAATATTCCAGGATATGCTATCGGGTAATACTCACCACCTGCGATCCATGGCTATCAAACATTCCCATACCAAATAAAGAATGATTAAAGTATGTTTCAAGTACTATGGAACTTTGCTCTGGAAAAGTATTCCATTTGAATTTAGAAATGACAATTATGCTTCCTTCTTCCGAACCTAATGTATACAGTGGCGTCAGAGATGCAGTTAAAATATATGAATACTTTTGTATGAGGGCTTCAAGATAAATTACCTAAAACATTTCATATGTAGATAGTAGAGATCAACGCAGGTGACATGCACCTATTCAATACTAGCAAGGCTGAAATACTCTTTTTCCAAAAGATATCACTTAGTCTATGCAGCCTTACTTTGGAGTTCAGCGATTAGATCTGACTAACTATACAAAATTCATGTATCCATTTAAATCTTGTAAACAAAATACTAAACTTGTATTCATCTTTTTTATATAATGCTTGCCTTAATGTGTATTTCGAAATCCCCAGCTATTGTGTTAAAAAAATACTATATATTAGTCGTACCTTGACCTTAGTTTGGGAAATTTACAGTGAAAAGTATGATCACAACTGACAAGTTGCAAAATATAGCAAAACATCTTTCAGCAAATGACGTCCGCATATACAGCAGCGCATGTATACATATGTCTATAAATATAAAAAAGACTTATTCCCCGTTAAACGTTATATATATCACCATTTCTTGGACAAGTTGTCCTCGTATACTATCTCAGATATACAATATATACGATTAGCAGTAACGTAACAATGTACGTTATTTTTTAAAACGATTATTTCTATCTAATATATGACACGATACATACAAATATTTGAGTAATGACAATAAAAAGAAAATTTCTGACAAACCTGTCTTAAGTGCAAGGGAAAATATTGAATTAAACACCGTTTATGTTGGTTGAGTTATCTTCAATGATCACCTAATATGTTAGAGGTAAAGTTGTTTTGAAAATCGGTTAAAGGCTGCAAACATAATTTCGGTTTTCACCAGAAAAACTCTGGACATAGAAGCATAAAACGTAAATCTAAAGCTTCCCCATACATGGATTAGAACTAAAATACTCATATTTATTAAAACAAAAAACTTCTTAATGTCACAGAATTCACGTGTTTGCTACACAACTGAGGAACAACCACAAAGTCAGCGAGGAGAAAAGATATTACTGATATAAGCGGCCATATCTAAAATGGCATTTAGTCAGATCCCACAAGAGCAATTTACAGGTAGATGCACAAGACTTAAACGCTAATCTTCGTCCATGTATCACAAATAAACAAGTCATTCAAATGGACTAAATAGATATGTACATGTATTGCACCTAAAACTAGCCTGGCTGCCCTTTAGTATTGCGATAAACTTTAACCCACATATGCTTGAGGCTAAACGTTCAATCTGAGGTAGACAAGATGTATGCGGAATATTTTTAACAATGGGTCAAAATCTCCACAATGCACGTAAGTATCTATAATCATTCTGGAGAAATATATCAAGCTTTATATGGATTTGATCAGAAAGATTTTGCCTACATAATCTCTACATTTTCTCATTTTTTTCTAACCACAGTGCTGCACTTTCCACCGTTTCCAACTTGTACAAATCCCTATGTTAGTGTAACATATTGTCACGAGCGATCTCACGGTGCAATTTTAATCATAGTTTTTACGGCATAACACGAGGCGCTGGCTTGTAAACAAAGTACACTGGAAACGACGACAGAGAAATACACAGAGGGCAGCTAAATTAGTAAAATTATAAATTCTCAAAACCATGAAATATACCGTATAATTATGAACACAATTTACAAACAATGGCAAGATGAACGTTACTTCAATAAAATGCACAATACATCAACATTAACACCAATACCCCCATACATTGATAACTCCTAATGGTAAACTAATTATAAGTAGGATAAAGATCGGAAACACTCTATTAGTCAAAAGCTATAGAAGATGTGCCCCTGGTATGAAAGAAGCCAATCCATAAATCAAGTATAATTTAAGTGATGCATAGGGTACAGCAAAGTAATAAGTGTTTCTAAATTCGCACACAAACTAATTGTACAATTCTTCACCCAAGAATTTCCGAAAAATGTCCAACATAAGATAATGTGCAAATATTATATAAGGTTCATATCAGAAATTGCAAACGATAGGACAATTACGAATAAAATCCATTGACCCATGTCGCATAAAAATATTAAATTGTCAAAGAATTATAACAGAAATCCAAAGTTCAAAAAAGCATGATAGATAATAATCACTCTCTAGAGCGGGAGAGTACAGGATACAAGGCGACGCTGGTCGGTTAGTGGAAAATTGGTTTGATCAGGCTGGCTCTTTTTCTGATTAACTGCTTCCTAGATTAGGAAAATATGGTTAGTACCAAGAAGACATTGATTATATAAAAATCGTATTTGTATGTAGTTTGGTGTGTGTTAGGGACAATGCCATTTCAATACAGAAACAGCCAAGACAAACCATAAGTACGAGTTAAAGAGAGTTAACATTAATGAGGGTAACATCCATCCTTAGCATGACGAAAAATACACCATTAGTTAGGATACCAGACCTAGTCGACAATTGAAAAGAAAACCTATTACCTTAAATGAAATGTCCAAACCTAACAACCCCAAAACAAAATTCGCTTCAAACAAGTGATTACAGTTCTGTCCCAAAATTGCATATGGGTCGGTTAAAAAAAAATAATAGAAACAACAGCAAAAGCAGCAGCTAAAGGTGGCTAACTGAAGGTGTAAAAAACGAACCCTACAAAAACATAAAACACAATCCACACAAGACATATTTTTTTATCAATTCATAATATCTGCTGATTGGAAAACATTCCACGCAGCCTTAACTACACAAACAATAAGCATTTGCAATATATCCTACAAACTAGCAAGCTAAACATAAACCTTACATAAACAATTAGTGGTGAGAATATAACAAATGAAAGAAAATTTACAACAGAATTACAAACCTGCTCCTTTTTAATTTTCAATCTTTCTTATTTCCCTTCCTCTTTGTTTCTATCTCTTAGTCTCTCGACTTACCCAATACAGCAGGGGCAATATCTACAGGATATACATTTATTCAAATCCTGCTGTATGAATAATCTCAACAGTATTAGCTCTAATAGGTTGTACTATAAGATATGTTTTACTTCCGCTGGATGTGACTCACCTAATATCTTAACATTGTACAAATCAAGCATATCTCTTTATATGTGACATATACACAACCAAATATATGAGATAATCCAGATCATCAGACCCTTACAAAAATATAACATCTGTCAAGACTGCTTTTCCCCTGTCACTTTAAAAAAAATAATAATAATATCACCTGATCAAAATACCGATTATCTTTGTCTATTGAGATACTTCGATTCAAACAAAATTAAATACATATCAATATATTTTCTCAATTTCAACCCGTTTAATGTAAAAAAAGAGCCAGATATTGTTACATACATTTGTGTATCCCTGCTGTCTGCACGTATACGCCCAACGACCATTATAATTGGGATTCTGATCTGAGTGAAGATCATGACAAGAATAATTTGTCTGTGTCTGTAATAGTGTTAAGAAACACGTAATAAGTATAACAATTATTGCTTAACACAGATAAACCAACGTCATCACGCTTTACATACATACGAGCATTGCCAAAGGGTACGACAAGTAAAAAACGACACTGGTCATACTGTGGGGCATTTTTTTCAAAATAAACAATTACAAAAGTAGATTATATTTACAACAAAGGAAAAAAGGAGGAATTATGATAATCCTTTATCGTGATTGTACACCTCGTAACATATTGGAAAAAGGGATTAAACATACCACTGTACATACAAAACGAAGGACACATGCTTGGGATGCTGGGAGAAAATAACATTGAAACACGGAATTATTTAAGATGACATGTGATTTCAATTGGTTAGGGTTATCTGTGCAGAGAAATTAGAAACATGAATGGGGATGATATAGTTTCCATGAAAGTCTTGATATATAGTTAATAGTATATAGTTCTTTGAACGTTTTTATCATAATTTATAAGATGACCATCTTCACACTATTTATATAGTATGAAATGACCAATATCAGACTAGCACGACAGGACATGCAAGAATGCATAACAAATTATATTCAAGTATTCACGCTCAAAAACAACTCCCATTGCACGTTTTCTCTCCCACCTAACTTTCCAAAGGAGACAATCAAATATTGGCATATATATATATATATATATATATATATATATATATATATATATATATATATATATATATATATATATATATATATATTACTTCTGCTGCCTGTAACTCACCTAATATCTTAACTTTGTACAAATCAAGCAACAAAAAATAAGGAGAATGGGTTACAACATAGAGTCAAAGCCTACTTATACGCAGAGAGGTATCCACAGACGCGTTGTAGGGAGTTTAAAAACTAATTATGTGCAGGGAAGTATCCCCAGACGCGTTACACAATGATTCGTTTTAGAAAGTGTCAAATGTTGATCGCTAGAAATATGTACATTTAGAAAAACAATTATCGCAACATATTAGGATTAGGTTTGTTAAGAATGATGCAAAGTAACTTCCATACATGTGGTAAGTCTGTGTATATACAGTAAATGCCGTTTTGAAGTTCTTTAGATACTAATATATATATATATATATATATATATATATATATATATATATATATATATATATATATATATATATTCATCAGTATAAATCTGCTACTTCTTCCATACTCTGGTACATATCGTTTATAGATCAATCAATTGTTGGAATAATTGTCTAAAACCTTGACAATATTTTAAACACACAAATGGTCTATAAAAGTGGTAACATCATCCCAAGGTATTTAGTTTTTCCTTTTCAAACTTATCTTGAATTACCTTTACCTGAATATCAAGAATTACGGATTTCTTGCACATGGACGTAGATATATTTATCGGACAGGTAAACGGTGGTTGGGTCGTGGACACAAGCTAAGATTTTAATCATAATGGATGAGTTGTTCGATCCCAAACAGAGAGAGAGAGAGAGAAAGAGAGAGAGAGAGAGAGAGAGAGAGAGAGAGAGAGAGAGAGAGAGAGTGAGAGAGAGAGAGAGAGTCGTTCTCAAAACTACATGCATTGCCATGTATTGTAATAACTATCTGACATTTCAGAATGATGAAATGTTGGTTATTAGATATTAGTACGAAACTAAAGAACTTTGTTTATTTGAAAATTAAACATGTCCCAGCCACAACAGTAATATGTAATGTGTAATTATGACGTTGTACCTATTGTCTACAAGAAGTTGTATAAATGCATTGTATTGTGCAATAAATAAAAGAATTACATAATAATAGCTCATATACGGGCACGCATCGTTGCCTACTGATGTCACATGCATGGTATCAGCCTGTTCCTTCTTGTCTGCAGGTCTCTAAAAAAAATATATGAACGTTACAAATTATACTTCTCATGTTAGGTGTACTTTGTATGACAAAGTGAAGAAGATGAAGATATCTTATTCTTAGAGGAATTTTTCAAAACATTATACAACTTACGATGGTATATTGGGACACCCATCAGGTGAATTTCAGAACGAATCAGAAGATATGTTCTGAAGAATTACTATAAACAGTAGGTACAAGAAGATACAAGATAAATTGTAAAAAAGCTATTATAATAAATACAAGATAAATAGTAATATATTGCATAATCAGCATATAAAACACAAGAATGGTACCACACGTAAAATCAATCGGTTTCTGTACATATAGGTGTTCGGAAACCTTTTTAATTTTCGATCGTCACATAATAGTACTCTAGGTGATATTTTGTGGCAAAATAGATAAAAGGAAGTCTGAACGTTGGGGTTAAATCCAAATGTAATTGAAGTTGTTTGATTCCTATTACGTTTTATGTTATAAACATATGTAAATACTCCATGAACTATTGCTTAGGTAATTAAAATTGTGTTCAAGCCCCAACGGATCTTCACATGTGTTTACGTATTTAATTATTCTTAGTTCAGTTATTGGGAAACATCGGATAGGCGTAAAAAATCTATGCTTCTCGTTTATTCGATTGCTTGTTGGCTGACATCTGTATTCTCAAAAATGATCTAATCTCCTTTTTTCCAGCACCTGCAGTCTCCGAAATAGTCTGGTTGAAAGACGTGACCACAGGAGACCAGGCCAACACACGTTAATTCGAAGACAATCAGCTTCCAGATCAATTGACATTTCATCTTAAGCGACGGTCTTGAGCTCTGACATTAACGTTAAAGATAAATTATGATATAGGCCCAAATGCTGACATCTACGTTGTACAATGTCTGATATGGGGTTATGAAATACCAACTGCATTTTGTCATAATTTTGTCATAATTTAACCATTTGTTACTGTTATAAAGAGTTTTTGATTTCCAACTTCTTGCTTGCGCTTGTTTGTTTTGGAAAAGCATACAACAAAACTCCAAATAGCTATACTACAATAGCGCGAACTTGTCTAACATTTATATAATTTGTTCATGACAAAATATAGATGATGATATGAACTAGTTACATTTTTTAGTATTGTTAACTTCATTACTAAGAAAACATGTTGCAGTTATACTTTACTGCATAGACAAATACATTCCTGCAACGAGTCATGTTATAATGAATTGGCCTTAATATAAAATTGCATCACGTAGAAACTAACAAATATGCTCTACGTATGATTTACCTATGATTCACATTGCTTCTCATCAGTTGACAAATAAAATATATAACAAGGAAACCTATGAAATTCCAACTCATTTTTGATAGAGACAAATTTATTTTAAATGCCAATAAGTCAATGATTAAATTCCATTCAATATAATTTATTCTTATTGTTTCTATTTTATGAGTTCAAGAGTACATTTGTTTTTTCCATTATCAGTGTTACAATGTATATTGGCATGTTTGTCATTAACGTTTAAGTGCTATACGCTCGAGCATTTACAATGTTAGTTACATGTCTTCTTGATGTCAATCTCTTCCATGTTGCATCAATATTTCAGCTGCGTTTTGTCATTTATCAGACGCAATGTGATGACGTTTTCTACCCCTTACTTCAATTGAATGTAAATATATTTTCTGTGTGTTAACCAAATGTTCGCTATATAAATCAATGAGGAATATCTTCATGTGTTGCATAGTTTGAAACACATCATATCAGGAAAACAATGACCTTAATAAATTCAAACAAAGTTGAATAGTACTGATCTTGAAAAGAGTGTGTTTTCTCTATGTATATATTAGCAATAGGTACCAAAGAACATACTGCAACTAGATCAAGGGCATCACTGTAGGCAAATTATAATTATTAAATAACAGACTGCACAATTCTGATGGAACATAAAAGTGAAAAATCACAGCAAATGCTGATCTCCAAAAAGATGCATACAAAGCCAAAAAAAACAAGTAACAAGCACGGTAAAAGGCAGTATTGGTGTTATGATAGTTCTTATTCACGATGTACAAAAATGTTTCCTTTCTTTTTAATGCACCATGTTTCAAAATTACGTTTTTCTTTTACAAAAAAGTTGTACAAACAAACAACCAAGAAGAGTAAAGCTTAAAAGGATTGAAAGTAATGTCAAAGATGGTTAAATCTTAGGTCATTTAACCATCAGACTAAAATTATTCGCTTGATAATGTTGTGCTCGCATATAGATTGCCACCATAAGTTTACTTTGCTTTGACACATTGTCTTCATTTTATGTCCCTAAATTGTATTTTGTTATCCATAATTAACAGTTTAAGCCTATCACTTGAATTTGGAAGTTTGTGTTTCCAACGATTCTACATATCTTCATCACAATATAAATTGACAACAGAAAGATACAGTTACCACGAGCAGTGTATTCCAGTGCTCTAAAAAAACGTTTGCATTTGCAATTATATCTTCCTTTATATCGTAACCTTGCTGTACATTTGTTGTTGTTAACAGTGTCTGATACTGTTGAAACATACCGAATCGGGTTTGTTTGGAATACCAATAACATATGATATTACTTCGATGCAACCATGAATTATTGTCCTCTGTTAGAAATGACTATTTTGATGGAGTAAGAATAATCGTTTTATTTTCTATGTCTAAAAACAAATGGAGTTTTAGACTGTTCTTGATAAGTATACAGATATTTTCTTCCAAAGCTAATAGTGAATCTGTTTCATCGTTTGGTAAAAAGGTGGGCAATGTCGATATGAGGGGTTAAAATATATCGTGTTTGGCACAATAGTATGAAACATGTCCAGCATTTTCTTAGTGAAAGAATTTTTTTTTCCATTATATACCAATCATACACCAGAATAGAAGTGTATAAGAATATCCACTCTCCAAAACTCATTACTCCACCAGTTCAGGTAAATTAATCTCAATCTCATACGCTGCTCATGCAAATGTTATCATAAAAACATAAGTGACTAAAGAGAGCGAAAGAAACAGGTCGACATAAGCAGTAAATTAACTGTTATGCCTTTTTGCAAACTAATTGACACTATCTGAAACCAGATCATGTCCGATTAAGCAATGTAGCACACCGTGTTTATTGTAGTTCTCAATTACAAAATAGAACTGACCGCGACTGGTCAAATGTCTTCAAGCAAGATTAATTTCAATATCGGCAATGTGATGCAGTTTACAATCTCTTTGTCTGGCTCAAAAAGTAACTTTTTTTGCTGCTTCAGGGATAATTTCTATATTATATATTATTTCGCATGTGACAATATAGGAATGAAAAATGTTTTCTGACATTTTAAAATGTATTATGTTCAAAAATTATCTCCTTTTATAACATTGATATTTTAATTATTGTTATATTTATTTTTGTTATGCAAAGTCCTTTATTTTAAGAACGAAATTTTCGCATCTGGATGAAAATGTATTCTGTTATGGGTTGTTTGTTGTTTGTGAAATCTGTAAAGAATACCCAAGACATATATGTTAAAGGTGGTATTTTAACAAGTGGCGAAGCCATGATTTAAAATATATCATTTTTCCATTACCTCCAAGTTAGATTTATTCTAACAAATGTTTCTGTCATTTCATATATTTATGTTCACATATATATCTGAATCAAATCTGAAGTTATAGTAGGCACAATTGTTCATGGTTTGCATTTGAAGTATGTCGGTGTTATTATAAGCAATTAAAATCAAACTATAGTTTGACTTTGCACCTGTACCATGTCTAAGTAACATTGTACTCTTTTTGTTCGTACTTTGCTTATTCATGGCGTTTCCAATATAAATTGACGAGACACACTCTTTGATTTTTTAATGTTTGAGAGCACTGGTTACGTTATATTTACTACATATGAACATGCTAACTCCTTGTAAACATTGAACATTTCTATGGTACCCAATACAGCCGCCTAGCCAGTCTGAAGTTGTCATCTTCTTGAATGTCATGTTTTAAATTAATAATGTCTTTATGTTGGTTAATAGTTGCCACAGATCCTTTTCACTTTATTTGATAACGAGTTAATTTTATGATTTATGCTAATCCGTTTTCAAACTACTTTCCAACAGGCTTGAAGGAAAAGTTCAAATAATAGTATGAGGCTGGCGTAAATGTTACAAATATTTTAGAAAAACATAAACAACATGTATTTAAAGATAGTTTGCAACTGTTTCAAACTATAAGCCCTTTTTTAAAAAGCCACATTATTAACTATATCACCATTCAATTATTTAAAAGTGCTTTTTCCAAGTGTTTAAGAAGCTCCATCACAAAGCACGAGCACAGAAAGAAAGGAATTAAACAATTAAAGCAGCAATAAGGGTGGACAGACGGAAACTATTTCAGACAAACCGAAACTATTTCAAACAAAATCCTAAAGGATTTCAAACCAAACCCAATTCAGGCAGACAAAAAAAATGGTTTCGGTTTGTCACGCTATTGAGACTGTCTCCAGACAGAACAGGCGCCAATGGCGTTTTGGAGACTAATTGAAAATCCTTTTACGATGAAAGTCTTAAGACGAAAATCCTTCAGGATCTCACGAACATACTCATCTGTAAAACCCCTTCTAGTAAAT
The DNA here is from genome assembly GCA_030141615.1 of Unio pictorum. Lineage (NCBI taxonomy): Eukaryota > Metazoa > Mollusca > Bivalvia > Unionida > Unionidae > Unio > Unio pictorum. The sequence goes on from JARLTB010000057.1 coordinate 10,025,499, forward strand.
CAATCAAATTATTGGACTGGTCAGTGAGTCTGAAATTATTTCTCGTTAATGAATCATTATGACATCGCATATAGACCAGATTAGTTGGATCTTCAATGATTAGAAACCCTCGAGGAGCCGTTGGTGCAAATGAATATAAGCTATATCCCTGCTTGGCTTGATCTGATCTTTCGAGATTTAGTTGGTAACTTCCTTCAATAGCATCACATACTAAATTTACTGCAATTACCGAGAATGTATTAACATTTTGAGGAGCAATATGCCTACCACAAACATCTGGGTCATTTTTATATTTGAGAATTAAGTGAGTATATGAAAAAGTTAAGTTTGATTACAAATGATGTTTTAAGAGAGTAGACTGATAGTTCTCTAATTGTACAGTCTTGCTAGTATGTTTAAAGGAATAACGGCAAAAAGAACAGCGCAGAACAGGTGGGAACTAGTTTTCTTTTTCAAGGCATATATAGACAACATTGAAGTTTAAGTCTACCTCCTTTTCATTATCATTTGATTTTGCCAGAAAAGATCGACCGTTTTTCAATTCTTGCACAACGTAGAAGTAAGCATTCGGATCAATCACATAGTTCCATATTAAATTTAAAGTCAAATCATCTCATCCTCGCCTGAGATAAAAGGTCAACTGATCGGGAAGGTCATGGTCACCGAGTCCTCTTTTGTCGACCTGGATTTGTTATGTTACGTCTCTCACCGAGACAGTTTCGAAGCATGTGGCCACTGATAAGAGGACAATAGGAAATGATAACGAGTGTGAAATCAACAAAAGAGACGAACACAGTAAAGAAAGACATAGTCATTTAAAATCGATATAAAAAATATATACATTTTACAAAGAGTTGTACTCTAAACAACCATGTGCGAAATGCATTTGTATGCCAAATATGTTAACAAAATTGAAGATGGTAATACTACTACTACTACTACTACTACTACTACTACTACTACTAATAATAATAATAATAATAATAATAATAATAATAAATACTAATAATAATAATAATAATATTAATATTAATGACAATAATCCTAATAATACTAATAGTTTTATATCTATAATCAAAGCATAATGGATGTATTAAAATAGATGCTTTCAGACGTCAATGATAGCTAAAACCAAATGCGTTCGAATAATTTTACTTTTACTTTTATTTTAAATATGACAACCTGCCTTAGCAATGAAGGACATTTTGCCAGTTTCGAGTTCGGAACATAGATATAAAGTTGTAACAACCATTGCATCACCCTTCAACAACATTATCGGATTAAGCCCTGCTGGTTACTACAGCACTTTTAGCTTAATAGAAACCTCTCAAAAATGCATTTCATTGTATTTTCTGATTAAAATTACAAGTTAATGCCTCGCAAAACATGTATAAACCTGACAGCCAATTATTACTCCAGTGTTGACAAAGTATCCAAAGCTGTCCTGCACTCATCCATGGATTCACTTCAAATATTGTATAAATTGGCATTTTCGTTTTACTTTGCAAACTATGTGGAACGAAAACTCAACCAACAAAAGAATTTCAAACTCCTATTGGAGAACGGAATTACTCGCGAACTAATCTGAGAGATGAGGTAGTATTGCGCCAATCAACACACATGCACGTACGAACACACACAGACATACATGTGTGCGTACGTGCGTGCGTATTTGCGTGTGTACGTACGTACGTACATACATACGTATAAAAAAAGTTCCCACCAGTTCTGTGCTGTATCTTTTGCAGTTATTTCTTTAAACATACTGGCACGACTGAACAGTTAGAGAACTATCAGTCTACTCTCCTGAAACATCATTTGTAATCGAACTTACATTTTTCATATACTCACTTTATCTACGACCTTATTCATTACCTAGTTAGATACCTACCGAATTACCCAAACAAAACTACTTAAGCAACACACTATATCTATCTATCGCAACACACTATATCTATCTATCTATCTATCTATCTATCTATCTATCTATCTATCTATCTATCTATCTATCTATCTATCTATCTATCCATCTATCTATCTATCTATCTATCTATATATCTATCTATATATCTATCTGTCCGTCTGTCTGTATGTCTGTCTGTCTGGCTGGCTGGCTGGCTGGATGTCCGTCCGTCGGTCCGTCTATCTATCTATCTATCTATCTATCTATCTATCTATCTATCTATCTATATATATATATCTATCTATCTATGTATCGATATATCTATCTATCTATCTATCTATCTATCTGTCCGTCTGTCTGGCTGGCTGGCTGGCTGGATGTCCGTCCGTCGGTCCGTCTATCTATCTATCTATCTATCTATCTATCTATCTATCTATATATCTATCTATATATCTATCTATCTATCTATCTATCTATCTATCTATCTATCTATCTATCTATCTATCTATCTAACTCTGAGTGTATATATAATATTCAATTAACCAAAATACATACATGTTCAAATACGTACATATATATATTTCCACCTTCCAATCTGAATTGTCATGTTTTTATTTAAATAGGCAATTGCTTACTACCAGGACATTGAGAATATGGCATTTATGACTGTCCGATGTGTCGCAAGATCCAATCACAAGTGTGACAGAGTCATTGTAAGTGCAGAGTTTTAGTATAATATAAGACTTTGTCCAGTAACTGCCGACACAATGATATGTAATAATTTCTTTCCTATGCAGCATAAGTCTAAGGCAGGGGTCTCAAACTCACGGCCCGCGGGCCATTTGAGGCCCGCGAGACGATATTTTGCGGCCCGCTACCTGACAGCAAAGTTTAGTGTTATTGCGGCCCGCGCGTTTTCCTCATTCTCATATCTATAATGTTACCTTCCGTGACGGCTTCAGTCGAATCTCATCGACTAGTTTAATTCTGATTTTTATTATGTTTGTATAGGTTTGGACGTTGATTATAATGGAAAAATCCGTTTTAAAATCAGACTAAAAGTTTTTATTTTATAGCATTTTATGAGACAAACATGGCCAAAGTGTGGTTTTGAGAAAACACGCTTCGAATGTTGTATATACATGTATCAAAAGTAAAAAAAAGTAAGTTAGTGGGTAATGCACAACCATAATTGTGTAAATCGTAGCAACCCGACACATTATCAAAGAATCCCTATTAAAATTGCCGCTAGTGTGTACGAGTGACGAGTGAGGGAAATTCCGAGCCTGTCAGCTTGGTCACTTTCAAAATAGGGTGAGTCAAAAAAGCCTTTTCTACGATTAAAAAAATAATATCAAAATTCATTCTCCCGACAATAGCATCTTCCTTCGCAAAAATAATTCATATATATTGCCTACTCCTGCCTTATGTTTGAACACCTTTTAGTTTTAAAATGGCTAGTGGAAATCGCCATATTTTTATTTTTATTTTATGCTTTTTCGTCTTTGTTTACCATAAGCTCATTATTTTCATAGCATTTATTAGCTGAATATTTTTACTTTAGATCACCGGGAATTTTATTTTCTTGCTAAGGATATAATGCCGTTAACAATGATACGCAATGTGACGGCCGGGTCTACTTGTGGAGTTTAGGGGTGACGCGATGCTCAATATTCGAGTTTTAATGTCTTGTTGGCGTAATTTTTGGAACTTACTAGCACAAGTATGAGCAGTAATTTGTTATTGTTTTAGCCAAAATTAATGTAGATTTAGTTACTGTAACTAAAACTGTGGAAAAATGTTTGTTGATTCAATATCAGCCAAAAGATCATTGTTACCAACCGTCTTTTTTCAACGCTAGCGCAAAACTAGCTTTGGTGACATACGGCTGAAACCATCGTGGAGGGTCACATATTACATTATTATTTCAAATTATCGAGCAATATATATTTCATACGTCAGAAATTACGTCATAATTCGGGAATTCACTCTCTGACTACTGCAGCCTCATTTATTATGTTGGCTTTTTAATTTCCCAAAGAGCAAAGTCTCGTGATACGAGATTCGGGAGTGTTACCGAGTGGCGGAAAATTATATTTTATCACACAGTGCAAATATGTTTTTTGTCACCCGACCCCAATCATGTCTTTCTCAAAACCTGCTGTGAAGAGAAAGAGCACAGACATTTTCAGGAGAAGTGGGAGACGGACTACTGTTTTGTTGAGCACAGGGGCATTCCGACGTGCCTAATATGCACCGAGAGAGTTGCGGTGCACAAGGAGTACAACATCAGACGTCATTATTTAACCAGACATGCTGAGGAGTATGCAAAATACCAGGGAGATGAGAGAGAGGCCCGGGTCGCTAAACTTAAAACATGTCTACTGAGGCAGCAAGATTTTTTCAAGAAAGCCAACAAAGAAAAAGATTCAGCAGTTGAAGCTAGTTACGTGGTGAGTGAGATGATTGCTAAGGCAGGAAAGTCATTCAAAGAAAGGCGAGTTCATCAAAAATTGCATTTTACAAGCTGCAAGTATAGTCTGTCCGGAAAAGACGGTTCGGTTTAGCAGCATCAGCCTTTCAGCCAACACAGTGGCAGAGTGAATTTCTGAGCTGTCAGGTAACATTTATGATCAACTGTGTGAGAAAGGTAAACATTTCCATGTATACTCAGTCGCTCTTGATGAGAGCAGACTTTACTGACACTGCACAGCTCGCAATTTATGTCCGTGGTGTTGATGATAATTTTGAAGTGATGGAGGATTTGCTCAAAGTGATTCCTATGTATGGCCAGACCACTGCTCAGGAGATATTCCGCCAGCTGTGTGATGCCATTGTGGATGCCGGTTTACCGTGGAAACATTTTGCAGGAGTAACAACCGACGGAGCGCCATCAATGACAGGGAAAATAAATGGACTCGTGGAACATGTTCAAAGAAAACTGGAAGAGGAGAGTGTGGAAGAGGCCGTTGCTCTACACTGCATTATCCATCAGCAGGTCCTTTGCAGCAAATGCCTGAAGTTTGACAATGTGATGTCTAACGTTGTGAAATGCATCAACCATATCAGATCCAGGGGTTTGAAGCACCGGCAGTTCCGCGCCTTTTTAGAGGAAATAGAGTCAGCATATGAGGATGTTATCTTCTTCACCGAGATGCGTTGGCTTAGTAGGGGAAACGTCTTGAAAAGGGTTTTTGAGTTCAGAGCAGAAATCAAAACCTTCATGGAGAAGGATAGGGTGGTTGTTCCTGTACTAAGTAATCCCAAATGGTTCATGGACATGGATTTTCTTGTTGACATTACACAGGAGCTGAATATACTCAACAAGAAGTTACAAGGCCATGGGCAGCTTGTCAGTGTTGCCTATGACAATGTCAGGGCATTCTGCACAAAACTTGTGTTATGAAAAGCCCAGCTTTCTCTGAGAAACCTCTGCCATTTCCCAACATGCAAAATACTCATGGACTCGGGCACACCATTCAATAGTAAGTATACTGATTCCATTGCAAAGCTACAGGAAGAATTTGATCACAGGTTTGCAGACTTCAAAACACACAGAGCCACTTTTCAAATGTTTGCTGACCCTTTCTCCTTCAATGTGGAAGATGCCCCCCATGCGCTTCAAATGGAGCTGATTGATTTTCAGTGCAATTCCGAACTCAAGGCTAAGTTCATGGAGGTGAATGGAAAAACAGACAAGCTTGGAAAATTTATGAAAGAATTGCCCTCCACCTTCCCTGAGATTTCCAGGTTGTTCAAGCGGATCATGTGCCTTTTTGGGAGTACCTATCTGTGTGAAAAGCTCTTTTCTACTATGAACTTTAACAAGTCAAAGTTCAGGGCCAAACTTACTGATGAGCATCTCCAAGCTATACGGAGGGTCTCAGTTGCTTCCTCACTCAAGCCAAATGCTGCTCAGCTGTGTAAGAAGAAGCGCTGCCAGGTCTCTGGCAACATGGAGTAGGAGGAAGTAAGTGAAGCCTATGTTCTTGAGAACCCTTAATGCTTTTATTTGTTATTAATAAAGGTTGAGCAGATTCTAACAGTTATACTTTATTGAATTTGTAGTCGCTTTTTTGTGGAACACTTGATGCCGCCCGGTTTCACCCAGACTTTATCTCCTGCGGCCCCCGGATAATTTAAGTTTGAGACCCCTGGTCTAAGGGTTGATGACTGAGGATGATGGTAAATCCACATTACACGTTAGTGTAACTTTATCAAAGCCGTACCAGTTTGTGTGTGTGTGTGTGTGATTTGATTTTTAAGTTAGCTTTAACATTTGTTGTTTATATCGATACGATGTCTACCGTATGGCAGTTATATATAGTGATGTCTAGCATTGGGGCATCATGCCGCAGAGATGTTTCACGATGTCCCTCCCACACAATCACATTATCCTGACACTCGGCCGACCCATCCAAACAACTAACCTGTTAATGCTGCGGGCCTAGCCAGTAAGCTATTAGTACCATTAATATAGCCTTTGATATGATCCGGTACGGTCTCACACAAACGTGTACAAGCTCGTATGCGTTAGACGTGCCAACGGGCAGTCCCTATTGATCCAAGGCTATCATATGGATTTGAATCAATTCCAGAAATTCAATTTTAAACGTTGTAAGGATGTTGAAATTTTGCGCTTAGAAATACGTGGATTGTTCTAATCATTATCAGATGCAACAGAGTCTCGATCAGAATGAAAAATGTTTGGCCGTTCTGGTTATAATTACCACTATTATTACCAATATTACAAGACGTACATCTATTACAATCACTTTTTCGGCTTTTTTTGTGCAGGCCAAAATTGTTCTACAATGGTTCTCAAGAGGTTTTAGCCTTTTTGCATTTTGATATGATTGGTTCATACATTAGTCACTAAATGCCGTAGCCTTATGGGTATTAATACAGTCTTATATAAGGTTCCAGTTGTCTGTACATATCCAAGTATAACTTCATGCATTAGGTACTTTACAATTATGGATAATTGTGAAATCACTGATTTTTAAAATACGTTTCCAAATAGTTAACATCATCTGTTTTCTCGGTCAAATATTCGTTCACATTTTAAGGTATAATTTTAAAATCATCCGATAGACTGTTCGTCTATCCGTTAAAGTACATTAATTATTGTTAGCACCTCCTTTTAACAGCATGTGCCTGCATAAGTCATCAAGTATTGTGAGGTTTATACGGGCGACACAACGTCTCTCGGATCTATATATGGTTTATCAATTAACCCATAAGTTATCTGTAGCTGTTCATTTGTGTTTATCATGTTTTCCATGCAGAAGTTTGGACATTATATAACTAAATTGTTTATGAAGTTATGTTCTTCTTTCCCACGATTATTAAATGTTATTTCAAAATACAAGATAAATTTCTCCGTGGCAACCAAACTTGCAAAACTAATTCGGTAATCATATTTGAATTTATGTTCCTCGTCCCTCTTTAATATATATATATATATATATATATATATATATATATATATATATATATATATATATATATATATATATATATATAATTGTAAGAAATATAGGATGCATGAGTAGATGCGTAAATGCATTTTTACTCTCTCACTAAGCCCATAGTTTTCTCTCAAAAATGACACATTTCACTAATACACAAATTCTATAACACCAACTCATAACTCAAATAAAAAATTTCTTTATTACAATATTTAAACAATATATAGATTTCGCTGTTGGAGCTACTAATTCGCAATATGTGTTAGGTGTACCTTAGCAATACCATGTATTCTAGGCTGACACCAGCAGTCTAATGTATTTTGGGCGGATCCCATCTTAACTAAATCTATGCGAGACTGATCCCCGCATAGAGTATATTCTGACTTGATCAAAGATTTGTGGACTAGAGCTAGGCTGTTATCAGTATGATACATTCTTCTCTCTTATTTCGTCTATTTAAATCTTGTAAATAAAACTAATTAACGGGCATAACCATTACGTTACTTGTATAGTTTATGAGTATCCAATTGGGGTAAAATGAATTCCTTGTAAATATATTAAATGAGAGCCCCTAAAAGAATGTAAAAATCCATACTTTTAGATGGACTTATGTCCAAAACACATGATACTAAATGTATGTAAACAATTGCTCCTGAGCAGACAGAAGTCAGTAATGCTGCAATCTGTTTATATGTGTTGGAATGTCACAACCCGAATCCTCAGATTGTTTGCTTGAATAAATGCTCTGCAGTGATCGAACTGAATTCACCACATCGCAAGAATCCAAGAACAACCATCATACACATGCTTTGCAGTGTAAAAATTAACACCTAGGTGAATATATTCACTTAACGAAGATGATAACTGCACCACCATCCTGTATGTAAAATATGAAATCATTTCGTTATGTTTGAGATGTTTCTTTTTGTCCCACTAAGTATGCAATGCAGCCGGTCGAACTGCTCGAAAGTGTTACGAATCCATGCCGGTAATACCTACAATGTACAACTTAGTTTTTAGTTCTGGGCAAAGAGTAAGAACACGAACGAATACCTGAAGCGCCAACAAATTCATCAAACACTTGAAGTCAGTTCCATACACTCAACAAGTATTATCGGAAACTGACAAAAACCACGAGTCCTGCACAAAACATCATAAAATCTGAAGCCAGGATCGGTTGGTGGGGGATGAATAAGGGAATGGAGTGGCATGCAGCTGGATTGTGATCGGCATTGGGTACCAAGTTCTTGAACTTCTTGTTGAGGTATAATGCGATCCTGAATAACGAATTGTCACTCGGCAGAAAACCATATTCTTCTTAGAAGAAACTTTCATCACAAGTGGTATTTTGGACTGGTCGTTGTTAATGATTTCAGCAGATGCAGAATTGTATCATTTAACCAGAATTCTTTTCGTGTGCCAATGAGACTACAATACCTAAAAGTTGAAGAGTTACAAGCAGAACAAGCTAGTATTAACTGCACACAACTAACGGACCACAGCACACTATTGCAAACTTAACATTCTATATAGTTTTCAAATGGATATGTCACTAACCTACCAAGGACTCAAATAGTATTGTCTGATAGACAATGCATATTACCTTGATGCTATCATAATCTTAGCAGTATGAGTTTAGAATACATTAGGATAAAAACTGCATAGCCCGTCTAAAGTATGTAAAGCTTAGTTGAACTCTTGTCTAGTTATAAGAAAAACTCCGTCTCCCTAGAGATAAGGAAGAGTGTTCAAAAATACTATTTCAGTAAATGTAAATAATGACGCAGCGCGTCGACATGACACTGGTCTTGTACGTTGTGGGTCATGATACGTAAGCAAAAGGAGTAACCTTGGAGTGTTTACAATCTGTAAACTCAACAACTAAATCAATGTCACTGATCTGAATGAGAGAGAAACTAAAGATGGTTTTAAGCAGCATCTCTGTCATTTCCCCATATTACAAGAATACATGAAGTGCAAAGATATATATATGGACGTTAAAAGAGCCATACAGATGACGTTGTGAGTGAATGCGGGCGGGGCTTTTGTTAATATAGTATAGAATACATTTATCAATGGTAGTCTGCAGAAAATGTTATGAAGTGTTTGTAGAAGATTTATTTAAAGATAGAAAAATATAATGAACCAGAATATTTTACAATGCCATCCATATCCTCTTTTCTTCTTTATTTTCTCTCTATTTTTTTTCGACAGTTGAATCAATACATAAATATTAGGATGTGTTGAAGAAACTTCCAGTTGTGCATGGGCGAACATGTCTATTCTAAGAACTGTTTGAAAACATTACCACCGTTGCTGTTACATTCCCTGAACAAGGGAATTGACGAGATTCCGATACTCCAGGGTTGAACTGAATGCCTGGAATATAAGGTTCCTGTCTGACGGAGACCAATGGTTAGGTAATGTCACGATAATTGACCGTTGCTTGTGAGCAAGAGGGTGAACTCGACAACAGGAAAACGAACAGAAAGTCATTTTGCACGATATGGAAAACCACCAGATTCAAATCTTGCACAAATTCATTAAAAACTTGTGATGCAGATTCTCTGTATACATTGTCTGTACCATTTTAATGTCAGTAATGTGAAACCCTACCTTTCATGTCTGTACCTTTAAAACCGGAGAATAAACTGATCACCTAGTACTATATTGAATGCAATGACACGTCCAATTATTTCATTTATTTGGCTCTTTGAATTTGTCTAGCAAAATCCGCAACAAGATAGCAAGTAAGAGTGTAAAGACATTTTCTTGCAAAATTACCTGTCTGTATCTCAATTTCAAGGTAAATGTACAGCATCTCTATTCCAGATTTAGTTAATGACAAAGCCTTCTAATCTAACATTACATCATCTGACCACATCAAACAATTCATCCCTTGATGGTGAATATCAGATAAATCCCGTTACAAAGCCAATACTATGTAGCTAAACTATTTTGAGATTATCAAGCTTTCCATAAAATAAAATTTAAGAAATAATCATTATATATATTCTTTTACATCCTAATCTAGAACGGAAACGTGCGAATAGGAGATAGTAATTACGATCTTCGACCAGTGGAGAGTGATTTCGCATCAGGTCAAATGACGGAAATTCCTAGTGTCATTGGGAAATGTTCTGTTCTACTGGACCAAGCAAATGTAGAAAAGAAAAGTGTGTAATATCTTCTTATAAATGGAACATAAAATATGCCAACATTATTTAGATATTTTGGGACTGCAAATCAATATTCGAAAGATTCTGTACTATCGTCGATGAAGATTTATGCTTATAATATATGTTATTGGTCCATTTACCTAATGATGATTTTTAATGTATAAGTTATGGTTTAATATCATTTTGTTTCGTTGATTTCAAATGAAAATCTTATCAGGGAAATGTTAGGAAACACCACGATGATTAACTAAGTAATTTGTGTCTCGAGGGGATCTAGTTTAAATTCCAATTCGCCTTTGTTTTCGTTCAAAGTATAGGACAGTGATGGATGAAGCGCAGCAATAAAAATTAAACCTCTCTTACTGTCATTTTATCTCCCATGGCAGATACTACAAATACCAGAGCAACAAATATAGAAGAGGAACTTTACGCTGGTCTTCGACGTTTCCGTGGACGTTAGAAACAAAACCATTTTCGTCCCCTAGAAGCTACGTCACCTCGATATATAGTACATTTGCAATATAAAGGGTGAAAGGTGAAAAAAGATCCTGAATGAATAGCAAATGAAGCAGCTTTATGGTATGCTATCACGAGTGCTGATTGTTGCAATGTTTGTTGGTGGAGTTGGGTTTATCTCTACTAAGAATAGATGACACAAGCATGTTGCTTCAATCATTTAATCATCACAGCTGATAAACAATACCTTGAGACAGAAAGAGAGAAAGAGAAAGAGTATTTAAGTATGCGTACGTACATGATCTATTTCAAATAAATTCAATTATAGAATATTTCAATATTACTATAGTGCTAAGATAAATCCTGATCATATTGATAATGTCCGCAATCTTTATTTATATGAGATATTACATTATTTTTTAGAATATTCCATAGTATGCAATAGCAAATATTGTGAACACATTTGAATCGATGTATTCTACATTATGTATATTCAACTATTATAGATCTTGACCATTATTTTGTTGACTACATAGCTTATGTAAAATGAATGAATTTTGATGCAAATTATCTTCACAGAAAAACCTCGCCAGCAAAGACATGACTATTATGTCAAGGTCGCCGTATTGATAGATTCTGGAGTTTATGATCTGTAAGTAAAAAGTCATCCATCTCTTTCTCTCTCTTTCTCTCTCTCTCTCTCTCTCTCTCTCTCTCTCTCTACCTTATATATATATATATATATATATATATATATATATATATATATATATATATATATATATATATATAATCCCCTTGCATAGATAAATACATACGAATATCTATAATTCAACCAAAGCAACCATATCAATATATTTGCGCATGTATTAATGTATTAAGTTATTTACCTGCCATTTTACCGCATATGCGTTTTCTTATAAGAAAGATTGTAGCAAAACAAAGGTTGTGGAACACTTTTGCCAGTCATGAGCTTAACTTGATAATAAAAGCGTATTGATTCTGTGTCAAAGATGTTCATCTAGACATGTTGGCCCAAATGCAAATTATTTATGGCCAAGGACTAGTTTTCATAATAGATTCGTTTGTTGTACAAGGATGCTGCATTCCATTCGAGTTATTTATTACTCAAATAAATTATGATGACTTTAATTCGGCTGATAAAAATAACTATTTGGGAGATTTTTTTAAACACAGAGCAGCATCTGCATGCAACATGGCGCACTTGCTCGCGTACATAGATAACATCTAATTTCATCTTATCTTGCAGCTATGCATGGGGTGTACAATCTGCAAGGAAAAGTGAAGAAAAGCTCCAAAAGATAAGAGATGTTTATTCACAAATTATAAACGGTGTAAGTAATGTGCATTTATCTGCCAACCACATCAACACTCTTTATATTTGTATATTGGATACTTTTGACGCAAATAAGAATTTTTCGAATAGGATAATAATGAAAAGAATATTCTCCATATTGGATAAGTAAAAGACTGTATTTCTGTAATAATAGTTCCGAAATTGGCGTTACTGTAGATGTTGTAATGTAATTACAGTATAACGTGTCTCAACTGATTTATTAATTTGTAACAAGCTCTAAACTGTTAGCAAGTTGCATTGTAGAAATGGATTATTGTTACAACACAATTTATAATGCTAAATTGAACTTCACATAAAAGCCTTTCTGATGAAACAACCCATATGTTGATATTAATAATGACCGTGTTTAAGAACCATTTTTTTCTTATCAAAATAGAACAGTCTATGAGATGACAAAACGTATTTTAGTATGTGTCCGTCCTTATCCTTTCTGATTTTGAAAGATGTCATGTACCTTTCTGTGTTATTAATAAGGAATGTCTTACGTGAAACAAAGTTGAATAAAGCAAAATTTGTCTCCTTTTAGATGCCGATATCGTTATATGTAAAAACGAATATAATGTATTTGTATTTTGCCTTAGGTGAACCTCCGCTTTAAAACAATAGACAATACAAGCATATCAATCACTGTACTCATTCAACACTTTACCGTTTTCCAGGTAAGATATTTGACTAACTCGGCATTTCTACAAATTCTGAAGTGTTTGTTTTACCATGAAGACGTGATTTAATGAAAATGCTCTATTATATCAAATTTAGCATTTTGATTTACATTTGTCGTAAAATATACTGAACGGCTTCAATTAAAAACGTATGTACACTGTTTTATATAATTCATAGTTTTAATACGATTCGCTATCTCTGGGTCTACGCCATGAGATCAACATCTCGTGATGGTACGTCATCATTTCATTGCTCTTTAAATGGCAAGGTAGGTGAAAATATCAATGTTCATGGAAGCAATAACGTATTCTTTATAATCGCCACGACACTATGAGTTAAAACTATATAGTAGAAAAGTGTATAAACCACCAAGTTTTGTAAAATTCAACAAATAAGTTATTCCTCTAAAGTACACAAGTGAGCATTTACGAAAAATGGACGGTATGGTTAATTATATCGAAAATAGTCATAATTATTCCAACAAAAGGTCAAAGTAGAACGTTCTATATAAATTCAAGTAGTATTACAAATGCGATCCGACACCGAATATGCTGATGACCATATCCAATCTCAAATGTAGAAATGTGCCAGCAGCCTTTGGATGATTCACAATAAGTAATTCGAGATGTCCGTGTCTGCATTCAACTTCAAAATAATTTTAAAATCCGAGAATATTATTGATGACTGTCATTCAAGTTACCAATAATTTGAATAAATTCCCATAAAAAAAAATCTGCCCAGATGTTATAGTATAAATTAAATAAGATTATATAAAAGCTATGACATAGTGGTAAGATAATAATAAAAACCTAAGACTCACTGGTAGACCAAGGATGAGTAACTGAAATTCATTTCTAGAAAAGTCTAAGTTGTCAGCAAAATTAAATCTGTTGCTTAACTTAAAATAAATAATATGGTCAATATGCGTTGCAATAGTTCCCTACATGGGTGATATACATGTCATTGATTAATATTAAGTCAATGATACTAATATGTAGAATTGCGCAGAACTACTAGCGATGTATTAGGTTGTTTACTGAACCAATGTTTAGTCAGGTAGATCGTGAGCTTGATTTTGGAAAAGGTCAATGGCAAAATAGAATATTACAAAACCGATAATCATGTTAAATAATACAAATTATATATACATTACTATATTCCATACAAATTGATGATAATGGTAAATTCAGGCCACAAACTTTTTACCGGCTTTAAATATTACCCATATTCAAGTGTAGGTGGGACAGTATAACAGGTGTTATAGAATCATGAAATGAGATAAAGTATGTGTTTCCGTTACTAGAACGATATTTGATCGCACAGACCTAGTCCGTTGCTGATTTTATCTTATGCAGATAAATATAAACTCCAGTTTAAAACTGTTAGCTTCATTTTGATGAATCATTTGATTGAGAAAACTGTATTTTTATCTGAAAGTCTTTTAGTTCAGCTAAATATTATTTATATTTTTTCTCCTATTTGATAACGATCTAACATTACTGAGTTAGGCTTTATAGTAAATTGACTCGTATTTTCACGGTTTGATATTAATTTGTTCTTGGTTCTGTGTTTGGATATATTAGCATTATTAGGTATCAATGGAAATGACATATACCTACTTATTACTTAATAAGTACACTCTAGTATTCATAACAGACTTTGACAAATCTTTATGTAGAAGAGTTAATTCATTTAAATGATGTGTTCATACCTCTGCTAATTTTCGTTAAGCTGTAATAGACTGATCTTACATTACTGAGTTAGGCCTGACTTAAGGATCTCATGACTCTTAAATATATGCCATTGAATTTCATGGGCAAGGTATACTTTTTACTTAAACACTACTTTCTGAATAGTTATTGGTATGTTAGAGAACTAATTATTATACATATGGCGGTCTTCTATAACATAAAGGGTTTTACGCAGCCGCTGTGTACCTTTGTGCTGGAAAATAAGTTTGAACAAAACAAACGAACTACTACTTTTCTCACGCTATCGCTAGCCTCTTATACATCTTACGAAATTAAAAACTTAAACAATTGTCACCTCGTTTTTAATTGAATGCACTTGAGATTGTAGAGAAAACTGCTTATTTACATTCACTGGAACATTTCTATTTCTTTCATGATTTTTTTAAAGCAAGAATTCCTATTTCCCAACAAGAGTTCAAAGGTAGTTACACAGAATAGAAAAAAGTACATAGATGCACACCCCTATATTGGCGATCTCAAAAAATGGGTCCAAATATTTTGCATAAATATGGTACCAGAATTCGACCAAGCAATGCTCTTCACGGGGTAAGTATGAACTTGATACACTTGATTTAAACATTACGCTGACGATACAATGGATAAGCGAGGAGAACGTAACAAACAAGAGTACATATAAAAGGCAGATATAATGTTTCCTATTTCTCAATAAAAGCTTGTTACATTTATAACATACTGCTGCTCGTTGAAGCATATTACATTTGTAATGATAACACAGTTTGATTTTTGAATTACCTATAGAAAATGTGCTTTAGGTGATTCAATAATTCAGATTATATTTGCTTCTTCCTAAAAGACGTAAGAAACAAAATGTTGCAATCTGGAAATATAGTTTTATGTGCTATTTTGAAAGGTATATCGTTAGTTATTAACCAATTGCTATTGTTTAATAAATTAATATATGTCTTATGTTCTGTTTGTTTCATAGGTTATCATGTCTCAGAGGCGCTTAATATTTTCAAATCATATGATAAACGTCTTTAGTTATACTTTTACTGTTATAGACTGGATTGTTCTTTTGGTTATCAGTGTTTTCGACACACCGAGAGTAAAAGGGAAAAAAATAAGGTATGTTGATCTTCTTGAAAACAATAGATGTCACAAAACAGCCGTGTTAATCAGAAGAGGAAAACAAATCTTTATTTAGCTAGTAGGAGCTAATAATTGTGTTTAATCCCGGAAAAAAGTGTTTTTAAATCCACGAACATTCTAAGACTCTTTCATATTGGGACTGTAAAAATGACTCATGCCCAAGTTGTAAGAAAGAAAAACATGTAAACCATGTTGAATAAATGGGAACAAAGGCATTTTCATTTTGGTATGAGACAAGGTTGATGTACCTATCAGGCTGACACTTAACCAACATAGGAATAAAATTTGTTATGGTTAGTATCAGTGTTACGTTAAGGACAATACTATTTCTACGTCCTAGGTATTACTGCCATTGTCTTGTTTGTAATAACGATTAAATTTGTATTGATTGTAAAAAAGTGTTTTAGTATTCAAGTAAACATGATTATTATCGTTATATTTAGGTACGAGTTTATCCAGGGATAAAAAACGTTATTTCCGGTGAATACACAAAAATATACACACCCAGACACCCATATATATATATATATATATATATATATATATATATATATATATATATATATATACAAATATATGTGATAATAATAATAATAATAATAATAATAATAATAATAATAACAATAATAATAATAATAATAACAATGTGTCATTTAATACCTGATATGTTTAATTTATGAAGTGTAGAGTTTTTGACGTTGGTGGTAGAATCCATTAATAGCAATGGTGCTCTCATGTCACTGCATATCTGTCTGATATATATATATATATATATATATATATATATATATATATATATATATATATATATATATAAATTCATAATGAACACAGTCTCATTTACTTCCTGATATGTTTACTTTATGAAAGGAATAGTTTTTAATTTTGGTGGTAGAATTGATTAATAGCAATGTCGCTCTCATGTCTTTGCATACATATGTGCTAGTAATCTTTTAAGGGAGTATACTGTATTAGATCACTCTAGACGTTCAGAAATAATATTGATTTTTTCAGGTGTAATTCCTATAGCGGGTGTATGTGACGAGGTTGAGAGAGTTTCGCTTATCCAGTCAAGTCATTATTCTCGGACGGTGCGGACAGCATCACATGAACTCGGCCACATGTACGTGAATTTAGTCTGGCATATTTGTCTTTCTATTGTACGTTCACTCAAATAGTACTTTTTGTGCCCCGTGATGGAATTTGATTTCTGTGTACAACAGTCAGCTGGCACCCATTTTAGATATATATCGTTTCCGAGTTTCGGGTTCCTCTGTTTCAGGTACTGGATCATGTTATCTGTTGGGAATACGGACATTATGTGAATACCTCCTAAGTGATTAAAATATGATGCATACATTTAAATCTTTCACTGACCTATCTGATTTAAGAAACATGTCCAGCCTCTTTCCTTTCTAGTTATTGTCAATAATAGTTTCTTTAAGTGTTTTTTATTCTTCCTGTTTGAGATTATACATTGTGAGTTTGAATATAACATGGGAAATGTTGTTTACATTTCGTTTTGTTATATTGAAGTCATAAAGACTTTGAATTGTATATAGCATATATTTAAAGCCACGAAATAATTTACTGACGCTGCTGAGGGACCATTTGACTGATATTGGCGTGTTGGTTAAAATTGCGATAAAGCGATCATTCTCATCTCACAGAATGCATTAGACAGGTTATTACTTTCTGATATATTTCTAAATTACATATTTTTCGATATTTGTTTTATCCTAGATACCGCATTGAAATATAACACTGAATATATTCTTAAATGTTAATATCTGCAATGGAATGCAGACAGTCAAACTTATTTTGAAGATTTAGCGTATTAGAAGGAATGATTTTAATATGGAAATTAACTCTTTGCAGTAATTTCTAGGGACCGTTCACCACCGTTGAGAATTAAATACTGAAACTGCTGTAGACGTTAATCTGTAATGTCCTTTGGGTAGAAAGCTTATGCGTGCTTTATGATCATAATACTACCTGTAGCGTGTGGCCTGCTTTTAGATGAGAACTTATAGTTTATATATATTTACTAAATGTATTATTTAAAGTCTTGGAGCACAGCATGACGGAACAGCAGACGCCAAAGATTGTAAACCTGATGTGAGATTAATTATGTATTCAACGCATCAATACTAATATCCAAGTATGTACACGGCAGATCGAGACATATAACATTACATAACTGCATTTTTTACATATTTGTTATTTCTAGTAATACTTTAGGATTGATAGAATTGTACGTCAATGGAAGTACCGTTCATTATCTGAGCTCAATAGTTAAGATGTAATCTCAGAATAATAGGTATATAACGTGGTCTTCATTGTCAATAAACACTTGTTGTGTCCTAGATATTAGGTCAAATTGTCAAAGTAGATTTATATTACATTAGAGAGGAAGTGGAATTGGTCGCTAGATAGCTACGCAACTTGTAAAATCTATAAATTGATGTTTCTTTTCTAACAAGTCAGTTTTCATATTGCAGAGAGTGCGTGAAAGATCAAGGTCTGGCCTATGACACAGATGAATGGATGCTGTTTATTAAAAAAGAGCCAGGAGATGTCTTCACTCCCAATATGCAGTCTTACATTATTTTTGGACCCCACCATTTCTTTTATGGGGTATGTTCATTATGTGCGTGTGTGTTTTTACTTGTGAATTTGCGTTCTCGTTTCCTGGCAATATCATACAGCCCCATTAGCGATGTCAAGTTTTCTTATGTCTTAGATCACTTTGAAAATTATTCAAGGTCACAAATGTCACTGTATAGTTTTATGGTCTTTAATTAAGGTACTGAACAAAGAGGAGCGAACACGTTATAAAATCCATTATGTTTTTGAAAGAATTAGAAATAACCCCAAATTATTGTTTTAATCCTAACAGTTAATGAGGAATTTATAATTCTAATACATAATTTACACAAATGATTCATCTGATCTTTTATCTGAATAGTTCAGTAAATTATTATTGCTACTGAATTTTAGATGGTAATGAAAAATTTTGTTTACCCAACGGTTTATAAATACAATGCACACAATAAGACGACCAGTATGTAGGTCAGAAGTTTACTTCCTGAAAATTGAAGTTTATAAACATGGCTAGATCTTGAACTAATCACCAGTAAACAACGTTGTATAACTTACCAACCTTGTGTACGTACAAACTCTATAAACAATCATGAGAAAAATATAAATTGAGTATAAATTAGTGGGGAACGCAAAAATAGTTGCTTCATTGCTTAGAAAGATAAATTAAATGAACAAGTACTCTAATAAGATACAAATTAATTAGTACAAAATATGATATATGTCATACAGTGTCAAACAAATAAATGTATATAACTTAAACGACAATGATCGATTCACAAACCTTTCCGTTCACATAGTCTTTGACAAAGGAACAAAATGAAGCCCGAGTATTTGGTTTTCTGCTTCTGAGTGATCTCAGCCGGAAATGGGCACGCTATCTCATCGCGATTTTGTAAAACTATCTAGAAACCTTTGCTACGTTCAATATAAACAAGAATACGGCTGGCTAAAGTCAGTCATATCGATTCTGGTATCTTTGAGCTATACATCATCGTACGTCATTGTTTAAGACTGTGTCTGGAGAGATTACATCAACATGAGTTCAACCTCAATTTACGACTTTTTTATATAAAAGATTGTGCCTGAAGAATGTTTCCAAAAAATATGCTAATATATGTCAATTTTCGTCATTTTAAGGTTGTGGACGAAATCATTTGTCATCGGTTGAGATGCAGAAATCTAAAAACGAGAGAAATATTGCATACATATTCATATGCAACAGAAGGAACATACTGTTGAAAAAAGATGGTAATCTTTCTCATTTTTTTCTTTCTTTTTTACACATTCTCTCTCTCTCTCTCTCTCTTTCTCTCTCTCTCTCTCTCTCTTTCTCTCTCTCTCCGTGACTCCCTCCCTCTCTCGATTTAAAATGTAATCGACCACGAATTAACAGGTGAATGCTGATTGAAGTGATTGAAGAAAGTAAAAAAGTAAAAACAAATCCTACAAATCAATTATGTTATTTGAAACAATTAACACTTTTTAGTAGTGAGTTGAACAGACACATACACCTAATTGTATGGCAATCAGTTACCAATGGCTTGGTCTACATGCGTTCCAAAATGAATTATGTCCTTATGTAACAAATATACATCATAATTTTCGTTCTTAATCGTTTTCTTTTGCAGTGGTGCATTGAAGGAATGTGCGTCTCAAAAGGTTCGAAATAGATAGTTGCAGACCACAGGGTTGGGTAACCCGCGGTAAGGTTGTTTGCCTACAATATGTATCTTCCCAAGTAAATTGGTTAAGATTCCTTGTTATCGATAAAACCATTCTTGTATTGATTTTTCATTAAACAGCTAACGACTAATACCATATTCATTTGGAATCATTTATAAAATTGATTTCTAAAAATCTTAAATCAGTTATTAATTAGTAAGGGTTCCAATTTACATTTAATGTTCATAATTATCATTCCAATTGCAATGTTGATGATGATGATGATGATGATGATGATGATGATGATGATGATGATGATGATGATGATGATTATAACGATGGTGATTTCACTTGAAATTGATTTAAACTGTTACTTACATAAACATCTGACAACAGTGTATTTAAGTCCTCTTTGCATTCAGTAGGTCGGAACAGCCGCGTGCCATCGTCAGCCACGCAATTAAGGGAAGAACACAAAGACCAGTGTGAAAATCTAAATGTGATGTTAGTAAAACAAATGTTTGAATTCAGTAAACATTTTAGTTAGTGATTGAAATAAATTATTATTATTTACATGTATATTTCTTTTATCTTGATCATCTTGGATACAAGATTTGAAAGCTTGCTCATTAATAAATCAATGTGTGGACAACGGTAATTATTAATGTTTTTAATCATTCTATCATTCAGTTTCATCTGTTTTCAAACAAAAATTTATACCATAATTAAACGTAATCAATTGTCTCGCATTTTTTAAGATTGAAGGACTTTCATTATCCATGATGAAATAATCTAAAGCAAGCAAACAAATCGAGGCAACTAATACATCTGCTTAACCTTTAATCTACATAAAGCGCGTGTCATTCATGGAAAGAAGCGAGTGTTATACAAAATATTAGATTTATTGTTTACATGGGATTGCAAATACCGGAAAAAACAAAAAGTTATATATCTCTGGCTTCTACAAGAAAATGCCAGATAATAAAAACATAAATTTAACGAATACAAAAGAAATATCATTGTCATATAGCTTATAGAAGTGTACCATATTTATAAAACGTATGGTAGTATTAAGATTGTTATTGATTTTCTGTTTACATCAATATTAACAACTGAGAAAGAAATTAAGCTAGTCGTTGCGCTTTAGGATGTAGTATACACTGCAGGTTATCTAAAGAAGTGACATATGTTTGCACAATCAAAATGATATGTTTGTGGTCAAGCAGCAGAGAGGCTGAGCTTCACTTTTCCCAAAAATTACAAAAAAATCACCCCTCGATATTGGCCATTTCCAAATCTGAGACTTAAAAAAAATTGTTAACTCGTATTTTACCAATCTGAGACTTTACATTTCAGGCAAAAAATATTGTCTCGGTGAAGAAAAACTTAACATAACAATGCTTTTTTATTATTATTAAGATTCCTCATTAATTCTCAAGAATTCTCGTTAATTCTTAATTTTTTTTAAAAGAATTTAATATTCTTATTAAATAGCATGCCCATAACATCAACGACATTATCCGAAAAGGACATCGAAGATATTATCGCGATGAAAGGTAAAATTCCTATATCGGAAATTAAAGCAAAATATCATATTGGAAGTTCTCGAGTATACGCAATTTGGGGTAGTCCGATAAATAAAACTGTCAACAATAAAATATTAAATCGTATGTTTGATATTATTGAAAATTCTCAAGCACACGCACGAGAGCCAAAAAAATTCCTCAAATAATTTTTTCTCAGCCACTTGAAGAAATTCACGGCGGTGGAATTGCAAGTAGTTCCCGTGGAAATGAAATTTTACCTTGTCAAAAATGTAGCGACGCTGAAGCAAAAGAACAATCCCAACAACAATATATAGACTCGTTAAAGCATCAACACCAACAATATATAAACTTGTTAAAGCATCAACAACAAGAAGAAATAAATTTATTAAATAATCAAAATTCTAGATTAACTTCGAATTTAAATAATTTACAAAATAACATTGTTGATCTAAGATCACAATGAACAGAAAATGAAAAAATTATTTATGGTGGTGGAAATAATATTTCTACCGCCGAATACGATAAATTAAAAGCCTTAAATCAAGAACAAGTTAGTGAAAATAATTCATTAAAAACCTTAAATCAAGAACAATCTGATGAAATTAATTCATTAAAAACCTTAAATCAAAAACAAGTTAAGGTAATTAAAGAGTTACACTCAAAACTTGAAAATTCGAAAACTTCTATTAACCCCGTTGAATTTGATAAGTTAAAACAAATAAATAATCTTCAGTTGACTAAAATTACCGAGTTAAATAATAAGATTTTAAAACTCAAAGAAAAAAAACAAAACTATAAAAAGGAACTTGGAGAGAATGAAGATGAAATACTCATTCTTAAGAGAGATAATAAAAAATTAAAAAAAAAAATAAAAGAATTTACTAGATATGCTAATTGGTAGATTTTTTTAATAAATATCTTTAAGATTTCACAAATAGACTAATAACTAACTCTTCACCACGTAGATCTATCAAATTATTCGCTTGGTCAGTAAGTTTAAAATTTATTCTAGTTAGTGAATTATTGTGGGTTCGCATATAAACTGGGTTGACTGGATCTTCTATTATTAAGAATCATGGTGGTTGTGTTGGTGAAAATGAGTATAAAATATATACCTGCTGAGCTTGATTTGATCTTGTTAAATCAATTTGATAACTTCCTTCTATGGCGTCACACACTAGATTTAGCGCATTAATGGAAGTTATATTTACGTTGTTCGGTGCAATGTGCCTACTGGTGCCATCTGGATTGTTATCATGTTTAAGAATTATTGTTTGTTGTTGTTTTTTTGTTGCCCATGAATCGTAAATAGCTTAAAATCCTTCGTCGATAGCGTCGTTAAGTTGTTTTTTTAGGTCTAGTGGGTTATAACCGCGTATTTTGTGATTTGGATCTTCTTTTATATTTTTTCTATATATGAATGCTTCAGATGTTCGTGATATCGCAGAGTGATCATCAGTGAAAACACTTATTAGTCTTGAATTGAATATCTCCATGTCATTGATAATTTTATCAGCCGAGGATACAACACTGATAAATTCATCTTTGGTGAGTTTACCAGATTTTAATGATGGTAATAATAACCTAACATCATTATTCATATATTGGAAATTACGATAGATATTTGATAGAAAAAGAAGAGGTTTCTAATTTTGTTTGTCTTTCATCAGCAGTAGGTTTATAATCGATAGAGAGAGGAATATTTAAATTCTTATCTTTATCAATATATTCTTTTGTAAAATTAAGCTTCTCAAAATATATATAAGTTCTGGTAGGATTATCCGGTCCTATTTCCGCAGTGTTGTAATCAGATTTTACAGGTTCAGGTGTATCAATAGTTTCACTCTGAGGTTGTTTTTCAGGCCAACCTAATACTGTTCTTATCGAGCTGTTATAAATATCTACAGAGTATCCATCTGCGATTTCAATCGATGATGATAGCGTCGGCTCGTGAACACCAATAATTATTTTTTTTCTTCTCCGGTAATAGATTTTATTTTACGATCAAACTCATCTCTGATATCTTCAATTTGATATGACCCAGTTGGTATATACACAATTTGCCAGTCTGGAGTACCGTCTGGTTTATTCTTGTTTGCAAACACGAGTGAATTATTTGGTTGTTGACCAACATACGTTGTCGATCTAATATTAGGCCAACTATTATATACTCGTAACTTGGCTAACGCAAGTTCTTTCACTGGAACCGGAGAAGGAAAATTCACGCTGAATTCAGGGTTCTTTGATGATATTGTAATCATTGATGTCTTCACCGGAGTGGTATTTTCTGCTATTCGCTGAAGTAATTCCTGCCACATTATTGTAAAATATTTTTAGATTTCCAATTCGTAATTTCCATGCGTTAGAAAAAAAGGATTTTTTTCATTAACGTGTTCAGGCCAACCGATAACTGTTCTAATACTGCTTTGATAAACATCAACGACGATTCTCGGAGATGTTATAATTATACTCCCATTGGAAAATAACATTAATGTGTTAGATTCATCTTCACCAGTTAATAGACCTATACGCGTATTTAATTGTTTATTAAGCTCATCGATAGTATATTCACCCGGCGAAATTCCAACAACATACCATTCAAGTGGATATTTCCAAGAGAATGTTAATGAGTTATTTTTTCTAGTTATTCGAAAATTGTTTCGCAATTCTTGATTTTGTATTGACATCACTATTTAAATTGTCATTATTTAATTTCTTCATCGTGGAATTATAACACTCGGTGATATGCGAAAATTCCTCTTCAGTTATTTCTTGATCAGTTATCGCTGATGAAATCATCGCTGTTAATCCCGTATACGCGGTCGTGGCTGTATTAAGTTTTAACGTGTAATCTCGGAGTTTACTCGCGGAACATGATGAGATTTTCTTTGTTACTCCGATGAAGATTCCAGTTAGCGCTGTTACCGCGGAAATCACAATAGGAAGTACAATCGGTGCGGTCATAGTAACCGAAGATAATATTATCCCGGTCGATGCAATTATTCCAGATACAGTGTAAACAGTTATACCTAGCGCGGTAATTCTTCGCTGATATTTCTTTTTTTTTTACAGTATAATCATCAATTAAATCTTGTAGTTGTTGCTAATATTTCGATATAGTATCATAACGATACCGAGATGGTGGTGGAATTGCCAAGCAATTCTCGTCAAGGGGTTTCATTGACAACGTTCACATTATTGTAAAAATGTTAACATTTTTCAAATACTTTGTAATTTCCAATTCTTTTAGATTTTTCATTTAGTTATCCTTTGAGTTACGAATTCTATATATCACTGTATTTCCGCTTTAACTACGGTTGCGTCAACTGGTGTTATATGAAAAGTCATTTCTAAACCGGGCGTACAATCAAATGATATTGTATTAATTCCTCCCAGAGATCTCCTAGTTAGTCTACTTTCAACATTAAATTTATGTTCGGAAATTATTGTAAATCTATATATACCGTCAATAGGGAAACTACTAGTAGTAGTAAATCTCTCTCCACCTTGTACGTATTCAAATACTCCCTTATCAACAATATACACAAGATTTTTTAATTCTTTAGTATTATGAGGTATTTTTATTTTATCGAGTTTGAGAGTAAGATCCGTAAGAGTTGTTGTAATATCGTCCGGTTTAATATTTTTTTTACCAAAGAATTTCTCAATCGTGTTATCGGTAGCATTAAAGTTTCTCCGTAGCGTAACATAACTAGCGACGTGAGTATCATATTCACCTCGCAGTTTTGTTATGTCAGCAATTGCGGCTTTGATATGCGCGATTTGTACACCTAATGTGTTTCGTGGAGAACCAAAAAATTTAGCTAGATCGGAAATAATTGGACCTATATCTCTTATTGGACTAGCGAAATTAGTAAGATCTATACTTGGTACAACTTTACCATCCTTAAAAACCGCTATAAAGTTGTTGACGGCGGTTGGTTGTTTCGTCATGAGATCATCCAGCGATAGATTACTAGTTGCTAATTTTCCTTGGCGATCTTGAAACACATCTATTTCACCTGGGTCAACACTTACTAAATTAAAATTACTAGCGAGTTCATCCTTGATGATTTTTTTTACATCTTCGGGAGTTTTATCTTCTTTTTTAGTTTCTTTGCGCGATCTTCCCCAAATATCAATAGACATTATATAAAATCTTTTAGATTTTTAAATATGAAAATCTTTTTTGAAAATCTTCGATTTTTCATTTTCACCACTAGTATATTCATTTACAACCACATGTGGTGGTTTCTTCGATGATGAAATTTCCGTTAACACATTCAATACCTGTTTGCCGCAGATTGGTGGATCACTTAAAGTTTGTGTCGGCAGCGTTGAATGCCACACTGGAAATCCCTTGAATTTTTTCACATATTTGTAAAACTCTTTTGGTGGTGCTAACCCGTATGAGTCAAAATAAACAATTCCTCGAGGATCAATTGCGTATCCAACCCAGTGTGTTCCGGGTCCATCACTGTTATCTAAATTGATAATTCCAGTTTCCGGTAACGTTGGAATATTCGGTAATTGATCTCTCATAAATACACCTCTGAAATTTTTTATTGGAAATTTAGTACTTTTTGATTTTTCAACCGCGTCAATAAGATCAAAATTTGACATCGGTGTAAAATCCTTTGATTTCCAGTCTTCGAATTTTCAATTATATTGTTCCTGGTAGTTTTAGGCCAGCTCCGCGCCTGTACCACGACGTTGGAGTTCCTGGTAGTCTTAGTCCTCGCCCCTTTTTTTCATATTTCCTCCGGTTGCCTTTTTCAAAGCCATCCCGGCAGCAGTTCCAACAGCTCTGAGCGCTGCAGCCTTTGCAATTGCTGGTGCAGCTGCTGAAATCAACGCTGGAATCGCAGCAAACAACGGAAATATACCGCCGGATTTAATCATATTTGCGATTGCAGCTTTTGAAAAATCAAGTTGAACCCCTCGCTGGTTCTTAAGTGCGTCATTGAAATGTTTTATTTGACGATCTGTTAACAATAATTTATGTGATCCAGAAGTCATTTGTGTTGGTTTTAATGTTATTGTAGTTCCACATTCTTTTGCGGATTTCGAGTTTAATTTCTTTACCTGACCTTCCGTCAGTGATACATTAACGACGTTATATGGCATTTATTGTAAAACACACTTATATTTTCAATTGATCTAGTTGTAGGAAATTCATAGAATTTTCAAAGATTTTCCACTGGTGCATCAACGAGTCTCATTCGTCCACCAGCTCCTTCGAGTAGCATAGATTTATCACTGAGAATTACAGCTACGGCTATGTAATCAACACAAGCGGGTGCTATACGAGCTCGGAAATGTATATCAACGAGAGACTGTCTCATCATATCAAGATGTGTCAATGAAAAGTAATAAATCGGATATAAACTTTTAAAATCCAATTGCGATATTTGCAGACCGGTATCAACATTCTGATCACGACCCATAAAACATAGTAATCTCTGATAAACTCTGGCAACATTATTTTCCTCGTAATTTAGTTGTACATCTTCAGCTGGTTCTTGTTGCCCGTTTATTCTCAGCGATACTTCTTTAACTCCTAATTTGTCAAATATCATATGGGAACGTTCTTGACTACCTAATCTATCTCGACGTTGTAGCGCAATAAATATATGACGCGGCGCTGAAGAACCACCTTTAGACGCTAGATGCCACGTAAATGTATCAGCGACGTTATCTTCTTTGGTATCCGTGGACACAGTTAACCAACTTAATAGAGTTTTCCCACCTGTTTCCATAAATGATATCAATCGTTGCTCCGCTGCCAGCGACGGAGTCATTACGGGCATCCACAACGTCAACTTGTTCAAATTAACTTTTCCGTCGGCGCCACCAGTACGCCAAATTGCGGCATTATCATCACTCCGCCGTGTCAACGTAATTGTATGTTTTGCTCCGTAAATAACTTTTCTAACCTTTCAACAAAATCCAAATATATGGTGAAGCGGAATCGCACATGAAAAACGTCGACGAGGGCCTTGCAACATTCCTACACGAGTTGTAAATCCTAGATTGAATCTAGCGCTATCAGATTTTATAATATCGAATACACCCGCTGGTCTGGCTTCGTGATAAGCATCATCTGGTTGTGGATCAGATGCGGTGTCTCGAGGTGTTCTAATTTTAATATATTTATCGGTTTCGGCGTAATCAGAGGTATCCTTGGAAAACATCATTGATGGCCCAGCTGATCTTGTAAAATCATCTGAGTATCTTGCTAACCCGATTATCGTTGTTGCGATATCAACTTCACGCTCTATTGATTCAATCTCTTTTCCATCGATGAGATATCGCGCACTTACTAATAGCGCCATCACCCCGTTGTTAACAAATCCAACTTTGATATCATCTGCGTAAGGTGTATTAGCTGCCACGTTAGTTACAATTTCTCCCTCAATTTCAATAAATGCCTCACACGGCAGAAGGTATTGGCTGGTATCTTGAACCTGAAGTTCAATTCGAGCTCGTATTTTAGGATCTATTGCGTGGTAAGCATAATGTTGATAATTTCCCACTGAATCGTTTTTTAGCACTAGAGCGTCTATGTCAAACGCGGGATCATTTTGTTGTTTAAACATTATATGGAGATATTAATATTTTTTCAATTGCGAAAACGATTGCGTTTTCCAAGGGAATCGCTTGCAATTCCACTTCCAGCTATCATATTCGCAACATTGGGGTTACTCAAAATTTCTTGAATTTCCCCCGAGTTCACATTGCTAAGATTTTCTAGTCGTTGTTGTACCGCCTCATTGATTATTTTACTAACTTTTGCTGGCATCACAGTCGTGGATGGCAACGGTGAAAACGCTTGCGTTGCCGGTGGGTTCCTTGAAAATCCTCTGGATTTCGGTCGTACCAACCAGACTACTTTATCCTTTACAGCGGTGAATGCTTTTCCAGCGAGATCTCCAATAACACCAATTCCTTTATCTTTAATAACTTCAATTGCTTTCATTCCAGCTTGTTTAGCAAATGGAAAAACTTTTGGTGCAATCCTACCGAATAATCCCATGATAGTTTTTCCTAATCCATCTCCGTAATACGCTCGATACACTGGAAATCTAGAATTTACCACATAAACAGATGTGGGTTTATCGTGATTGTAGTGAATTATCATATTATATGGAAATTACTTTGTAATTTTCAATTGAAACTCAGTCGCTGTAATATCCGTGGAAATCCAAGGATTTCAAATTCGAAGAATTTTCAACGAGTTCTTCAATAAGTTCCCGATACGTATGTATGTCCATGACGCGACCTTGAAATAATCGTCTGCAGATATCAGCGGCTTTATTTGTAATTTCCGGAGAGTTATTTCCGGCTCTTTTTCCGCCAATTAACACTTGCAACCGAGATACATCATCGATGATACTACGTGGACATGGAACAGCATTGAAATTGCTTGAGAAATCTCTTGGATTTCCCATTCCACTGCCAGTTACCTCCTTCGATTTAAGTAATTTTTTAAATTCCTTCCATTCCGGATGTTTTTTGAGATTATTACCACCTTTATTCGCTAAATATACTTTTTTTTCCCAAGTATCCCTGTTTTGTACTTTTTTAAAATAAACTTGGTTTATAAAATCACCTCGAGATTTAAAATTATTTTTGATATAATTAGCTAATTCAGAATCATCATCGATGCTTTTAATTTCGTTTAACGAGTCGTCGGTAAATATTTTTTCAGGAGTAAGATCACCTTCACCGGGTTCGGTAACATAAGGGTCAACTGGATCAAATTCGATTGCCGGATCAGTGAATTCAGGTGGCGGTGGAATAATAGATTCGCGTCGCTCGATCATTTTCTGTTGTTGTTTTACTATATCACCGGGAAGGGTTTTTAAAATATCTGTAGTTTGCTGTTGAAGCGCTAACAGATTCTTGGAAATATCCGCGGTTGACTCAACTGATTTTTTTACTTTACTGGTCGCTGCTGTTATCGGTGCAAATAATTGTTCACTTCCGATAGTAAAATCATCTTTAGCTGCTTGTCGTTGTTGAAGTTGGCGCCGTAATGAATCTCTAACTGGAATAAATTTCTTAATCGCTGCTAGTCTTTCTCGAGCTAATCTGGTTGTGAGTGATTCAGGGATCATTATTGAAATTACTTTGTAATTTCCAATTACTTTTAGATTTTCAATTAAAAATTCATTTATATATAAAATAATGAACCAAACTATCGTCGATGATATCGTAACGCAACTTAATCGTGTAAATGAAATCCCGGAAATCGCTGCAATTGTAACAGAAAAAAAAATATCACACTTTAACGCTGATTACCTTGTAGATGAATTTCGTAAGATAACATCTGCGCGATCCAAGGATTATCCAACGTATCGATCGGAGTATCGTGTAGCTAAGACGTTAATTCGGCAGCGGAATCAAATAATTTATCATGTAAGAAATTCTAGTAGCGAATTTGTGTTAGATGAATTTGTTGAACTTTCTAAACTTCTTACCACGCTAATAAAGGCTGTCGGAGAAGTATTCGAAGAAGAAAAAAATATATCGAAATTCGCTGAGCAGTTTGATAACAGTTATATGTGAAATTACAAAAAAAAATTAATTTTATTTTATTTGAATGAAATTTCATTGAAAATTCTTCGAATTTTTATTTTTTTACCCCCACGTGAATGATACTTTACAGTTAAATTTATCAGAATATGTAACTGATACTACACCATCAGCTGCTCGTATTACCGAAGTGGATTTGACATTAAAATATCTCGCAGCGGAATTTATCGATGGGAAATCTATAATCTCGCTGTTATAAAAAGCAGTTACCGGTCTAGGAGTATTATTTCTACATTGGTTTGGATTCACATTAAGAGAATTTTCTCTAGGGGTAACTATTCTCAAATTATCGATGCGATTATTTAATTTATTGCGATCGATGTGATCCACTACGTATCCGGGAGGAATTTCTCCAAGATAAATCTCAGCTAGAAATCTATGAGCTCGATAAGTTTTTATTTTTCCTTGAATGTTTATACTAATCTGTAAATAGCCATTACTATTATTAACACGACTAAGAGGTTTCCTTAGTCGACGATTTCTAATCGTTCCATGAGGCAAAGCCTCGTAAGTAACGTAAATCGGATGCGAAACGAACTCGTTTAAGGACATTTATTTTATATAGGTTTTTCTTTGTTTAAATGTTATTTTGGAAAATGCTAGCATTTGGTAATTACAAAGTAATTTCTACACTGGTCTGTTTACGTAATCTTGCGGAGTTTGTATAACTGGAGTACGGTGTTTCACGTGTGTGAAAACGTCATAATACCGTTTTAATTCTCTATATTTTTTTCCGCCGTGTTCCAGACACAATTGTGTTTCACCTCGCACTCCAACACCGCATACAATACAAGGTTTCGGACCAGTACTTCCGCGTCGAATTGATACTTGATGCTGTCCTCAATATTCTTTTTTCGATAATTTATTACACGTGTTTGTCGAACCGATTAGCAACCACTTGCAGTGATTCATGTTATATAATATATATATATTTAATTAAAATTTAAACATATGTTTTATTTTTATTTTTAATTAGATATTTGCTTTAATATAATGAGTAAAATTTATTTTTCTCTTGACGCATAATCCGGATTATCATTAAAAGGAATCAGGGATAAAACCTTGTTAAAAATAATTAAACAAGGAAAGAGAGAATTTCATCGTGATGGAGCTGCATATGTATTTATCAGTTATAGAGTAAGAGATAATAACAAACCCAGCGACGGTACCATAGACGAAGTTCGCGCGTTTAATATATTATCGCTGTTAGATGACAACGATTACTACTGTAAAATAAAATGGATTAAATGGGATACTAACGGCGAAAAGTCCTAGGTTGGATTATCCGAGATAATTATAACCAGGTAATGAGAGATGGCAAGAATGTTATTTTCAATTCCGATATGAAATCAGGATCGCTAGTTGGAATTGACAGTCATTATCCTGTAGCTGTTGTGATATATGGATTATATAGAATTTACATCGATATCGACTACGATAAAATGTATCCGATGAGAACGTCAGAATCATCGTTGATAAATTGTGTTGCCGAGCGAGTTATGGAACATTTTAAAAATTCTTCGCGAGGAGCGGGGTTAACTGAACAACGATGTGAAAAATAACATCTTCGATAAAAAGGATGGCGGAACAAGGTGGAGCTTCGATTAGCGATGTTACTGAATTACAAAAATCTTTAAAATATCCTATTGTCGTGGAAACCATAACCGGAGAAGTGTTACATGATAGTAAATATAAAAAAAATAAATTACCTCCGATTAAAATTATCGATCATAACGGACACGCTTGGAACTCAGCGATAACTGAATTTCCTCCGTCGAAGGTTGTAAAATACATACCCGAAAAATTTACCAAAGATGGATTTTACGAGAGGAAATTATTTGATACGATTGCTGAGATAAATGGTGATGATCCAACGTCGGTATGGTTATTTAGCAGTAGTGAAGATCCTGAAATAGAATTTGATCAATTTGTGAAGCCTAGCGGAGAATTATATCGCGAGCAACAACTAGATTCGCGTATGAAAAATGTTACAAACGATTTTGTAAGTGATTTTGACGAACAAATATTATGTAATTCTTTCACAGTATCATCGGTAATTGCTCATTACGCTCGTGAAAGGAATTCTTGGAAAAAACTCCAAAAGGATTTCTCGACGATGTAAAATCGAGTTGTATTGAATACGGACATGGCGGATTATGGAATACCGAGTATGACAATAAGAATTTAATTTCCGCTGATATGAATGCTAGTTACCCCGGAGGTTTTCTTGGAATGGGAGTGTGCGGTGAATATTTTAAACGTTTCGGACATCCAACACATGCAATGACGCGCGTTGCGATTAACGGAGATTTACCAGATTTTGATTTAACTGGATTTGCTAAAGTTATTGCTTTTAAACTTCACGATGGATTACATCCTTGTAGTTATTGTTGGATTGGCAAACACATGTTTGAGAAATCCTGGACTCCAATAGTGTTGTTGCGATATATGCTTGACAGTGGTATGTTGACGTCGCTGACAGTCAGTGAAGCAATAATAAGTTATAAATGTCAAAAAGATATTTGGCTACCTATGCTAAATTTAGATAGAGAAATTGAAAATGTGAAAAAGAATTTTCCGGAGTACAACAAAGAAAAAATACTTGAAATGGCTAAACAATTATATTGCTGTAGAGAAAAACAAGCAAAGGATTACGGAAGAAAAATCATTGGAAAGTTTACCCAGGGAGGAAGATTTTTTAATGCTCGATATTCTTCTAGATTGGTAATTTATCCAGTTGAAGAACAAATAATTATTAAACATCTCACTAATACTAATAGATTTGTAACGAGTAAAAAAGCATTCTTATCAAATGGGAGCGAATATGGAACTGTTATTACTTACATCGATGGAGAAAATGCTCAATGGGCACACTTAAGATCTTCCATGTTGGGGTACACAAGTATTAATTTATTTTCAATGATAAATAAATTTCCAGATATCGATGTAAGAGTTGCAACCGATTCTATGTATTTACACGAGAAACATATTTCCGCGGTTAAGCCGCTTCTCGGGGATGGTTGGGGATCTTGGAGAATTAAAAAAGAAAAATTGCACAATTATAACCACCATGCAGATGTTGAGATACTTGAAAGTTACCGTAAAAAAATCCAGAAAATATCCAATTAGACTTTTCCTTAGCTCCGTCGGTGTTTGATCCTATAACGAGATATAAGACGGTTTACTTAAACGGTTGTGGAGGTTCTGGAAAAACTGAAAGAGTTATTAGATGTTTTAAAGATTCTGACATAAAAGGGTTAACACCAACACACAAACTAGAGGAAGATATAGAAAAGCGTGGAATTCCTGCTAGTACTTATCACAGTTTCTTTAGGTGGAAAGGCGATACGTGGAATCCATCACGAATGGGTAATAAATTTGTTCCATCGAGAATACTTTGGGATGAAATATGTACAGTACCGTTGAAAATGTTACAAATATTTTCGAGTTGGTTATCCACGAAAAATACAGCGGTGATATTCTGCGGAGATGATGGTCAACTACCTCCATTTTACGGAGAATCACCTCATGAATGGTTGAAAGCCAATGTAGATTATCATGAAGAAATCACAGATGATTATAGATCACTAAATGAAGAAATAAAAAATTTAAAATTTAGAATTAGAAGGAAATCTGATTACGAACAATGCAAAATTCTCAGAGAAGTTATCGCTGAAACTCCCGTGGAAGAATTCTTGAAATTTTGGACACCTAACGACCTAGTATTTGCTAGTAGAAAAATAACTCAAGATGATATTCAACGACGGTTATTCGAAATACATAAAGAAAAATTTCCTAATATGAAGGTGCCGCTGTGTTATAAACCATTTGATACACGACAACAAAAATATAATGTTGATATCCCAGGTGGAGGTAAAAAAAAATCAGTGGTAAATGAAATTATATACGTGGATATCAACTTAGTTGAAAATGCATTAAATGCTGAAAATTCACCTTGGGTGTTAGGTTATGCAGCTACGATACACTCATCGCAGGGATTAACTATCACAGATACAATTATTTGGATCGTAGATAATCGTATTGAATGGTCAAATTTAGTTTATTTAGCGGTATCTAGAGCACGACGAATAAATCAACTGCGAAGAGTTATCATCGAAGATACAGCCAGTAGTTCTGATGTTGATATTTATCTCGTTGAGAAAAAATTATCAGGATATCGACAACAAGATAAGAAAAAAAATAGAAATTTTAATATTAACTCGAAATTGATTTTATCGTTGAAAACGCAACAAGATAATCACTGCGCTGCTTGCAACTGTTTAATGCGCTGGAGATTTCACCCTGGAGATTGTCGCCAATTTACCGTTGACAGAATAGATAATAATTTAGGACACGTCATTGGCAATGTGAGATTAACTTGTCTCGCGTGTAATATACGTCACGCTGGAAATGCGAGAATTTCTAACTAATTTTTCGCGGTGGTAATTGAGTATCGTCAGGAATAACTTGTAGTTGTTCGCGTGTAAATCCTCGCTGAGGTGCGGATGAATCCAATCTATAAATTAATGGCCTAGAAATGCTAGCATTTCCACTAAAAGATCGTGTCGACGATGATATTTTATGTGTAGTGATACTCCAAATAGGATCAGTAGCCCTTGCGCTACCACCTTCGAGTTCACCTGGCTCATATAAATATCTCACAGTGACGTCACCGAGAATTGGTTGGAAATTGGAAGTGTTAGCATTTCTAATACCAGGTATATATTTTTTTTTAATCGCGTCCTTAGGTTTGATACCAATCATTCGAGTTATTTCGTTATTTAACGCGGATACTACTTTTGGTAATCTTTTGACCCATTCACGAGATCGAGTTTTTTGAGTAAATTCTTTCGCGTATTGATATCCAAATAATCGCTCAGCAAGAGTTCTATTAAATCTTTCAACAATTGCCTGATCACGGTGTATTGCAGTGTGTCCTCGTCGTATAGCTACGTTATGAGTTTTCATCGTAGATGTAACAGCACCTTGAAATTCCTTACCAGGATCAACTTGTAATAGATTTGGCCATCTTAGTGGACCTCTTCGATAAATCTTTTCAAATGCATCAGAGACTTCTTTTGACGACTTTGTTTTTAACGGTATTGCTTGTTTATATCTGCTAGCGATATCAACTACGGTTAATGCATATTTGTAACCGTTATCGTGAGGAAGAAATAATATATCGGCTTGGTGAACTTCATTCGGTACAAAAACATCAAAACGAGAATAATTAACTTTTTTAGGACCTGGAAGATAAATTTGCCATAACGCCTGTTTGGATAACCAATCTTTTGCGGTTTTATAATTCACCGATGCAGCATTGGATAGTTTTTTAATTGCTGCGTAACCTTTCCAGTAGCCGCTAGGAGAATAATAAATAGATTCCATGTTATTGTAAAATAATTTAGAGTAGTAGAGAAGGTGAACAGACCAACTTTTCCGGGCGTCAATTTAGCAAACTGAGGCTTCCTTGAAATAACTTAATTAAATTTTTCAATAATTTTAGCCAAAAAAAAAAAAAAAAAATGACGCCAAATATATGGCATTCACTGCTGCGTTGCGCTAACCGATACGATGATAAATTAGCGATATATTTTTTATATAAAAATGTCAAATATCGGAGAAGCACAAATAACTATATTAACACGAGAACGGTTGGCCGCGATTAAGAAATTTCTCCCGGTGAGAGATTCTTTCAGAGATAATCTTCAAGCGCGTCAACAAGCAAAAACAGATTTTACCGCCGACACCAAAGAATTATTTAAGCCTATAACCGAGGCAACTGGGGAGGTTGTAACCGCAATAAAAGAGTCTAAACCTGTTGTTGTTCCACCAGTTGCACCCGCGGCTGTTTCACCTGTTTAACCTGTGGTTAAACCTAAAAAAATCGGCGGTAATAAAGTTCAAGAACTCCGAAATAGATTTACTGAAGAAATTTTAGAATTTATCGATGAAACTAAATTAGATAAATTAACAGATTTTGCCGCGCTAGGATATTATCAAAAAGATCGATATTTAAATCCTAAATATGTAGGTTCTATTTCAAATGTAAAAGAGTTTTCTGATGCGGTTTTTAAAATTAAAAATCAACTACCAAAAATTAATAATAATGATCCTTCATATCACGTGTATAAAACTGTCATTGGTACAAAAGATTTTCAATATCAACAACAGCGAGGTTTATTAGAAACTGAACAACAACGACTAGCAACAGAACAACAACAACTAAAACAACGAGAAAAACAAGAACGAGCAGAAGAGCGAAAACGTGTACCATCAACTCAAAAAAAACGAGGACGACCACGAAAACAACCAGATCTTCCGGAAGATCCTTTAGATGTTCAACGAGAAGAACCTCAAGAAGAAAAATCCGGTGAGGGATATCACGGTGGTAATATACCTTGTTCGAGAAGTGTCCTCGATGATATATCACGGTTAGAAGTTCTCATTGGGGGAAAGCGAGCTGGAAATAATTCTCCAGAAATAATTAACAAGGCAACCGAAATCTGTCAACGGTTATTTCAAGGACGTGTAATGGATATCGGACTATATCGAAGTTTCATAGATGAACTTACCGATGATTATTATAGCGATTGATCACCGCGATTAGACATATAGCATTTAAATAAAAATGATGGTACATCGTAGTATGAACAGAGCAAGACCTGTTTACGTTGTAAACTCGCGACTACCGGTTTACAAACTCACGTACGGAAATGGACTTGGTGATATTGTCTCTGGATTATTTACTAGAATTGCTCCAAAGCTGTTACCGGTTGGTAAGGAAATAGCGTCAAAAGCTATTGGTGTTTTCGGTGACCGAGCTGGTAAAGTTATCGGTGATAGCGCATTTGATATGTTAGGTACCGCGAAGGAAAAACTTATGTCGTTGGCAAAACGTGGAAATAAAAATTCAAAGAAGAGCGGAAATGGATTTCAACGAAGAAATGAAAAATCTAAAAGATTTTTACAGTTACAGTCTACGGAACAAATGCCACCAAAGATAGGTAGCGCGATTAATAAACTTGCAGTTGCACGGTTAAGGGCAATTGCTGGTTCCGGGTTGGCGCGGTTAAACATTTAGATCAACTACGTTAATATAAAATGTTCAAGGACGAAATCGATGATGCTTTTAAAGTAGATGATCCCGTAGGAAGAAACAATTCTATACGTGATTATCAGTATTTTTCATATCAAGCTCATGATCCGGATACAAGATCACGAATTGAACTTAGATTCGATGACACATCTAAATACTTTTTGCCGTGTGAAGCATACATCGAAGTAGAAGGACAACTGCGGAAAGGTGATAAAACTGAGTTTGTAGATGCTGATAATCTCGAAAATATTGGATTTGTCAACAACGGAATAATGGCGTTATTTAACAATGCCCAGTATACAATTGGTTCTAGTAAGATGTTGCAACAACAGTGTTAGGTTTAGCTAGATACTCTGATGATTTTATTAAATCTGCGGGTCATTCGATGATGTTTGCAAAGGATACTACCAATCACGCTGATCATCGTCAGTTTACGTTAAGACGACCGAAAAAGCATACAGCTGCTGCTGATGATGCTGATGTTGAATCTATTGTTGTAGGTAGTAATTCTAATTACAACGCAGGATTTGCATCACGAAAAGCAAACATAGATTCCCTTGGTAGATTTTCATGTACGATTCCGTTGTCGCATATATTTGGATTTTGCAGAGATGTCCGCGAGTGATATTTGGTTCTAGCCATACTGTAACACTTACACGAAGATCAACTGATGATTATGCTCTTTGGCACGGTCATGATCCTGTACGAGATGGTAGTGTAACATTAACAAAGTTGGCGTTGTGGATGCCTGTTATGACTCCATCGTTGGATGTTGAGACTCGGTTGTTATCATTTATGGACCGCGGAGGAAGATCAATGTTGAGTTGGTGTGATGTTACAACAGCTACTACATCCGGTACAGGTACTGGAGTTTTTACTTGGCAACTTGCATTGACGAAAAATGTTTCCGCACCAAGACATGTTTTTGTTGTGTTACAGAACTCGAATAGAACTCAAAAAATAGCCGGTGTTGCAAATGTTTGTGTACAATTACGATCTCATATGATATTTGACAAATGTGATGTCAGTGAAGTATCATTGCGAATAAGTAATCAGCAAGAACCCGCAGAAAATCTTATCATCGACTACAATAATAATCAAATAGGACGGGTTTATCATCGATTATGGTCATTTATGGGTCTTGATCAAAACATCGATACTGGGCTTCAAATATCACAATTGGATTTTAAAGAATTGTATCCGATTTATTACTTTTCGTTGCAACATCTTGATCTATCTAAACACTCTACCGTTGATGTAAAATTTCAAGCTCGTATCGGTGATGCTCTTGGAGGATTTAGAGCAGTTGCTGTTCTTCTCAGTGATAAAAATATGATACTTGAAGGTGGTGGTGGAAGAATGAGAATCATTGATGCACCAGTGGAAAATCTATAAGTGAAATTCTTTCAGAATTTTCATTCAAAGAAAAATCCGTCGGATTTCAGTAATTGAATCAATCACAGTTATATAAAAATGTCGTATAACACTATTAATGTCACATTGACACCCGGTCAGATAAAAAAACTTCAATCGAGTTCAGCTAAAAAATGTGGAACTACGATTACGCTAAAATCTAATCAGATGACCGGCGGATCAAATAAACTATCGTTGACGAAAACTCAGGTTAATCATTTTAATAGCGCGCTCAAAGATAAAAAAAGGGGTTCAGATTACGCTATCTGCAGCTGCAATCGCCAACATGGTAAAAACCGGTGGAATTTTTCCGCTGTTAGCTGCAATTCCAGGATTGATTGCATCGGCGGCTCCGGCGCTTCTTGGCGCGTTAGGAACCGGTGCAGCTGGAGCGCTTGTTGCTGCTACCGTTAACAGAATACTGGGTAAAGGTCTAAACGGAAAATCCACGAGAAAAAAAAAACGGAAAGGGATTCAGACTACCAGGAAGTCGATTCACCCGATACTACAAAACCAATTAGTGGAAAAATCTGAAGAATTTCCAGTGATCTCACCAATGTCAAATTTTGATTTACTTGAAGCAGTAAAAAAAACTCCCAATAAAACATTTCAGAGGTGTATTCATGAAAGATCAATTACCAGCAAAACCACAAATACCAGAAACTGGCATAATTAATCTTGATGATAACACTGGACCTGGAACTCATTGGGTCGGTTACGCAATAACGCCAACGTGGATTATTTATTTTGACTCATATGGATTACCGCCTCCGATTGAATTTGTCAAGTATGTGTCTAAATTACGTAGTAATTCATTGTTTACAACTCAATTACGTAGTAATTCATTGTTTACAACTCAATCAAAAAGGATTCCAATTTGGTATTCAACGTTGCCCACGCAGACATTAACAGATCCTCCAATTTGTGGTCGAGAAACTCTTAACGCGTTGATGGTTATCTCGGCAAATCTTAAATTACCTCACAAAGCCATCCATGAGTACACGATGACAAGTCATCGTCGATGATTTTAACAAAGAGAAATATCTAATATAACAATGTCAGATATTTTTGGAAGATCAGTATCACGTGTTCCTGAATCGGTTACTATCGCACAGGTAAAAAAAATAATCAACAAAGCTATCTCCGCGATAGCAAACTTAGATGAATTAAAAAAATTATCTGATCAAATAAAAAATATGACAGGATTACAAAAAACCATCGATGACATTAAAGTCACTGCTGGTGACTCCGTCAACGATTTAAAAAAACTACGTGACGACCACAACTAAGTCGTGGCCAAATTTGATCAGCTCCAACAGGATATCATCAATGTTGGAATTCCTATGACGGATTTTTTTGGTAATCCACGTGTGACTGCCCCAAATCTCAGCGCGATAAAAGATTCTATATTAGAACTATCAACACTTCAAACCAAAATATGAAGAACATGTGAAACAGTTTTCAACTTTTCGAAGAAATATCGTTGATAAATTTCTTGGATCTACATTTGATAAACTCGATATAAAACTTCCAGATATAAAGAAATCCATCGATGATCTTAAAACGACCACCAATAACATCGTATTCGATGCAACAAGAATGATAACAATACTTGAAAACACAAAAATCCCTCATGATAAAAATATCGTCAACAACGTAGTATACACGATTCAATACGGATCATATACGTGGACACCGCTAAATAATATTTTACACGTTACTGCAACCGTAAAGGGAATGTATCGATTAACGTTAGTGACACCAACGTTGTTTACGATATCATCGTCGAGTTCCTCCGGGGTAAACAATACGATATCAACGATCATCGACAAGGATATGATTGAACAGTTCACGATTACATCAAACGACAATTTCAATGACATGGTATGTTGAATTTGTAGCTGATTTAAGTAAACAGTTAAATTAAAAGGATTTCAATAACGTGAAATGGAAAATCTTCGATGGAAAATCTAACAGCGTACGAAGAGATTCAATCAGAGAATTGTTGACGTTGTTAATAGATAAAATGTCAACAACGATGAAATCGTCAACGATGTCACTGGCGCCAACGGTATTTGAATATCGTTATAATACTGTCAAAGAATATCAAAACAAACTTGAGGCGTTAATCGCCGAGTATAGCACTAAAAAGAAAAAATACCAGCGTAGAATTACCGCGTTAGATATAACTGTTTACTCGGTATCAGGCGTAATTGCCGGCGCTGGAATAATACTATCGACGGTTACAATGACAGCTCCAGTTGTTGTACCAATTTGTATATCTGCGGCTGCAACAATCGCTGGATTGTTTACGTCGATAACAAAAAAAATATCATCGTGTTCTCAACAGAAATTACACGATTACGCTGTTAAACTTATTACTGCGTCAAACGCTGTTTCAGAATTGTCAATGTTGATTTCGTCAGCGATTGATGATCAAATAATCACCGAAGAAGAGTTCTCGAAGATGGTCAAGTTGTATGATTCAACGATTTTAAAGTTGGAGCACAATAACAATTATAACAACAATGACAACGTCATCGCAAGAAATCCTTCAACGAATAGCAACAAACACCGCCACAACAAAAACAAAGCTGATCTCGATAGTAACGAAAACACCAGAATTCAGCGTTGAATTTAATCCTCCGTTGGCGTTGTCCGCAATCGCGTTAACGCAATTAAGATGCTACTATAGTTGGCCTAATGTGCGATCAGAACCGTTCAATGGTAAACCTCCAAATAACAGTTTCACGTTCACGTATAGAAAAACTAACCCAGCGGGTTCACCCGCAGGTACAAAATCTGAACCAGAAACACATACGATACATCTGCCAACTGGCGTATACGATATCGAAGATATCAATGACGCAATCATAGAATCAATCCAGGCAATAACAGGACCAAATATCATCGAAGTCAAGGATGAACCTGATAAATACCCAATTGAAATAAAGGGACACGAACCGCTGTTGTCAACGGTCATTGAAGTTAACTCACCAGATTACTCCGTAGATATATACAACAGCTCAATTAGAACCTTACTGGGTTATCCTGAGTTTATTCCAGGCACCGTCGATATAGCGGATCTACCACCGGAACCATCAAAGTCTGATTTTATTTCCACGAAGGAGGATTCTCATAAATTTGATATTGTTGATGTTGATAAAATCTCTAAGTCGACAATTACAACAATCGTCGAGGATAGAGAGCAGCAGAGTGAGGTTTGGTATTCTATAGAAAATATTACTCATTTTTTTCAACAAATCAATAACGATTTTAATAAATTTTTAGGGTATTTGATAACAGATATCAGTACAATTCCACCTAACCGAGACGATGTCATCAAATACGTGGAAGTGTGTAACAAAATTATCTCTGTTATGGAACGTATTAATTATCAAATGATTCAAGAGGCTGTCGCTGAAAGAATACGTATAAAATACCGTACTCCTGAAGATAGTAATCCTATGACAAAAGCAGAATTTGCAGCGTATTATAAAATCCGTGTCGAAGACATTCTCACGTTTAAGTTCCCAGGATATAACGTACCATGGTTACGAGGAAAACTCAGCGACACAATTGACGAATTCTTTCCACGGATTTACCAGCGATGGCTGGATAGTCTTCCTGCGTTTCATCCGAGATTACCAGAACCTAAATATGCTGACTTCATCGATGATACACCTAGTGGTTCACAATTAGATTACTCCGATGATGGCTTCTTTCGTACAGTAACTGCGCCAGACGTAACAAAACACTCTCGTGTGAGTTCCGAGTATATAACATAAGGTCCTGTCACGTGGACATTTACATCGGCGTCTACCGGAAAAAGTTTCGCTGTGTCATACAATAATTTATCTGCGAGATTCAACAAAATGAAGCGATTATATCAAACTCACCAACAACAACTTCGAAATCTTATTCAGGGATCTCTCGGAAATTATTTAAACTTTTCAGATGTAACAATTACACGTAATTTAATCAAGCGACACCAACAACAACTAAATCAAATTATCGCTGATATGAATTCGTTAACGAAGACATTACTTGATACGGTAGCATCCGATAAAGATTTTCAGAAAGTGTTTTCGTTAACAGATAAAACTCGACCTGATTATAAATTCCCCGGGTATGATGTACCAGCGTTAAAAGCATCAACGAGAAAAATCTTCGATGAATTCTTTCCTCAGATTCACGCGTTATGGTTTAAACTAATTCCACCAGAAGCAATCTTAACATCAACGAATTCAGTGCACCGCAATAACAAACACAGATCTCCCGGCAACGTTGATATATCTTCGGTGATTGCAGTACACGTTATATGTGATGGTATCTTGGGAAGTTTCGCAGTTGATACTTCAAAATCAAGCAGCGCAAACCAAGGATATATCATGTACACGTTCTCCCCTGACGTTTCCCCCGGCAGCCTCATAGTGAAAAACCCACCTAATTTGACTTATCTTGAACCTGTTAATGAATTCCTGTCCAGGATGAATTTTTCAATAACCGACCAAGATTTTAACTTGATTGACCTTCGCGGGGAAGCACTACAAATAACGCTAGATGTGAAAAGTTCCTGAAAAGATTTTCGTCATCGAAAATTGCAAGGCAATTTCAGGGATTTAGAATTTCAAAAACTGCTTTAATAATGTATC
The DNA here is from genome assembly GCA_030141615.1 of Unio pictorum. Taxonomy (NCBI): domain Eukaryota; kingdom Metazoa; phylum Mollusca; class Bivalvia; order Unionida; family Unionidae; genus Unio; species Unio pictorum. The sequence goes on from JARLTB010000057.1 coordinate 10,068,988, forward strand.
AGCACACGCTAGTATCTATCCATGACAAAGACCTTCTTGAAAACGCTATCAGAGAGGTATTTGGGGGTAACACAACAAGTGAATTCTACGTGGATATAGTCATAGATAACCTTGGAAATTCTTCGAATTTTCCCACGGAGAAGTTTTTATTGACGGATTATCAAATATTAAATCTTCAGCAAAACGTTATAACCGCGGTGAGATTATCCCGCGATCAAATAATGCAGTATACTCATTCATGTTTATCCGTGCAAAATCTCAAAGAGATTTTGAATAGAAAAATCTCACATATTTTCTAATAGATTTTTCATTTACGATTTTAAAGTTGAAAAAAAAGAAACCACCCAATACTACATAAACTTTTATACTTCCGTGTTGTTAATCTATCAATACCTGTCCTGACTGATTTCAAATCTGTAATTATTACAACTTCCTGGTCGAACAAATCAAAAGAATTTTCATTCATTGATAGAGTGTGTGTGTAGGCTATATAATTCACATCTATTGTTAAATGGAGACCTCACGCCTGACAAGATTTCACATAAGTATTTCAATCTAACTTCAGTATTGTCAATAATAAAAAAAATTCTGTTTGAGTTTATACAGTAAAGTATACTAATGCGTAAGAGTTAATAAGAAAATTTGACTTACCTGCCCGAACTATCTTCACAACATGGTCTGTTCAATCCTGGAATACACACTGTCTTTTATACTCCACAGGCAGGTAAATTTCCAATGACTCATTGACTGTGGTATGTGTGATGAATCATTGAATACCCAATCATTAACTGTGTGGGCGACGTGGTGTGTGATGTCATTGAAACCCAATGAATCATTAACTGTGGTATGTGATGAATCATTGGAAATTTACCTACCTGTGGAGTATAAAAGACTGAACGTTGCGTATATACGCCATTCGATCATAGGAGTCCAAATAGAGTTCCTGTCTTAGGTAAGTATATTTATATCCTTCGGATTTTCACGTGAAATTTGACTTATTTTTTTTTTCTTTTTAAAAAACGCTAGTTTCAATTGTAAGCGAAACCAGCCAAACAAAAATTAGATAAGTGTTTTAAGATCCGTAACTGTGTTAGGCTGTAATATACCTAAACGAGTTATTCCCCTTGAATAAATGCGTGATTACACATAAGAAAACTGAATACTAGAATTGAAGCGTTTTGAAAAAGCGGTCTTGGTTATTCCCTCTGCAACAAATCGTACTGATGATATACAAATATCGAAATACTTACCAGCTGAATACAAAGATTGAAAAACTATTTCCGTGTTTTTTTCAGTATTAAACGATCTTACAGGTCTAGCATTTTTCGAGTGTTTTCCAGCCACACCTCGTTTTGTGTTTTCACGTAGTGAAATAGCTTGTAGATTCGATAAAGAATTATTAGTCTTAATGCGATCAATATGATCAATAACAAACCCATCCTCGATCAATCCGTTAAATACTTCATAAATGAAACGGTGATTCTGATACATTTTCCATCCAGAATTAAAAATCAAATATCCCTGATTAGTCAGAGTACCAACAGATTTCTTATGTTTACAGTGTCTGACAACACCATCACGAGAAGCTTCATAGCTTTCAATAACAGGATGTCGTTGAAATTCTTGGCTCATTTGTATACATAATACTTCTATTTGTCTAATTCGTTAATTGGCTGAGATATAACATTGAGAAATCTGCATATGTAGTCCTGAGCAGTTTTTATGATTTTGTCGTTGGCGACGTCATTGACGTTGACAACGTCAGGAGTTTTTATTCTTCGCTTGTCATAATAACGTTTCAACTCTCTATAACGCTTACCCCCGCAATTAAAGCATTACTGCAACTTGCCTCTTACACCTACCCCACAATACAGACAAGGAAGAGGACCATTGCTCCCCCGACGAAAACTTTGCACATGATACCCACAGAATTCATTTCTGCATGATTTGTTACACGGAGTCTTTGATCCAATCATAAGCCATTTGCAATGATTCATTATATAAAAAACTTTTTATTTAAATACTTGTTTTAATTATAATATGAAAGAATTCAAACGATTATCGAAAATTAATCCTCGATTTAATCGAGATAGAGTTTCTGTTAAACCAAAACGTCTATACGACGATAGCATGAAAGAATTCAAACGATTATTGAAAATTAACCCCCGATTTAATCTCGATAGAGTTTCTGTTAAACCAAAACGTCTATACGACGATAGCATGAAGGAGTTCAAACGATTATTGAAAATTAACCCCCGATTTAATATCGATAGAGTATCTGTTAAACCAAAACGTTTAAACGACGGTAGCATGAAAGAATTCAAACGATTATCGAAAATTAATCCCCGATTTAATCGGGATACTAGATTTGATCTCGATAGAATCTCTGATATGAAGGAGTTCGAGAGATTATCAAAAATTAATCCTTGGAAAAATGCTAGATTTAATCTAGATAGAATCTCTGATATACCAAAAAGTCTAATAGACGATAGAACCCTGTTGAGTAAAATCAGCGACTGTTTTAATGAATTTAAGCGCGATGGAGCATCTCATACATGGTCGACATTTCGAATTATCCACAACATCGATGCTACCATGAACGATACAAGAGCAGCTGAGATACTTTCACATCTTGGCTCGCCAACGGGTTGGAAATCCAAGGGTGTAGCATCCAAAGGTGGAAATCCAAAGGTGGAAACAAACAATGTAATTCCCAAACAAAGCAATTCTCAGCAGAGATATTTTTTTTAGAATAAAATTCATTATCGAAGTCGGCGGCGAATGGGTTATCAGAGATAAATTTGATCCAATCCTCAAGGATAAAAAAACTGTCATTGTGAGTAGAGATTCTAAACCAGGAATTCTAACTGGAATTGACAAACCATACTACGTGAAATCTTACCCTGTAACAGCAGTTGTTTACGGAATATACCCGCTAAATGATAAGCCAAGTATTGCAAAACTAGCTCCGATGAAAACGTCGTTAACGACGGAGTCGTCATCGTTGAATTGTGTAGCAACACGGGTAATGGAACACTTCACAAATGCATCCCGGGGAAACAAATTAACTGAACAACGACGAAAAAAAATAACCGAATGGGAACTGACAGTGAAACAGCGCGGGGCAACGATTTCCGATATAACCAAATAAGAAGCATTATTAAAATTTCCAATATCGGTAGCGACGATAACCGGAGAAGTAATATACGAACCGAAATATCAATCGCGAGGAGCTCCAATTGAAATTATTGATCATAACAAACACGCGTGGACGGCTGCAGTAAACGTATTTCCACGAGAACGAATCGTGAGATATATCCCCCGGAAATTTTCCGGGGAATTTTCCGGGGAATTTTCCAAGGATGTTTTCCACGAAGAGAGGTTATTCGATGCAATTGTTGCGTTGTGTAAAGATGATCCCGTGTCAGTGTGGCTACTTAGCAGCGCTGAAGATCCCGAAATAGGATTTGATCAGTTTGTAAGACCAAATGGAGAATTATATCGCGATGAAGAATTAGATAACAGAATGAGAAAAATCGCTAATGAATTTTCACCGTTGAAATTGCAAAGCAATTTCCCAATGGAAAAACTACTCACGGATAGCTTTACAATTCCATCAGTGGTAGCTCACTTCGCAAGAGAGAAAAACTCATGGCGTCCAACACGAAGTGATTTTCTCGAGGATGTCAAATTGAGTTGCGTCGAATTTGGTCATGGAGGATTGTGGAATACGAAATACTCACGTGATGGTATGATTTCAATTGATATATCCGCGTGTTATCCTGGAAGTTTTCTCGGGTATGGAGAATGCTCTGAGTATTGCAAACGATTTGGACACCCCACGCATGAAATGACTCGTGTTGCGATTAATGGTCGTTTGCCTGATTTTGATTTAACCGGATTCGCTCGTGTGATATCATTTGAACTCGCTGCAGGGTTACATCCGTGTAGTTATCTTTGGCTTGGTAAACATATGTCTGAAAAACACTGGATGCCAATAGTGTTATTACGGTATATGATCGATTGTGGTATGCTAATATCGTTAATTGTCAGTGAAGCGATTATATCCTATCGCGCGCAGAAGGATGTTTGGTTACCACAACCCGATCTAGATCGTATAATTAACGAAATACGAAAACAGTTTCCTAATTTCAATCAAGAACAAATCATGAAACTATCTAGGCAGTTATTTGAAATTAAAAACAAAACAGCCAAAGATTTTGGACGAAAAATAATTGGTAAATTCACTCAAGGTGGAAGATACGACAACGCAAAATACTCTTCGAGGTTGATCATAGACGTCGCTGAATACGATTTTATTGTAGCGGATTTAACGAAACAAGGAAAACTTGTAACCCGTAGGGATGCTTTTCTATCCAGCGGCGAGAAATTAGGTACGGTTGTTACCTACTGTGATGGATATAGTCCCCAATATACACATTTGAGAAGTTCTATGCTAGGCTATGCTTGTATTAATCTATTTTCGATGATAAATCGATTTCCAGATACCGCGGTTAGAGTAGCTACTGATTCGATGTATATCCACAACAAATATAGATCAGCTGTAGCGGCATTCACAGATCCCGAGGAAGCGTGGGGACGTTGGCGATTTAAAAAGGAAACACTACATGAGTATTGTGAATCCGCAGACGTTGCCAACGACGATAAATACTTGAAAAGCAACCATAATCTCTCAGAGATTCAATCAGAATTTTCTAATGCACCACCGGTATCTGATCCGATATGTAGATACAAGACAGTTTATTTAAACGGCTGTGGTGGATCAGGAAAGACAACTCGTGCAATTGAATTGTTCCGTGGGAAAAATCCTACGGATTTCACAACCATGATTGTGTTAACACCAACTCACAGACTCGCCAGAGAGATGATAGCGCGGGGAGTAAAAGCCTGTACTTATCACAGCTTCTTTCGATGGAAAGGTGATACATGGACTCCTGATCGAATGGGCGATAAATTCATTCCTGAAATCATAATCTGGGATGAAATATGCACTGTATCGTTGAGTGTATTACAGACATTTCTGGAATGGTTGTTATTGAAAACTACAAAAGTCGTCATGTGCGGAGATCACGGCCATCCACAGCCATTTGTTGGTGGATCTCCACATGAGTGGTTGAAGAATCATGTAGACTATTATGAAGAGATTATTACCGACCATAGATCACTTGATGAACAATTACGCGAGTATAAACAACTAATCAGATTACAACCTGATAGAATCCAATGTGAAATAGCGCGTGAAATAATTTCGGAAACTCCCATGAATGATTTTTGGGAAACATGGAGACCAAATGATTTATTAATCGCGAGTAGAAAAATAGTCAGAGACGCACTTCAGATGAGGTTATTTGAATTGCATAAGTGTAAATTTGCAACACTTCCGGTACCGCTCTGTTATAGACCTTCGGATACACGAAAGCAGAATATCGACGTTGACATTCCTGGACAACAACAAAAGCAGAGTTTAGTATTAAATGATATTGTGCTGGTTGATATCAGCGTCGTCGAAGATGCATTGGGGAACTCAAAGAGTTCTGCTGATAAATCCCCATGGACGTTAGGTTATGCAGCAACAATACACTCTTCACAGGGATTAACTATCACAGACACAATTGTTTGGATAGTAGATAATCGTATTGAGTGGTCAAATTTAGTTTATCTCGCAGTATCCAGAGTACGACGAATAAACCAACTTCGAAGAATTGTTGTTGACGATGCCAGTGACGATATTGTCAGCACCAATGATATCACCGGTGATAAAATCACCAGTGACATAATCAGAAGAAAACTCTCTGGTTATAAACAACAGGATAAAAAAAAATAAACGAGAATTTGACATTGATGCTGAATTAATAATTACGCTAAAGCAACAACAGAATAATCACTGCGCGAGTTGCAATTGTATAATGCGTTGGCGTTATTCGGATAAAGATCCTCGCCAATTCACCGTAGACAGAAAGAATAGTAGCGTAGGTCATACTAGAAATAATGTGATGCTGACTTGTCTTGAGTGCAACAGACGAAGAGGTGCCAGCACAATGCCTCTGGGGGGTGCTAATTAAGACCACGCGGTGGCAATTGAGTATCCTCGGGGATCACTTGCAGTTGTTGTCGAGTAAATCCTCGCTGAGGAGCAGTTGAATCCAGTCTATAGATTGCTGGTCTAGAAACGCTAGCGTTTCCACCAGTTGATCGTGTTATACCGGATATCTTATGTACGGTGACACTCCAAATAGGATCAGTAGCTCTTTTTTTACCACCCTCAAGCTCTCCTGGTTCGTATAAGTACCTTACAGTGACATTACTACCAAGAATTGGTTCGGAAACGCTAGCGTTTCTAGAGAAATCTTTTTGTGAAATTCCTTGGATTTCCATTTTTGGTATAGACGCTTTCCTAATCGCGTTGACAGGTTTCATGTTTATTGTTCTAGTAATCTCATTATTGATTGCGGTAACTACACCTGGTAATCTCTTGACCCATTCACGGGATCGTTCACGTTGGATGAATTCCTCCGCGTATTGATATCCAAATAACCGCTCAGCAAGTGTCCGATTAAACCGTTCAACAATTGCCTGATCGCGATGTAACGCAGGGTGTCCTCGTCTGATGGCGACATTATGATGTTTCATCGTTGTTAAAACAGCGCCTTGAAATTCCTTGCCAGGATCAACTTGTAACAGATTTGGCCAGCGCAGAGGACCTCGTCGATAAATGTTTTCAAATGCAGAAGCTACTTCAGTAGATGATTTTGTCCTTAGCGGTTCTGCTTGTTTGTATCGACTCGCAACATCAACTAACGTTAACGCGGGAATAGCATTCAACGCTTGAATTAATTTAACATCTGCGAGATGACGCTGTTGTAGATCACCGTTACGGTAAGCTATATCATGTACACGACATGCTTCATCGATAGCGTTTATAGGATTTTCTCCCTGACGTGGATTGTTTTGATCATCAAGTGTTATATCCAATCGTGTTCCTGGTCCACAATAATTATACCCTGGAAGGTGTTTTTCACCTGGATATTTTGCCCACGGTAACCCTGGGAGTTTTGCTAACTTGGCGGCAATATCACCTCCGCTTTTTTTTTTACAAATCGATATTTTTTTGTACCACATATTTCACACTTGCCGGTGACCGCGCTTCGATTATTTTTTGTGGTAATAGTCGTTGGGTCATTAGTCGGTGTACGCGCTCTACATTTCACACAATATAGATCCATAATTATACTTATGTTATATCAACAAATGGAAGTAATCGATTTCTCAGCGTTAAAAAAACAACAGCCGGTAAAACATCATCCGATGTTACCAAACTCAATTAGAATGATAATTATTGGACCATCAGGAAGTGGTAAAACACAGTTGCTGTTAACGATGATAATGAAGTATTTAACCTGGGATAAGTTATATTTGATTGCACCCAGCGTAGACGATCAACATTGTTATCAGGTGCTAAAAGATTACAACGAAACAGCTTTGGAAGCTTACGGCGGAAGCGTAATTGAATTTATCACCGACATTGAAGAGGCACCATCCGTGGAAGACTTAGATGTGGGGGTTAATAATCTTGTCGTGTACGACGATGTTATGTTAGACCAACAAAAAAATCCCGCCAGGATATTTTCTTGAGGACGCCATAAAAACTCCGACGTGATATATGTAACCCAACGTTATACACAAATACCAAAAGTTATCAGAGACAACTGCAATTTATTATGCGTGTTTAACGGAGTTGATACTCATACGCTACGAAATATTTGGCAGACCTGGTGTCGTGACATGGATTATAATCGATTTCAAAATTTCTTTAACGGCGCCAGAGCTACCCCTCACGGATTTGTAACGATAAACATACACGATCCTCTGACACGATATCGAATTGGATTAGACCGCATCTATAGCTAATTAACCTAATTGAATTTATCGTGCAATTAAAAAAAAATCATAAAAAAATAATTATTGTTTTTTCACAGAACAAATACTACAGATTTTTCAATTCATACAACGGAATTGATCACTCATTGCGTATTAAAATTTTCTTCAATATGTGAAATTTTCAACGATTCATCGTAACCGCGAATAAAATTATTAATTTCGTTTTCTCTGTTAAATATATCGCCGATTTTTTTTGACATCGTTGTTAACAGCGTTGACACTGTTTTAAACTCGTTTAGCGCTTCAGGATTAGAATCTTTCAACGTGAAGAGAATTTTATTTCGTTCTCGGAGCAATATTTTTACTATACGATATTGTGATTTATATGTGGAAAATTTTTTTGCTCGTGCCAATAATAATTTTTCATATTCCGGTTGAAGATAATCAGATGTAAATGTTTCATTGTTGTGATATTTTTTTAATCGATCGAGTTCATTTGTTAGTTTTTCTACGTTGTCGTGGAAAAAATCTTCGTCGGCGAAATTCATTATTGTTATAATCATATACTTTTTTTTTATTTAATTCAAAATATATCGCTAATTTATCATCGTATTGGTTAGCGCAACGCAGCAGTGAACGCCATATATTTGGCGTCATTTTTTTTTTGATTTTTTTTTTTGCTCAAATTTCTGAAAAATTTAATTAAGTATTTTCAAGGAAGCCTCAGTTTGCTAAATTGACGCCTGGAAAAGTTGGTCTGTTCACCCTCCTGAAATAATTAAATTAAGTATTTTCAAGGAAGCCTCAGTTTGCTAAATTGACGCCCGGAAAAGTTGGTCTGTTCACCTTCTCTACTACTTTTAGATTTTCAATTACCATTTAATATTTTACCTTTCATCGCTGCGCTTATCAACCAAGAAGCTAACTTTTCTTTGAATTTTTTATCTGGAATTGCATTTAACGCGTGAATTAATTTTACATCTGCGAGATGACGCTGTTGAAGATCATCACTGCGATATGCGATATCATGTATTCTACAAGCTTCATCGATAGCATTAATTGGATACTCTCCTGGATTTGGTTGATCATTTTCATCTAGTCTGATATCTAATCGAGTTCCAGGTCCGCAGTAATTATATCCTGGAAGGTGTTTTTTACCTGGATATTTCCCCCATGGAGCTCCTGGAAGTTTTGATAATTTACCAGCTATATCTCCAGCTGTTTTTTTTATAAATCTAATTTTTTTTATGCCACAAATTTCACAATTACCTGAAAGTGCTAGTCGATTATTTTTAGTTGTAATTGTTGTTTCATTACTCGTTGGTGTACGCTTCTTACATTTAACACAATATAAATCCATAATTTTATACATAAATAAACTATACAAATAAATGGAAATAATAGATTTTAGCGCTACAAAGAAGAAACAACCAGTTAAACATAATGCGATGCTACCAAATTCTATCAGGATGATAATTATCGGACCATCCGGAAGTGGTAAAACACAATTGCTACTCACGATGATAATGAAATATCTAAACTGGGATAAATTATATTTAGTCGCACCGAGTGTAGATGATCAGCAATGCTATAATGTGTTAAAAGAATTTAATGAAAACGCATCTGAAATTACAGGAGAAAATGTTGTTGATGTAATAACAGATATCAATGATGCTCCATCTGTCGATGATCTTGATGGACGATTTAATAATCTCGTCGTATACGATGATGTAATGTTAGATAAACAAAAAAATCCTGAAAGAATTTTCTCACGTGGCAGACATAAAAACGCAGATGTGATTTATCTTTCTCAGAGATATACTCAGATTCCTAAAGTAATTCGAGATAATTGTAATTTAATTAGCGTATTTAACGGAGTTGATACACATACTCTTAGAAATATTTGGCAAACTTGGTGTACAGATTTTGATTTTAATAAATTTAAAAACTTTTTTAGTAATGCTCAGAGAACTCCTCATGGGTTTGTAACTATTGCGATACATGATCCGCGGACACGATATCGTATTGGACTTGATAGAATATACAGCTAAATATCATCAAAAATATTTAGCAGCAGAGAGGCTGAGCTCTCACTTTTTCCCGAAAATTACAACAAAATTACCCCGTAATGTGGTAATTTATCAACGAGTATTAAAAAAGCATTGTTATGTTAAGTTTTTCTTCACCAAGACAATATTTTTTGCCTGAAATGTAAAGTCTCAGATTGGTAAAATACGAGTTAACGATTTTTTTTAAGTCTCAGATTTGGAAATGGCCAATATTGAGGGGTGATTTTTTTGTAATTTTTGGGAAAAAGTGAAGCTCAGCCTCTCTGCTGCTGGTCATTTTCTACTGAGACATCAGCCGTAAGAGAAGTATCGATATAAATTATGTTTAAACCAGATACGTGCAAGATTATACCAAGCTGCACAGAGAAAATATGATCAGTGTAAGGTTTAAGCACTGACATAAGTCAAGTGAAATTAACCGATATTAAAAATTTAGATGAGCTGGTGATTTCAGGAAGTAAAGAATTTAGATTTGTCTGGAAAATATCTTGAAGACGTCTTGACTGTTATTTGAAATAACTTAAAATAGGTTGAGTTACCATTTACTAAAACTATGATTAAATTGGATAAATGTAATTGGTGAAAGCTAAAGATATGTCTAAGGTCCCTATATCACTAGAAAAGATAACGACAGAAACTTTACAAGTTCCTTGTAGAGTTTGGCGTTGAAGGTTCAAGAAAACTTTGTAAATATTCATAATTATTTATAAAATTACGAGGTGAAATAAGATCATGACGAAAGTACATTTATGGTTCCGATTTAGGAATAAGTATCACTTGTATCCGCTCTCGTCAGGGTCGTCATACCAATTGTTTTAGGTGTGGGGCAAAACTTGAGAGGCTTGTTAACTTTCGTAATTCGGCATACTGCAATTTTACAGCACATGTCACCCCCACAATGACGTCCATCGTCTCATCATCAAAGTCATATATCATAGAACGTTGGGAAAGGCTTGAAATCAGAAGCAGAAAGAAAAGCATATGCCCAAGCAGTCAATGAAGAGTTTATTATGTAAACGTTATTCTAGAAAATAACATTAACGCACGTAAAGGCAAGCGTGCAAAATAAAGACCTTAAAATATTATTATGCTTACTACTGACTTATTTGTGATTAAAGTGGTTTTTGCGACGCCCTGCATGCATCACTGATTTATGACTACACAACTAGTTGTTTTTAATTACCCTTAGGAAAAAGAGGTCGAACCAGTTACCCCAGGCTTTCATGTGCTCAATGAGCACTCTTGAACTGAAAGTCAGACAGTTCCCATAAGTCAATGTTATAAAAAAAGAATCTAAGATATTTACGAATAATACATTTATAAACTCTAATCAGATTGTCACCAGTGGATCACTAACATCAATATCTCTACTGTTTCAAACGAATGGAAGACTATTTGTGTTCTGCTTCTCCAAGTATGTACTTCACGTAAAAAAGGTTTTAAATGACATTTAAAAACAAATCTGCAAATAGAGTATGGAATCCAGATCTACAATGCAGAGAAGGATCATTACCGGCACACAAACACACACACACACACACACACACACACACACACACACTTGGTAATGGAAGATTGACCACCGTAATAATCATGCGCACGTTTCTTGTTTAATATGCACCCTGAGTAATAGACACTTAGATTTTGCATCGGTGCTAATTTGAGGAAAGTTGTGGCCATTTTAAATGTTTGACCCACACCCACCCACCATCACATGACCTGATCTGACCCAAACAAATCTTACATCAAAACACTTTTCAGGTACTAATTAACACTAAATTCCCAGACGTTAGATACATGAATATAATAGTTGTCAAATTATGAAATACTTTTACATATAAAAATCATTAGAGAGACTTAAATCAGCTCACTCTCAAGCTCAATTCTAGAACGAACTTTAAGAGAAAGAGGAAAATGAAGGATGAGGAATGAATCAAACACCGAAGAGAGAATGGGAGGAAGGCATGGTGTGCAGCTTGTACTAAACATAATTCAAACAATGCAGACAAGTGTGTGGGTAATAGTTTATTTTTAACATGCAAAACAAGTATTGATACATATTAAAAACTGGATGGTACTACATAGCTTGAGATAGACTCTACTGTTTAAGTCAGGAGTGTTTTACACAAGTTAGGAAGTGTATCCTTGACTTTTATGATTATTTATTTTACTAAACAATGTATATTTAAACTGCATTACTTTTTGTTGCTAACTATCACTCCAAATGGAAGACAATACACATATACCATAACAAAATACAGAGGCCATCTCATTTACTTGGCCACCTCGTATAATATCAATATGATAACAGTAGTATATGGACAATCTCATAGAGTTACCCGTTGCATGATTACATTCATAAAATTGATATATGAAAGCAAATACAAAAGGTTTAAATAGAGGTCACTTAAATGTACAAAGTATAGTAGAAAAATAGAACGGATTAAGTTAATGTTTTCTTCCAAGGAAATAATATACGTGTTTTAGGATTTACTGAAACCAGATTAAATGCTAACCATAATGATAATCTCTTTCACTGTCAAGGATACAAAAGTACACAGGGACAGAGAAACGGGTCAGGTCTTCTATACAGTAGGAAAGATGTGGATGCAGACGAGCGACCTAGTAGGTCACTTCCCTCCAAAGCAATTTGGAATGATAACGTTTTTAAATAAATAGAAAACGTTCTTGCACCTGATAAATAAACAGATACACACGCCAATATAAAAAATCAAAAAAGGATTAATTGGATTAAAGTTATTGAATCATGAGGCCTAGTCTACCTGGTAAGTGCGTCAAAAAAGGTAACATAAATATCAATCACTGTTATTAATCATATTGATACCTATGTTAATGTACCAAATGTTTGTCTGAGTGACAACTATTTTACTTCTGTTTACAAGAAAAGATAAATGCAAGAGAAATAAGAAACGTACATAAAAAACTATCACTTACAAATCGTTCAAAAATTGAAGTAAAGAACAAGTTCAAGATGACTTATATAGAGTTGCATGGACTATTATAAATGACTTGGATAACAAACATCAAGGGCCTTAAACTAAACCCACCATGAAAGCCACATGAGGCAACTTTCAATGGCCTTAGCACCATCCCACACGTGTTATCTCTCATGACCACTTGTGACAACACTCAATTTGCGGGTCACATTATACTGCTTGGCAGGCTGTACGTGACCCACAGTACGCATGTTGGAGACTCTTGACATAGATGAAGCTCACGAGGGCATTTTCAATGGCCTAAGGGCCGTACCGCCTTTGTTATCTATCATGATAACTTGTGACGCCAATCATTTTGCTGACCATAGGATACTGCTTAGAGGGTCACATGTGGACCACATGTCGCGTGTTTGAGACCCCTGACTTAGATGAAGCTATGAGGGACCAAACTGACTGATTTATTGATGTAGTCTCTAATCATGCACCACTGAAACTACATCGATTAAAGCGTGCAATCCAACATAATTTATTTAATACTGAAAACCTAGATACAATGAAGCAACGAAGACAATTGAAAAATGGTAAACTATACACAATATAAAGTATGGGGAAATAACATAATATATATGATTGAAAAAGCTTAGAAACCCTTTTATCAATCAATGCTTGAAATAAAAAGAGCAATACAAATTCCATTGGAAAAGACTTTAATGAACACATTCGGGTAGCATACACAACTCAGACAAATAAAATTCACTCAAATCTGAAATATGTCACTAAAGTCACTCATGACACTGGAATTGAAAATGTTTTCGATACTTTCTGTTTACTAAAATTACCATTAAGTTTAAAGAACTGGTAGTTGAAAATACATGTAATGTTTTTAATGCACTGATCAATCCCTAAATATGTATGTTTCTATGTCATGTATCAATCAAATGTTGTTACAATATGTCTTAGTAAACTTTATACCAAGAAAGCTACAGGACTTTAGGAGATCGGTCCACCACTCACTAAAACGTATGCCTCAGCTACGTCAGAGAGCACAAATTTCATAATCAATTTAAATATTGCAACCTCATCAGTGCCCTAAATATGGACAACTGCACAATTAATTCCTATGCATAATTATGGTTTTAATAATGATGCTGATAATTCCAGTCAATTTCAATACTACCAAAACGTGTCAAAATGGGTTGAAAAATATGTCCATGTTCTTGTCTTATATAACGAAACTCTTGCTGTTGCACCCTAATCAATTAGGCTTTAGACATAAATATTTATGTGAGACTGCCTTGATCTCTATAACTGATAAATGGCTTCAAGCACTAGATCAGAGTCGAATAATCGGATTTGTATTTGCAGATTTCATGAAAGTTATGACTTGGTGGATCATGAGATCCTTTTGAAGAAACTGAACATTTACTATTTTGATGAAAGCACAATTCGATGGTTTACTTAATACTTAAGTGAAAGAGCATAAAATTGTTATATAAATCATGTTCTATTTGAACCTGGGAAAATTAGGAATGGAGTACCACAGGATACAATTCTAGGTCCATTACTATTAATACCATTTGTTGTTTGTGCAGATGACACAACATTGCCAGACAATCAAACCAGAAAGCACGAACTAGACATTTCTTTACAGGATGCCCTTAACAAACTGGATAACTAGCGCACATGCAGTGGTATAGTGTTAAATACTGGTAACACTAAACTATTATGTATCTAAACACAACAAGAAAGAATAAACCTTGATAGTGATGAACTTTGTCTGACATGGAAGGATACAAATTGGCAAATGATTTGTTATGATAGACTACTTGGTGTTTTGGTAGACAATAACATATCATGGATTGAACATATCAAACATGTCAGGAAAATGTTAATGGCTTTACATAAGGATATGAATGTTATCAATGAAAGGTGCAGAAAACTATTTTATAACAGTTGCATGAACACTATCTACACTGGTGTAACACAGTGTGGAGTAATTAAAAAAATAAAAAACATAGCAAAGTTAGCACATCTTCCAACGATAGCATTCAGGCTAATATAAATCCAGAACGAAAGTAAGGAAACTTTAGCATGTTAAAATTGTTACCTATTAAAAACTGAATCCGGTTGAAAAAAGTCAAAACAATGTACAGGATAGCCAATAATTGTGCTCCTGAATATGTACAATCAATATTCCAGGATATGCTATCTTGTAATAGTCACCACCTGCGATTCATGGCCAACAAACATTCCCATACCAAATAAGGAATGATTAAGGTATGTTTCAAGTACTATGGAACTTTGCTCTGGAATAGTATTCCATTTCATATTAGAAATACCAACTATGCTTCCTTCGTCCGAACCTAACGTATACAGTGGCGTCAGAGATGCAGTTGAAATATATCAATACTTTTTCATGAGGTCTTCAAGGTAAATTAGCTAAAATATTTTATATGTAGATACTAGAGATCTACGCTAGTGTCATGCACATATTCAATACTATTAAGGTTGAAATACTCTTTTTCCAAATGATAACACAGTCTATGCAATCTTACTTTGGAGTTCAGCGATTAGATCTGACTAACTCTACCACATTTATGTATCCATATATATCTTGTAAAATAAATACTACACTTTTATTCATCTTTTTTATATATAATGCATGCCTTAATGTGTATTTCGAAAGCCCCAAATTGCGTTAAAATAATGCTATATATAAGTCGTACTTTGATAATGGTTTGGCTAATTTACAGTAATTAGTATCATCACAACGTAGAAGTTGCAAAATATAGCAAAACATCTTTCAGCAAATGACAACTGCATATACTGCAGCGCATGTATGCATGTGTTTATAAATATAAAAAAGACTTATTCCACATTAAATGTTAAATATGTCACCAAGTCTTGGACACGTTTTCCTCTTACATAGTATCTCAGATATACAATGTATACGATAAGCAGTAGTGTAACAATGTACCTTACATTTTAAAATGATTGTTTCTATCAAATATATGTCAAGAGTGCACATAAACATTTGAATAATGACAATAAAAAGAAATTTTCCGACAAAAATGTCTGTGATGCAGGGGAAAAATTGAATTAAGCACTGTTTATGTTGGTTGAGTTATCTTCAATGATCACCTAATATGTTAGACGTAAAGTTATTTTGAAAATCGGTTAAAGGGTGCAAACATAATTTTGGTTTTTACCAGAAAAACTCTGGTACATAGAAGCATAAAATGTAAATATAAAGCTTCCCCATACATGAATTAGAACTAAAAATACTCATATTTATTAAAACAAACAACTTCTTTCTATCACAGAATTCACATGTTTGCTACACAATTGAGGAACAACCACTAAGTCAGCGAGGATAGAAGATATTACTGAGATATTACAGATCTTAAATGGCAGCTAGTCGGATCCCACAAGAGCAATTTACAGGGAGATGCACAAGACATAAACGCTAATCATCGGCCAAGTAGCACAAACAAACAAGTCATTCAAATGGACTAAATAGACATGTACATGTACTTTACCTAAAATAAGCCTGGCTGCCCTTTAGTATTGCGATAAACTTTAACCCAAATATGCTTGAGGGTAAATGTTCAATCTGTGATAGACAAGATGTATGCGGAATAGGCCGAAATTTATACAAATGGGTCAAAATCTCCACAATGCACGTAAGTATCTATAATCATTCTGGAGAAAAATATCACGCTTTATATGGATTCGATCAGAAAGATTTTGCCTACATAATCTCCTCATTTTTTCATTTTCTTCTAAGCACAGTGCTGCACTTTCCACAGTTTCCAACTTCTACAAATCATTCTATTTTTGTAACATACTGTCACAAGCAGCCTCACGGTGCAGCTTTTATCATAGCTTTCCTGGCATATGGCGATTCGCTGGCTTGTAAAAAAAAGTACACTGGAAACAAAGACACAGAAATACACAGAGGGGGCAGCTAAATTAGTAAAATTATAAATTCACAAAACCATGAAAAATACCGTATAATTATGAATACAATTTATAAACAATGGCAAGCTGGATGGTACATCAATGAATTGCACAATACATCAACAGGAAAACCAATTCACCCACACATTGATAACTCATAATGGTTAACTAATTATAAGTAGGATAAAGATCGGAAACACTCTATTAGTCAAAAGCTTTAGAAGCTGTGTCCCTTGTATAAAAGAAGCCAATCCATAAATCAAGTATATTTTAAGTGATTCCTAGGGTACAGCAAAGTAATAAGTGTTTTTAAATCGCACACAAATTACTTGTTCAACTCTTCACCCAAGAATTTACGAAAAATGTACAACAAAAAAAATGTGCACATATTATATAAGGTTCTTATCAGAAATTGAGAACGATAGAACAACTACGAATAAAATCCATTGACCAATGTCGCATAAAAAATATTCAAACGTCAAAGGATTATAACAGAAAACCAAAGTTCAAGAAAGCATGATAGATAATAACCACTCTCTAGAGCGGGAGAGTACAGGTTGGTTAAAAATTGGATTGATCAGGATGGCTCTTTTTTCTGATTAACTGCTACCTAGTTTAGGAAAGTATGGTCATTACCAAGAAGAGATTGATTATATAAAAATCGGATATTTGTGCAGTTCATTGTGTGTTAGAGAAAATGCAGTTCCCATACAGAAACAGCCAGGACAAACCATGCGTACGACTTAAAAAGAGTTAACATTAATGAGGGTAACATCCATCCTTAGGATGACCAAAAATACAACATTGCTCAGGATACCAGACCTAGTCGACAATTGAAAAGAAATCCTATTAGCTTAACTGAAATATCCAAAACCTAACAACCCCAAAACAAAATTTGCTTCAACAAGTGATTACAATTCAGTCCCAACTATGCATATGGGTCGGATAAAAGAAATAATAGAAACAACAGCAAAAGCAGCAGCAAAAGGTGGCTAAGTGAACGCGTAAAATATAACCCTACAAAATCATAAAACACAATCCACACAAGACATATTTTATTATCCCTTCATAATATCTGCTGATTGAAAAACATTGCACGCAGCTTTAACTACACAAACAATAAGTATTTGAAATATATCCTACAAACTAGGAAACTAAACATAACATTCCATAAACAATTAGTGGGAAGAATATAACAAATGTAAGATAATTTAAAACTGAATTACTAACCTTCTCCTTTTTAGTTTTCAATTTTTCTTATTTCCCTTCGTCTTCGTTTTCATCTTTTAGTCTCTCGAATTACCCAATAGTGCAGAGGCAATCTGTACAGGAAATACATTAATTCAAATCCTGCTGTATAAATAATAACAACAATATTATTTCAAAAAGGTTGTACTTTAAGATATGTTTAACTTCTGCTGGTTGTGACTCACCTAATATCTTAACATTGTACAAATCAAGCATATCTATTGATATGTGACATATACACAACCAAATATAAGAGATAATTCAGACCATCAGACCCTTACGATAAATATAAAATCTGTTAAGACTGCCTTTCCCCTTTCCCCTAGCAAAAATAAATAATATTAATATCACCTGATCAAAATACCGATTATCTTTGTCTATTGAAATACTTCGATTCAAACTAGATTAAATACATATCAATATATTTTCTCAATGTCAACCCGTTTCATGTAAATAAAGAGCCAGATATTGTAACACACGTCTGTGTACCCCTGCTGTCTGCACGTATACGCCCAACGACCATTATAAATGGGATTCTGATCTGAGTGAAGATCATGAAAAGAATAATTTGTCTGTGTCTGTAATAGTGTTAAGTAACACGTTATAAGTACAACAATTATTCGCGTTACGAACATTGCCGAAGGGTACAATAAGTAAAAAGCGACACTGGTCATACTGTTGGGCATTCTTTTCAAAATAAATATTTGCAGAAGTAGTTTATATTAACAAACAATGAAAAAATGAGGAATGTATGATAATCCTTTATCGTGACTGTACAGCTGGTAACATATTGGAAAAAGGGATTAAATATACGACTGTACATACAAAACGAAGGACACATGCTTGGGGTGCTGAGGCAAAATAACATTCAACCACGGAATTATTTATTATGATTTATGTGATTTCATTTGGTTTGGGTTATCTGTGCAGAGGAATAAGAAACATAAATGGGTGTAATATAGGTTCTATGAAACTCTCGATATATAGTTAATAGCATATAGTTTGTTCAAGGATTTTATCATAATTCATAAGATGACCATCTTCACACTAGTTATATAGTATGAAATGACACATCAGTACGTGCACGAATGCATTACAAATTATATTCAAACATTCACGCTGATTAAAAACTTCCATTGCAAGTTTTCTATCGCACCTAACGTTTTAACGGAGTCATTAAAATATTGGTATATATATATATTTATATTTATATATATATATATATATATATATATATATATATATATATATATATATATATATATATATATATATATATATATATATATTACTTCTGCTCTCTGTACAAGTCAAGCTACAAAAAGTAACAACAATGGGATCCAACATAGCGTCAAAGCCTACTTATATGCGGGGAAGTATCCACAGACGCGTTGTAGGGAGTTTAAAAGCTAATTATATGCTTGGAAGTATCCCCAGACGCGTTACACAATGATTAGTTTTAGAAAGTATCAAATGTTGACCGTTAGAAATATGTACATTTAGGAAAACAATTATCGCAACATATTAGAATTAGGTTTGTTAAGCATGATGCAAAGTGACTTCCTGACATGTGGTGTGTCTGTGTATATACAGTAAATGTCGTTTTGACGTTCTTTAGATACTACTGTATATATTCATCAGTATAAATCTGCTACTTCTTTCATAGTATGGTAGCATTTCCTTTTCAAACTTATATTGAACTACTTTTTACCTGAATATCAAGAATTACGTATTTCTTGCACATGGACGTACATATATTTATCGGACAGGTGAACGGTGGTTGGGTCATGGACACAAGCTAAGATATTAATCATAATGGATGAGTAGCTCGATCCCATACAGAGAGAGAGAGATAGACAGAGAGTTGTTCTCAAAACTACATGCATCGCCATGTATTGCAATAACTATCTAACATTTTAGAATGACGAAATGGTGATTATTAGATATTAGGACGAAACTAAAGAACTTTGTTTATTTGAAAAAAAACATCTCCCAGTCACACCTGTAATATGTAATGTGTACAACGTCACGTTTACACATTACATATTACAGGTGTGACTGGGAGATGTTTTTTTTCCTATTGTCAACAAGAAGTTGTATAAATGCATTGTATTGTGCAATAAATAAAAGAATTACATAATAATAGCTCATATACGGGCACGCATCGTCGCCTACCGATGTCACATGCATGGTATTAACCTGTTTCTTCTTGTCTGTTGGTCTCTGAGAGATTGAACTAATTAAACCCTAAAGAAAATAATCGACACATAACCAGAGCAAATTTGTCATGACCTTCAGTATTTGCATCCAACGAATCCTACATAATAGCTCGCTTTTAGTGGCAAAACAGATCAGTATTTCCACATACGTAACGTCAGTCATTGGGTCTAAAATGACGAGAAGTGTATTTGCGTTAGTCTTTGTACTCCTGGATTACGTTCACTCAGGTACGAATACATGATATGTGATTCCTTTATATTTTGTAATTTTCAGAACCTATTTAATTTTCCAGACTTTGGAAAGCTTTCGATAACTGCAAATTCTCCAAACATCATTATTCAAACCGATAATAACCATTTTTAGAGGAAGTACTATGTTTGTTACTTCTAACATTAAGATAGGTAAGCTTTCCCCTTCCATTAATATACAAATTTATTTTGATGGAAATACCTAGTGGAAAGACATTCACATGCAGTGTACTATTCTAACTAATTTAATAATTTAAAGTCTTTTTAGTAATTTTATGTTAGTAATCATTGGAGACACAATTGATGAACGTTACAAATTATAGTTCTCATGTTAGGTGTACTTTGTATGATAAAGTGAAGAAGATGAAGATAGTATCTTAGTGTTCAAAGAATTGTTCCAAACATTATACTACTGACGATGGTATATTGGGACACCCGTCAGGTGAAATGCAGGACGAATCAGAAGATACGTTATGAAGAATTACTAATAAACAGTAGGTCGAAGAAGATACAAGATAAATTGTAAAAAAAGCTATTATAATAGATACAAGATAAATTGTAATATCTTGCTTAATCAGCATATAAAACACAAGAATAGTACTACACGTAAAATCAATCAGTTTGTGTACATATAGGTGTTGGGAACTTTTAAAATTTTTGATAGTCACATAATAGTACTCTGGGTGACATTTTGTGGCAAAATAAATAAAAGGAAGTCCAAACTTAGGGATTTAATGAAACTTTAATCCAAAAGAAATTGAAGTTGTTTGATTGCTTTTACATTTTATATTATAAACATATTTAAATACTCCCTTGCTTAGGTTATTAAAATTGTGTTCAAGCTGCAACGGATCTTAACAAGTGTTTACGTATTTACTTATTCTTAGTTCAGTTATTGGTAAAAACCAGAAAGGCGAAATACTCTAAGCTGCTCGTTTGTTTGATTCCTTTTTGGCTGAAATTTATATTCTCAAAAATGATCTAATCTCCCTTTTTCCAGCACCTGCAGTCTCCGAAATAGTCTGGTTGAAAGATGTGACAACAAAAGATCAGGCCAACACACGTTCATTCGAAGACAATCAGCTTCCAGATCAGTTGACATTTCATCTTAAGCAGCGGTCAGGAGCACTGACCATAACGTTAAAGAGGAATTATGATATAGACGCAAATGCTGACATCTACGTTGTACAAGAGATGAAAAATGGCCGACCTATTGTGAAAAAAAACAAACATTTTGGAAGAGGGGTAATCCTTCCGCCGGTTACAGACCACTCCAAAAAGTCAAAGGTCAATGCAACAAAACGTTTTATTGAAAGTCTTGGAATTGCGTAGATCCCAATTTGTTAGACCAAATAATACAATATATAACCTTTTAAAACACACACACAAAGAAACACAAGTGCGAATATCACGCACGATATTGCATTACATCTCAACCTTAAATTATTTAACAACAACGCGGTTACATGCTAAGTCTAATAATGTTCTTGTCATGCATTTTCGTGAGCTACGTTATGAATTCCAATATATATTTAGTTTGTAATCTACTACAGGTTCATAAATATATATATATATATATATATATATATATATATATATATATATGTTTAGAAAAACATACAACAAAACACCAAATAACTAAACTACAATAGCGCGAACTTGTCTAACATTTATATAATTTCTTCATGACAAAAGATAGATGCTGATATGAACTAGTTACATTTTTTAGTATTGTTAACTTCATTACTAAGAAAACATATTACAGTTATACTTTACTGCATAGACAAATACATTCCTGCAACGAGTCCTAGTATAACGAATCTGCTTTAATATATAATTGCAGCACGTAGAAACTAACAAGTACGCTCTACGTAAATTTTATTTTGTTATCCACAATTAACAACTTACGCCTATCACTTGACATTGGAAGTTTGTGTATTCAACGATTCTACATATTTTCATCACAATTGAAATTGACAAAAGAAATATACAGTCATCACTATTAGTGTAATCCAGTGCTCTAAAAAACGCTTACATTTGCAATTATATCTTCCTCTAAATCCAAACAGACTCCAGAATAGAAGCGTATAAGAATTTCCACTCTCCAAAGCTGATTACTCCATTAATTCAGGTGAATTAATCTCAATCTCATACGCTGCTCTTGTAAATGTTATCATAAAAACAAAAGTGACTAAAGAGAACGAAAGGAACAGGTCGACATAATCAGTAAATTATAATGTGATATTTTGCAAATAAATTAACCTTATCTGAAACCAGATCATGTCGGATTAAGCAGTGCAGAACACCGTGTTTATCGTAGTTCTCAATTACAAAATAGAACTGACCCGCGTCTGGTCAAATGTCTTCAAGCAAGATTAATTTCAATGTCGTCAATGTGATGCACTTTACAGAGTCTTTGTCTGGCTACAAAGTACTTCTTTTGATACTTCAGGGCTAACTTCTATAGTATATATTCTTTCGCATATGAAAATAAAGGAATGAAAAAAAAATTTATTTTGCTAATATCTATATTTCACACGTTTGGAGAAAATAAATATCCGACATTTTCGCCCTTAAAATGTATTATGTTCAAAAATTGTATCCTTGTATAGAATTGATATTTTAATTATTGTTAAATCTGTATTCCTTAGTCTTTTATTTTAAGAACGTAATTTTTGCATCTGGATTAAATAACTATTATGTTATGGGTTGTTTGTTGTTTGTGAAATCTGTAAAGAATACCCAATACATGTATGTTAAAGTTGGTATTTTAACACGTGGCGAAGCCATGATTTAAAATATGTCATTTTTTCTATTACCTCCAAGTTAGATTTATTCTAACAAATGTTTCTGTCATTTCATATATTTATGTTCACATATATATCTGAATCAAATCTGAAGTTGTAGTTGGCACAATTGTTCATGGTTTGAATTCGAAGTATGTCGGTGTTATTATAAGCCATTAAAATCAAACTATAATTTGACTTTGCACCTGTACCATGTCTAAGTAACATTGTACTCTTTTTGTTCGTACTTTACTTATTCCTGACGTTTTAAATATAAATTGACGAGACACACTCTTTGATTTATTAATGTTTGAAAGCACTGGTTACATTATATTTACTACATTTGAGCAATCTAACACCTTGTAAACATTGAACATTTGTATGGTACCCAATACAGCCGCCTAGTCCGTCTGAGGTTGTCATCTTCTTGAATGTCATGTTTTAAATTAATAATGCCCTTATATTGGTTAATAGTTGCCACTTAGCCTTTTCACTTCACTTGATAACAAGTTAGTTTTATGATTTATGATAATCCGTTTTCAAACTACCTTCCAACAGGTTAGAAGCTAAAGTTCAAAACATAGTATGAGGCTGGAGTAAATTTTACAAATATTTTAGAAAAACATAAATAACATGTCTTTAAAGATAGTTTGCAACTGTTTCAAACTAAAAACCCTTTCTATTTTAAAAGCCCATATTATTAACTATATCACCATTCAATTATTTAAAAGTGCTTTTCACAAGTGTTTCAGAAGCTCCATCACAAAGCACGAGCTCAGAAAGAAAGCAATTAAACAACTAAAGCAACAATGTGGGTGGAGAGACCGAAACTATTTCAGACAAAACGAAACTATTTCAAACATAATCCTAAAGAATTTCAAACCAAAACCAATTCAGGCAGACAAAAAAGAGAAGCGGTTTTGGTTTGTCACGCTATTGAGACTCTTTCTCCAGATAGACCAGGCGCCGATGGAGTTTTGTAGACGAATTGAAAATCTTTTACGATGAAAGTCTTAAGACGAAAATCCTTTAGAATTTCACAAACAGACTAATCTGTAAAACCTCTCCTCGTAAGTCAATCAAATTATTGCACTGGTCAGTGAGTTTGAAATTAATTCTCGTTAATGAATCATTATGACATCCCATATAGATCAGATTAGTTGGATCTTCAATGATTAGAAACCCTCGAGGAGCCGTTGTAGCAAATGAATATAAACTATAACCCTATTTGGCTTGACTTGATCTTTCGAGATTTATTTGGTAACTTCCTTCGAGAGAATCAGATACTAAGTTTACTGAAATGACCGAGGATATATTAACATTTTGAGGAGTAATATGCCTACCACAAAGATCTGCGTCATTATTATGTTTCAGGATTAAGTGGGTATATAAAAAAGTTAAGTTTCATTACAAATGATGTTTTAGGAGAGTAGACTAATAGTTATCTAATTGTACAGTCGTGAAAGTATGTTTAAAGGAATAACTGCGAAAGGAACAGCGCAGAATAAGTGGGAACTATTTTTCTTTGTCAAGGCATCCATCCATCCATCAATCGATCCATCCACCCATTCATCCATCCATCTATATATCTATCTATCTATCTATCTATCTATCTATCTATCTATCCATCTATATATCTATCTATCTATCTATCTATCTATCTATCTATCTATCTATCGATCTATCTATCTATATATATATCTATCAATCTATCTATCTATATATCTATCTAACTGTTTGTCTATCTAACTATATATCTATATCTATCTATCTATCTGTGTGCGTATATATATATATATATATATATATATATATATATATATATATATATATAGATATAGATATATATATATATATATATATATATATATATATATATATATATCAGTATATTAAAAAATACATAAATGTTCAAATACGTATATATATATATTCTACCTTTCAATCTGAATTGGCATGTTTTCATTTGAATAAGCCGATGCTTACTTCCAGGACATTGACAATATGGCTGATCCCATCTTCCGGTAAATAAATGCTGGGCTGATCCCAATGTGATTGTTTATTTTGGGCTGATCCCATCTTAAGTAAAATCTGTACTACGCTGATCCCAGCATTCAAGTGTATAATGGTCTAATCCAGCTTAAGTAGACTATCTGCTAGGCTGACACCACCATTCTAATGTATTTTGGTCTGATCTCATCTTAACTAAATCTATGCAAGACTGATCCCCGCATAGAGCATATTCTTAGTTGATCAAAGATTTGTGGACTAATCCTAGGCTGTTCTCAGTATGAGAGATACATTCTTCTTTCTTATTTCGTCTATTTAAATCTTGTAAATAGAACTAATTAACGGGCTTAACCTTTACGCTATTTGTATATAGTTTATGAGTGTCCGATTGGGGTAAAATGAATTCGTTGGAAATATCTCAAATGAGAGTCCCTAAATGAATGCCAGTTTGGAATGTAAATTTCCATTTGGATGAACTTATGTCCAAAACACATGATACTAAATGTATGTAAACAATTGCTTCTCAGCAGAAAGAAGTCGGTAATGGTGCACTCCGTTTATCTGTTGAAATGGCACATCCCGAATCCTTAGATAGTTTGCTTGAATAAATACTCTGCAGTGATCGAACTGAAGTCACCACATCGCAAGAACCCAAGAACAACCACCGTACACATGCTTTGCAGTGTCAAATTAACACCTATTTGAATATATTTACTAACAATGATGATAACTGCACCACCATCCTGTATGTAATATGAAATCATTTCGTTATGTTTGAGATGTTTCTTTTTGTCCCACAAAGTATGCAATGCAACTGGTCGAACTGCTCGAAAAAGTTACGATTCCCAGCCTGTAATACCTGCAAGGTACAACTTAGTTTTGGAGTACTGGGCAAGGAGTAAGTTCACGCACGAATACCTTATATGCCAAAAAATTAATCAAACACTATAAGTCAGTTCTATACACTCACCAAGTATTATTGAACATTGAAAAAAACCGCAAGTCCTGCACAGATGCTGTGTCCAAAACATCATCAAATCTGAAGCCAGGATTGGTTGGTGGGGGATGTAGTGGCATGCAGCTGGAGTGTTATCTGCTTTGGGTACTAAGTTCTTGAACTTCTTGTTGAGGTATAATGCGAGCCTGAATAGCGAATTGTCATTCGGCAGCAAACGTTATTCATCTTAGAAGAAAATTTAATCATAAGTGGTATTTTGGACTAGTCGTTGTTAATGATTTGAGCAGATGCAGAATTGTCTCATTTACCATAATTCTTTTCGTGTGCCATTGAAACTACAAGACCTAACAGGTCAAAAGTTACAAGCAGAACCAGGTAGCAATATTTGCGCACAACGACCTGACCACAGCACAATAGAGACCCAAATAGTATTGTCTGATAGACAATGCATATAGTAGGATAATTTAATAAATAAGGATATAGATAGTGCATATTACCATGATGCTATCGTAATCGTAGCAGTATGATATTTGAATAAATGAGGATATAAACAACGCATATTGCCATGATGCTATCGTAATCTTATCAGTATTAGTTTTGAATAAATGACGATATAGACAACGCATATTACCATGATGTTATCTTAATTTTTGCAGAATTAGTTTTGAATAAATGAGGAGAAAAACTGCATAGCCCGACAAATGTATGCAAAGATTAGCGAATCGACATGACACTGGTCTTGTACGTTGTTGGGCATGACACCTAAGTAAAAGTGGTACCCTTGCAGTGTTTACAAACTGTAAACTCAACAACTAAATCAATGTCACTGATCTGAATGAGAGAAAAACTAAAGATGGTTGTCCGCAGCCACGTTGTATGTCATTTCCCCATATTGCAAGATTACATGAAGTGCAAAGATATGTATGGACGTAAAAAGAGCCATATAGGTGGCGTTGTGAGTGAATGTCGGCGGGGCGTTTGTTAGTATAGAATCGAATACATTTATCAATGGTAGTCTGCAGAAAATGTTATGAAGTGTTTGTAGAAGATTTATTTAAAGATTGAAAAATATAATAAACCAGAGTATTTTACAATGCCATCCATATCCTCTTTTCTTGTCTCTTTTCTCTCTATATTATTTTCGACAGTTGAATCAATACATAAATATTAGGATGTGTTGAAGGAACTTCTAGTTGTGCATGGGCGAACATGTCTATTCTAAGAACTGTTTGAAAACATTAACACCGTTACTGTTACATTCCCTGAACAAGGCAATAGACGAGATTCATTTACTCCAGTGCTGAACTGAAAACCTGAAATAGAAGATTCTTGTCTGACGGAAACCAATGCTTAGGTAATGTCACGATAAATGGCAGTTGCTGGTGAGCAAAAGTGTTAACTCGACTGAAATGGCGCAGCAACAGGAAGATGAACAGAAAGTCATTTTGCACGATATGGAAAACCACCAGATTCAAATCTTGCACAAATTCATTAAAAACGTGTGATGCAGATTCTCTATATACATTGTCTGTACCATTTTAAAGTCAGTAATGTGAAACCCTACCTTTCATGTCTGTACCTTTAAAACCGGAGAATAAACTGATCACCTAGTACTACATTGAATGCAATGACACGTCCAATTATTTCATTTATTTGGCTCTTTGAATTTGTCTTGCAAAAACCGCAACACGATAGCATGTAAGAGTGTAAAGACATTTTCTTGCAAAATTACCTGTCTGTATCTCAATATCAAGGTAAATGTACAGCATTTCTATTCCAGATTTAGTTAATGACTAAGCCTTCTAAACTAACATTATATCATTTGACCACATAACAAATGCATCCCTTGATGGATAATATCAGATAAATCCCAATACAAGGCCAATACTATGTAGCTAAACTATTTTTGAGATTATCAAGCTTTCCATAAAATAAAATTTAAGAAATAATCATTATATATATTCTTTTTCATCCTAATCGAGAACGGAAAAGTGCGAATAGGAGATAGTAATTACGATCTTCGACCAGTGGAGAGTGATTTCGCATCAGGTCAAATGACGGAAATTCCTAGTGTCATTGGGAAATGTTCTGTTCTACTGAACCAAGCAAATGTAGAAAAGAAAGGTGTGTAATATCTTCTTATAAATGGAACATAAAATATGCCAACATTATTTAGATTTTTAGGGACTGCAAAGCAATATCCGAAAGATTCTGTACTATCGTCGATGAAGATTTATGCTTATAATATACGTTATTGGTCAATTTACTTAAACCTAACCCTAACCCTAACCCTAACCCTAACCCTATAGAACAGTGATGGATGAAGCGCGGCAATAAAAATTAAGCCTCTCTTACTGTCATTTTATCTCCCATGGCAGATCCTACAAATACCAGAGCAACAAATATAGAAGAGGAACTTTACGCTGGTCTTCGA
Source organism: Unio pictorum (assembly GCA_030141615.1). NCBI lineage: Eukaryota > Metazoa > Mollusca > Bivalvia > Unionida > Unionidae > Unio > Unio pictorum. Next base: position 10,097,777 of record JARLTB010000057.1, read on the forward strand.
CGTTTCCGTGGACGTTAGAAACAAAACCATTTTAGTGCCCTAGAAGCTACGGCACCTCGATATATAGTACATTTACAAGATAAAGGGGTGAAAGGAGATCCTGAATGAATAGCAAATGAAGTAGCGAGGATGGTATGCTATCACGAGTGCTGATTGTTGTAATGTTTGTTGGTGGAGTTGGGTTTATCTCTACTAAGAATAGATGACACAAGCATGTTGCTTCAATCATTTAATCATCACAGCTGATAAACAATACCTTGAGACAGAAAAAGAGAAAGAGAGAGGGTCTTTAAGCAAGCGTACGTACATGATCTATTTCAAATACATTCAATTACAGAATATTTTAATATTACTATAGTGCTAAGATAACTCCTGACTACATTGATAATGTCCGCAATTTTATATTTTTATGAGATATTACATTATTTTTTAGAATATTCCATAGTATGCAATAGCAAATATTGTGAACTCATTTGAATCGATGTATTCTACATTATGTATGTTCAACTATTATAGATCTTGACCATTATTTTGTTGACGACATAGCTTATGTAAAATGAATGAATTTTGTTGCAAATTATCTTCACAGAAAAACCTCGCCAGCAAAGACATGAGTATTATGTCAAGGTCGCCGTATTGATAGATTCTGGAGTTTATGATCTGTAAGTAAAAAGTCATCCATCTCTTTCTCTCTCTCTCTCTCTCTCTACCTTATATATATATATATATATATATATATATATATATATATATATATATATATATATATATATATATATATAATCTCCTTGCATAGATAAATACATACGAATATCTATAATTCAACGAAAGTAACCATATCAATATATTTGTGCATGTATTAATCTATTAAGTTATTTACCTGCCATTTTACCGCATATGCGTTGTCTTATAAGAAAGATTGTAGCAAAACAAAGGTTGTGGAACACTTTTGCCAGTCATGAGCTTAACTTGATAATAAAAGCGTATTGATTCTGTGTCAAAGATGTTCATCTAGACATGTTGGCCCGAAAAGGAATTCTTTACGGCCAAGGACTAGTTTCCATATTAGATTCGTTTGTTGTACAAGGATGCTGCATTCCATTCGAGTTATTTATTACTCAGATAATATATGATGACTTTCATTCGGCTGATAAAGATAACTATTTGTGAGATTTTTTTTAAACACAGAGCAACATCTGCATGCAACATGGCGCACTTGCTCGCGTACATAGATAACATCTAATTTCATCTTATCTTGCAGCTATGCATGGGGTGTACAATCTGCAAGGAAAAGTGAAGAAGTGCTACAAAAGATAAGAGATGTTTATTAACAAATTATAAACGGTGTAAGTAATGTGTATTTATTTGCCAACCACATCAACACTCTTTATATTTGTATATGTGATACTTTTGACGCAAATAAGAATTTTTCGAATAGGATAATAATGAAAAGAATATTCTCCATATTGGATAAGTAAAAGACTGTATTTCTGTAATAATAGTTATAAAATTGGCGTTACTGTAGATGTTGTAATGTAATTACAGTATAACGTGTCTCAACTGATTTGTTAATTTGTAACCAGCTCTCCACTGTTAGCAAGTTGCATTGTAGAAATGGATTATTCTTACAACAAAATTTTTAATGCTACATTGAACTTCACATAAAAGCCTTTCTGATGAAACAACCCATATGTTGATAATAATAATGACCGTGTTGAAGAATCTTTTTTTCTTATCAAAATAGAACAGTCTATGAGATGACAAAACGTATTTTAGTATGTGTTCGTCCTTATCCTTTCTGATTTTGAAAGATGTCATGTATCTTTAGATGTTATCAATAAGGAATGTCTTACGTGAAACAAAGTTGTATAAAGCAAAATTTGTTTCCATTTAGATGCCAATATCGTTATATGTAAAAACGGATATAATGTATTTGTATTTTGCCTTAGGTGAACCTCCGCTTTAAAACAATAGACAATCCAAGCATATCAATCACTGTACTCATTCAACACTTTACCGTTTTCCAGGTAAGATATTTGACTAACTCGGCATTTCTACAAATTCTGATGAGTTTGTTTTACCATGAAGACGTGATTTAATGAAAATGCTCTATTATATCAAATTTAGCATTTTGATTTACATTTGTCGTAAAATATACTGAACAGCTTCAATTAAAAAAGTATGTACACAGTCTAATATAATTCATAGTTTTAATACGATTCGCTATTTCTGGGTCTACGCCATGAGATCAACATCTCGTGATGGTACGTCATCATTTCATTGCTCTTTAAATGGCAAGGTAGAAGAAGCTATCAATGTTTATGGAAGCAATAACGTATTCTTTATAATCGCAACGACAATATGAGTTAAAACTATATAGTAGAAAAGTGTAGAAACCACCAAGTTTTGTAAAATTCAACAAATAAGTTATTCCTCTAAAGTACACAAGTGAGCATTTACGAAAAATGGACGATATGGTTAATTATATCGAAAATAGTCATAACTATTCCAACAAAAGGTCAAAGTATAACGTTCTAAATAAATTCAAGTAGTATTACAAATGCGATCCAACACCGAATATGCTGATGTCCATATCCAATCTCAAATGTAGAAATGTGCCAGCAGCCTTTGGATGATTCACAATAAGTAATTCGAGATGTCCGTGTCTGCATTCAACTCCAAATTAATTTTAAAATCCGAGAATATTATTGATAACTGTCATTCAAGTTACCAATATTTTGAATAAATTCCCATAAAAAAAATCTGCCCAGATGTTATAGTATAAATTAAATAAGATTATATAAAAGCTATGACATAGTGGTAAGATAATAATAAAAACCTAAGACTCACTGGTAGACCAAGGATGAGTAACTGAAATTCATTTCTAGAAAAGTCTAAGTTGTCAGCAAAATTAAATCTGTTGCTTAACTTAAAATAAATAATATGGTCAATATGCGTTGCAATAGTTCCCTACATGGGTGATATACATGTCATTGATTAATATTAAGTCAATGATACTAATGTGTAGAATTACGCAGAACTACTAGCGATGTATTAGGTTGTTTACTGAACCAATGTTTAGTCAGGTAGATCGTGAGCTTGATTTTGGAAAAGGTCAATGGCAAAATAGAATATTACAAAACCGATAATCATGTTAAATAATACAAATTATATATACATTACTATATTCCATACAAATTGATGATAATGGTAAATTCAGGCCACAAACTTTTTACCGGCTTTAAATATTACCCATATTCAAGTGTAGGTGGGACAGTATAACAGGTGTTATAGAATAATGAAATGAGATAAAGTATGTGTTTCCGTTACTAGAACGATATTTGATCGCACAGACCTAGTCCGTTGCTGATTTTATCTTATGCAGATAAATATAAACTCCAGTTTAAAACTGTTAGCTTCATTTTGATGAATCATTTGATTGAGAAAACTGTATTTTTATCTGAAAGTCTTGTAGTTCAGCTAAATATTATTTATATTATTTCTCCTATTTGATAACGATCTAGCATTACTGAGTTAGGCTTTATAGTAAATTGACTCGTATTTTCACGGTTTGATATTAATCGTGAATTTAGCTAAGGGGACACACTATGTTCTTGGTTCTGTGTATGGATATATTAGCATTATTAGGTATCAATGGAAATGATATATAATTACTTATTTCTTAATAAGTACACCCTAGTATTCATAACAGACTTTGATAAATCTTTATGTAGAAGAGTTAATTCATTTAAATGATGCGTTCATACCTCTGGTAATTTTCGTTAAGCTATAATAGACAGATCTAACATTACTGAGTTAGGATTGACTTAAGGAATTCATGACTCTTAAGTATATGCCATTGAATTTCATGGGCAAGGTATAATTTTTACTTAAACACTACTTTCTGAGTAGTTATTGGTATGTTAGAGAACTAATTATTATACATATGGCGGTCTTCTATAACATAAAGGGTTTTACGCAGCCGCTATGTACCTTTGTGCTGGAAAATAAGTTTGAACAAAACATACGAACTACTACTTTTCTCACGCTATCGCTAGCCTCTTATACATCTTCTTACGAAATTAAAAACTTAAACAATTGTCACCTCGTTTTTAATTGAATGCACTTGAGATTGTAGAGAAAACTGCTTATTTACATTCACTGGAACATTTCTATTTCTTTCATGAATTTTTTAAAGCAAGAATTCCTATTTCCCCAAAAGAGTTCAAAGGTAGTTACACAGAATAGAAAAAAGTACATAGATGCACACCCCTATATTGGCGATCTCAAAAAATGGGTCCAAATATTTGGCATAAATATGGTACCAGAATTCGACCAAGCAATGCTCTTCACGGGGTAAGTATGAACTTGATACACTTGATTTAAACATTACGCTGACGATACAATGGATAAGCGAGGAGAACGTAACAAACAAGAATACATATAAAAGGCAGATATAATGTTTCCTATTTCTCAATAAAAGCTTGTTACATTTATAACATACTGCTGCTCGTTGAAGCATATTACAATTGTAATGATAACACAGTTTGATTTTTGAATTACCTATAGAAAATGTGCTTTAGGTGATTCAATAATTCAGATTATATTTGCTTTTTCCTAAAAGACGTAAGGAACAAAATGTTGCTATCTGGGAACATAGTTTTATGTGCTATTTTGAAAGGTATATCGTTAGTTATTAACCAATTGCTATTGTTTAATAAATTAATATATGTCTTATGTTCTGTTTGTTTCATAAGTTATCATGTCTCAGAGGCGCTTAATATTTTCAAATCATATGATAAACGTCTTTAGTTATATTTTTTTTTGTTATAGACTGGATTGTTCTTTTGGTTATCAGTGTTTTCGACACACCGAGAGTAAAACTGAAAAACATAAGGTATGTTGATCTTCTTAAAAACAATAGATGTCACAAAACAGCCGTGTTAATCAGAAGAGGAAAACAAATCTTTAGTTGGCTAGAAGGAGCTAATAATTGTGTTTAATCCCCGAAAAAAGTGTTTTTAAATCCACGAACTTTCTAAGACTCTTTCATATTGGGACTGTCAAAATGACTCATGCCCAAGTTGTAACAAAGAAAAACATGTAAACCATGTTGGATAAATGGGAACAAAGGCATTTTCATTTTGGTATGAGACAAGGTTGATGTACCTATCAGGCTGACACTTAACCAACATAGGAATAAAATTTGTTATGGTTAGTATCAGTGTTACGTTAAGGACAATACTATTTCTACGTCCTAGGTATTAATGCCATTGTCTTGTTTGTAATAACGATTAAATTTGTATTGATTGTAAGAAAGTGTTTTAGTATTCAAGTAAACATGATTATTATCGTTATATTTAGGTACGAGTTTATCCAGGGATAAAAAACGTTATTTCCGGTGAATACACACAAATATACACACCCAGACACCCATATATATATATATATATATATATATATATATATATATATATATATATATATATATATATATATATATATATATATATATATAGATATATATATATAGATATATATATATAGATATATATATATAGATATATATATATATATATATATATATATATATACATAAATATGTCATAGTAATAATAATAATAATAATAATAATAATAATAATAATAATAATAATAATAATAACAATGTGCCATTTAATACCTGATATGTTTAATTTATGAAAGGTACAGTTTTTGACTTTGGTGGTAGAATCCATTAATAGCAATGGTGCTCTCATGTCACTGCATATCTGTCTGATATATATATATATATATATATATATATATATATATATATATATATAAATTCATAATGAACACAGTCTCATTTAGTTCCTGATATGTTTACTTTATGAAAGGAATAGTTTTTAATTTTGGTGGTAGAATCAATTAATAGCAATGTCGCTCTCATGTCTTTGCATACATATGTGCTAGTAATCTTTTAAGGGAGTATACTGTATTAGATCACTCTAGACGTTCAGAAATAATATTGATTTTTTAGGTGTAAGACACATACACCTAATTGTATGGCAATCAGTTAACAATGGCTTGGTCTACATGCGTTCCAAAATGAATTATGTCCTTATGTAACAAATATACATCATAATTTTCGTTCTTAATCATTTTCTTTTGCAGTGGTGCATTGAAGGAATGTGCTTCTCAGAAAGTTCGAAATAGATAGTTGCAGACCACAGGGATGGGTAACCCGCGGTAAGGTTGTTTGCCTACAATACGTATCTTCCCAAGTAAATTGGTTAAGATTCCTTGTTATCGATAAAACCATTCTTGTATTGATTTTTCATTAAACAGCTAACGACTAATACCATATTCATTTGGAATCATTTATAAAATTGATTTCTAAATATCTTAAATCAGTTATTAATTAGTAAGGGTTCCCATTTACATTTAATGTTCATAATTATGATTCCAATTGCAATGTTGATGATAATGATGATGATGATGATGATGATGATGATGATGATGATGATGATTATAACGATGGTGATTTCACTTGAAATTGATTTAAACTGTTACTTACATAAACATCTGACAACAGTGTATTTAAGTCTTCTTTGTATTATGTAGGTCGACACAGCCGCGTGCCATCGTCAGCCACGCAATTAAGGGAAGAACACAAAGACCTGTGTGAATATCTAAATGTGATGTTACTAAAACAAATGTTTGAATTCAGTAAACATTTTAGTTAGTGATTGAAATAAATTATTATTTTTTACATGTATATTTCTTTTATATTGATCATCTTGGATACAAGATTTGAAAGCTTACTCATTTTAAATCAATGTGTGGACAACGGTAATTATTAATGTTTTTAATCATTCTATCATTCAGTTTCATCTGTTGTCAAACACAAATTTATACCATAATTAAACGTAATCAATTGCCTCGCATTTTATAAGATTGAAGGACTATCATTATCCATGATGAAATAATCTAAAGCAAGCAAACAAATCGAGGCAACTAATACATCTGCTTAACCTTTAATCTACATAAAGCGCGTGTCATTCATGGAAAGAAGCGAGTGTTATACAAAACATTAGATTTATTGTTTAAATGGGATTGCAAATACCGGAAAAAACAAAAAGTTTTATATCTCTGGCTTCTACAAGAAAATACCAGATAATAGTAACATAAATTTAATGAATACAATAGAAATATCATTGTCATGTAGCTTATAGAAGTGTACCATATTTATAAAACGTATGGTAGTATTAAGGTTGTTATTGATTTTCTGTTTACATCAATATTAACAACTGAGAAAGAAATTAAGCTAGTCGGTGCGCTTTAGGATGTAGTATTCACTGAAGGTTATCTAAAGAAGTGAAATATGTTTGCACAATCAAAATGATATGTTTGTAGTCATTTTCTACTGAGACATCATCCGTAAGAGAAGTATCGATATAAATTATGTTTAAACCAGATAGGTGCAAGATTATACCAAGCTGCACAGAGAAAATTTGATCAGTGTAAGGTTTAAGCACTGACATAAGTCAAGTGAAAATAACCGATATAAAAATTTAGATGAGCAGGTCATTTCAGGAAGTAAAGAATTTAGATTTGTCTGGAAAATATCTTGAAGACGTCTTGACTGTTATTTGAAATAACTTAAAATAGGTTGAGTTACCATTTACTAAAACTATGATTAAATTGGATAAATGTAATTGGTGAAAGCTAAAGATATGTCTAAGGTCCCTATATCACTAGAAAAGATAACGACAGAAAAGTTACAAGTTTCTTGTAGACTTTGGCGTTGAAGGTTCAAGACAACTTTGTAAATATTCATAATTATTTATAAAATTACGAGATGAAATAAGATCATGACGAAGGTACAGTTTATTGTTCCGATTTAGGAATAAGTATCACTTGTATCCGCTCTCGTCAGGGTCGTCATACCAATTTTTTCAGGTGTGGGGCAAAACTTGAGGGGCTTGTTAACTTTCGTATTTTAGCATACTGCAATTTTACAGCACATGTCACCCCCACAACGACTTACATCGTCTCATCATCAAAGTCATATATCATAGAACGTTGGGAAAGGCTTGAAATCAGAAGCAGAAAGAAAAGCATATGCCCAAGCAGTCAATGAAGAGTTTATTATGTAAACATTATTCTAGAAAATAACATTAACGCATGTAAAGGCAAGCGTGCAAAATAAAGACCTTAAAATATTATTATGCTTACTACTGACTTATTTGTGATTAAAGTGGTTTTTGCGACGCCCTGCATGCATCACTGATTTATGACTACACAACTAGTTGTTTTTAATTACTCTTAGGAAAAAGAAGTCGAAGCAGTTACCCCAGGCTTTCATGTGCTCAATGAGCACTCTTGAACTGAAAGTCAGACAGTTCCCATAAGTCAATGTTATAAAAAAAGAATCTAAGATATTTACAAATAATACATTTATAAACTCTAATCAGATTGTCACCAGTGGATCCCTAACATAAATATCTCTACTGTTTCAAACAAATGGAAGACTATTTGTGTTCTGTTTCTCCAAGTATCTACTTCACGTAAAAAAGGTTTTAAATGACATTTAAAAACAAATCTGCGAATAGAGTATGGAATCCAGATCTACAATGCAGAGAAGGATCATTACCGGCACACAAACACACACACACACACACACACACACACAAACACACACACACACACACACACACACACTTGGTAATGGAAGATTGACCACCGTAATAATCCTGCGCATGTTTGTAGTCTAATATGCACCCTGAGTAATAGACACTTAGATTTTGCATTGGTGCTAATTTGAGGAAAGTTGTGGCCATTTTAAACGTTTGACCCACACCCACCCACCAACACATGACCTGATCCGACCCAAAAAAATCTTACATCAAAACACTTCTTAGGTATTAATTAAAACTAAATTCCCAGACGTTTGATACATGAATATAATAGTTGTCAAATTATGAAATACTTTTACATATAAAAATCATAAGAGAGACTTAAATCAGCTCACTCTCAAGCTCAATTCTAGAACGAACTTTAAGAGAAAGAGGAAAATGAAGGATGAGAAATGAATCAAACACCGAAGGGCGAATGGGAGGAAGACATGGTGTGCAGCTTTTACTAAACATAATTCAAACAATGCAGACAAGAATGTGGGTAATAGTTTATTTTTAACATGCAAAACAAGTATTGATACATATTCAAAACTGGATGGTACTACATGGCTTGAGATAGAATCTACTATTTAAGTCAGGAGTGTTTTACACAAGTTAGGAAGTGTATACTTGAATTTTATAATTATTTATTTTACTAAACAATGTATATTTAAACTGCATTACTTTTTGTTGCTAACTATTACTCCAAATGGAAGACAATACACATATAATATAAAAAATACAGAGGCCATCTCATTTACTTGGCCACCTCGTATAATATCAATATGATAACAGTAGTATATGGACAATCTCATAGAGTACCCCGTTGCATGATTACATTCATAAAATTGATATATGAAAGCAAATACAAAAGGTTTAAATAGAGGTCACTTAAATGTACAAAGTATAGTAGAAAAAATAGAACGGATTAAGTTAATGTTTTCTTCCAAGGAAATAATATACGTGTTTTAGGATTTACTGAAACCAGATTAAATGCTAACCATAATGATAATCTATTTCACTGTCAAGGATACAAAAGTACACAGGGACAGAAAAACGGGTCAGGTCTTCTATACAGTAGGAAATTTGTGAATGCAGACGAGCGACCTAGTAGGTCACTTCCCTCCAAAGCAATTTGGAATGATAACGTTTTCAAATAAATAGAAAACGTTCTTGCACCTGATAAATAAACAGACACACACGCCAATATAAAAAATCAAAAAAGGATTAATTGGATGTAAGTTATTGAATCATGAGGCCTAGTCTACCTTGTCAGTGCGTCAACAAAGGTAACATAAATATCAATCACTGTTATTAATCATATTGATACCTATGTTAATGTACCAAATGTTTGTCAGAGTGACAACTATTTTACTTCTGTTTACAAGAAAAGATAAATGCAAGAGAAATAAGAAACGTACATAAAAAACTATCACTTACAAATCGTTCAAAAATTGAAGTAAAGAACAAGTTCAAGATGACTGATATAGAGCTGCATGGAATATTATAAATGATTTGGATAACAAAGATCAAGGGCCTTAAACTAAACTCACCATGATAGCCACATGAGGCAATTTTCAATGGCCTTAGCGCCACCCCACATGTTTTATCTCTCATGACCAACTGTGACAACACTCAATTTGCGGGTCACATTATACTGCTTGGCAGGCTGTACGTGACCCACAGTACGCATGTTGGAGACTCCTGACATAGATGAAGCTCACGAGGGCATTTTCAATGGCCTAAGGGCCGTACCGCCATTGTTATCTATCATGATAACTTGTGACGCCAATCATTTTGCTGACCATAGGATACTGCTTAGAGGGTCACATGTGGTCCACATGTCGCGTGTTTGAGACCCCTGACTTAGATGAAGCTATGAGGGACCGAACTGACTGATTTATGGATGTAGTCTCTAATCATTCACCACTGAAATTACATCGATTAAAGCGTGCAATGCAACATAATTTATTTAATACTGAAAACCTCGATACTATGAAGCCACGAAGACAATTGAAATATGGTAAACTATACATAATATAAAGTATGGGGAAATAACATAATATATATGATTGAAAAGGCTTAGAAAACCTTTTTATCAATCAATGCTTGAAATAAAAAGAGCAACACAAATTCCATTTGAAAAGTCTTTAATGAACACATTGGGGTAGCATACACAACTCAGACAAATAAAATTCACTCAAATCTGAAATATGTCACTAAAGTCACTCATGACACTGGAATTGAAAATGTTTTCGATACTTTCTGTTTACTAAAATTACCATTAAGTTTAAAGAACTGGTAGTTGAAAATACATGTAATGTTTTTAATGAACTGAACAATCCCTAAATATGTATGTTTCTATGTCATGTATCAATCAAATGTTGTTACAATATGTCTTAGTAAACTTTATACCAAGAAAGCTACAGGACTTTAGGAGATCGGTCCACCACTCATTAAAATGTATGCCTCAGCTACGTCAGATAGCATAAATTTCATAATCAATTTAAATATTGCAACCTCATCAGTGCCCTAAATATGGACAACTGCACAATTAATTCCTATGCATAATTATGGTTTTAATAATGATGTTGATAATTCCAGCCAATTTCAATACTACCAAAACGTGTCAAAATGGGTTAAAAAATGTGTCCATGACTCGTTCTTGTCTTATATAACGAAACTCTTGCTGTTGCACCCTAATCAATTAGGCTTTAGACATAAATATTTATGTGAGACTGCCTTGATCTCTATAACTGATAAATGGCTTCAAGCACTAGATCAGAGTCGAATAATCGGATTTGTATTTGCAGATTTCATGAAAGTTATGACATGGTGGATCATGAGATCCTTTTGAAGAAACTGAACATTTACTAATTTGATGAAAGCACAATTCGATGGTTTACTTAATACTTAAGTGAAAGAGCATAAAATTTTTATATAAATCATGTTCTATTTGAACCTTGGACAATTAGGAATGGAGTATCACAGGATTCAATTCTAGGTCCATTACTATTAATATCATTTGTTGTTTGTGCAGATGACACAACATTGCCAGACAATCAAACCAGAAAGCATGAACTAGACATTTCTTTACAGGATGCCCTTAACAAACTTGATAACTAGCGCACATGCAGTGGTATAGTGTTAAATACTGTTAACACTAAACTCTTATGTATCTAAACACAACAAGAAAAAATAAACCTTGATAGTGATGAACTATGTCTGACATGGAAGGATACAAATTAGCAAATGGTTTGTCATGATAGACTACTTGGTGTTTTGGTAGACAATAACATATCATGGATGGAACATATCAAACATGTCAGGAAAATGTTAATGGCTTTACATAAGGATATGAATGTTATCAATGAAAGGTGCAGAAAACTATTTTATAACAGTTGCATGAACACTATCTACACTGGTGTAACACAGTGTGGAGTAATTAAAAAAATAAAAACATAGCAAAGTTAGCACATCTTCCAACGATAGCATTCAGGCTAATATCAATCCAGAACGAAAGTAAGGAAACTTTAGCATGTTAAAACTGTTACCTATTAAAAACTGAATCCGGTTGAAAAAAGTCAAAACAATGTACAGGATAGCCAATAATTGTGCTCCTGAATATGTACAATCAATATTCAAGGATATGCTATCTTGTAATACTCACGACCTGCAATACATGGCTATCAAACATTCCCATACTAAATAAGGAATGATTAAGGTATGTTTCAAGTACTATGGATCTTTGCTCTGGAATAGTATTCCATTTCATATTAGAAAAACCAACTATGCTTCCTTCGTCCGAACCTAATGTATACAGTGGCGTCAGAGATGCAGTTAAAATATATCAATACTTTTTTATGAGGTCTTCAAGGTAAATTAGCTAACATATTTTATATGTAGATACTAGAGATCTACGCTAGTGTCATGCACATATTTAATACTATTAAGGTTGAAATACTCTTTTTCCAAATGATAACACAGTCTATGCAATCTTACTTTGGAGTTCAGCGATTAGATCTGACTAACTCTACAACATTTATGTATCCATATAAATCTTGTAAAATAAATACTACACTTTTATTCATCTTTTTTATATAATGCATGCCTTAATGTGTATTTCGAAAGCCCCAAATTGTGTTAAAATAATGCTATATATAAGTCGTACTTTGATAATGGTTTGGCTAATTTACAGTAATTAGTATCATCACAACGTAGAAGTTGCAAAATATAGCAAAACATCTTTCAGCAAATGACAGCTGCATATACAGCAGCGCATGTATGCATGTGTTTATAAATATAAAAAAGACTTATTCCAGATTAAAAGTTAAATATATCACCAAGAGCACCAGAGAGGGTGAATCATACAACGTTTTATCAACAAGTTTTCAATGAATTAGGGGTTAAAACCCGAAACAGGCAAAAAAAATATTGACGCCAACGTCGTTGTCACTCACCTTCTCTGCTGCTATGGGTTAACACTTTTTACGATGAAAATCATTTTACGATTTCACAAACAGACTTATCGTATCGGACAACGTTTTCAATGGATTAAGGCTACAATCAATGGAATCAGGCAAAAAATCGGTAGAGGTGGCGAATCAGACATTTTTAAACAAGTTTTCAGTGGATTAGGGCTTAAAACAATGAAATCAGGCATAAAAATCAATGAATCAGGCAATGAAATCAGGCCCCAAAAAAATAATGAAAAAATCAATGAAATCAAAAAAAGAATCAGACAACATTTTCAATGGATGAATCGGATAACATTTTCAATTGATAAAGAAAGCCTCCATTCGTCTGCAATCAAGTCCGATGACCAAAATACTTTCAGGACGAAAATCCCTAGGACTTTACAAACAGACTAATTTGTAAAACTTCATCTTGTAAATCAATCAGATTATTGGACTGGTCAGTGAGTTTGAATTTCATTCTGGTTAATGAATTATTATGACATCGCATATAGACTGGATTCACCGGGGATTCAATTATTAGAAACCCTGGAGGGGCTGTTGGTGCAAATGAATACAAAATATATCCTTGTTGAGCTTGATTTGATCGTTCTAAATTTATTTGATAGCTTCCTTCGATAACATCACATACTAAATTGATCGCTATCACCGATGAAATATTCACATTTTGAGGAGCAATATGCCTGCCACCACCATCTGGGTCATTAGTGTGTTTGAGGATTTTTATTTCCGGTGATGTTGTTTTTTTCCACGTATCATGAATTATTTTAAAACCAACATCGATGGCATCATTGAGAAGTCTATTTAGTTTTGGTACGTTATATCCTGGTATTGCAAATTCTGTTCTTGTTTTAGAATTATCGTCACCTAATACCTCTTGAATAACTTGTGAATGAAATGTTTCCATGTCATTGATGATTTTGTTACATGTTTCTACTACGCTGATAAATTCATCTCGGGTGAGAGTACCGGATTTAAGAGATGGCAACAACAATGAAAAATCATTATTCATCGCTCTGAAATTTTCAGTGGTATTTTGCTGTCGAATTAAGTAGGATTTTCTTTTAGTGGAAGGATCTACCGATTCAGTGAAAAAACTCAATTTGTCATATTCTTTATAACTCTTTACTGGATTATCAGATTTTATCCTGTCTGTCATATAATCGGTTTTGTGTGGTTCTAATAAATCAACGGTTTCTCCCCGGGGTGGCAATTCAGGCCATCCTAGTACGGTTCTTATTGAGCTTTGATAGATATCTACGACGTATCCTTCTGTGCTTATTTCAATGGCAGATGATAGTGTTGGCTCATGAACCGTTATAGCTATTTTTGATTCTTTTCCAGTAATGAATTTTATTCTACTCACGAATTCATTATTGATTTGTTCAATTTGGTATGACCCTGTTGGTATCGAAACAACATTCCAGTCTGGGGTACCGTCGTCTTTACTCTTATTTGCAAATACCAGTGAATTATTCGGTTGTTGAGCACCAAATGATTTTGATCTAATATTTGGCCAACTGTGGTATACTCGTAATTTTGCTAGCGCGATTTCCTTCACTGGGACCGGGGAGGGGAAATTCACACTGAATTCTGGATTCGTTGATGTTATTGAGATCATGCTGGTTTGTACAAGGTTTGTGTTCTCCAATATTTGTTGAAGTAATTCCATCTGTGTTGTCATTGTTATTATATTAATGATGTATTTCTAATTTTGACATCGCAGAATCATATATATATCTACCAACGCTGAAAACTCACTTTCTGATATAATTGTATCATCGAGAGATGACGATATCAATGAGGATAATTGCGAGTATGCGGTTGATACAACATGAAATTTAATCACATAGTCTTGTAGTTTGCGTTGGCTGCATGATGATATTTTTTTGTGATCCCGGTTAATATACCAGCGATTGAAGCCACCGCGAATATACAAATTGGAACAGTAATCGGAGCTATCGTTGTCACTGAAGACAGTGTAATACCAGCCCCGGCCATTACACCAGACACTGAGTACACTGTAACGTCAATGACTGTAATTCTCCTGCGATATTTTTTTATTTTCATTGCATACTCCTCAGCGAGTGTTTTGAGTTTCATTGAAAATTCTTTGACTGTATCATAGCGATATTGCGATGATAAAATCGTTGATGTCATCGTTTTTTGAAATGTTCATCATCGAATTGCGGGATTATTTTCAGGTAAATTTGCTATAAATTCTATCACCCATGTTATTGGGAATCTAACGGTGTTGATGTTAATGTTGGTGATAGTAAAAGTATATTCGTTGATGCTACCAAAGAAAATAGACTTCATATTACCGGAGAATTTCATACTATTCGCGACGATATTAAATAGATCATTTGGTTCTAATGTTAACCTGCAAATACCTTCAATGGTTGGAGTAAATTTTATTTTATTATTAGTGTCCTTAACCCAATCGAGATCTCCACTAGCCACCGTGTATACAACATTACGGATATTTTCTGCGGCATGTGGAATTTTTAATTTATCGAGTTTTTCTACCATTTTTTGAATATCAGTTTTGATAGCATCAATTGTTGTCTTTTGATCATCAATAAACGTTTTAATTTCAGCGATAGATGGTGTAACTACAATCGGGGACCCAAAGAACTTATGAACGACATTTCTACGGAAACTATTGTAGTTTCTTAAATGTTCTTCAAATTCTTTATTGTATTCGGTGAATTTATCTGTAATTGTAGACATAAGTACCCCAGGTTTCAGTTTACCATCATTAGAATATAACGCAATAGCGTTTTCAACGGCGTTACGTTGTCGTGTTAAAATATCATCCAACGACACATCACTGGTTTTCAATTTACCCTGATTGGAAAATAACCCGATAGTATTCTCGATTGCGTTTCGTTGTTTAACTAAAATATCATCCAACGACACATCACTGGTTTTCAATTTACCCTGTTTCTCTTGAAATACAACTATTTCATTCGGGTCAACACTCGTTAAATTTAACGTCTCAGCGATTTCATCTTTGATTAGTTTTTTTACATCACCGGTTGCAGTGTCATCGTGTTTGGGTTTCAAAGATCTCCCCCAAATATCGATCATATTATTGTATACATCTCTTTCTAAAAATGATTACTAGTGTATTCATTTACGACAATGTGTGGTGGTTTTCGAGATGCTGAAATAGCGTTAAGGACATTTAATACTTCACTGCCGCATATTGGTGGATCATTCATTTGTTGTGTTGGTAGCGTAGAATACCAAGTCTTCATTGGAAAAATTTTTATATAACGCATAAACTCTTTTGGTGGGGCTAATCCATATGAATCAAAATAGACAATCCCACGTGGATCAATAGCGTATGCAACCCAGTGAGTTCCAGGTCCGGTGCTGTTATCTAAATTAATGATTCCGGTTTCATCATCATTGGGTTGTGCCGGTAATTGATCTTTCATAAAGTCACCTCTGAAATTTTTAATCGCAAGTTTTTTAGCAGCATCCATTAAATCAAAATTGGACATAGGAATCGAAGATTTGGGAACCATAGGTTCCTCAATTAATAAACCGTTCCTGGGATTCTCAGGCCTGATCCGTGAACGGAACTCCCGCTGTACCATGAATACGGGGTTCCTGGTAGTCTGAGACCCTTTCCGCTGTACCATGAATACGGGGTTTCTGGTAGTCTTAGACCCTTTCCCTTTTTTATATCCTTGTCCAGTTGCCTTCTTTAGTGCCATTTCTGCTGCAGTACCAACGGATCCTAACGCTGCCGCTTTAGCCACCGCTGGACTGCTGCCGCAATCAATGCTGGTATTGCAGCTAACAATGGAAATATACCGCCTGTTTTAATCATATTTTTGATAGCAGCCGCAGAAAGAGTAATCTGAACGCCCTTTTTTGCTACTAGTGCATCATTGAAATGTTTTATTTGACGAGTTGTCAGCGATAATTTATTTGCACCACCAGTCATTTGATTAGGTTTCAACGTGATTGTGGTTCCGCATTTTTTAGCCGATTCTGATTGCAATTTTTTTATTTGACCAGGAGTTAACGCAACACTAATAACACTATATGACATATTATACATAATAGATTGATTCTAAATTGTAAAGCGATCGTTCAAAGATTTTCCACTGGTGCATCCAGCACTCTCATTCTTCCTCCAACACCTTCAAGTAGCATTGATTTATCACTGAGAATGACAGCAACCGCTCTATAATTAGCAATACCACCACAAAGCACATTAGCTCTAAAATGTATATCAACAACAGATTGTCTTGTTAAATCAAGATGTTCCAATGAAAAGTAATAAATCGGATATAGATTTTTAAAATGAAATTGTGATATTTGCAGACCGGTATCCACATTTTGATCACGTGCCATAAATGACAACATCCTATGATACACGCGTGCAATATGATTTTGACCGTAATCAAGTTGTACATCTTCAGATGGTTCGTGTTGGCCGTTTATTCTCTGTGAGACGTCTTTAACACCTAACTGATCAAATATCATATGGCTGGAGAGTTGATTGCCAACTCGTGTGTTATCCTGTAACGCAATAAATATATGACGTGGCGCAGAAACGCCTTGTTTTGATGCTAGATTCCACGTGAATACCCCGTTGATATTTGATTGCTTCACATCTGTACTTACCATTAGCCAACTTATCAGTGATTTTCCTCCTTGGTCCATAAATGATAGTAATCGTTCTTCTGCGGTGATTGATGGAGTAAACACTGGCATCCACAATGATAGTTTTGTTAAAATAACTTTACCGGCATCAGCATTTGGATTTGCAACATCTGCTGGAATCCTCCAAATTGCATCATTATCATCACTCTTTCGTACAAGCGATACTGTATGCTTTGCCCCGTAGATAACTTTTCGGACATTTCTACAGAATCCGAAAATATGATGCAGTGAAATTGCGCATGAAAATAATTTACGCCGCCCTTCCAACATTAAAATACGTGTCGCAGCTCCTAGATTGAAATTAACATCGTTGTTTATAATTATATCCTCGGCATCAATATTAGCGGTGCCAGCATTATTCTTTGGTCGTCTTACAACAAATTGATTTCCTCCAGCGGTATTTTTAACATCTTTTGCAAACATCATAGAAGGTCCTGCTGATCTTGAATAATCATCATAATATCTTATAAGCCCGATTATTGTTGTAGCCACATCAACATCACGATCTATCGACTCAATTTCTTTTCCATCAATGAGATATCTAGCACTCTCAAATAGCGCCATGATACCATTATTGACAAAACCGACTTGAGTACCAACTGGATACGGTGCTGCTACAGCAGTAGTATCAGCAGCTGTTACAAGTTCTCCTTCTACTTCAATAAATGCTTCACAAGGCAAAAAGTATTTACTGGTATCATGGACGTGAAGATCAATTCTTGATCGACTATTTGAGTCTATGGCATGATAGGCGTAATATTGATAATCGCGTACAGAATCATCCTTGCGCACTGGGGCATCTATATCAAACGCTGGATCAGGTGACTGTTTGAACATGTATTCCTTTTATCAGAGTCTAAATCGCGATTTTCCATTTCATCGTCGTAGTTTTTTAAAGCCACTTCCCTCTATCATATTTGGGTCGGGGGTTAAAGCCACTGACGCTAATTTTTCATCTACTGCGTTATTTATAATATTACTAACACTTGCAGGCATTTCCGCTGTAGACGGTAACGGTTTCTTTTTTCGCCTCACTAATGATGTTATTTTATTCTTTGCTGCAGAAAATGCCTTTCCGGCAAGATCTCCAACAGCACCAATACCCTTATCACGAATAACATCAATGGCTTTCATTGATAATTGTTTAGCTAACGGCATCACTTTTGGGACCATTCTTGAAAAGAATCCTAAAATGGTATTACCTAAACCATCTCCGTAGTATGCGCTATAAACCGGATACCGTGAATTAACTACATAGACGGGGATTGGTTTATCATGATGGTAGTGTATGATCATTCTTAATATAAAAACACTAGTGTTTTCAATTGCTAGCGTTTTATTCAGACACTATGACACCCATTTGCTAACTCGTCAATGAAATCTCGATATGTTTTGATATCCATAATACCGCCTTGAAATAACCGTCTACAGATATCAGCTGCTTCATTAATTATTTCTGGTGAGTTATTTCCAGCTCGGAAACCTCCTACAAGAACATCTAATCGTGATATATCATTGATAACTCTATCAGGACATACCCCTAATCCCTTCCCGCTATAACCAGCTGCTTCATCTAGTTTTTCTAAATCTGTTTCTTGTAAAAAAAACTATCATCATCATCATCATCAGGTAGTTGTTGTTGCTTTTTAGTAGAGAATGATATTTTCCTTGCAGGTTGCTGTCGCTTTCTTTGCAATCTTGGCGTTTTTTGTTGTTGTTTAAACTCTTCGTATTGATTATACACGTTATCCGCCATCTTGATATATTCGATGTATGATGCACTATCTGTCTTAATTTGACTTGTTTTAGTTTTGATTTTATAAAATATATCAGCCCAATGAGTGAAATTCTTAACATATTTATGATGTTCTGGTTTCAACATTTTTTTTTCTGTTTTCATAAGACGTAACAACAAGCGCAGGAATTTCTGCTGGATCAGTCTTATCAATTGCTGCTATCCCTTCCTCGGTAAATCTCACGCGTAAATCATCTACTGTTCTTTTTGATTCCATTTGTTTTGTTTCTTCAGTTTTCGCTAACAAGGGAGAAGGGTCTTTCCTTGTTCAGAGATTGTTGACACTATCTGTTTCGTTGCTGTGGTTACTGGTTTAAACAATTCTTCAGATCCCGCAGCAAAATCAGTCTGAAGACTCTGTCGTTGTTGCAGTTTATTTCTTACAGAGTCTCGAATTGGTACAAATCTCTTAATTGCATCTAATCGTTCACGAGCCAATCGGGTTGTTAATTTTTCATTGACCATTATTTTAAATCAGAAACAATTTTTCAATTGCAAAACAATTTTTCAATCCCGACCTAACACCATCGGATGATTTTTAACACGATCTTGGAAGTGTTTTAACGGTTCTATCAATGATGAGGAAAGTATCATAATTGTATATAAAATAAATAATACTGAGTTTCCTCACTTTTTTGACATGTCGGATGATTTTTGATACGGTCATGGAAGTGTTATTTTGACATTTTAACAGCTCTATCAATGATGGGGAAAGTGTCCAAATTGTATATAAAATAAATAATACTGTCACTTTCCCCACTTTTCCATCGATCAATCTGACATATAATATCGACTAAACCATCCATTAACGGTCCATCGATTTTTTATTCAGTGTGTGTGAAATATTTTTTATTCAGTGTGTGTGAAATATTTTTTATTCACTGATTTTGACACCACCGTGGAAGTGTTTCATTGATGGGAAAGTATCATAATTGTATATAAAAAAAATAATACTGATAGTTTCCCCATTCTTTTTGGGATCGTCCATCGATTTTTGACATCCTCCTTGGGGGGTCGGCTAAAAAAATGATAATGGTCGGGGCAATCAAAAAATGATAATGGTCAGGCAATCAAAAATTGATAAATGGTCGGTTAATCAAAAATGTTCAATTTCTTGAATTAACGCCCGTAGGTTTTTAATTTTAGAGTTGACTTCTTTTTTCAATTCGTATTCGTTACCTAATTCTTTTCGTATTCGTTCTACGATAGTATACAACGGGGCAAACACACTGATGTCACTGGAAAATTCAAGAGAGTCTCTAATAGAAGTCTGAATTCTTTAGATGAGTGCATATTTCTTGGGTAGCATATACTTGTTAGTGCTAACCCCGTATTCTATATCCTGAAAATCCGACTTGATTTGATCAGGATTTAACCCATCTGATAGTTTGGTATCCTGATTTATCAATTTTAAAATTTCAACTATGATGCTATTCATGTTTTCAGAATTCAATATTCTATAACAATGACATATCTCTAATTGAAAAAAATGAAGTATTAGACATTACTAAATCAAACTTTCTGTCCGGTCTCTTTTGAAATGGCAGATCGATAAACCCCTTCTGCAACGAATCGTACTGAGGCTCTACAAATATTGAAATACTTGCCGGCTTCATATATTTATTTAAATATTTTCTCTTCGTTAGTTGTTGTATTAAAAGATTTTACTGGTGTCGTTTTTGTTTTTTTTGAACAATTGCCAGTCCTTCCTCGTTTCAAATTCTCACTCTGTGTGATAGCTTGCAGATTTGTTAAAGAATTGTTCCTTGGATAAGAATCCATGTAATCAAGAACAAGACCATCCTCGATCAATCCATTGAAACAATCAAATACGAAACGATGATTAAGATATCTCTTCTTTCCCCAAACAGTAAACACCAAATACCCCACACCATTATCCCAACCAACTGGTTTCTTCAGTCTACGGTTTCTTACAATACCATAACTGGATGCTTTATAATTTGTAATCACTGGGTGTGGTCTGAATTCTAGGTTGATTCGTATACTAATACTATTGTTTGTCTAATTCAGTGTTTGGTTTAGTGATAAATCTTTCGATGTAGTCTTGAGGGGTTCTTATGATTTTATCCTTGTCAGTGTCAGTGTCAGGTCATAATTTCTGCTTGATTTTCCATTTTTTATTCTTTTATCATAATAACGCTTCAACTCCCTGTATCGCTTACCACCGCAATTCAGACATAATATCGATTTCCCCCTGACCCCAACCCCACATCGAATACAGGGTAACAGACCAAGACTTCCACGTCGAAAGCTTTGCATATGATACCCACAGAAATCATTTCTGCATGATTTGTTACACGTTGTCACTGATCCAATCATAAGCCATTTGCAGTGATTCATTATACATAAATCTTTCATTTAAATGCTTGTTTTAAAAAAAAGTATGAAGGAGTTAAGAAGATTGCCATCGAAAAATGCTCAATTCAATACTGATAAGGAGTTTAAGAGATTATTGAAAATTAATCCTAAATTTAATCTCGATAACCCAAAAAAACGTCCAATAGACGGAAATATGAAGGAGTTTAAGAGATTATTGAAAATTAATCTCGATAAACCAAAAAAACATAACAAAATTAATCTCAAACGCCCAAAAGACGGAAACATGAAGGAGTTTAAGAGATTATTGAAAATCAATCTCGATAAACCAAAAAAACCTCACAAAATTAATCTCAAACGCCCAAGAGACGGAAACATGAAGGAGTTTAAGAGATTATTGAAAATTAATCCTAAATTTAATCTCGATAGACCAAAAAAACCTAACAAAATTAATCTCAAACGCCCAAGAGACGGAAACATGAAGGAGTTTAAGAGATTATTGAAAATTAATCCTAAATTTAATCGCGATAGACCCAAAAAACGTAACAAAAGATTACCCTGGAAAGATGCTCAATTCAATCTTGATATAGTTTCTAATACACCCAAGAATAAAATTCTTGATAAAGCCCTGATTAGTAAAATCAGAAACTGTTTTAATGAATTCAAGCGTGATGGAGCATTTTATTGTTGGTCAACATTTCGAATTATTCGTGTTGTTGACGCTACCATGAATGATGAAAAAGCAGCAGTGATAGTTTCACGTCTTGGAGAAGAAAGATATTTTTTCCGAATCAAATTCCTTATCCGTGAGGATGGAAAATGGATTTTGAGGGATAAATTTGAACCCATTCTCAGGAACAATAAAACTGCCACCGTGAATCAGGATTCAAAACCAGGAATGTTGACTGGAATTGACAAACCATACTACGTAAGACCTTATCCTGTAACAGCAGTTGTTTACGGGGTATATCCGCTCAATGAAAAACCTGATATTGCAAAACTAGCACCCATGAAATATTCGACAAGGCTCAATTGTGTAGCAGAATGAATAATGGAACACTTCACAAATGCGTCCCGGGGAAATAAACTAACTGATCTAAGACGAAAAAAAATAACCGAGTGGGAATTAACGGTAAAAGAGAATGGGGCGACAATTCAAGATATAACCAAATTAGAAACATCATTGAGATTTCCAATATCGGTAAGAACAATCACCGGTGAAGTATTAAACGAATCGAAATATAAATCACAGGGAGCTCCAATTGAAAGTATTGATCATAACGAACACGCTTGGTCATCTGCAGTAACAATATTTCCACGGGATAGAACCGTAAAATATCTATCCCAAACCGAAGAGTTTTTTTCAGAGCAGAAATTATTTGATGTTTTTAACCATTTGAGTAAAAACGATCCCGTGTCAATGTGGCTATTTCATAGTACTTCAGACGAAGAATGTAGATTTGATCAGTTTGTAAGGCCCAACGGAGAATTGTACCGTACTGAAGAACTGCATAATCAAATGAAAAAACTAGCTAGTGAGTTTTCTCCAGAGAGTTCTCTGGGGGAAGACAACGATCAATTATTAGCAAACTGTTTTACACTACCATCAATTGCAGCACATTTTGCTAGAAAGAAAAACGCGTGGAATCCAACAAGAAGTGAGTTTTTATCAGATGTCAGATTGTCCTGTCTTGAATACAGCCATGGAGGGTTATGGAATACAAAATACGACCCTGAAACCGTTATTTCCGATGATATGATTGCGTGTTATCCAGGAAGTTTTCTTGGGTATGGAGAGTGTGCTAAATATTTTAAACGATTTGGACACCCCACACACGAAATGACCCGTGTTGCGATTAATGGACCACTGCCTGATTTTGAGATAACCGGATTCGCCTGTGTAGTATCATTTGAAATGGCTACAGGACTTCATCCGTGTAGTTATCTTTGGATAGGTAAACATATGTCTGAAAAACACTGGATGCCAATAGTGTTATTACGGTATATGCTTGATTGTAAGATGTTAAAATCATTAATTGTCAGTGAAGCAATTATATCCTATCGAGCACAGAAATCAGTCTGGTTACCACAACCTGATCTAGAAAAAATAATTAGCGAACAGCGAAAACTGTTTCCTGATTTTAATGAACAACAAATCATGGATTGGTCCAAACAGTTATTTGAAATCAGAAACAAAGAAGCAAAAGATCTCAGTAGAAGAATAATCGGTAAATTTACCCAAGGTGGCAAATATGATAATACAAGATATTTTTCACGATTGATTATAGACAAAGCTGAATACGATTTTGTAATCGCGGATTTAACGAATAGGGGCCTATATGTCAATCGTAAAGACGCATTTCTGTCCGATGGAACCAAATTGGGTACAATTGTTACTTACAATGATGGATACAATCCGCAGTACACACATTTGAGAGCTTCTATGCTCGGTTATACTTCTATTAATTTATTTTCAATGATCAATAAATTTCCAAACACCGCAGTTGAGTTGCCACTGATTCATTTTACATAAATAGCAAAATGGTTGATTTTAAGGCTACTGGCAACGAGAATTGGGGGTCATGGAGAATTAAGAAGGAAATGCTTCATGATTATATTCAATCAGCAGATGTTACCATTGAAAATAATTATTTAGAAAGCAATCAGTGTTCAGAATTTTCTAATGCGCCACCGATTTCTGATCCAATATGCCGGTTTAAAACAGTTTATTTAAACGGTTGTGGTGGGTCAGGAAAAACAACCCGGGCAATTGAGTTATTTCGCGTTTCCAATCCAAACATGATTGTACTAACACCAACACACAGACTTGCAAGAGAAATGATACAGAGAGGGGTAAATGCCTGTACCTATTATAGTTTCTTTAGATGGAAGGGGGATAAATGGACTCCTGAGCGTATGGGCGAGAAATTTATTCCTGAAATCATCATTTAGGATGAAATAGACACAGTATCAGAAGATGTATTAAAAATATTTGTTGAGTAGTTGTTATTGAAAAATACAAAAATCGTCATGTGTGGTGATAACGGCCAACCACCACCATTTGTCGGTGCATCCCCCCATGAATGGCTAAAGGGTTTTGTAGACTATTATGAAGAAATTGATACCGATCATAGATCACTTGATAATAAATTAAAAGAATTTAAGAAACTAATTAGATTACAGCCAGATAGAATCCAGTGTGAAATAGCACGTGAAATAATTTCAGAAACTCCCATGAATGAGTTTTGGGAAACATGGAGACCAAATGATTTGATAATTGCAAGTAGAAAAATAGTCAGGGACACACTTCAGACGAAGTTATTTGAATTGCATCAACAAAAACTTTCAACACTTCCAGTGCCTATTTGTTATAGGCCATCGGATACACTAAAACAGAACATTAAAGTTGATATTCCAGGCCTAAAATCCGAAGGATTTCAAGAACAAATTCTGGTATTAAATGATATTGTGCTGGTTGATATCAATGTCGTTGAAGATGCATTGGGTGCTAATAAATCCCCATGGAAGCTAGGATACGCAGCAACAATACATTCTTCACAGGGGCTGACCATATCGGATACAATTGTTTGGATGGTAGATAATCGCATCGAATGGTCAAATTTAGTCTATCTTACAGTATCCAGAGTACGAAAATAAATCAACTTCGAAGAATTGTCGTTGGCAAAGCCAGTGACGATAATTACACCACAATGGATGATATTGATGTTAAAATTATTGATAAAAAACTTTCTGGTTACAAACAACAAGACAAAAAAAGACAGCGAGAATTTGATATTGATGCTGAATTAATAATCACTTTGAAAAAAAAGCATAATAATCACTGCGCAAGTTGCAATTGTATAATGCGTTGGCAGTATTCGGATAAGGATCCTCGCCAATTTACCGTAGATAGAAAAAATAACAATCTCGGTCATGTCAGAAATAATGTGATATTGACTTGTCTTGAGTGCAATAGACGCAACGGCGCTAGTTAAGACCATGGGGTGGCAATTGAGTATCGTCAGTAATCACTTGAAATTGTTGTCTAGTAAAACCCCGCTGAGGGGGCAGTTGAATCCAGTTTATAGACTGGAGGTCTACCCGTAGATCGTGTTATACTAGATATCTTGTGTGCAGTAATACTCCATATAGGATCAGTAGCCCTTTTTCTGCCCCCTTCAAGCTCTCCTGGTTCGTATAGATACCTCACAATAACATTACTACCAAGAATTGGGTCTTTGAAATCTTTTGTTGAAATTCTTCGAATTTCCATTTCAGGTATTGACTTCTTTTTAATCGCATTAATAGGTTTCATGTTGATTGTTCTAGTAATCTCGTTATTCAGTGCAGTAATCACAGATGGTAATCTTTTAACCCATTCACGGGATCTTTTTTCTTGGATGAATTCTTTTGCGTATTGATATCCAAATAACCGCTCAGCAAGGGTTTTATTAAACCGTTCTAAAATTGCCTGATCACGATGTAGCGCATAATGCCCCCGTCTGATAGTGCCATTGTGATATTTCATTGTAGATAACACTGCACCCTGAAATTCCTTGCCAGGATCAATTTGTAATAGATTTGGCCAGTGCAGAGGACCCCTTCGATAAATCCTTTCAAATGCAGAAGCCACTTCAGGTGATGATTTTGTTTTTAACGGTTCTGCTTCTTTGTATCGACTTGCAATATCAACTACGGTTAGAGCGTATCTGTAACCGTGGTCATGTGGCAAAAATAATAGATCAGCCTGATGAACTTCATTGGGTCCGGTTACATCAAAATGCGAGGCATTAATTTGTTTAGGCGGTGGTAGGTAAATTTGCCATAGTGCCTGTTTAGATAACGAATGAGCCGCAGTGGGTTTTTTTTTCACTTTTGCAGCGCTAGCGAGTTTATGGATTGCTGATTTACCCCTCCAGTATCCTCTTGGGGAATAATAAATAGATTCCATGTTGTTATTAATTACCAGCACCTAATATCAATTTACTTTTCATAGCCGATTTTATCAAAAATGTAGCCAATTTTTCTTTGAAGGATTTATCAGGAATAGCATTCAACGCATGAATTAATTTCACATCTGCTAGATGCCTTTGTTGCAGATTGCTGCTTTTATCATGAAGGTGACAAGCCTTATCAATAGCGTTTATTGGTTCTTCACCGGGGTTGGGTTGGTTATGATTATTGAGTCTGATATCTAATCGTGTTCCGGGGCCACAGTAGCTATATCCTGGAAGGTGCTTTTCTCCGGGGTACTTTGCCCATGGTGTTTCAGGGAGTTTTGCAAATTTGGCAGCGATATCACCTCCTCGTTTTTTTTTAAAGGTCCCTTGGGTTTAGAAACAAATCTAAATTTCTTTGTACTACATTGCACGCATTTACCAGAAAGCGCTGATCGGTTATTTATTGTTGTAATCGTCGTCAAGTCATCTGTGCCAGTACGTTTTTTACACTTCACACAATATAGATCCATAATTTATATATAACAGCATGAATGTAATTGATTATTCAGCTACCCGACGACGGGAACCTATTAAACACCATGAAATGTTACCGAATTCAATTAGAATGATTATAATCGGACCATCTGGAAGCGGAAAAACACAACTGCTACTTAATTTGATAACAAGGTGGATGAAATGGGACAAATTGTATTTAATAGCCCTGAGTGTAGACGATCAGCGATGCTATGAAGTGCTCAAGGATTTTAACGAGAAAGCAAAAGAATTTGAAATCGACGATGATTTTATTGAATTTATTACTGATATTGATGAACCCCTTCCGTGGAAGACATCGATGTAATTATTAACAATTTAGTCGTGTATGACGAAATCATGTTAGATAATCAAAAAAATCCTGCTAGAATCTTTTCCCGGGTGCGGCACAAAAACACGGACATGATATGTCACTCAACGGTACACACAAATACCAAAAGTGATTCGCGATAATTGTAATGTGTTGTGTGTATTTAACGGCGTTGATACTCATACGCTACGAAATATTCATAAGACCTGGTGCAGCGGTGATATGGATCATAATCGATTTAGAAATTTCTTTAGTCATGCTCAGTCAAAACCACACGGATTTGCGACTATAAATTTAGCAGACCCTAGGACACGATATCGTATCGGACTTGATAAAATATTCGGTTGAAGACGAATGGAGGCTTTCTTTATCCATTGAAAATGTTATCCGATTCATCCATTGAAAATGTTGTCTGATTCTTTTTTTTTGATTTCATTGATTTTTTCATTATTATTTTTTTTTGGGCCTGATTTCATTGCCTGATTCATTGATTTTTTTGCCTGATTTCATTGTTTTAAGCCCTAATCCACTGAAAACTTGTTTAAAAATGTTGTCTGATTCGCCTCCTCTACTGATTTTTTGTCTGATTCCATTGATTGTAGCCTTAATCCATTGAAAACGTTGTCCGATACGATAAGCCTGTTTGTGAAATCGTAAAAGGATTTTCATCGTAAAAAAGTGTTAACCCATAGCAGCAGAGAGGGTGAAAGACAACGACGTTGGCGTCATTATTTTTTGCCTGTTTCGGGTTTTAACCTCTAATCCATTGAAAACTTGTTGATAAAACGTTGTATGATTCACCCTCTCTGCTGCTCCAAGTCTTGGACAAGTTTTCCTCTTACATAGTATCTCAGATATACAATGTATACGATAAGCAGTAGTGTAACAATCCTTACTATTTAAAACGATTGTTTCTATCAAATATATGACAAGAGTGCACATAAACATTTGAGTAATGACAATAAAAAGAAATTTTCCGACAAAAATGTCTGTGATGCAGGGGAAAATATTAAATTAAGCACCGTTTATGTTGGTTGAGTTATCTTCAATGATCACCTAATATGTTAGACGTAAAGTTGTTTTGAAAATCGGTTAAAGGGTGCAAACATAATTTTGGTTTATACCAGAAAATCTCTGGTACATAGAAGCATAAAATAAAATATAAAGCTTCCCCATACATGAATTAGAACTAAAATATTCATATTTATTAAAACAAACAACTTCTTTCTGTCACAGAATTCACATGTTTGCTACACAATTGAGGAACAACCACTAAGTCAGCGAGGAGAGAAGATATTACTCAGATATTACAGATTTTAAATGGCAGCTAGTCAGATCCCACAAGAGCAATTTACAGGGAGAAGCACAAGACATAAACGCTATTCATCGGCCAAGTAGCACAAACAAACAAGTCATTCAAATGGACTAAATAGACATGTACATGTACTTTACCTAAAATAAGCCTGGCTGCCCTTTAGTATTGCGATAAACTTTAACCCACATATGCTTGAGGGTAAATGTTCAATCTGAGGTAGACAAGATGTATGCGGAATAGGCCGAAATTTATACAAATGGGTCAAAATCTCCACAATGCACGTAAGTATCTATAATCATTCTGGAGAAAAATATCACGCTTTATAAGGATTCGATCAGAAAGATTTTGCCTACATAATCTTCTCATTTTCTCATTTTCTTCTAAGCACAGTGCTGCACTTTCCACAGTTTCCAACTTCTACAAATCATTATATTTTTGTAACATAATGTCACAAGCAACCTCACGGTGCAGTTTTTATCATAGCTTTTCTGGCATATGGCGATTCGCTGACTTGTAAAAAAAAGTACACTGGAAACAAAGACACAGAAATACACAGAGGGGGCAGCTAAATTAGTAAAATTATAAATTCTCAAAACCATGAAAAATACCGTATATATATGTATATATATGTCTGATATGGGGTCATGAAAAACCAACTTCCTGTTGTCATAATATTGTCATAATTCTGCCATTTGTTATAAAGACTTTTTTTTTTATTTTCCAACTTCTTTCTCGCGTTTGTTTGTTTTGGAAAAACATACAACAAAACACCAAATAACTAAACTACAATAGCGCGAACTTGTCTAACATTTATATAATTTCTTTATGACAAAAGATAGATGCTGATATGAACTAGTTACATTTTTTAGTATTGTTAACTTCATTACTAAGAAAACATATTACATTTATACTTTACTGCATAGACAAATACATTCCTGCAACGAGTCCTAGTATAACGAATCTGCTTTAATATATAATTGCAACACGTAGAAACTAACAAGTACGCTCTACGTAAGATGTACCTATGTTCACATTGCTTCTCATCAGTTGACAAATAAAATATATAACAAGGAAACCTATAAAATTCCAACTCATTTTGGATAGAGACAAATTTATTTGAAATGCCAATAATTCAGTGAATGATTAGTTTCCATTCAATATAATTTATTCTTATTGTTTCTTTTTTGTAAGTTCAAGAGTACATTTGTTTTTTTCCATTATCAGTGTTACAATGTATATTGCGATGTTTGTCATTAACGTGGAAGCTGTACACACTCGAGCATTTACAATGTTAATTACATGTCTTCTTGATGTCAATCTCTTCCAAGTTGCATCAATATTTCAGCTGCGTTTTGCCAGTTTTCAGACGGCAATGTGATGACGTTTTCTACCCCTTACTTCAATTGAATATAAATATATTTTATGTGTGTTAACCAACTGTTCACTATATAAATCAATGAGGAATAGCTGCATGTGTTGCATAGTTTGAAACACATCATATCAGGAAAACAATGACTTTAATAAATTCACACAGAAGTGAATGGTACTGAACTTGAAATGAGTGTGATTTCTCTATGTATATATTAGCAATAGGTACCAAAGAACATACTGCAAATAGATCAAGGGCATCAATGTAAGAAACGTATAATTATTAAATAACAGACTGCACAATTCCATGGAAAATCAAAGTGAAAGATAACAGCAAATGCTGATCTCCAAAAATAAGCATACAAAGCCAGAAATAAACAAGTAACAAGCACTGTAAAAGACAATATAGGTGTTATGATGTGATAATTCTTTATTCACGATGTAAAAAATTGTTTCCTTTCTTTTTAATGCACCATGTTTCAAAAGTACGTTTTTCTTTTACAAAAGAAGTTCTAAAAAAACAACAACGAAGTAGAGTAAAGCGTGAAAGGATTGAAAGAAACGTCAAAGACCGTAAAATCTTAGCTCATGTAACCATCAGACTAAAATTATACGCTTGATAATGTTATGCTTGCACATAGATTGCCACCATAAGTTTACTTTGTTTTGACACATTGTCTTCATTTTATGTCCCTAAATTTTATTTTGTTATCCACAATTAACAACTTACGCCTATCACTTGACATTGGAAGTTTGTGTATCCAACGATTCTACATATTTTCATCACAATTGAAATTGACAACAGAAATATACAGTCATCACTAATAGTGTAATCCAGTGCTCTAAAAACCGCTTACATTTGCAATTATATCTTCCTCTATATCCAAACAGACTCCAGAATAGAAGCGTATAAGAATTTCCACTCTCCAAAGCTCATTACTCCACCAATTCAGGTGAATTAATCTCAATCTCATACGCTGCTCTTGTAAATGTTATCATAAAAACAAAAGTGACTAAAAAGAACGAAAGGAACAGGTCGACATAATCAGTAAATTATAATGTGATATTTTGCAAATTAATTAACCTTATCTGAAACCAGATCATGTCCGATTAAGCAGTGCAGAACACCGTGTTTATCGTAGTTCTCAATTACAAAATAGAACTGACCCGCGTCTGGTCAAATGTCTTCAAGCAAGATTAATTTCAATGTCGTCAATGTGATGCACTTTACAGAGTCTTTGTCTGGCTACAAAGTACTTCTTTTGCTACTTCAGGGCTAACTTCTATATTATATATTCTTTCGCATATGAAAATAAAGGAATGAAAAAAAAAATTGTATTTTGCTAATATCTATATTTCACACGTTTGGAGAAAATAAATATCCGACATTTTCGCCCTTAACATGTATTATGTTCAAAAATTGTATCCTTGTATAGAATTGATATTTTAATTATTGTTAAATCTGTCTTCCTTAGTCTTTTATTTTAAGAACGTAATTTTTGCATCTGGATTAAATAACTATTATGTTATGGGTTGTTTGTTGTTTGTGAAATCTGTAAAGAATACCCAATACATGTATGTTAAAGTTGGTATTTTAACACGTGGCGAAGCCATGATTTAAAATATGTCATTTTTTTCTATTACCTCCAAGTTAGATTTATTCTAACAAATGTTTCTGTCATTTCATATATTTATGTTCACATATATATATCTGAATCAAATCTGAAGTTGTAGTTGGCACAATTGTTCATGGTTTGAATTCGAAGTATGTCGGTGTTATTATAAGCCATTAAAATCAAACTATAATTTTACTTTGCACCTGTACCATGTCTAAGTAACATTGTACTCTTTTTGTTCGTACTTTACTTATTCCTGACGTTTCAAATATAAACTGACGAGACACACTCTTTGATTTATTAATGTTTGAAAGCACTGGTTACATTATATTTACTACATTTGAGCAATCTAACACCTTGTAAACATTGAACATTTGTATGGTACCCAATACAGCCGCCTCGTCCGTCTGAGGTTGTCATCTTCTTGAATGTCATGTTTTAAATTAATAATGCCCTTATATTGGTTAATAGTTGCCACTTAGCCTTTTCACTTCACTTGATAACAAGTTAGTTTTATGATTTATGATAATCAGTTTTCAAACTACCTTCCAACAGGTTAGAAGCTAAAGTTCAAAACATAGTATGAGGCTGGAGTAAATTTTACAAATATTTTAAAAAAACATAAATAACACGTCTTTAAAGATAGTTTGCAACTGTTTCAAACTATAAACCCTTTCTATTTTAAAAGCCCATATTATTAACTATATCACCATTCAATTATTTAAAAGTGCTTTTCACAAGTGTTTCAGAAGCTCCATCACAAAGCACGAGCTCAGAAAGAAAGCAATTAAACAACTAAAGCAACAATGTGGGTGGAGAGACCGAAACTATTTCAGACAAAACGAAACTATTTCAAACATAATCCTAAAGAATTTCAAACCAAAACTAATTCAGGCAGACAAAAAAAAGAAACAGTTTTGGTTTGTCACGCTATTGAGACTCTGTCTCCAGACAGACCAGGCGCCGATGGAGTTTTGGAGACGAATTGAAAATCTTTTACGATGAAAGTCTTAAGACGAAAATCCTTTAGAATTTCACAAACAGACTAATTTGTCAAACCTCTCCTCGTAAGTCAATCAAATTATTGGACTGGTCAGTGAGTTTGAAATTAATTCTCGTTAATGAATCATTATGACATCCCATATAGATCAGATTAGTTGGATCTTCAATGATTAGAAACCCTCGAGGAGCCGTTGTAGCAAATGAATATAAACTATAACCCTATTTGGCTTGATTTGATCTTTCGAGATTTATTTGGTAACTTCCTTCGATAGCATCAGATACTAAGTTTACTGAAATGACCGAGGATATATTAACATTTTGAGGAGTAATATGCCTACCACAAAGATCTGCGTCATTATTATGTTTCAGGATTAAGTGGGTATATAAAAAAGTTAAGTTTCATTACAAATGATGTTTTAGAAGAGTAGACTGATAGTTCTCTAATTGTACAGTCGTGAAAGTATGTTTAAAGGAATAACTGCGAAAGGAACAGCGCAGAACAAGTGGGAACTATTTTTCTTTGTCAAGGCATCCATCCATCCATCAATCGATCCATCCATCCATTCATCCATCCATCTATCTATCTATCTATCTATCTATCTATCTATCTATCTATCTATCTATCTATCTATCTATCAATCAATCAATCTATTTATCTATATATCTATATAAATGTTTGTCTACCTGTCTATATATCTATATCTATCTATCTATCTATCTGTGTGCGTATATATATATATATATATATATATATATATATATATATATATATATATATATATATATATATATATCAGTATATTAAAAAATACATAAATGTTCAAATACGTATATATATATATATATATATATATATATATATATATATATATATATATATATATATATATATATATATATATATATATATATATATATATATATATATTTATATATATTCTACCTTTCAATCTGAATTGCCATGTTTTCATTTGAATAAGCCGATGCTTACTTCCAACACATTGACAATATGGCTGATCCCATCTTCCGGTAAATAAATGCTGGGCTGATCCCAATGTGATTGTTTATTTTGGGCTGATCCCATCTTAAGTAAAATCTGTACTAGACTTATCCCAGCATTCAAGTGTATAATGGGCTAATCCAGCTTACGTAGACTATCTGCTAGGCTGACACCACCATTCTAATGTATTTTGGTCTGATCCCATCTTAACTAAATCTATGCAAGACTGATCCCCGCATAGAGCATATTCTTAGTTGATCAAAGATTTGTGGACTAATCCTAGGCTGTTCTCAGTATAAGACATACATTCTTCTTTCTTATTTCGTCTATTTAAATCTTGTAAATAGAACTAATTAACGGGCATAACCTTTACGCTATTTGTATATAGTTTATGAGTGTCCGATTGGGGTAAAATGAATTCGTTGGAAATATCTCAAATGAGAGTCCCTAAATGAATGCCAGTTTGGAATGTAAATTTCCATTTGTATGAACTTATGTCCAAAACACATGATACTAAATGTATGTAAACAATTGCTTCTGAGCAGAAAGAAGTCGGTAATGGTGCACTCCGTTTATCTGTTGAAATGGCACATCCTGAATCCTCAGATAGTTTGCTTGAATAAATACTCTGCAGTGATCGAACTGAATTCACCACATCGCAAGAACCCAAGAACAACTACCGTACACATGCTTTGCAGTGTCAAATTAACACCTATGTGAATATATTTACTTAACAATGATGATAACTACACCACCATCCTGTATGTAATATGAAATCATTTCGTTATGTTTGAGATGTTTCTTTTTGTCCCACGAAGTATGCAATGCAACTGGTCGAACTGCTCGAAAAAGTTACGATTCCCAGCCTGTAATACCTGCAAGGTACAACTTTTTTTTTATAAAACTGGGCAAGGATTAAGTTCACGCACGAATACCTTACATGCCAAAAAATTAATCAAACACTAGAAGTCAGTTCTATACACTCACCAAGTATTATCGGACATTGAAAAAAACCGCAAGTCCTGCACAGATGCTGTGTCCAATTTATCATCAAATCTGAAGCCAGGATTGGTTGGTGGGGGATGTAGTGGCATGCAGCTGGAGTGTTATCTGCTTTGGGTACCAAGTTCTTGAACTTCTTGTTGAGGTATAATGCGAGCCTGAATAGTGAATTGTCATTCGGCAGCAAAAGTTATTCATCTTAGAAGAAAATTTAATCATAAGTGGTATTTTGTACTAGTCGTTGTTAATGATTTCAGCAGATGCAGAATTGTCTCATTTACCATAATTCTTTTCGTGTGCCACTGAAACTACAAGACCTAACAGGTCAGAAGTTACAAGCAGAACCAGGTAGTAATATTTGCGCACAACGACCTGACCACAGCACAATATAGACCCAAATAGTATTGTCTGATAGACAATGCATGTAGTAGGATAATTTAATAAATAAGGATATAGATAGTGAACAACGTTCTATAACATACCAACATGGTGTACATACAAACTCTATAAACAATCATGGGAAAAGTATAAACTGAGTATAAATTAGTGGTGAACAAAAACTAGTTTCTTCAGTTCTTAGAAAGATAATTTAAATGAACAAGTACTCCAACAAGATACATGTGAATTAATACAAAATATGTTATATGTCATACAATGTCAAACAAATAAATGTTTATAACTAAAACGACAATGATCGATTCACAAACCTTTCCATTCATATAGTCTTTGACAAAGGAATAAAAAGAGGCCAGAGTAGTTGGTCCTTTGCTTATGAGTGATCTCAGCCATAATTGTTCATGCTATCTCATCGCGATTTTATGAAACTTTCTAGAAACGTTCGCTAGGTTCAATATAAACAACAATACGGCTGGCAAAACTCAGTCGAATCGATTCTGGTATCTTTAAGCTATACATCATCTTACTTCATTGTTTAAGAATGTGTTTGGAGAGATTGCATCAACATGAGTTGTACCTCAATTTACGTCTTTTTTATATAAAAGATTGTGCCTCAAAAATGTTTCAAATAAATATGCTAATATATGTAAATTTTTGTCATTTTAAGGTTGTGGACGAGAACATTTGTCATCGGTTGAGATGCAGAAATCTAAAAACGAGAAAAATATTGCAGGCATATATATATGCTGCAGAAGGAACGTACTGTGGAAAAAATATGGTAATCTTTCTCATTTCTTTCTTTCTTTCTTTTACACACCCTCTCTATCTCTCTCTCTCTCTCTATCTATCTCTCTCTCTCTCTCTTTCTCTCTCTCTGAATCCCTCCCTCTCTCGATTTAAAATGTAATCGACAACGAATTAACAGGTGAATGTTCATTGAAATGATTGAAGAAAGTAGAAAAGTAAAATCGAATCCCACAAATCCATTTGAAACAATTAACACATTTTATTAGTGAGTTGAACAGACACATACACCTCATTGTATGGCAATCAATTAACAATGGCTGGGTGTGCATACGTTCCATAATGCAATATGTCCTTATGAAACAAATATATATCATAATTTTTGTTCTTAATCGTTCTATTTTCCATTGGTGCATTGAAGGAATGTGCGTCTCAAAAGGTTCGAAATAGTTAGTTGCAGACCACAGGGTTGGGTAACCCGCGGTAAGGTTGTTAGCCTACAATATGTATCTTCCCAAGTAAATTGATTAAGATTCCTTGTTATCGATAAAACCATTCATATATTGATTTTTCGTTAAACATCAAACGACTAATACCGTATTCATTTGGAATTATTCCCATTTGCATTTAATGTTCATAATTATGATTCCAATTGCGATGATGATGATGATGATGATGATGATGATGATGATGATGATGATGATAACGATGATGATGTCACTTGAAATTGATTTAAACTGTTACTTACATTAACATCTGACAACAGTGTATTTAAGTCCTCTTTGTATTCTGTAGGTCGGAACAGCCTCGTGTCATCGTCAGCCACGCAATTAAGGGAAGATCACAAATGCCAGTATGAAAATGTAAATGTGATGTTACTAAAACAAATGTTTGAATTCAATAAACATTTTAGTTAGCGATTGTAATAAATTATTTTTATTTACATGTACATTTCTTTCATCTTGATCATCTTGGATTTAAGCTATGTCAGCTTACTCATTTTTTAAATCAATGTGTGGACAACGGCAATTACTTTTATTGCTTTTAATAATTCTATCATTCAGTTTCATCTGCTGTCAAACAAAAATGGATACCATAATTAAACATAATTAATTGTTTCGCGTTTTTTAAGATTGAAGTTCTATCATTATCCGTGATTAAATAATATAAAGCAAGCAAACAAATCGAGGCAACTAATAAATCTGCTTAAAATTTAACCTACATAAAACGCGTGACATTCATAGAAAGAAGCGAGTGTTATAAAAGATATTAGATGTATTGTTTATATATGGGATTGCAAATACCGGAAAGAACACAAAGCTGTATATCTCTGGCTTCTACAAGAGAATGCCCGATAATAGTAACATAAATTTAATAAATAAAATAGGAATAGCATGTTCATATAGCTTACAGAACTGAATCGTATTTATCAAACTTATGGTAGTATTAAGATTGTTATTCGTTTTCTGTTGACATCAATATTAACAACTGAGAAAGAACTTAAGCTAGTCGGTGCGCTTTAGGATGTAGTATACACTGCAGGTTATCTAAGAAAGTAAAGAAGTTTTGCACAATCAAAATGATATGTTTGTGGTCATTTTCTTCTGAGACCTCAGCCGTAAGAGATGTATCGATAAAAGTTATGTTTGAAACAGATAGGTGCAAGATAATACCAAGCTGCCCAGGGAAAAAAGGATCAATGTAAGGTTGAAGCACTGACACAAGTCAAGTGAAATTAACCGATATTAAAGATTTAGATGAGCTGGTGATTTCAGGAAGTAAAGAATTTAGATATGTCTGGAACATATCTTTAAGACGACTTGACTGTTACTTGAAAATAACTTAAAATAGGTTGCGTTACCATTTACTAAAGATATAATTAAATTGGATAAATGTAGTTGTTAAAAGCTAAATATATGTCTAAGGTCAGAAATCTCTAGAGAAGATAACGTCAGAAAAGTTATAAGTTCCTTGTAGAGTTTGGTGTTGCAGGTTGAAGACAATTTTGTAAATATTCATAATTATTTATAAAATTACTAGGTGAAATAAGATCATGACGAAAGTACAGTTTATGGTTCCGATATAGGAATAAGTGTCACGTGTATCCGCTCTAGTCAGGATCGTCATATAAAATTTTTAAGGTGTGGGGCAAAACTTGAGGGGCATGTTAATTTTCGTATTTCGGCATACTGCAATTTGAGAGCACATGTCACCCCCACAATGACGTCCATCGTCTCGTCATCAAAGTTATAAAACGTTGGGAAAGGCTTGAAATCAGAAGCAGAAAGACAAGCATATGCTCAAAGAGTCAATGAATAGTTTATTATGTAAACGTTATTCTAGAAAATAAAATTAATGCATGTAAAGGAAAGCGTGCAAAATAAACACCTTAATATAGTAGTATGCTTACTGACTTATTTGTGATTAAAGTGGTTTTTGTGACGCCCTGCATGCACCACTGATTTTTGCCAACACAACTGGTTGTTTTTAATTACTTTAATGGAAAGGAATTCGAACCAGTTACCCCAGGCCGAAATTTATACAAATGGGTCAAAATCTCCACAATGCACGTAAGTACCTATAATCATTCTGGAGAAAAAATATCAAGCTTGATATGGATTCGATCAGAAGGATTTTGCCTACATAATCTCTACATTTTCTCATTTTCTTCTAAGCACAATGCTGCACTTTCCACCGTTAGCAACTTCTGCAAATCCCTATGTTAGGGTAACATACTGTCACAAGCGACCTCACGGTGCAGTTCTTATCATAGCATTTCCGGTATACGGATCGCAGGAGTATGGTTATATAGCTCTTATCCGCGATAGCAACCAAAGTATCTCTGCTCAGAACCACTCAACATTTGCGCTGGAAACCAATAGCCATACATAAAACGCGCATCGAAGCAATATTGGGTCCGGTACTTATGACATTTTTCCTGATTATTATTATTATTATTATTATTATTATTATTATTATTATTATTGTTGTTGTTGTTATTGTTGTTGTTCATTACCACCTTAAAGATATAATCATTGCACAACTACTGATATAGTTTAACTATTGGCAGCTTGTTATTGATGAAGGTCCTTTAATCATATTTAAAGTTATCATATTTAACATTCAAGAAAATACCCGTTACTTCTTTACTGGTTTTCCTAATGAAATTGAAATTCTTCAGATAAACTTACATCGGCTCAACTGCAATTAGTTCAGATTCTGGGATGCACTGGCTGAAAATCTACTAATTACCTGAATGAGAAGTGAATATTTATTTTAATTTATACTGACGGCAACCTTGTAGATTTATGTTAACAATATATTCCATCTTCTTGCTTTTCACAATATAACAGAATATCATCATCAACAACATCAACAACACACAATATGGTAGTAATTTATTACTACATGTTGTGTCTTCATGTATATTTTTTATCGGTTATTCTCCATATCAATCCTTCATAAGACAGGTGATATATATATATATATATATATATATATATATATATATATATATATATATATATATATATATATATATATATATATATATATATATATATAATTAATGTCTCATTTGATTCAATATTGTAATGATTTCGCTTCCTAATTTTGATATCTATATGCGTTCTGCTGTTTAACAAAATTAGTTTTTAGTAAAGTGCTTAAAATTATATCTCTGAGAAAAGTGATATTTAGCAAAATCAACAAATTACTTGAAGGTTGAATTGATCCATTTTGCCATTGTAACATCCGTGCATAGAACCTAGATTTCCTGTTGAAAGATAATTATATTAAAAAAATAGACTTACGATACTTAAACATAGTTCAGTACAAATGACAAAAT
This sequence comes from Unio pictorum, assembly GCA_030141615.1. Lineage (NCBI taxonomy): Eukaryota > Metazoa > Mollusca > Bivalvia > Unionida > Unionidae > Unio > Unio pictorum. The sequence goes on from JARLTB010000057.1 coordinate 10,137,821, forward strand.
GAATCAGATCTGTATTACCGCAAATAAATTCACGTTATCATCCTAATCATGCACCGATAACATGTAGAATATGGACATTTGCTTCATCGATGATAACATCCCCGCTGGGAACCAAACCAACTTCATACATAAAATACCATGCTCTAGGTAATATCTTTAATAGCATATTTTAAATTTCGTGTGCTGCATAAATCGACATATTTCATACTGTTCCTGACTTTCATGTTATTTTACTTACATCATAGATTCATGCACTTAAGCATTACAGTACCGTACCAATGTTTGCATTCGTGTTCAGAACAAATGAAAATATTTATCTTAGTTAAAGTCTGGGTCATAAATATTTCCTTTCTTACACATCTGCACACATCACAATATATCAATGTATATAATTGCACTTTTCTTTATCTTTAGATATTGCAATTTATCAACTTTATTCTTAAAGTCTTGCTCACAAGACCTGTTTCCTATTCAAGTTACATAAACTCGCTTCTTTCAAGCATCTGCGCTCAGAACCACGACCTACTCGCTACTGCCATTCACAGCAACAGTCGATGCAAAAACAATCATGAGTTGAACTATAATTTCAATAAACATATGCTACTAACCACCAGTAAATGAAAGACATATTCCTTATATTTACACAACATCCTATCACGAGGATATGTAGTAAAACAATTGACTAAAGTGTAATCATTTCTTCAAGTTCCATTGTAACATCCGTGCCTAGAACCAAAATTTCCTGTTGAAAGATAATTATATAAACAAAATAGACTTACGATACTTAAACAAAATGAATCAGATCTGTATTACCGCATATAAATTCACGTTCTCATCCTAATCATGAGCCGATAACATGTAGAATACGGTCATCTACTTCCTCGATGATAACATCCCCGCTGGTAACCAAACCATCTTCATACATAAAATACATGCTCTAGGTAACATCTTTAATAGCATTATTGAAATTGTGTGTGTGTGTTGCGTAAATCGCCATATTTTATACTGTTCCTGACTTTCATGTTATTTTACTTACATCATAGATTCATGCACTTGAGCAATACAGTACCGTATCAATGTTTACATCCGTGCTCAGAACCAATGCTTGTAACAGAATTGTTACCGAGTGGATGGTGGATTAATTGAACAACACAAACACAATATGTGAAAGATAATGTAAATTTATGAAATAAATTATTAATGAAAAATAATGATGTATCAACACAATAACTCATGCATTCAACTCACAATCTCGCTTCAAAACAATTCAACAATAAATTAAATATTAATACAAAATAAACACAGAACCAAGGAATCTCCTGGAATAAACACAGATCCAAAGAATCTCCTGGACTAAAACCAGATCCAAGGAATTTCCTGGACTACACAAATGTTTCACATAAAATGGAACCTTTACAAAAGTTGTATTAACGCAAGTATAAATTGTGATAACAAATACAAACATCAAACTATACTATCACACGTACGGATTGCAACAACTAGCACGAACATCTACATGTATTTTATCAAGTTGCTAACTTTTATTGAGATTCATGTACTCCCCTGAAATACTACTGTGATTCGAAGTAACTATGTGTAAATATAACAATGTATTCAATTGTAACTACAATTGCAACACATGTGTCTCGACCCCTGTACAACCGTACGATTCACCAACTGTTGAATCGCCGCCCAGTTTCTCCGAATACCTATGGTTGACCAATATTTTTTATCGGCCGTTTGCCCTTCACGGATCTACCACAGTTATACGTACAGACAGCATAGAGCATCTACTAGAACCATCGGTCCCCAAATACTTAGATGCTACCCCGGACGTTTACACCTCTAGACAGCTCTGACACTCGGACTTTTAGACTTCTAGATTTCCGGATATTTACAAATCTCGACAGACGTAAGAGGACAGACAATCGACAGAGACATTCAGATACCTCAATTTGATCACACAATTAAACAGCATAATCACGGCACAATCAATCACATTCAGCTTCAATAAAGAGACATTCAGAGACGTTCAGAGAGGTTCAGCTACAATCAGAGACGTTCCGCTACAAATCAGCTACAATAAAGAAACCAAACTAATAAGAGTTGTTTCTAAAACAATCTAAAACTTAGATTACGCTATTGCATTTAAAGTCTAATAGTGACTAATTATTCCAAATATTCAACGGTTTAAATCTGCATTGTAATAAAGGCATTATTACATGAAATGATAAACTGAATAAAATTCACAATAAAACGAAATAGAAATTTAACACTCACCCCTTTGGCTGGAGAAAGAATGACGAGCTATCTCTCCTTTGATAAGATACTTCTGGACTCGTAATCTTCTCAGAATTACATTAATTATTTTTAATGTTTTTAATCATTCAATCATTCAGTTTCATCTGTTGTCAAACAAAAATGTATATCATAATTAAACATAATTATTTGTCTCGCGTTTTATAAGATTAAAGGTCTATCATTATCCATGAAGAAATAATCTAAAGCAAGCAAACAAATCGAGGCAACTAATAAATCTGCTTACACTTAAACCTACATAAAACGGCTGTCATTCATAGAAAGAAGCGAGTGTTATACACAATATTTTATTTATTGTTTTATGTGGGACTGCAAATACCGGAAAGAACAAAATGTTGTATATCTCTGGCTTATACAAGAGAATGCCTGATAATAGTAACATAAATTTAATTTAAAAAAATAGAAATAGCTTTGTCATATAGCTTAGAGAACTGTATAGTATTCATAAAACTTATGGTAGTATTAAGATTGTTATTCGTTTTCTGTTGGCATCAATATTAACAACTGAGAAAGACATTAAACTAGTTGGTGCGCTTTAGGATGTAGTATACACTGCAGGTTATCTAAGGAAGTGAAGAATTTTTACACAATTAAAATGATATATTTGTGGTCATCTTCTTGTGAGACATCAGCCGTAAGAGAAGTATCGATATAAGTTATGTTTTAACCAGATAGGTGCAAGATAATACCAAGCTGCCCAGAGAAAAAAGGATCAATGTAAGGTTGAAGCACTGGCACAAGTCAAGTGAAATTAACCGATATTAAAGATTTATATGAGCTGGTGATTTCAGGAAGTAAAGAATTTAGATATGTCTGGAAAATATCTTTAAGAAGTCTTTGCTGTTACTTGAAAATAAATTAAAATAGGTTGAGTCAGCATTTACTAAAACTATAACTAAATTGGATAAATGTAATTGGTGAAAGCTAAAGATATGTCTAAGGTCCCTAAATCACTAGAGAAGATAACGTCAGAAAAGTTACAAGTTCCTTGTAGAGTTTGCCGTTGAGGGTTGAAGACAACTTTGTAAATATACATATAAAATTACGAGGTGAAATAAGATCATGACGAAAGTACCGTTTATGGTTCCGATTTAGGAATAAGTGTCACCTGTATCCGCTCTCATCAGGGTCGTCATATCAATTTTTTCAGGTTTGGGGCAAAACTTGAAGGGCTTGTTAACTTTCGTATATCGTCATACATCAATTTTACATCTCATGTCACCCCCACAATGACGTCCATCGTCTCATCATCAAAGTCATATATCATAGAACGTTGTGAAAGGCTTGAAATCAGAAGCAGAAAGACAAACATATGCCCAAGCAGTCAATGAAGAGTTTATTATGTAAACATTATTCTAGAAAATAACATTAACGCACGTAAAGGCAAGCGTGTAAAATAAACACCTTAATATATTATTATGCTTACTGACTTATTTGTGATTAAAATGGTTTTTGCGCCGCCCTGCATGCACCACTGATTTATGCATAGACAACTGCTTGTTTTTAATTACTCTTATGGAAAGGAATTCGAACCAGTTACCCAAGGCTTTTATGTGCTCAATGAGCACTGTTTAACTTAAACAGTCAGACAGTTTCCACCAGTCAATTTTATAAACTAAAAGAATCTAAGATATTTACAAATGATATATTTATAAACTCTAATCACATTGTTACCAGTGGATTCCTAACATCAATCTCTCTATTGTTTGAAACAAATGGAAGACTATTTGTCTTCTGCTTCTCCAAGTATGTACTTCACGTAAAAAAAAAAGGTTTTAAATACCATTTAAAAACAAATCTGAGAATAGAGTATGGAATTCAGATGTACAATTCAGAGCAGGATCATAACTGGCACACACACACAAACACACACACTTGGTAATGGAAAATTGACCACCGTAATATTCTTGCGCATGTTTCTTGGGTAATATGCACCCCGAGTTATAGATACTTAGGTTATGCATTGGTGCTAATTTGAGGAAAGTCGTGGCCATTTTAAACGTTTGACCCACACCCACCCACCAACACTTTACCTGATCCGACTCATACAAATTTTACATCAAAACACTTTTCATGTATTAATTAACACTAAATTCCCAGACGTTTGATACATGAATATAATAGTTGTCAAATTATGATATACTTTTACATATAAAAATCATTAGAGAGACTTAAATCAGCACACATTCAAGCTCAGTTCTAGAACGACCTTTAAGAGAAAGAGGAAAATGAAGGATTATGCATCAATCAAACACCGAAGAGTGAATGGGAGGAAGACATGGTGTCAGTTTGTACTAAACATAATTCAAACAATGCAGACAATAATGTGGGTAATAGTTTATTTTTAACTTCCAAAACAAGTATTGATACATATTAAAAACTGGATGGTACTACATAGCATGGAATAAACTCTAATATTTAAGTCAGTAGGGTTTTGCACAAATTAGGAAGTGCATGCTTGAATTATATGATTATTTATTTTACCAAACAATGTATATTTAAACTGCTTTACTTGTTGTTGCTAACTATCACTACAAATGGTAGACAATACACGGATACCGTAAAATATACAGAGGCCACCTAATTTACATGGCCACCTTATATAATATCAATATGATAACAGTAGTATATGGACAATCTCATAGAGTACCCGGTTGCATGATGACATTCATATAATTGATAATGAAAGCAAATACAAAAGGTTTAAATATAGATCACTTAAATGCACAAAGTATAGTGAAAAAATTAGAACGGATTAAGTTAATGTTTTCTTCCAAGGAAATAAAATAAGTCTTTTAGGATTTACTGAAACCAAATTAAATACTAACCATAATGATAATCTATTTCACTGTCAAGGATACACCATTACACCACAGGGACAGAGAAACGGGTGAGGTCTTGTATACAGAAGGGAAAATGTGAATGCAGACAAAGGACCTAGTAGGTCACTTCCCTCCCAAGCAATTTGAAATAAATAGAAAACATTCTTACTCATGATAAATAAACAGATATACACGTCAATATAAAAACTCAAAAAAGGAGTAACTGAATGGACGTTATTGAATCATGAGGCCTAGTCTACCTGGTAAATGAGCCCACAAATGTACCTTTAATATCAATCACTGTTATTGATCACATTTATACCTATGTTAATGTACCAAATGTTTGTCTGAGTGACAACTATTTTACTTCTGTTTACAAGAAAAGATAAATGCAAGAGAAATATGAAACGTACATAAAAAACTATCACTTACAAATCGATCCAAAATTGAAGTAAAGAACAAGTTCAAGATGACATATATAGAGTTACATGGAATATTATCCATGGTTTGGATAACAAAAATCAAGGGCCGTAAACTAAAACCACCATGAAAGCCACATGAGGTAATTCTCTATGGTCTTAGCGCCACCCCACATGAGTTATCTCTCATGACCAATTATGTTCGATTAAAGCGTGCAATCCAATATAATTTATTTAATACTGAAATCCTAGATACTATGAAGCCACGAAGACAATTGAAATATGGTAAACTATACACAATATAAAGTGTGGGGAAATAACATAACACATATGATTGAAAATGCTTAGAAAACCTTTTTATCAATCAATACTTGAAATAAAAAGAGGAACGCAAATTCCATTTGAAAAGTCTTTAATGAACTCATTGGGGTAGCATACACAATTCAGACAAATAAAATTTACTCAAGTCTGAAAAATGTCACTAAAGTCACTGATGACACTGGCATTGAAAATGTTTTCGATACTTTCTGTTTACTAAAATTACCACTAAGTTTAAAGAACTAGTAGTTGAAAATAAATGTAATGATTTTAATGAACTGAACAATCCCTAAATATGTATGTTTCTCTGTCATGTATCAACCAAATGTTGTTACAATATGTCTTAGTAAACTTTATACAAGAAAGCTACAGGACTTTAGGTGATCGGTCCACCACTCATTAAAACGTATGCCTCAGCTACGTCAGATAGCATAACTTTCATAATCAATTTAAATATTGCAACTTCATCTGTGCCCTAAATATGGACAACTGCACAATTAATTCCTATACATAATTATGGTTTTAATAATGATGATGATAATACCAGCCAATTTCAATACTACCAAAACGTGTCAAAATGGATTGAAAAATATGTCCATGACTCGTTTTTGTCCTATTTAACGAAACTCTTGCTGTTACACCCTAATAAATTAGGTTTTAGACATGAATATTCATGTGAGACTACCGTGATCTCAATAACTGAAAAATGGCTTAAAGCACTAGATCAAAGTGGAATAATCGGATATGTATTTCCATACTTCATGAAAGTTATGACATGGTGGATTGTGAAATCCTTTTGAAGAAACTGAGCATTTACTAATTTGATGAAAGCACAATTCGATAGTTTACTTAATAGTTATGTGAAAGAACATAACATCGTTATATAAATCATGTTCTATATGAACCTGGAACAATTAGATATGGACTACCACAAGATACAAAAATAGGTCCATTACTATTAATATCATTTGTTAATGGCTTGCCACTTGATACTAAGAGACTCAATATAATCTATAAATGTGTATGCAGATGACACAACATTGCCAGACATTAAAAACAGAAAGCACGAACTAGACATTTCTTTACAGGATGCCCTTAACAAACTGGATAACTGGCGCACGTGCAGTAGTATAGTGGTAAATACTGGTAACACTAAACTATTACGTATCTAAACACAACAAGAAAGAATAAACCTTGATAGTGATGAACTATGTCTGACATGGAAGGATACAAATCGGCAAATGGTTTGTCATGATAGACTACTTGGTGTTTTGGTAGACAAAAGCATATCATGGACTGAACATATCAAACATGTCAGAAAAATGTTAATGGCTTTACATTAGGATACGAATGTTATCAATGAAAGGTGCAGAACACTATTGTCTAACAGTTGCATGAACCCTATCTACACTTATGTAACACAGTGTTGAGTAATTAAAAAAATAAAAACATAGCAAAGTTAGCACATCTTCCAAAAATACCATTCAGGCTAATATCAATCCAGAACATAAAAGTAAATAAACTTTAGCATGTTAAAATCATTGCCTATTAAAAACTGAATCGGTTTGAAAAAGGACAAAATAATGTACCGGATAGCCAATAATTGTGCTCCTGAATATGTACAATCAATATAGAGATCTACGATAGTGATATGCACTTATTCAAATTCAATACTATTAAGGTCGAAAAACTCTTTACACAAATGATAACACAAAGTCTATGCAATCTTAATTTGGAGTTAAGCGATTATATCTGACTAACTGTACAAAATTCATGTATCCCTTTAAGTCTTGTAAAATAAATACTACACTTTTATTCATCTTTTTTAATATAATGCATGCCTTAATGTGTATTTCGAAAGCCTCAAATATTGTGTTAAAATAATACTATAAATTAGTCGTACTTTGATCATAGTTTGGGTAATTTACAGTAATTAGTATCATCACAACGTAGAAGTTGCAAAATATAGCAGAACATCTTTCAGTAAATGACAACCGCATATACAGCAGCGCATGTATGCATATGTTTATAAATATAAAAAAAACTTATTCCCCATTAAAAGTTAAATATATCACCAAGTCTTGGAACAAGTTGTCCTCGTACATAATATCCCAGACATAAAATGTAAACGATTAGCAGTAATGTAACAATGTACCTTATTTATTTAAAACGATTGTTTGTATCTAATATATGACACGAGTGCACATAAACATTTGAGTAATGACAATAAAAAGAAATTTTCTGACAAACCTGTCTGAGGTGCAAGGGAAAATATTGAATTAAATATCGTTTATGTTGGTTGAGTTATCTTCAGTTATCACCTAATATGTTAGACGTAAAGTTGTTTTGAAACTCGGTTAAAGGGTGCAAACATAATTTTGGTTTTTACGAGAAAAACTCTGGTAAATAGAAGCATTAAATGTAAATATAAAGATTCCTCATACATGAATTAGAACTGAAATACTCATATTTATTAAAACAGACAACTTCTTTCTTTCACTGAATTCACGTGTTCGCTACACAACTGAGGAACAACCACTAAGTCAGCGAGGAGAGAAGATATTACTGAGATATTCGGCCAGATCCACAACAACAATTTACAGGTAGATGCACACGACATAAACGCTAATGATCGGCCAGGTAGCACAAACAAACAAGTCATTCAAATGGACTAAATTATAATATATATCACAACCTCTATAAATCCATGCACCGCCACACAGACATGTACTTTACCTAAAATTAGCCTGGATGCCCTTTAGTATTGCGATAAACTTTAACCCACATATGCTTGAGGGTAAACGTGCAATTTAAGGTAGACAAGATCAATGCGGAATAGGCAAAAATTTATACCAATGGGTCAAAATCTCCACAATGCACGTAAGTATCTATAATCATTATATCACGCTTTATATGGATGCGATCAGAAAGATCTTGGATTACATAATCTCTACATTTTCTCATTTTCTTCTAACCACAGTGCTGCACTTTCCACCGTTTCCAACTTGTACAAATCCCTATGTTAGTGTAACACACTGTCACAAGCGACCTAACGGTGCAGTTCTTATCTTAACTTTCCCGGCATACGGCGAGGCGCTGGTTCGTAGACAAAGTACAGTGGAAAAGACGACAGAGAAATACACAGAGAGGGCATTTAAATTAGTAAAATTATAAATTCTCAAAACCATGAAATATACCGTATAATTATTAATACAATTTATAAACAATGCCAAGATGAACGTTACTTCACTAAAATGCACAATACATCAACAGGAAGAACAATATCCCCACACATTGATAACTCCTAACGGTAAACTAATTATAAGTAGGATAAAGATTGGAAACACTCTATTAGTCAAAAGCTTTAGAAGATGTGTCCCTGGTATAAAAGAAGCCAATCCATAAATCAAGTATATTTTAAGTGATGCCTATTGTGCAGCAAAGTAATAAGTGTTTTTAAATCGCACACAAATTACTTGTCCAACTCTTCACCCAAGAATTTCCGAAAAATATAGAACATAAAATAATCTGCACATATTATATAAGGTTTATATCAGACATTGCAAACGATAGGACAACAACCAATACAATCCATTGACCAATGTCGCATAAAAATATTAAAACATCAAAGGATTATAACAGAAATCCAAAGTTTAAAAAAGCATGATAGATAATAACCACTCTCTAGAGCGGGAGAGTACAGGATACAAATCGACGCTGGTGGGATGGTTGAAAATTGGTTTGATCAGGCTGGCTCTTTTTTCTGATTAACTGCGTCCAAGATTAGAAAAGTATGGTTATTACCAAGAAGAGATTCATTATATAAAAATCGGATATTTGTGTAGTTCATTGTGTGTTAGAGAAAATGCCATTCCCATACAGAAACAGCCAAGACAAACCATAAGTACGACTTAAAGAGAGTTAACATTAATGAGGGTAACATCCATCTTTAGGATGACCAAAAATACACCATTAGTCAGGATACCAGACCTAGTCGACAATTGAAAAGAAAACCCATTACCTTAAATGTAATGTCCAAAACCTAACAACCCCAAAACAAAATTCGCTTCAACAATTGATTACAATTCTGTCCCAACATTGCATATGGGTCGCTTAATAAAGAAATAATAGAAACAACAGCAAAATCAGCCGCAAAAGGTGGCTAACTGAAGGCATAAAATAGAACCCTACAAAATCATAAAACACAATCCACACAAGACATATTTTTATCCCTTCATAATATCTGCTGATTGAAAAACATTGCACGCAGCTTTAACTACACAAACAATAAGCATTTGCAATATATCCTACAAACTAGCAAACTAAACATAACCTTACATAAACAATGAATAGGAAAAATATAACAAATGAAAGATAATTTACAACTGAATTACAAACCGTCTCCTTTTTAATTTTCAATTTTCTTTTTCCCTTCGTCTTTGTTTTTATCTCTTAGTCTCTCGACTTGCCCAATAGTGCAGGGACAACATTTACAGCAGATACATTAATTCAAATCCTGCTGTATGAATAATCTCAACAGTATTAGTTCAAACAGGTTGTACTTTAAGATATGTTTTACTTCTGCTCGTTGTGACTCACCTAATTTCTTAGCATTGTAAAAATCAAGCATATCTATTGATATGTGACAAATACACAACCAAATATATGACATAATCCAGACCATCAGAACTTTACAAAAAATATAACATCTGTCAAGACTGCCTTTCCCCTCCCACCTAGCAAAAATAAATAATAATAATATCACCTGATCAAAATACCTATTATCTGTGTCTAAGGAAATACTTCGATTCCAAATAGATTAAATACATATCAATATATTTTCTCAATGTCAACCCGTTTAATGTAAATAAAGAGTCATATGCTGTATCAAACATTTGTGTATCCCTGCTGTCTGTACGTATACGCGCAACGACCATTATAAATGGGATTCTTATCTGAGTGAAGATCGTGAAAATAATAATTTGTATGTGTTTGTAATAGTGTTAAGAAACACGTAATAAGTACAACAATTATTGCTTAACACAGATAAACCAACGTCATCACGCTTTACATACATACTAGCATTGCCGAAGGGTACAATAAGTAAAAAACGACACTGGTCATACTGTTGGGCATTATTTTCAAAATAAACAATTACAGAAGTAGGTTCTATTTACAACCAATGAAAACAGGAGGAATGTATGATAACCCTTTATCGTGATTCTGGTAACTCATTGGAAAAAGGGATTAAATATACCACTGTACATACAAAACGACGGACACATGCTTGGGGTGCTGGGGGAAAATAACATTGAAACACGGAATTATTTATTATGATTTATGTGAATTCAATTGGTTACGGTTATCTGTGCCCAGGAATTAGAAACATAAATGGGAGTAATATAGTTTCCTTGAAACTCTTGTTATATAGTTAATAGCATATAGTTCGTTGAACGTTTTTATCATAATTCATAAGATGACCATCTTCACACTAGTTATATAGTATGAAATGACCAACATCAGACTAGCGCATCAGGACGTGCGCGAATGCATTACAAATTAGATTTAAGCATTCACGCTGAAAAATAACTCCCATTGGAAGTTTTCTATCGCAACTAACGTTTCAAAGGAGACATTAATATATATATATATATATATATATATATATATATATATATATATATATATATATATATATATATATATATATATATATATATATATATATATATATATATTACTTCTGCCGGCTGAAACTCACCTGATCAAAATACCGATTATCTTTATCTATTGAAATACATCGATTCAAACTAGATTAAATGCATATCACTATATTTTCTCAATGTTGACCCGTTTAATGTAAATAAAGAGACATATGCTGTAACACACATTTGTGTATCCCTGCTGTCTGCACGTATACCCACAGAGACCATTATAAATGGGATTCTAATCTGAGTGAAGATCATGAAAAGAATAATTTGTCTGTGTCTGTAATAGTGTTAAGAAACACGTAATAAGAACAACAATTATTGCTTAACACAGATAAACCAACGTCATCACGCTTTACATACATACGAGCATTGCTGGAGGGTACAATAAGTAAAAAACGACACTGGTCATACTGTTGGGCATTCTTTTCAAAATAAACAATTACAGAAGTAGGTTCTATTTACAACCAATGAAAATAGGAGGAATGTATGATAATCCTTTATCTGTAGACCTGGTAACATATTGTAAAAAAGGATTAAATATACCACTGTACATACAAAACGAAGGACACATGATTGGGGTGCAGGGAGAAAATAACATTAAAACACGGAATTATTTATTATGATTTATGTTATTTCAATTGGTTATGGTTATCTGTGCAGAGGAATTAGAACATCAATGGGGGTAATATAGTTTCCTTGAAACTCTTGATATACAGTTAATAGCATATAGTTCGTTGAACGTTTTTATCATAATTCATAAGATGACCATCTTCACACTAGTTATATAGTATGAAATGACCAATATCAGACTAGCGCATGAGGACGTGCACGAATGCATTACAAATTAGATTCAAGCTTTCACGCTGAAAAATAACTCCCATTGGAAGTTTTCTATCACACCTAACGTTTCAAACGAGACATTAAAATATTGGCATATATATTACTTCTGCTGGCTGTAACTCACCTAATATCTTAACATTGTACAAATCAAGCTACAAAAGGTTACGACTATGGGATACAACATAGCGTCAAAGCCTACTTATATGCGGAGAGGTATCCACAGACGCGTTGTAGGGAGTTTAAAAACTAATTATGTGCAGGGAAGTATCCCCAGACGCGTTACACGATGATTCGTTTTAGAAAGTGTCAAATGTTGACCGTTAGAAATATGTAAATTTAGGAAAACAATTATCGCAACATATTAGGATTAGGTTTGTTAAGAATGATGCAAAGTGACTTCCTTACATGTGGTATGTCTGTGTATATACAGTAGCAACAAGGAGAGCGAATAGGACAACCTTATATAGAGGCGTCCATTTAGCAAACCAATGCTTCCTCCAAAATTGTAAAAAAAAAAAAAGCTTCCTTTGGCGACGCAAGGTCGTTGTCGCAACCTCTCTGCTGCTATGAGGTTAAAAATCCTTTTAGGATTTCAAAAACAGACTAATTTGTAAAACCTCACCTCGTAAATCAATCAGATTATTGGACTGGTCAGTGAGTTTAAAACTAATTCTCGTTAACGAATCATTATGATATCGCATATAGACATGGATTAGTTGGATCCTCAATTATTAAAAATCCGGGTGAAGCTGTTGTTTCAAATGAGTATACAATATATCCATGTTGTTCTTGATTCAATCTTTCAAGATTTATTTGATAACTTCCTTCGATAACATCTCATACTAAATTCAATGCAATCACTGAAAATATATTGACGTTTTGAGGAGCGATATGCCACCCGTATCTGTCTGGGTCATTATTATACTTGAGGATTGTTGTTTGTGGTTGTGCTTTTTTTCTATGCGTCGTGAATCCTTTTGAAACCATCAAATATGGCGTCATTGAGTTTTTTCTTTAACTCGGATACATTATACCCCGGTAATTTAAATGTTGGAATATCTTCTACACGTATAACATACTTCGCTACAAATTCTGTTCTCGTTATAGGATCATCATCTTCTGATACTTTTTGAATAATTTGTGTATCAAATACTTCCATGTCAAAGATAATTTTATTACACGTTTCTACGACGCTGATAAATTCGTCTCGGGTGAGAGTACCAAATTCGATAGATACCAACAACAACGAAAAATCGCTATTCATTGCTGTAAAATTTTCAGTGATTTTATCTTGTCGAGTTATGTAATATCTATCAAGATGTCGTTTTATTATTATTGCGAAAAAAATCTAACTCGGTATACTCGGTTTACTCTCTATCATGTTTTACTTGATTATCAGGTTTTATCTTGCCAGTAATATAATCAGATTTTTTACGTTCGGGTGGTAAATCTTGTCGAGGTGGGATTTCAGGCTATCCTAGCACGGTTCTAATTGAGCTATTATAGATATCTACGACATATCCTTGTGAGTTTATCTCAATGGCAGATGATAACATCGGCTCGTGAACCGTTATAGCGATTTTCGGTGCTTTGTCCGTAATTGATTTTATTCTGCATTGTAATTAATTATTGATTTGTTCGATTTGGCATGAACCAGGTGGTAGCGAAACAACATTCCAATCTGGAGTACCATCGGGTTTATTTTTACTCGCAAGCACCAGGGAATTATTCGGTTGCTGACCACCAAATGATTTCGATCTAATATTTGGTCAACTATGGTATACTCGCAATTTTGATAACGCTATCTCCTTAACTGGAACCGCAGTAGGGAAATTCACACTGAATTCAGGATTCGTTGAGGTTATTTTTATCATGCTGATTTTCACAGGTGTGGTATTTTCTGCTTCGTTGAAGTAGTTCTTGCGATGTTGCCATTGTTATTATATTCGTATTGTTTTTTTTCTTCTGATTTTGACATCGTGGAATCATAAACACGTACCATCGCTGAAAACTCATTATCGGATATTAATGTGTCATTGAGTGACGACGATATCATCGAGGATAATTGTAACACAGCATGAAATTTAACTACGTAATTTTACAGTTTACGATGATTTTTTTTTTGTTATAATCGAAATAATTTCCGCGATTGTTGTCGCCGCGGATACACAAATTGGAACAGTTATCTGGGCAGACATTGTCACCGAGGAGAGTATAATACGGGCTCCGGTGATTACACCTGATACCGAGTACACGTAACATCAACTGCAGTGATTCTTCGTCGGTATTTTTTTTTACTTGATACTCCTCAGTGAGTGTTTTTAATTTAGTTTGAAATTCTCTGACCTGATCATAGCGATACTGCTGTGATGACATTTTATTTATTACAACAGAATTCAATTTCGTTGCTTACTCAAATCCGCTACGAATTCCATATACCATGTTACTGAAACCCTAGCCAAATTATTCTCAGTGGATGTTATTGTGAATCGTTCAGTTGTTCCTTTGTCGATGTTCGTTGATATCATATTGTTGACCCCAGATAAACTCGTTGATGATATATTAAACTGAGTCGTTGATATTAGTGTTAATCGATAAATACCCTTGACGGCCGCGGTGATATCTAATTTGTTGTTTGTACGTGTCCATGCAAATGATCCGTGTTGGATCGCGTACACGATATTTATAATATTTTTTGTTCGTGAGGGATTTTTATTTTTTCACGTTTTTCTATCATCATTTTAATATCTTCTTGAACGACTCCTATTCTCCGATTAATAGCTTTTATTTCATCAAGCTTTGTGATAATATCAGCGAGATCTATTGTAACAAAATCGGGTTTCTAAGTTTTTTTGACCGAACAATTTATCAATGGAGTCATCGGTCCTGTTAAAGTTTTTACGAAACGTAGTAAATTGAGATACATGAGCGTCATACTCGGATCGCAACTTTTACAAATTATCCATTGAGGTTTTTATCTCCTTGAGTTTCGGTGTGGTCACCTGTTGATTTCCAAGGAAATCTAATAGAGTTTTGTCAATATTGTCAATTATATTTCTTAGTAATTCCAAAAACTGATCGAATTTAGTTATGTGGTGGTCGAATTCATTGCGTAGTTTTTTAATGGTTCTAAATTGTTAATTTTATCCTCAATTGTTGAAACAAGTACATCCGGTTTGAGTTTACCCTCCTTGGAAAACAACGCGATAGTATCTTCTACTGCGTAGTGTTGTTTAACTAAAATATCATCAAGAGAAAGATTACTCGTTTTCAATTTTCCCTGACGATCTTGAAATACGACTATTTCATTGGGATCAACACTTGCTAAGTTCAATATCTCAGCTATTTCATCTTCAAAACATTACTCGTTTTCAATATTCCCTCACGATCTTGAAATACGACTATTTCATTGGGATCAACACTTGCTAAGTTCAACATCCCAGCTATTTCGTCTTTAATTATTTTTTTTACATCACTGGTTGCAAATATTTCCGCGGTCGGTTTTTCATACTTGATAAAGATCTCCCCCAAACACCAATCATGTTATTTTATATAATTTCTCTCTAAAAAGCGATTACTCGTATATTTGTGTACGGTTTTATGTTGTGGTGGTTTACCCGATGATTTAATAGTTCTATGCCGCATATTGGTGGGTCATTCATTTTTTGTGTTGGTAGCATAGAATACCGGATAGGAGTTTTTAAGTGGTTTATATAACGCGTAAATTCTTTAGGCGGCGCCAACCCATATGAATCGAAATAAACAATTGCACGCGGATCAATCGCGTATGCACCCCAGTTAGTTCCAGGTCAGCTGCTGTTATCGAGATTAATAATACCGGTTTCAACACTGTTTGGTTGTTGTGGTAATTGATCTCTCATAAATACACCTCTTAAGTTTTTTTATCGGTAGTTTTTAGCAGCATGGAGTAAATCAAAATTTGACACGGGAACTATTAGTAATAAACTGTTCCTAGTCTCAGGCCTTTTCCGCTGTACCATGACTACGGAGTTCCTGATAATCTTAAACCTTTTCATGATAGTTTCTTATTTTTGTATCCCTGTCCGGTAGCTTTATTTCTTGACATCCCTGCCGCTGTACCAACGGCTCTTGGCGCGTCGGCTGTTGCTACCGCTGGTAACTCAGTGAAAAGTGGGAATATACCAACTGATTTTATCATGTTCTTAATCGCTTCCGCAGAGAGAGTGATCTGATCTTTGATGCATCATTGAAGTGTTTTATCTGACGAGTCGTCAATTTTTTAATTTGACTAGGATTTAACGTTACACTAACAACACTATATGACATTTTATTAATAATTGTCTACATATTTTCCACTGAAGCATCAATTGCTTTCATTCGTCCACCAACACCTTCGAGTAGCATTGATTTGTCAATGAGAATCACAGTAACTGTTCTGTAACCACCAGGAGGAGGAGCGGTTACACGAGATCGAAAGTATATTTCAACAACGGATTGTCTGGTTAAGTCAAAATGTTCCAATGAAAAGTAGTAGATGGGATATAGGTTTTTAAAATCTCAATGTGATATTTGCAGACCGGTATTTACATTATTATCGCGTCCCATAAATGATAGCAAACGATGATACGCGCATGCAATTTGGTTTTGTTCGTAATCAAGTAAAATATCCTCGGTTGGTTCCTGTTTACCGTTTACACTCAGTGAGACTTCATTAACACCAAATGTATAAAATATCATATGGCTGTGTTTTTGTGAACCCAATCGCGCCCTATCCTGTAACGCAACAAATATATGACGCGGCGCAGAAATACCTCGTTTTAATGCCAGTTGCAAGTAAATGTACCATTCTTATTACTCTCCACCATATCCGTGGTAGTTGTTAGCCAACTTAGTAATGATTTGCCGCCCCTACTCATAAGTGATAGTCATTTTAACTCTATGATGATTGATGGAGTCATAACTGGCATCCACAGTGTTAGTTTTGTTATATTCACATTGTCACGGTCATTAACCGGATTTACAGGATCTGCTGGAATCCTCCAGATTGCATCATTATCATCACCTTTTCGCACTAAGGCTACTGAATGCTTCGCTCCATAGATAACTTTTCTTACATTTTTGCAGAATCCAAATATATGATTTAGTGAAATCGCGCATGAGAATAATCTACGATCTCCTTTCAACATTGATACGCGTGTTGCAACCCCTAGGCTGTAATTAGGATTAGTATTTATAATCATATCTTCGATATTAACAGGAGCAGGAGGAAGAGCAGCAGCACCATCAGCAGGGGTACCACGATTCGTTGGTTGTTTTATATTATACTGGGCGGGTTCAGCGTGATCATTAATGTCCTTAGCGAACATGATAGATGGACCTACCTATCTTTTATAATCATCAGATAATCTTGCTAACCCCATTATTGATGTAGCAACATCAACATCAGACTCTGTGGATTCAATCTCCTTTCCATCAATCATGTATCTAGCGCTGTTAAATAGCGCCATGATACCATTATTAACAAAGCCGACTTTGGTACCAATTGGATATGGCGGATCATTAGCAGCACGATTATCTGTTACAATTTCTCCTTCTGATTCGATAAAAGCTTCAGAGAGTAGAAGGAATTTGCTGGTATCCTGGACTTGAAGTTCGATTCTTGATCGAAGATTCGGTTGTGTTACATTATAGGAAAAATATTGATAATTAAGTATTTAATCATCTTTGCGCACTGGGGCGTCCATATCAAACGCTGTGTCAGGGGACTGTTTGAACATATTATTATATATTTCTTGATCTAAATCGTGATCTCGCTCGCGATTTCAAGCCACTTCCCGCTATCATATGTGCAGTGATATTATCCTGGACGCTGTTCAGTGATGCTATTTTTGACCCACCGCGTTATTTATTATTTTACTAATACTTGCAGACATAATTTCCGTAGATGGTAGTGGCCCTAGTGAATTTGTCATTGGTTTCCTTCGCCGCCGAACTAACGCTACTAGTTTTTCTTTTTCCGCGGAAAAATGCTTTCCCGGCAACATCACCAACAGCGCTAATACCCTTATTACGAATAACATCAATAGCTTTCATTGATAATTGTTTTGCGATTGATGCTATTTTTGGAACCATTCTTGCAAATAACCCTGCAATGGTATTACCGAGATCATCTCCATAGTACGCTCTATAAACAGGCAATCGTGAGTTTACTACATAGACTATTGTTGGTTTTCTGTGGTTGTAGTATCATCTTATTTAAATCTTATTTATCTAATCGTAAAATCGTTTACGATTTTCATTGCTAGCAATTTCCAATCTTACGGATTTTCAACGAAGTCATCAAATTAATCACTATAGTAACCGCAGGATTGCGCATTAATGATCTCGATATTCATCAAAATCCATGATACCACCCTCAAATAGTCGTCTGCAGATATCAGCTGCCTCATTAATTACTTCCGGTGAGTTATTTCCGGCTCGTTTCCCTCCTACAAGATGTATCCCATTGAGGTTTTTCTTGCTTTTTTTGTCTTCGTGTTTGTCTCCGTGTTGGTGTTGGACGCTTTCTTTTTTGTTGTTTTTCTATTTCCCATTGTCGTTTTCTATTTGTTGCTTATTATAATCACTAATTCCCTATTTAAACAGTGTATACCCCAACTCCCCCTATATAAACGATAAATCCCCTTTTTTATTTTATACAACCCATCGAACCAGTCATTGCGTGATATTTTCTTATCTTTATAATCATCTTTTAAAAAATCCGTTTTTGAATGATAGCTTTTAACAGCAAAATCAACAAAAAGTTCATAATCCTTTTGTTTTGATAATGGAAATCGTTTTATTCCTGTTTTAGCCTCATTGGTAATTTTATCCACTAAAGAAACACCCTTTGTTTTACTAAGATCACCCTGTTGTTCTTCTTCGTCATTTGGTTGTTGTTTATCTCCAACTATCTGTTTTAACAACGGGATAATACTCTTTTTTCTATTATCTTCCTCAATAGTCTCTCCCAATATAACTCTTTCAGTAGTTGAAGTAATGGGTTTGAATAGCTGTTGAGTTTCTGCAGAAAAAAAAAATCACTTTGACGGTCTTGTCTCGTTTGGAGCATACTTCGAAGAGAATCACGAACTGGAATAAATTTCTTAATCGCATCTAATCGTTGTTGTGCTAATTTAGTTGTCATTGCCTCACCCACCATTATAAATTAATGTACGATCTAAATGTAGTGATCCGTAGATTGCTTCACCCCCCCCCCCCCCAATTTACTACATTACTACCGCGTAGTGATAAATCACCAGTGACAAACCATTGACAAATTGTCTATAGAATTTTGTTCTAGTTGAGTAAGCTCACATATCTGTCTATAGAATTGTTTTAGATGAGTAAGTGCACATACCTGTCTGTTTCAT
The DNA here is from genome assembly GCA_030141615.1 of Unio pictorum. Lineage (NCBI taxonomy): Eukaryota > Metazoa > Mollusca > Bivalvia > Unionida > Unionidae > Unio > Unio pictorum. The sequence continues at coordinate 10,157,644 of JARLTB010000057.1, forward strand.
ACCTTGTTTTATTCATGTATGTATTGTGTGTTTACTGTTGAGTCAATCGGGGGGGGGGGATTTTCATTTTGGCGGATAATCTCTTTTATTGTTTTAATTTTCGAATTAATTGTGCGTTGGATTTCATATTGCTGCCCCAATTCTTTTCTTATTTTTTTCGACAACAGTGAATAACGATACGAACTTAATGTTGTCGTTACAGAATTGAAGGGAGTCATAAATAGCGTGCTGAACTCGCTTGATAAAAAAGTACGATTTTGGCAACACGTATTATTACTTCCAGAATTATCATCAATATCTTTGAAAATCAGAAACCATCTGATCACAATTTAATTTATCTGACAATTGTAATCCTTGATTTTTTCAAATTTAAAATTTCGGTTATAATCTGGTTGCTATTTACAGAATTCATATATATAATAATATATTCTATTTATAATATATCTTTTTTTTAAAAATTGTCAATTTTTTGACCCGTTTTTTTGTATGAACTCCGATCGCAATAAGGTGTTATTCACATCTTATTGCGCCTAGAGATATATATGAAGGTTGTATATGATGATGAATAAAGTGTTATATACATATTTGATATTTAAGACAGCACAGCTTTTTCGGCTCCCAATTCGAGTGTTATGGCGAGTTTGTAAGGCACACATATATACAATGAATGATACATGAAATATAACAATGGATTATAGGATGACAATGACGGGGGCGATTCTACATTCAAACTGAAACCCCACAAAATCAACCCGGTTTGAATGCAAAAACACATTCACACCGTGTGTGACGGTGTGTGATATATGGTTGTTTCAGTTTGATGTTCGAAAGGCTTAAAGCCCCCAATTATATAGAAAAACCATCCAAATCGGTACCGTCGACAATAATGCCTGCCACGAGATTCGAACGTTGGGCCCCAGGACGAGATTCCATCTGTGTATACAATACATTAGTACTCGTATCTACAGGTATGTGCTTTTGAATACGACTTATGTGTATCAATCACAGTTATTCTTTTTATGTATCCACTTTGTTATTTTCGACAAATCCATTATTGTTGTTGCTGTGGTTTTTCTTTCCGTGTTAGGAAAGAATTTGGGTACATGTAGGGCAATCAAGGTTGTGTTGTTTCCACTCCCGTAGTGTATTTGGAATTTTATGAAATTGTCGATGTGTATAACGGTAATACTCATTGCGGTCGTGAATAATCAGACTGTGCCTAATATTTTAGCGCTCATTTGCTGTTAAAGTGTGTTATATCTTATCAGTTTGGGTCAAATTAGGATATAATGATGACAACAATAGATTGTCTTATGCGAAACTTTTCTACCCCATGAAACATTAAACCAACACAAAAAGCCATTCTCCCATTGAGATACGTGACTACAACAAAAGAGTTATCGTTGTTTCAAAACCACACACACAAGCCCACACGAGTTATTCCCCTTGATGTTACAAAACAGAATTCAGACGTATGTAAATTGAATTCTTTGTCCAGTTCTTTTAAAAATCTCTGACCGATATACCTGTTCTGCAACATATCGTACTGAGGCACTACAAATATCGAAATACCTACTGGCTTCATGTATCGATTGAAATACTCTTTCATTGTTATTTTTTGTATTAAATGATTTTATACTGTAAATGCATTTTGTGATGTTTTCCAGTCCCTCCTTGTTTTAAACTTTCACTTTGTGAAATAGCTTGTAGATTATCTAAAGAATTGTTCTTAGGATTGGAATCAATACGATCAAGAACAAAACCATCCGTGATAAATCAATTGTGATATTCATATATTATTCTGTGATTTAGACACATTTTCTCTCCAGCAGCAAACACCAAATACCCATACCATTGTCAGCACCAACTGGTTTTCTTCAGTCTGCGGTGTCTGACAATATCGACACGAGATGCTTCATATTTGGTAATCACGGGATATGATTGAACTTTTTGGTTCATTTATATACTATTATATTATTTCTCTAATTAATTATTTCGTTTAATTATCAATTGGGAATCTTTCAATATAGTCTTGAGGTGTTATTATGATTTTATCCTTGACAGAGTCAAGGACAGAGTCAGAGTCGGAATCTTTGATGGAGTACTTGATGAAATCTTTGATTCTCTTATCATAATAGCGCTTCAGCTCTCTGTATCGCTTACTACTACAATTGAGACACAACTGCGATTTACCACGCACACCTACCCCACATCTTATGCAAGATAGTGGACTTAAGATTCCATGACGTACGCTTTGTAAATGATATCCACAGAATTCATTTATGCATGATTTGTTTCAAGCGGTTACTGATCCTATCATAAGCCATTTGCAATGATTCATTATATAATAAATTTCTTAATTAAATACTTGTTTTAATTATATTATAGAGGAGTCCGAGAGATTATCGAAAATTATGCCTTGGAAATTGTTGAATTCAATCTCGATTTAGTCTACACTGACGTACCAAAGAGTGTAATAAGTGATAGGAGCATGATAAGTAGAATCCGTGATTGTTTTAATGAATTCAAATGCGATTGAGCATCTCACTGTTGGTCAACATTTCGAATTGATCGTATTGTTGAAGCTACCATAAACGACGAAAGAGCAGCAGTGATAATCTCGCATCTTGACAAGAAAAAGTAATTTTTTAGAGTTAAATTCATTATCCGCCCAGAAACGGGGAATTGGAATTAACGCGACAAATTTGAACCCATCTTAAAAAAAAGAGAACTGTCACTATGAGTCAGGATTCTAAACCAAGAATTCTGACTGGAATTGACAAACCCTATTACGAGATATCCTATCCTGTAACAGCAGTTGTTTATGGGATCTATCCGATAAATGATAAACCGAGTATTGAAAAACTAAAACCAATAAAATATTCGTCAAGGATAAATTGTGTAGCAGAACGAATAATAGAACACTTCACAAATGCGTTGTGTAGAAACAAATTGACGGATCTAAGACACAAAAAAATAAATGAATGGGGAAACAGTGAAAGAGAGCGGTGCAACAATTCAAGATATAATCAAATTAGAAACATCATTAAGATTCCCAATAACCGTAATGACGATAACTGGAAAGGAATTACACGAATAAAAATATAAATCAAAAGGAGCTCCAATAAAATTTATTGACCATAACGAACACGCGTGGACATCTGCGGTAACAATATTTCCGCAGAATAGAACCATAAAATATTACAGGGGAAATTTATTTGATTGTATTTACGAGTTAAGTAAAAAGTATCCTATGTCAGTGTGGTTACTTCACAGTTTTGAAGACGAAGAGGGTAAATTCTATCAATTTAAAAGGCCCAACGACTAACAATTATTAACAAACTGTTTTACAATACCATCAGTTGCAGCTCATTTCACGAGAACGAGAAATCTATGGAAACCAACACGCAGAATTTCTCTCAAGCTGCATCGAGTACAACCATGATGCATTATGGAATACAAAGTACGACCCTAAACGTATTATTTCGGTTGATATGGTTGCGTGTTATTAAGGGATGTTTTTTTTGGGTACGGAGAGTGCTCTGAGTATTTCAAAAGATTTGGACATCCCACACATGAGATGACCCGTGTTGTGATTAATGGACTACTGTCCGATTTTGATTTAACCTGATTCGCTCGTGTGGTATCATTTGAATTGGCTAAAGGACTTCGTCCGTGTTCTTATGCTCGGTTTGGTAGACACAACTCTGAAAAACACTGGATGCCAATAGCGTTATTACGGTATATGATTGATTCTAAAATGCTGATATCGCTGATTGTCAGTGAAGCAATTATATCATATCGAGCGCAGACTGAAGTCTGGTTACTTACAACCCGATAGTCTAGATAGTATGATCAGCGAAAACAAAACACAATTCCCCGATCTCGAAAAAGAATATATCGTGAAATGTTACAAAGTAATCTTTGAAGTTAGAAATAAAGACGCAAAAGATATCGGTAGAAAAATAATTGGTAAGTTCACACTAGGTGAAAAATACGACCATAAACGATATTCTTCGCGGTTGATTATAGATGACGCTGAATACGATTTTATAATCGCAGATGTAACATCTTGGGGTATATACGTCGATCGTAAATACTCTTTACGATCCTTTCCTTGAAACTCTTGATATATAGTTAATAGCATATATTTCGTTGAACGTTTTTATCATAATTCATAAGATGACCATCTTTACACTAGTTATATAGTATGAAATGACCAATATCAGACTAGCGCATCAGGACGTGCGCAAATGCATTACAAATTAGATTCAAGCATTCACGCTGAAAAATAACTCCCATTGCAAGTTTTCTATCGCAACTAACGTTTCAAAGGAGACCTTAATATATATATATATATATATATATATATATATATATATATATATATATATATATATATATATATATATATATATATATATATATATATATATATATATATATATATATATATATATATATATATATATATATATATATATATATATATATATATATATATTACTTCTGCCGGCTGAAACTCACCTGATCAAAATACCGATTATCTTTATCTATTGAAATACATCGATTCAAACTAGATTAAATGCATATCACTATATTTTCTCAATGTTGACCCGTTTAATGTAAATAAAGAGCCAGATATTGTAACACACATTTGTGTATCCCTGCTATCTGCACGTATACGCCTAATGATCATTATAAATGGGATTCTGATCTGAGTGAAGATCATGAAAAGAATAATTTGTCTGTGTCTGTAATAGTGTTAAGAAACACGTAATAAGAACAACAATTATTGCTTAACACAGATAAACCAACGTCATCACGCTTTACATACATACGAGCATTGCTGGAGGGTACAATAAGTAAAAAACGACACTGGTCATACTGTTGGGAATTCTTTTCAAAATAAACAATTACAGAAGTAGGTTCTATTTACAACCAATGAAAATAGGAGGAATGTATGATAATCCTTTATCTGTAGACCTGGTAACATATTGTAAAAAAGGATTAAATATACCACTGTACATACAAAACGAAGGACACATGATTGGGGTGCAGGGAGAAAATAACATTAAAACACGGAATTATTTATTATGATTTATGTTATTTCAATTGGTTATGGTTATCTGTGCAGAGGAATTAGAACATCAATGGGGGTAATATAGTTTCCTTGAAACTCTTGATATACAGTTAATAGCATATAGTTCGTTGAACGTTTTTATCATAATTCATAAGATGACCATCTTCACACTAGTTATATAGTATGAAATGACCAATATCAGACTAGCGCATGAGGACGTGCACGAATGCATTACAAATTAGATTCAAGCTTTCACGCTGAAAAATAACTCCCATTGGAAGTTTTCTATCACACCTAACGTTTCAAACGAGACATTAAAATATTGGCATATATATTACTTCTGCTGGCTGTAACTCACCTAATATCTTAACATTGTACAAATCAAGCTACAAAAGGTTACGACTATGGGATACAACATAGCGTCAAAGCCTACTTATATGCGGAGAGGTATCCACAGACGCGTTGTAGGGAGTTTAAAAACTAATTATGTGCAGGGAAGTATCCCCAGACGCGTTACACGATGATTCGTTTTAGAAAGTGTCAAATGTTGACCGTTAGAAATATGTAAATTTAGGAAAACAATTATCGCAACATATTAGGATTAGGTTTGTTAAGAATGATGCAAAGTGACTTCCTTACATGTGGTATGTCTGTGTATATACAGTAGCAACAAGGAGAGCGAATAGGACAACCTTATATAGAGGCGTCCATTTAGCAAACCAATGCTTCCTCCAAAATTGTAAAAAAAAAAAAGCTTCCTTTGGCGACGCAAGGTCGTTGTCGCACCCTCTCTGCTGCTATGAGGTTAAAAATCCTTTTAGGATTTCACAAACAGACTAATTTGTAAAACCTCACCTCGTAAATCAATCAGATTATTGGACTGGTCAGTGAGTTTAAAACTAATTCTCGTTAACGAATCATTATGATATCGCATATAGACATGGATTAGTTGGATCCTCAATTATTAAAAATCCGGGTGAAGCTGTTGTTTCAAATGAGTATACAATATATCCATGTTGTTCTTGATTCAATCTTTCAAGATTTATTTGATAACTTCCTTCGATAACATCTCATACTAAATTCAATGCAATCACTGAAAATATATTGACGTTTTGAGGAGCGATATGCCACCCGTATCTGTCTGGGTCATTATTATACTTGAGGATTGTTGTTTGTGGTTGTGCTTTTTTTCTATGCGTCGTGAATCCTTTTGAAACCATCAAATATGGCGTCATTGAGTTTTTTCTTTAACTCGGATACATTATACCCCGGTAATTTAAATGTTGGAATATCTTCTACACGTATAACATACTTCGCTACAAATTCTGTTCTCGTTATAGGATCATCATCTTCTGATACTTTTTGAATAATTTGTGTATCAAATACTTCCATGTCAAAGATAATTTTATTACACGTTTCTACGACGCTGATAAATTCGTCTCGGGTGAGAGTACCAAATTCGATAGATACCAACAAAAATCGCTATTCATTGCTGTAAAATTTTCAGTGATTTTATCTTGTCGAGTTATGTAATATCTATCAAGATGTCGTTTTATTATTATTGCGAAAAAAATCTAACTCGGTATACTCGGTTTACTCTCTATCATGTTTTACTTGATTATCAGGTTTTATCTTGCCAGTAATATAATCAGATTTTTTACGTTCGGGTGGTAAATCTTGTCGAGGTGGGATTTCAGGCTATCCTAGCACGGTTCTAATTGAGCTATTATAGATATCTACGACATATCCTTGTGAGTTTATCTCAATGGCAGATGATAACATCGGCTCGTGAACCGTTATAGCGATTTTCGGTGCTTTGTCCGTAATTGATTTTATTCTGCATTGTAATTAATTATTGATTTGTTCGATTTGGCATGAACCAGGTGGTAGCGAAACAACATTCCAATCTGGAGTACCATCGGGTTTATTTTTACTCGCAAGCACCAGGGAATTATTCGGTTGCTGACCACCAAATGATTTCGATCTAATATTTGGTCAACTATGGTATACTCGCAATTTTGATAACGCTATCTCCTTAACTGGAACCGCAGTAGGGAAATTCACACTGAATTCAGGATTCGTTGAGGTTATTTTTATCATGCTGATTTTCACAGGTGTGGTATTTTCTGCTTCGTTGAAGTAGTTCTTGCGATGTTGCCATTGTTATTATATTCGTATTGTTTTTTTTCTTCTGATTTTGACATCGTGGAATCATAAACACGTACCATCGCTGAAAACTCATTATCGGATATTAATGTGTCATTGAGTGACGACGATATCATCGAGGATAATTGTAACACAGCATGAAATTTAACTACGTAATTTTACAGTTTACGATGATTTTTTTTTTGTTATAATCGAAATAATTTCCGCGATTGTTGTCGCCGCGGATACACAAATTGGAACAGTTATCTGGGCAGACATTGTCACCGAGGAGAGTATAATACGGGCTCCGGTGATTACACCTGATACCGAGTACACGTAACATCAACTGCAGTGATTCTTCGTCGGTATTTTTTTTTTACTTGATACTCCTCAGTGAGTGTTTTTAATTTAGTTTGAAATTCTCTGACCTGATCATAGCGATACTGCTGTGATGACATTTTATTTATTACAACAGAATTCAATTTCGTTGCTTACTCAAATCCGCTACGAATTCCATATACCATGTTACTGAAACCCTAGCCAAATTATTCTCAGTGGATGTTATTGTGAATCGTTCAGTTGTTCCTTTGTCGATGTTCGTTGATATCATATTGTTGACCCCAGATAAACTCGTTGATGATATATTAAACTGAGTCGTTGATATTAGTGTTAATCGATAAATACCCTTGACGGCCGCGGTGATATCTAATTTGTTGTTTGTACGTGTCCATGCAAATGATCCGTGTTGGATCGCGTACACGATATTTATAATATTTTTTGTTCGTGAGGGATTTTTATTTTTTCACGTTTTTCTATCATCATTTTAATATCTTCTTGAACGACTCCTATTCTCCGATTAATAGCTTTTATTTCATCAAGCTTTGTGATAATATCAGCGAGATCTATTGTAACAAAATCGGGTTTCTAAGTTTTTTTGACCGAACAATTTATCAATGGAGTCATCGGTCCTGTTAAAGTTTTTACGAAACGTAGTAAATTGAGATACATGAGCGTCATACTCGGATCGCAACTTTTACAAATTATCCATTGAGGTTTTTATCTCCTTGAGTTTCGGTGTGGTCACCTGTTGATTTCCAAGGAAATCTAATAGAGTTTTGTCAATATTGTCAATTATATTTCTTAGTAATTCCAAAAACTGATCGAATTTAGTTATGTGGTCGTCGAATTCATTGCGTAGTTTTTTAATGGTTCTAAATTGTTAATTTTATCCTCAATTGTTGAAACAAGTACATCCGGTTTGAGTTTACCCTCCTTGGAAAACAACGCGATAGTATCTTCTACTGCGTAGTGTTGTTTAACTAAAATATCATCAAGAGAAAGATTACTCGTTTTCAATTTTCCCTGACGATCTTGAAATACGACTATTTCATTGGGATCAACACTTGCTAAGTTCAATATCTCAGCTATTTCATCTTCAAAACATTACTCGTTTTCAATATTCCCTCACGATCTTGAAATACGACTATTTCATTGGGATCAACACTTGCTAAGTTCAACATCTCAGCTATTTCGTCTTTAATTATTTTTTTTTACATCACTGGTTGCAAATATTTCCGCGGTCGGTTTTTCATACTTGATAAAGATCTCCCCCAAACACCAATCATGTTATTCTATATAATTTCTCTCTAAAAAGCGATTACTCGTATATTTGTGTACGGTTTTATGTTGTGGTGGTTTACCCGATGATTTAATAGTTCTATGCCGCATATTGGTGGGTCATTCATTTTTTGTGTTGGTAGCATAGAATACCGGATAGGAGTTTTTAAGTGGTTTATATAACGCGTAAATTCTTTAGGCGGCGCCAACCCATATGAATCGAAATAAACAATTGCACGCGGATCAATCGCGTATGCACCCCAGTTAGTTCCAGGTCAGCTGCTGTTATCGAGATTAATAATACCGGTTTCAACACTGTTTGGTTGTTGTGGTAATTGATCTCTCATAAATACACCTCTTAAGTTTTTTTATCGGTAGTTTTTAGCAGCATGGAGTAAATCAAAATTTGACACGGGAACTATTAGTAATAAACTGTTCCTAGTCTCAGGCCTTTTCCGCTGTACCATGACTACGGAGTTCCTGATAATCTTAAACCTTTTCATGATAGTTTCTTATTTTTGTATCCCTGTCCGGTAGCTTTATTTCTTGACATCCCTGCCGCTGTACCAACGGCTCTTGGCGCGTCGGCTGTTGCTACCGCTGGTAACGCAGTGAAAAGTGGGAATATACCAATTGATTTTATCATGTTCTTAATCGCTTCCGCAGAGAGAGTGATCTGATCTTTGATGCATCATTGAAGTGTTTTATCTGACGAGTCGTCAATTTTTTAATTTGACTAGGATTTAACGTTACACTAACAACACTATATGACATTTTATTAATAATTGTCTACATATTTTCCACTGAAGCATCAATTGCTTTCATTCGTCCACCAACACCTTCGAGTAGCATTGATTTGTCAATGAGAATCACAGTAACTGTTCTGTAACCACCAGGAGGAGGAGCGGTTACACGAGATCGAAAGTATATTTCAACAACGGATTGTCTGGTTAAGTCAAAATGTTCCAATGAAAAGTAGTAGATGGGATATAGGTTTTTAAAATCTCAATGTGATATTTGCAGACCGGTATTTACATTATTATGGCGTCCCATAAATGATAGCAAACGATGATACGCGCATGCAATTTGGTTTTGTTCGTAATCAAGTAAAATATCCTCGGTTGGTTCCTGTTTACCGTTTACACTCAGTGAGACTTCATTAACACCAAATGTATAAAATATCATATGGCTGTGTTTTTGTGAACCCAATCGCGCCCTATCCTGTAACGCAACAAATATATGACGCGGCGCAGAAATACCTCGTTTTAATGCCAGTTGCAAGTAAATGTACCATTCTTATTACTCTCCACCATATCCGTGGTAGTTGTTAGCCAACTTAGTAATGATTTGCCGCCCCTACTCATAAGTGATAGTCATTTTAACTCTATGATGATTGATGGAGTCATAACTGGCATCCACAGTGTTAGTTTTGTTATATTCACATTGTCACGGTCATTAACCGGATTTACAGGATCTGCTGGAATCCTCCAGATTGCATCATTATCATCACCTTTTCGCACTAAGGCTACTGAATGCTTCGCTCCATAGATAACTTTTCTTACATTTTTGCAGAATCCAAATATATGATTTAGTGAAATCCCGCATGAGAATAATCTACGATCTCCTTTCAACATTGATACGCGTGTTGCAACCCCTAGGCTGTAATTAGGATTAGTATTTATAATCATATCTTCGATATTAACAGGAGCAGGAGGAAGAGCAGCAGCACCATCAGCAGGGGTACCACGATTCGTTGGTTGTTTTATATTATACTGGGCGGGTTCAGCGTGATCATTAATGTCCTTAGCGAACATGATAGATGGACCTACCTATCTTTTATAATCATCAGAGTATCTTGCTAACCCCATTATTGATGTAGCAACATCAACATCAGACTCTGTGGATTCAATCTCCTTTCCATCAATCATGTATCTAGCGCTGTTAAATAGCGCCATGATACCATTATTAACAAAGCCGACTTTGGTACCAATTGGATATGGCGGATCATTAGCAGCACGATTATCTGTTACAATTTCTCCTTCTGATTCGATAAAAGCTTCAGAGAGTAGAAGGAATTTGCTGGTATCCTGGACTTGAAGTTCGATTCTTGATCGAAGATTCGGTTGTGTTACATTATAGGAAAAATATTGATAATTAAGTATTTAATCATCTTTGCGCACTGGGGCGTCCATATCAAACGCTGTGTCAGGGGACTGTTTGAACATATTATTATATATTTCTTGATCTAAATCGTGATCTCGCTCGCGATTTCAAGCCACTTCCCGCTATCATATGTGCAGTGATATTATCCTGGACGCTGTTCAGTGATGCTATTTTTGAACCACCGCGTTATTTATTATTTTACTAATACTTGCAGGCATAATTTCCGTAGTTGGTAGTGGCCCTAGTGAATTTGTCATTGGTTTCCTTCGCCGCCGAACTAACGCTACTAGTTTTTCTTTTTCCGCGGAAAAATGCTTTCCCGGCAACATCACCAACAGCGCTAATACCCTTATTACGAATAACATCAATAGCTTTCATTGATAATTGTTTTGCGATTGATGCTATTTTTGGAACCATTCTTGCAAATAACCCTGCAATGGTATTACCGAGACCATCTCCATAGTACGCTCTATAAACAGGCAATCGTGAGTTTACTACATAGACTATTGTTGGTTTTCTGTGGTTGTAGTATCATTTTATTTAAATCTTATTTATCTAATCGTAAAATCGTTTACGATTTTCATTGCTAGCAATTTCCAATCCTACGGATTTTCAACGAAGTCATCAAATTCATCACTATAGTAACCGCAGGATTGCGCATTAATGATCTCGATATTCATCAAAATCCATGATACCACCCTCAAATAGTCGTCTGCAGATATCAGCTGCCTCATTAATTACTTCCGGTGAGTTATTTCCGGCTCGTTTCCCTCCTACAAGATGTATCCCATTGAGGTTCTTCTTGCTTTTTTGTCTTCGTGATTGTCTCCGTGTTGGTGTTGGACGCTTTCTTTTTTGTTGTTTTTCTATTTCCCATTGTCGTTTTCTATTTGTTGCTTATTATAATCACTAATTCCCTATTTAAATAGTGTATACCCCAACTCCCCCTATATAAACGATAAATCCCCTTTTTTATTGTATACAACCCATCGAACCAGTCATTGCGTGATATTATCTTATCTTTATAATCATCTTTTAAAAAATCCGTTTTCGAATGATAGCTTTTAACAGCAAAATCAACAAAAAGTTCATAATCCTTTTGTTTTGATAATGGAAATCGTTTTATTCCTGTTTTAGCCTCATTGGTAATTTTATCCACTAAAGAAACACCCTTTGTTTTACTAAGATCACCCTGTTGTTCTTCTTCATCATTTGGTTGTTGTTTATCTCCAACTATCTGTTTTAACAACGGGATAATACCCTTTTTTCTATTATCTTCCTCAATAGTCTCTCCCAATATAACTCTTTCAGTAGTTGAAGTAATGGGTTTGAATAGCTGTTGAGTTTCTGCAGAAAAAAAAATCACTTTGACGGTCTTGTCTCGTTTGGAGCATACTTCGAAGAGAATCACGAACTGGAATAAATTTCTTAATCGCATCTAATCGTTGTTGTGCTAATTTAGTTGTCATTGCCTCACCCACCATTATAAATTAATGTACGATCTAAATGTAGTGATCCGTAGATTGCTTCACCCCACCCCCCCAATTTACTTCATTACTACCGCGTAGTGATAAATCACCAGTGACAAACCATTGACAAATTGTCTATAGAATTTTGTTCTAGTTGACTAAGCTCACATATCTGTCTATAGAATTGTTTTAGATGAGTAAGTGCACATACCTGTCTGTTTCATACCTTGTTTTATTCATGTATGTATTGTGTGTTTACTGTTGAGTCAATCAGGGGGGGGGATTTTCATTTTGGCGGATAATCTCTTTTATCGTTTTAATTTTCGAATTAATTGTGCGTTGGATTTCATATTGCTGCCCCAATTCTTTTCTTATTTTTTTCGACAACAGTGAATAACGATACGAACTTATTGTTGTCGTTACAGAATTGAAGGGAGTCATAAATAGCGTGCTGAACTCGCTTGATAAAAAAGTACGATTTTGGCAACACGTATTATTACTTCCAGAATTATCATCAATATCTTTGAAAATCAGAAACCATCTGATCACAATTTAATTTATCTGACAATTGTAGTCCTTGATCTTTTCAAACTTAAAATTTCGGTTATAATCTGGTTACTATTTACAGAATTCATATATATAATAATATATTCTATTTATAATATATCTTTTTTTTAAAAATTGTCAATTTTTTGACCCGTTTTTTTGTATGAACTCCGATCGCAATAAGGTGTTATTCACATCTTATTGCGCCTAGAGATATATATGAAGGTTGTATATGATGATGAATAAAGTGTTATATATATATTTGATATTTAAGACAGCACAGCTTTTTCAGCTCCCAATTCGAGTCTTATGGCGAGTTTGTAAGGCACACATATATACAAAGAATGATACATGAAATATAACAATGGATTATAGGATGACAATGACGGGGGCGATTCTACATTCAAACTGAAACCCCACAAAATCAACCCGGTTTGAATGCAAAAACACATTCACACCGCGTATGACGGTGTGTGATATATGGTTGTTTCAGTTTGATGTTCAAAAGGCTTAAAGCCCCCAATTATATAGAAAAACCATCCAAATCGGTACCGTCGACAATAATGCCTGCCACGAGATTCGAACGTTGGGCCCCAGGACGAGATTCCATCTGTGTATACAATACATTAGTACTCGTATCTACAGGTATGTGCTTTTGAATACGACTTATGTGTATCAATCACAGTTATTCTTTTTATGTATCCACTTTGTTATTTTCGACAAATCCATTATTGTTGTTGTTGTGGTTTTTCTTTCCGTGTTAGGAAAGAATTTGGGTACATGTAGGGCAATCAAGGTTGTGTTGTTTCCACTCCCGTAGTGTATTTGGAATTGTATGAAATTGTCGATGTGTATAACGGTAAGACTCATTGCGGTCGTGAATAATCAGACTGTGCCTAATATTTTAGCGCTCATTTGCTGTTAAAGTGTGTTAAATCTTATCAGTTTGGGTCAAATTAGGATATAATGATGACAACAATAGATTGTCTTATGCGGAACTTTTCTACCCCATGAAACATTAAACCAACACAAAAAAGCCATTCTCCCATTGAGATACGTGACTACAACAAAAGAGTTATCGTTGTTTCAAAACCACACACACAAGCCCACACGAGTTATTCCCCTTGATGTTACAAAACAGAATTCAGACGTATGTAAATTGAATTCTTTGTCCAGTTCTTTTGGAAATCTCTGACCGATATACCTGTTCTGCAACATATCGTACTGAGGCACTACAAATATCGAAATACCTCCTGGCTTCATGTATCTATTGAAATACTCTTTCATTGTTATTTTTGTATTAAATGATTTTATACTGTAAATGCATTTTTTGATGTTTTCCAGTCCCTCCTTGTTTTAAACTTTCATTTTGTGAAATAGCTTGTAGATTATCTAAAGAATTGTTCTTAGGATTGGAATCAATACGATCAAGAACAAAACCATCCGTGATAAATCAATTGTGATATTCATATATTATTCTGTGATTTAGACACATTTTCTCTCCAGCAGCAGACACCAAATACCCATACCATTGTCAGCACCAACTGGTTTTCTTCAGTCTGCGGTGTCTGACAATACCGACACGAGATGCTTCATATTTGGTAATCACGGGATATGATTGAACTTTTTGGTTCATTTATATACTATTATATTATTTCTCTAATTAATTATTTCGTTTAATTATCAATTGGGAATCTTTCAATATAGTCTTGAGGTGTTATTATGATTTTATCCTTGACAGAGTCAAGGACAGAGTCAGAGTCGGAATCTTTGATGGAGTCCTTGATGGAATCTTTGATTCTCTTATCATAATAGCGCTTCAGCTCTCTGTATCGCTTACTACTACAATTGAGACACAACTGCGATTTACCACGCACACCTACCCCACATCTTATGCAAGATAGTGGACTTAAGATTCCATGACGTACGCTTTGTAAATGATATCCACAGAATTCATTTCTGCATGATTTGTTTCAAACGGTTACTGATCCTATCATAAGCCATTTGCAATGATTCATTATATAATAAATTTCTTAATTAAATACTTGTTTTAATTATATTATAGAGGAGTCCGAGAGATTATCGAAAATTATGCCTTGGAAATTGTTGAATTCAATCTCGATTTAGTCTACACTGACGTACCAAAGAGTGTAATAAGTGATAGGAGCATGATAAGTAGAATCCGTGATTGTTTTAATGAATTCAAATGCGATTGAGCATCTCACCGTTGGTCAACATTTCGAATTGATCGTAGTGTTGAAGCTACCATAAACGACGAAAGAGCAGCAGTGATAATCTCGCATCTTGACAAGAAAAAGTAATTTTTTAGAGTTAAATTCATTATCCGCCCAGAAACGGGGAATTGGAATTAACGCGACAAATTTGAACCCATCTTAAAAAAAGAGAACTGTCACTATGAGTCAGGATTCTAAACCAAGAATTCTGACTGGAATTGACAAACCCTATTACGAGATATTCTATCCTGTAACAGCAGTTGTTTATGGGATCTATCCGATAAATGATAAACCGAGTATTGAAAAACTAAAACCAATAAAATATTCGTCAAGGATAAATTGTGTAGCAGAACGAATAATAGAACACTTCACAAATGCGTTGTGTAGAAACAAATTGACGGATCTAAGACACAAAAAAATAAATGAATGGGGAAACAGTGAAAGAGAGCGGTGCAACAATTCAAGATATAACCAAATTAGAAACATCATTAAGACTCCCAATAACCGTAATGACGATAACTGGAAAGGAATTACACGAATAAAAATATAAATCAAAAGGAGCTCCAATAAAAATTATTGACCATAACGAACACGCGTGGACATCTGCGGTAACAATATTTCCGCGGAATAGAACCATAAAATATTACAGGGGAAATTTATTTGATTTTATTTACGAGTTAAGTAAAAAGTATCCTATGTCAGTGTGGTTCCTTCACAGTTTTGAAGACGAAGGGGGTAAATTCTATCAATTTAAAAGGCCCAACGACTAACAATTATTAACAAACTGTTTTACAATACCATCAGTTGCAGCTCATTTCACGAGAACGAGAAATCTATGGAAACCAACACGCAGAATTTCTCTCAAGCTGCATCGAGTACAACCATGATGCATTATGGAATACAAAGTACGACCCTAAACGTATTATTTCGGTTGATATGGTTGCGTGTTATTAAGGGATGTTTTTTTTGGGGTACGGAGAGTGCTCTGAGTATTTCAAAAGATTTGGACATCCCACACATGAGATGACCCGTGTTGTGATTAATGGACTACTGTCCGATTTTGATTTAACCTGATTCGCTCGTGTGGTATCATTTGAATTGGCTAAAGGACTTCATCCGTGTTCTTATGCTCGGTTTGGTAGACACAACTCTGAAAAACACTGGATGCCAATAGCGTTATTACGGTATATGATTGATTCTAAAATGCTGATATCGCTGATTGTCAGTGAAGCAATTATATCATATCGAGCGCAGACTGAAGTCTGGTTACTTACAACCCGATAGTCTAGATAGTATGATCAGCGAAAACAAAACACAATTCCCCGATCTCGAAAAAGAATATATCGTGAAATGTTACAAAGTAATCTTTGAAGTTAGAAATAAAGACGCAAAAGATATCGGTAGAAAAATAATTGGTAAGTTCACACTAGGTGAAAAATACGACCATAAACGATATTCTTCGCGGTTGATTATAGATGACGTTGAATACGATTTTATAATCGCAGATGTAACATCTTGGGGTATATACGTCGATCGTAAATACTCTTTACGATCCTTTCCTTGAAACTCTTGATATATAGTTAATAGCATATATTTAGTTGAACGTTTTTATCATAATTCATAAGATGACCATCTTTACACTAGTTATATAGTATGAAATGACCAATATCAGACTAGCGCATCAGGACGTGCGCAAATGCATTACAAATTAGATTCAAGCATTCACGCTGAAAAATAACTCCCATTGCAAGTTTTCTATCGCAACTAACGTTTCAAAGGAGACCTTAATATATATATATATATATATATATATATATATATATATATATATATATATATATATATATATATATATATATATATATATATATATATATATATATATATATATATATATATATATATATATATATATATATATATATATATATATATATTACTTCTGCCGGCTGAAACTCACCTGATCAAAATACCGATTATCTTTATCTATTGAAATACATCGATTCAAACTAGATTAAATGCATATCACTATATTTTCTCAATGTTGACCCGTTTAATGTAAATAAAGAGACATATGCTGTAACACACATTTGTGTATCCCTGCTGTCTGCACGTATACCCACAGCGACCATTATAAATGGGATTCTGATCTGAGTGAAGATCATGAAAAGAATAATTTGTCTGTGTCTGTAATAGTGTTAAGAAACACGTAATAAGAACAACAATTATTGCTTAACACAGATAAACCAACGTCATCACGCTTTCATACATACTAGCATTGTTGGAGGGTACAATAAGTAAAAAACGACACTGGTCATACTGTTGGGCATTCTTTTCAAAATAAACAATTACAGAAGTAGGTTCTATTTACAACCAATGAAAATAGGAGGAATATATGATAATCCTTTATCTGTAGACCTGGTAACATATTGTAAAAAAGGATTAAATATACCACTGTACATACAAAACGAAGGACACATGATTGGGGTGCAGGGAGAAAATAACATTAAAACACGGAATTATTTATTATGATTTATGTTATTTCAATTGGTTATGGTTATCTGTGCAGAGGAATTAGAACATCAATGGGGGTAATATAGTTTCCTTGAAACTCTTGATATACAGTTAATAGCATATAGTTCGTTGAACGTTTTTATCATAATTCATAAGATGACCATCTTCACACTAGTTATATAGTATGAAATGACCAATATCAGACTAGCGCATGAGGACGTGCACGAATGCATTACAAATTAGATTCAAGCTTTCACGCTGAAAAATAACTCCCATTGGAAGTTTTCTATCGCACCTAACGTTTCAAACGAGACATTAAAATATTGGCATATATATTACTTCTGCTGGCTGTAACTCACCTAATATCTTAACATTGTACAAATCAAGCTACAAAAAGTAACAACAATGGGATACAACATAGCGTCAAAGCCTACTTATATGCGGAGAGGTATCCACAGACGCGTTGTAGGGAGTTTAAAAACTAATTATGTGCAGGGAAGTATCCCCAGACGCGTTACACGATGATTCGTTTTAGAAAGTGTCAAATGTTGACCGTTAGAAATATGTAAATTTAGGAAAACAATTATCGCAACATATTAGGATTAGGTTTGTTAAGAATGATGCAAAGTGACTTCCTTACATGTGGTATGTCTGTGTATATACAGTAGCAACAAGGAGGGCGAAAAGGACAACCTTATATAGAGGCGTCCATTTAGCAAACCAATGCTTCCTCCAAAATTGTAAAAAAAAAAAAAAAAGCTTCCTTTGGCGACGCAAGGTCGTTGTCACACCCTCTCTGCTGCTATGAGGTTAAAAATCCTTTTAGGATTTCACAAACAGACTAATTTGTAAAACCTCACCTCGTAAATCAATCAGATTATTGGACTGGTCAGTGAGTTTAAAACTAATTCTCGTTAACGAATCATTTTGATATCGCATATCGCATATAGACATGGATTAGTTGGATCCTAAATTATTAAAAATCCGGGTGAAGCTGTTGGTTCAAATGAGTATAAAATATATCCCTGTTCTTGATTCGATCTTTCAAGATTTATTTGATAACTTCCTTCGATAACATCACATACTAAATTCAATGCAATCACTGAAAATATATTGACGTTTTGAGGAGCGATATGCAGCCCGTATCTGTCTGGGTCATTATTATACTTGAGGATTGTTGTTTGTGGTTGTGCTTTTTTTCTATGCGTCGTGAATCCTTTTGAAACCATCAAATATGGCGTCATTGAGTTTTTTCTTTAACTCGGATACATTATACCCCGGTAATTTAAATGTTGGAATATCTTCTACACGTATATCATACCTCGCTACAAATTCTGTTCTCGTTATAGGATCATCATCTTCTGATACTTTTTGAATAATTTGTGTATCAAATACTTCCATGTCAAAGATAATTTTATTACACGTTTCTACGACGCTGATAAATTCGTCTCGGGTGAGAGTACCAAATTCGATAGATACCAACAACAACGAAAAATCGCTATTTATTGCTGTAAAATTTTCAGTGATTTTATCTTGTCGAGTTATGTAATATCTATCAAGATGTCGTTTTATTATTATTGCGAAAAAAATCTAACTCGGTATACTCGGTTTACTCTCTATCACGTTTTACTTGATTATCAGGTTCTATCTTGCCGGTAATATAATCAGATTTTTTTAAGTTCGGGTGGTAAATCTTGTCGAGGTGGGATTTCAGGCTATCCTAGCACGGTTCTAATTGAGCTATTATAGATATCTACGACATATCCTTGTGAGTTTATCTCAATGGCAGATGATAACATCGGCTCGTGAACCGTTATAGCGATTTTCGGTGCTTTGTCCGTAATTGATTTTATTCTGCATTGTAATTAATTATTGATTTGTTCGATTTGGTATGAACCAGATGGTAGCGAAACAACATTCCAATCTGGAGTACCATCGGGTTTATTTTTACTCGCAAGCACCAGGGAATTATTCGGTTGCTGACCACCAAATGATTTCGATCTAATATTTGGTCAACTATGGTATACTCGCAATTTTGATAACGCTATCTCCTTAACTGGAACCGCAGTAGGGAAATTCACACTGAATTCAGGATTCGTTGAGGTTATTTTTATCATGCTGATTTTCACAGGTGTGGTATTTTCTGCTATTCGTTGAAGTAGTTCTTGCAATGTTGCCATTGTTATTATATTCGTATTTTTTTTTTCTGATTTTGACTTCGTGGAATCATAAACACGTACCATCGCTGAAAATTCATTATCGGATATTAATGTGTCATTGAGTGACGACGATATCATCGAGGATAATTGTAACACAACATGAAATTTAACTACGTAATTTTACAGTTTACGATGATTTTTTTTTTTTGTTATAATCGAAATAATTTCCGCGATTGTTGTCGCCGCGGATATACAAATTGGAACAGTTATCTGGGCAGACATTGTCACCGAGGAGAGTATAATACCGGCTCCGGTGATTACACCTGATACCGAGTACACGGTAACATCAACTGCGGTGATTCTTCGTCGGTATTTTTTTATTTTTACTTGATACTCCTCAGTGAGTGTTTTTAATTTAGTTTGAAATTCTCTGACTTGATCATAGCGATACTGCTGTGATGACATTTTATTTATTACAACAGAATTCAATTTCGTTGCTTACTCAAATCCGCTACGAATTCCACATAACATGTTACTGAAACCCTAGCCAAATTATTCTCAGTGGATGTTATTGTGAATCGTTCAGTTGTTCCTTTGTCGATGTTCGTTGATATCATATTGTTGACCCCAGATAAACTCGTTGATGATATATTAAACTGAGTCGTTGATATTAGTGTTAATCGATAAATACCCTTGACGGCCGCGGTGATATCTAATTTGTTGTTTGTACGTGTCCATGCAAATGATCCGTGTTGGATCGCGTACACGATATTTATAATATTTTTTGTTCGTGAGGGATTTTTATTTTTTCACGTTTTTCTATCATCATTTTAATATCTTTGTGAACGACTCCTATTCTCCGATTAATAGCTTTTATTTCATCAAGTTTTGTGATAATATCAGCGAGATCTATTGTAACATCATCGGGTTTCTAAGTTTTTTTGACCGAACAATTTATCAATGGAGTCATCGGTCCTGTTAAAGTTTTTACGAAACGTAGTAAATTGAGATACATGAGCGTCATACTCGGATCGCAACTTTTACAAATTATCCATTGAGGTTTTTATCTCCTTGAGTTTCGGTGTGGTCACCTGTGGATTTCCAAGGAAATCTAATAGAGGTTTGTCAATATTGTCAATTATATTTCTTAGTAATTCAAAAAACTGATCGAATTTAGTTATGTGGTCGTCGAATTCATTGCGTAGTTTTTTAATGGTTCTAAATTGTTAATTTTATCCTCAATTGTTGAAACAAGTACATCCGGTTTGAGTTTACCCTCCTTGGAAAACAACGCGATAGTATCTTCTACTGCGTAGCTTTGTTTAACTAAAATATCATCAAGAGAAAGATTACTCGTTTTCAATTTTCCCTGACGATCTTGAAATACGACTATTTCATTGGGATCAACACTTGCTAAGTTCAATATCTCAGCTATTTCATCTTCAAAACATTACTCGTTTTCAATATTCCCTCACGATCTTGAAATACGACTATTTCATTGGGATCAACACTTGCTAAGTTCAACATCTCAGCTATTTCGTCTTTAATTATTTTTTTTTACATCACTGGTTGCAAATATTTCCGCGGTCGGTTTTTCATACTTGATAAAGATCTCCCCCAAACACCAATTATGTTATTTTATATAATTTCTCTCTAAAAAGCGATTACTCGTATATTTATGTACGGTTTTATGTTGTGGTGGTTTACCCGATGATTTAATAGTTCTATGCCGCATATTGGTGGGTCATTCATTTTCTGTGTTGGTAGCATAGAATACCGGATAGGAGTTTTTAAGTGGTTTATATAACGCGTAAATTCTCTAGGCGGCGCTAACCCATATGAATCGAAATAAACAATTGCACGCGGATCAATCGCGTATGCACCCCAGTTAGATCCAGGTCAGCTGCTGTTATCGAGATTAATAATACCGGTTTCAACACTGTTTGGTTGATGTGGTAATTTATCTCTCATAAATACACCTCTTAAGTTTTTTTATCGGTAGTTTTTAGCAGCATGGAGTAAATCAAAATTTGACACGGGAACTATTAGTAATAAACTGTTCCTAGTCTCAGGCCTTTTCCGCTGTACCATGAATACGGAGTTCCTGGTAATCTTAGACCTTTTCATGATAGTTTCTTATTTTTGTATCCCTGTCCGGTAGCTTTCTTTCTTGACATCCCTGCCGCTGTACCAACGGCTCCTGGCGCGGCGGCTGTTGCTACCGCTGGTAACGCAGCGAAAAGTGGGAATATACCAACTGATTTCATCATGTTCTTAATCGCTTCCGCAGAGAGAGTGATCTGATCTTTGATGCATCATTGAAGTGTTTTATCTGACGAGTCGTCAATTTTTTAATTTGACTAGGATTGAACGTTACACTAACAACACTATATGACATTTTATTAATAATTGTCTACACATTTTCCACTGAAGCATCAGTTGCTTTCATTCGTCCACCAACACCTTCGAGTAGCATTGATTTGTCAATGAGAATTACAGCAACTGCTCTGTAACCACCAGGAGGAGGAGCGGTTACACGAGATCGAAAGTATATTTCAACAACGGATTGTCTGGTTAAGTCAAAATGTTCCAATGAAAAGTAGTAGATGGGATATAGGTTTTTAAAATCCCAATGTGATATTTGCAGACCGGTATCTACATTATTATCGCGTCCCATAAATGATAGCAAACGATGATACGCGCATGCAATTTGGTTTTGTTCGTAATCAAGTAAAATATCCTCGGTTGGTTCCTGTTTACCGTTTACACTCAGTGAGACTTCATTAACACCAAATGTATAAAATATCATATGGCTGTGTGTTTGTGAACCCAATCGCGCCCTATCCTGTAACGCAACAAATATATGACGCGGCGCAGAAATACCTCGTTTTAATGCCAGTTGCAAGTAAATGTACCATTCTTATTACTCTCCACCATATCCGTGGTAGTTGTTAGCCAACTTAGTAATGATTTGCCGCCTGTACTCATAAGTGATAGTCATTTTAACTCTATGATGATTGATGGAGTCATAACTGGCATCTACAGTGTTAGTTTTGTTATATTCACATTGTCATGATCATTAACCGGGTTTACAGGATCTGCTGGAATCCTCCAGATTGCATCATTATCATCACCTTTTCGCACTAAGGCTACTGAATGCTTCGCTCCATAGATAACTTTTCTAATATTTTTGCAGAATCCAAATATATGATTTAGTAAAATCGCGCATGAGATAAATCTACGATCTCCTTTCAACATTGATACGCGTGTTGCAACCCCTAGGCTGTAATTAGGATTAGTATTTATAATCATATCTTCGATATTAGCGGGAGCAGGAGGAACAGCAGCAGCACCATCATCAGGAGTACCACGATTCGTTGGTTGTTTTATATTATACTGGTCGGGTTCAGCGTGATCATTAATGTCCTTAGCGAACATGATAGATGGACCTACCTATCTTTTATAATCATCAGAGTATCTTGCTAACCCCATTATTGATGTGGCAACATCAACATCAGACTCTGTGGATTCAATCTCCTTTCCATCAATCATGTATCTAGCGCTGTTAAATAGCGTCATGATACCATTATTAACAAAGCCGACTTTGGTACCAAGTGGATATGGCGGATCATTAGCAGCACGATTATCTGTTACAATTTCTCCTTCTGATTCGATAAAAGCTTCAGAGGGTAGAAGGAACTTGCTGGTATCCTGGACTTGAAGTTCGATTCTTGATCGAAGATACGGTTGTGTTACATTATAGGAAAAATATTGATAATTAAGTATTGAATCATCTTTGCGCACTGGGGCGTCCATATCAAACGCTGTGTCAGGGGACTGTTTGAACATATTATTATATATTTCTTGATCTAAATCGTGATCTCACTCGCGATTTCAAGCCACTTCCCGCTATCATATGTGCAGTGATATTATCCTGGACGCTGTTCAGTGATGCTATTTTTAACCCACCGCGTTATTTATTATTTTACTAATACTTGCAGGCATAATTTCCGTAGATGGTAGTGGCCCTAGTGACTTTGTCATTGGTTTCCTTAGCCGCCGAACTAACGCTACTAGTTTTTCTTTTTCCGCGGAAAAAATGCTTTCCCGGCAACAGCACCAACAGCGCTAATACCCTTATTACGAATAACATCAATAGCTTTCATTGATAATTGTTTTGCGATTGATGCTATTTTTGGAACCATTCTTGCAAATAACCCTGCAATGGTATTACCGAGACCATCTCCATAGTACGCTCTATAAACAGGCAATCGTGAGTTTACTACATAGACTATTGTTGGTTTTCTGTGGTTGTAGTATCATTTTATTTAAATCTTATTTATCTAATCGTAAAATCGTTTACGATTTTCATTGCTAGCAATTTCCAATCCTACGGATTTTCACCGAAGTCATCAAATTCATCACTATAGTAACCGCAGGATTTCGCATTGATGATCTCGATATTCATCAAAATCCATGATACCACCCTCAAATAGTAGTCTGCAGATATCAGCTGCCTCATTAATTTCTTCCGGTGAGTTATTTCCGGCTCGTTTCCCTCCTACAAGAACTTCTAATTGTGATATATCCCCGAGAATACTATTAGGACAACGCACTATACCACTACCTGAAAAATCCCTTTGATATCCACCTTCATCTTTTTCAGTTGTACCAGTTGCACCTTGCTCGCCAGATAATTCATCCAGTGACCTATCCATTCTTTCTAAATTATCGTCATCAAGTTATGTATCCCATTGAGGTTCTTCTTGCTTTTTTTGTCTTCGTGTTTGTCTCCGTGTTGGTGTTGGACGCTTTCTTTTTTGTTGTTTTTCTATTTCCCATTGTCGTTTTCTATTTGTTGCTTATTATAATCAATAATTCCCTATTTAAATAGTGTATACCCCAACTCCCCCTATATAAACGATAAATCCCCTTATTTATTTTATACAACCCATCGAACCAGTCATTGCGTGATATTATCTTATCTTTATAATCATCTTTTAAAAAATTCGTTTTTGAATGATAGCTTTTAACAGCAAAATCAACAAAAAGGTCATAATCCTTTTGTTTTGATAATGGAAATCGTTTTGTTCCTGTTTTAGCCTCATTGGTAATTTTATCCACTAAAGAAACACCCTTTGTTTTACTAGCATCACCCTGTTGTTCTTCTTCATCATTTGGTTGTTGTTTATCTCCAACTATCTGTTTTAACAACGGGATAATACCCTTTTTTCTATTATCTTCCTCATTAGTCTCTCCCAATATAACTCTTTCAGTAGTTGAAGTAATGGGCTTGAATAGCTGTTGCGTTTCTGCAGAAAAAAAAAATCACTTTGACGGTCTTGTCTCGTTTGGAGCATACCTCGAAGAGAATCACGAACTGGAATCAATTTCTTAATCGCATCTAATCGTTGTTGTGCTAATTTAGTTGTCATTGCCTCACCCACCATTATAAATTAATGTACGATCTAAATGTAGTGATCCGTAGATTGCTTCACCCCACCCCAATTTACTACATTACTACCGCGTAGTGATAAATCACCAGTGACAAACCATTGACAAATTGTCTATAGAATTTTGTTCTAGTTGAGTAAGCTCACATATCTGTCTATAGAATTCTTTTAGATGAGTAAGTGCACATACCTGTCTGTTTCATACCTTGTTTTATTCATGTATGTATTGTGTGTTTACTGTTGAGTCAATCGGGGGGGGGATTTTCATTTTGGCGGATAATCTCTTTTATTGTTTTAATTTTCGAATTAATTGTGCGTTGGATTACATATTGCTGCCCCAATTCTTTTCTTATTTTTTTCGACAACAGTGAATAACGGGACGAACTTATTGATGTCGTTACAGAATTGAAGGGAGTCATAAATAGCGTGCTGAACTCGCTTGATAAAAAAGTACGATTTTGGCAACACGTATTATTACTTCCAGAATTATCATCAATATCTTTGAAAATCAGAAACCATCTGATCACAATTTAATTTATCTGACAATTGTAATCCTTGATTTTTTTCAAATTTAAAATTTCGGTTATAATCTGGTTACTATTTACAGAATTCATATATATAATAATATATATTTATAATATATCTTTTCTTCAAAATTGTCAATTTTTTTACCCTTTTTATTGTATGAACTCCGATCGCAACAAGGTGTTATTCACATCTTATTGCTCCTAGAGATATATATGAAGGTTGTATATGATGATGAATAAGGTATTATATACATATTTGATATTTAAGACAGCACAGCTTTTTCAGCTCCCAATTCGGGTGTTATGGCGAGTTTGTAAGGCACACATATATACAATGAATGATACATGAAATATAACAATAGATTATAGGATGACAATGACGGGGGCGATTCTACATTCAAACTGAAACCCCACAAAATCAACCCGGTTTGAATGCAAAAACACATTCACACCGCGTGTGACGGTGTGTGATATATGGTTGTTTCAGTTTGAAGTTCGAAAGGCTTAAAGCCCCCAATTATATAGATAAACCATCCAAATCGGTACCGTAGACAATAATGCCTGCCACGAGATTCGAACGTTGGTCCCCAGGACGACATTCCATCTGTGTATACAATACATTAGTACTCGTATCTACAGGTATGTGCTTTTGAATACGACTTATGTGTATCAATCACAGTTATTCTTTTTTTGTATCCACTTTGTTATTTTCGACAAATCTATTATTGTTGTTGTTGTGGTTTTTCTTTCCGTGTTAGGAAAGAATTTGGGTACATGTAGGGCAATCAAGGTTGTGTTGTTTCCACTCCCGTAGTGTATTTGGAATTTTATGAAATTGTCGATGTGTATAACGGTAATACTCATTGCGGTCGTGAATAATCAGACTGTGCCTAATATTTTAGCGCTCATTTTCTGTTAAAGTGTGTTAAATCTTATCAGTTTGGGTCAAATTAAGATATAATGATGACAACAATAGATTGTCTTATGCGGAACTTTTCTACCCCAAGAAACATTAAACCAACACAAAAAAGCCATTCTCTCATTGAGATACGTGACTACAACAAAAGAGTTATCGTTGTTTCAAAACCACACACACAAGCCCACACGAGTTATTCCCCTTGATGTTACAAAACAGAATTCAGACGTATTGTTACGTGCTTAGGCTCGAATTATAAGCAGCAGAAGGAGTGAAAACTAACAAGCTTGTATAACTTTAACAATGAATTTCTTAAGTACAATCATTTTCATAAAATAAATAAACTTACAGTTTTAGAGAATCAAATCCAACATTAATCCAATATAGAATTCACAAAAATAATCCACTAATGGAATTGTAAGAGTCCTGATAAATAAATGTTCTAATAGTTCCAGGTTCGAATCTTGACAATATAATCCAAAATGGCTGACAATGTCACGTGATGCAGTTCTTGTTTCGTTGTTCTTTTTTTGTTATCATCCAAATGAAAATCATAAACATATGTCCTTTTCCAGATAAATAGAATAATTCTTCTTTTCCAACGAATTGACACAAAGTTCAGAATAAAATAATAAAATTTAACACTCAAACATGAAATACACACAACTAATATCTTTAAGCCCAAAATTCTACTAAAGCTAGGCTCCAAAACACATCTATATATATATGTAATTCCCTCGTAAACAAGAGGAATCATGTGATTCTGGAACGTCACAGAAAGAAGCTACCTTCTCCAAGTCACGTAATAATGGAATATTCTAGAAGGAAATCATTCCATTCCCACCCTCAATAAAAGTGTTGTCCTTGAGATTGACCAATAGTTTTAGAGGCTTGTTGACAATGTCTAAAGCAAGGTCAGGATTTAGGTCAAACAAGCCAAGGTCAAAACTTGTTTACAATCTAAGTCAGCCTATTTACAGTTAAAGTGATTAAGCTGAACTTTCTAGAACAATTTCCTAATTAATGGATATTAAACCCTAAATGATAAATTTGGATTTAACAATTAAAAAATAAATAATTTAAATCCAATAGCCGTAACAGTATGTAAATTAAATTCTTTGTCCAGTTCTTTTGGAAATCTCTGACCGATATACCTGTTCTGCAACATATCGTACTGAGGCACTACAAATATCGAAATACCTCCTGGCTTCATGTATCGATTGAAATACTCTTTCCTTGTTATTTTTTGTATTAAATTATTTTATACTGTTTGCATTTTTTCATGTTTTCCAGTCCCTCCTTGTTTTAAACTTTCACTTTGTGAAATAGCTTGTAGATTATCTAAAGAATTGTTCTTATGATTGGAATCAATACGATCAAGAACAAAACCATCCGAGATAAATCCATTGTGATATTCATATATTATTCTGTGATTTAGACACATTTTCTCTCCAGCAGCAAACACCAAATACCCATACCATTGTCAGCACCAACTGGTTTTCTTCAGTCTGCGGTGTCTGACAATACCGACACGAGATGCTTCATATTTGGTAATCACGGGATATGATTGAACTTCTTGGTTCATTTATATACTATTATATTATTTCTCTAATTAATTATTTCGTTTAATTATCAATTGGGAATCTTTCAATATAGTCTTGAGGTGTTATTATGATTTTATCCTTGACAGAGTCAAGGACAGAGTCAGAGTCGGAATCTTTGATGGAGTCCTTGATGGAATCTTTGATTCTCTTATCATAATAGCGCTTCAGCTCTCTGTATCGCTTACTACTACAATTGAGACACAACTGCGATTTACCACGCACACCTACCCCACATCGTATGCAAGATAGTGGACTTAAGATTCCACGACGTACGCTTTGTAAATGATATCCACAGAATTCATTTCTGCATGATTTGTTTCAAGCGGTTACTGATCCTATCATAAGCCATTTGCAATGATTCATTATATAATAAATTTCTTAATTAAATACTTGTTTTAATTATATTATAGAGGAGTTCGAGAGATTATCGAAAATTATGCCTTGGAAATTGTTGAATTCAATCTCGATTTAGTCTACACTGACGTACCAAAGAGTGTAATAAGTGATAGGAGCATGATAAGTAGAATCCGTGATTGTTTTAATGAATTCAAATGCGATGGAGCATCTCACCGTTGGTCAACATTTCGAATTGATCGTAGTGTTGAAGCTTCCATAAACGACGAAAGAGCAGCAGTGATAATCTCGCATCTTGACAAGAAAAAGTAATTTTGTAGAGTTAAATTCATTATCCGCCCAGAAACGGAGAATTGGAATTAACGCGACAAATTTGAACCCATCTTAAAAAAGAGTACTGTCACTATGAGTCAGGATTCTAAACCAAGAATTCTGACTGGAATTGACAAACCCTATTACGAGATATCCTATCCTGTAACAGCAGTTGGTTATGGGATCTATCCGATAAATGATAAACCGAGTATTGAAAAACTAAAACCAATAAAATATTCGTCAAGGATAAATTGTGTAGCAGAACGAATAATAGAACACTTCACAAATGCGTTGTGTAGAAACAAATTGACGGATCTAAGACACAAAAAAATAAACGAATGGGGAAACAGTGAAAGAGAGCGGTGCAACAATTCAAGATATAATCAAATTAGAAACATCATTAAGATTCCCAATAACCGTAATGACGATAACTGGAAAGGAATTACACGAATCAAAATATAAATCAAAAGGAGCTCCAATAAAAATTATTGACCATAACGAACACGCGTGGACATCTGCGGTAACAATATTTCCGCGGAATATAACCATAAAATATTACAGGGGAAATTTATTTGATTTTATTTACGAGTTAAGTAAAAAGTATCCTATGTCAGTGTGGTTACTTCACAGTTTTGAAGACGAAGAGGGTAAATTCTATCAATTTAAAAGGCCCAACGACCAACAATTATTAACAAACTGTTTTACAATACCATCAGTTGCAGCTCATTTCACGAGAACGAGAAATCTATGGAAATCAACACGCAGAATTTCTCTCAGATATCAAATCAAGCTGCATCGAGTACAACCATGATGCATTATGGAATACAAAGTACGACCCTAAACGTATTATTTCGGTTGATATGGTTGCGTGTTATTAAGGAAGTTTTTTTGGGTACGGAGAATGCTCTGAGTATTTCAAAAGATTTGGACATCCCACACATGAGATGACCCGTGTTGTAATTAATGGACTACTGTCCGATTTTGATTTAACCTGATTCGCTCGTGTGGTATCATTTGAATTGGCTGAAGGACTTCGTCCGTGTTCTTATGTTCGGTTTGGTAGACACAACTCTGAAAAACACTGGATGCCAATAGCGTTATTACGGTATATGATTGATTCTAAAATGCTGATATCGCTGATTGTCAGTGAAGCAATTATATCATATCGAGCGCAGACTGAAGTCTGGTAACTTACAACCCGATAGTCTAGATAGTATGATCAGCGAAAACAAAACACAATTCCCCGATCTCGAAAAAGAATATATCGTGAAATATTACAAAGTAATCTTTGAAGTTAGAAATAAAGACGCAAAAGATATCGGTAGAAAAATAATTGGTAAATTCACACTAGGTGAAAAATACGACCATAAACGATATTCTTCGCGGTTGATTATAGATGACGCTGAATACGATTTTATAATCGCAGATGTAACATCTAGGGGTATATACGTCGATCGTAAAGACGCTTTCTTATCAGATGGAACCAAATAGGGTACAATTATTACTTACTTAGATGGAGAAAATCCTCAATACGTTCATCTAAGGTCGTATTTGCTGGCTTATGCTTCCATTAATTTACTTTCGATGATAAATAGATTTCCTCACACCGCAGTTAGAGTAGCCACTGATTCATTTTATATAGACGTAAAATATAAAGAAGCAGTGGCTGAATTCACTAATTTAGACAAGAGCTGGGGATCATGGAGAATTAAAAAAAATACTGCGTGATTACTCTAAATCAGCTGTTAAAATTGAAAATAATTACTTGAAAAATAATCAGATATCAGAATTATCTTATGCACCGTCGTGTTCCGATCCAATACTGATTTATAAAACCAGTTATTTTAACGGCTGTGGTGGGTCAAGGAAGACGACTCGTGCGATTGAATTATTTCGAGGGAAATCAAACATGATTGTGCTAACACCAACACACAGACTTGCAAGAGAGATGAAACAACGAGGAATTAATGCTTGCACTTATCACAGTTTTTTTCGATGGAAAGGTGACGAATGGACTCCTGATCGCATGGGCGAGAAATTTATTGTTTCGGATGAGATATGCACGGTGTCGTTTCTCGAGTGGTTATTGCTAGCGAATACAAAGGTGATAATGTGTGGCGATTATAGTCAACCACCACCATTTGCCAGTTTGTCTCCACATGATTGGTTAAAGAATTTTGTAGACTATTATGAAGAAATTAATACCGATCATAGAGCACTTGATGAACAATTGCGCGAATTCAAAAAACTAATCAGATTACAACCGGCTACAATCCAATGTGATATTCCTGGACAAAGTGAAAAGCAGATTTTAGTGTTAAACGATATTGTGTTAGTTGATATCAATGTCGTCGAAGATGCATTGCGTGCTGATAAATATCCATGGAAGTTAGGATACGCAGCGACGATACATTCTTCGCAGGGATTGACTATATCCGATACAATTGTTTGGATCATAGATAATCACATCGAGTGGTCGAATTTACTTTATCTTGCGGTGTCCAGAGTACGAAGAATAAATCAACTTGGAAGAGTTGTTTTAGACTATAATGACACTACAAAAAGTGATATTGTCAGCGGTGGTATAATCAGAAAAAGAAATCAGGTTACAAACAACAGGACAAAACAAATAACAGAAAATTTGACATTAATGCCGAATTAATAATCACACTGAACAGCAGAATAATCACTGCGCGAGTTGCAATTGCATATTGCATTGATGCTGGTCGGATAAAGACCCCAGCCAATTTACCGTAGACACAAAAAATAGCAGTATTGGTCATACCAGAGATAATGTGATGCAGACGTGTCTTGAGTGCACAGACGAAGAGGTGCTAGTTAAGACCACGCGGCAGTTAATGATTATATTCGGGTATCACTTACAGTTGTTCACGAGTAAATCCTCGCTGAGGAGCAGTTGAATCCATCCTACAGACTGGCGGTCTACCCGTAGATCGTGTTAAAATAGATATTGTATGTTCATTAACACTCCAAATAGGATCAGTAGCTCTTTTTTGCCACCTTCGAGCTCTCCTGGTTCATATAAATATCTAATAGTGACATTGCCGAGTATTCGTTGTTTTGAAAACTCACTTTGCAGTTTTACGGGTATATACTTTTTTTTAATCGCGGTGTTAGGTTTTATATTGATTGTTCGAGTAATCTCATTATTCAGCATGGTAATTACGCCTGATAATCTCTTGACCAATTCGCACGATCGTTTATCCTGAATAAACTCCTTCGCGTATTGATATCCAAATAACCGCTCAGCAAGTGTCCGATTAAATCGTTCAAGAATTGCCTGATCGCGATGTAATGCAGTATGTCCTCGTCTGATGGTGACATTATGATGCTTCATTGTTGATAACACTACACCTTGAAATTCCTTGCCAGGGTCAACTTGTAATAGACCTGGCTAGTGCAGACAACCTCGTCAATAAATCCTTTCAAACGCAGAATCCACTTCAGTTGATGATTTTGTCTTTAGCGGTTCTGCTTCTTTGTATCGACTCGCAACATCAACTACGGTTAGCGCATACTTGTAAAAACATCATGCGGTAGAAATAATATATCAGCCTGATGAACCTCATTAGGGACGCCGACATCAAAATGTGAGTAGTTAATTTGTTTAGGCGGTGGTAGATAAATTTGCCATATCGCCTGTTTCGATAACCAATATGCTGATGTATTGTTCACCTTTGCGAGTTTACCGATTGCTAATTTAACCCTCCAGTATCGTCTTGGGGAATAACAAATAGATTCCATGATGTTATTAATTACCAGCACCCAACATTAATTTACTTTTCATCGCCGATTTTATCAACCATGAAGCCAATTTTTCTTTGAAGGGTTTATCAGTGATAAAATTCAACGCGTGAATCAATTTTACACCTGCGATAAGTCTGTTTTGCAGATTACTGCTTTTATAAGCAACATAATGAGGATGACGCGCCTTGTCAATAGCGTTTATTGGATATTCACCAGGTTAAGGTTGGTTTTGATTATAGAGTCATATGTCAAGTCTTTTCCCGGGTCCACAATAACTATATCCTGGAAGGTGTTTTTCTCCCGAATAATTTGCCCAAATAGTGTTCTTGGTAATTTTACTAACTTGGTTCCAATATCACCTCCTCGTTTTGTTTTAAATCACCTGCAGATTTCATTCAAACAAATCTAAAATTGTTTGTACCACATTGTACAAACTTACCAGCAAGTGCTCATCTGCTACTTTTAGTTGTAATCGTCGTCAAGTCCTTTGTGCTAGTACGTGACCTACATTTCACACAATATAGATCCATAATAAACGATAAATTTGCATGATCCGAGATCAAGACATTGTATCTGACTTGATAAAATATTCGGTTGAAACCCTAAAAGGATTTTCGTTGTGAAAAAGATTTTTAACCCCATAGCAGCAGGGAGGGTGCGAAAACAAACTTGAGTCCCCAAAGGAAACTTTTTATTACGATTTTGGAGGAAGCCTTGGTTTGATAAATAGACGCTTTTTTACAATTTTGGAGGAAGCCTTGGTTTGCCAAATGGACGCCGCTATAAAAGGTTGTCCGATTCGCCCTCTCTGCTGCTACAGTAAATGCCGTTTTGAAGTTCTTTAGATAATACTGTCTATATTCATCTGTATAAATCTGCTACTTCTTTCATAGTATGGTATATACCGTTTATAGATCAATCAATTGTTGGAAGAATTGTCTAAAACCTTGACAATATTTTAAACACACCAATGGTCTAGAAAAGTGGTAACATCATCCCAAGGTTGGTAGTATTTCCTTTTCAAACTTATCTTGAAATACATTTTCCCTGAATATCAAGAATTATGTATTTCTTGCACATGGACGTAGATATATTTATCAGACAGGTGAACGGTGTTTGGGTCGTGGACACAAGGTAAGATTTAGATTATAATGGATGAGTAGTTCGATCCAATACAGAGAGACAGACATACAGACAGACAGATAGAGAGACAGACAGACAGACAGACAGAGAGACAGACAGACAGAGAGACAGATAGACAGAGAGAGGAGAGAGTCGTTCTCAAAATTACATGCATCGCCATGTGTTGTACTAACAATTTGACATTTCAGAATGATGAAATGGTGGTTATTAGATATTAGTACGAAACTAAAGAACTTTGTTTATTTGAAAATAAATCAAGTCCCAGCCACACATGTAATATGTAATGTGTAAACGTGACGTTGTACCTATTGTCTATAAGACGTTGTATAAATGCATTGTATTGTTCAATAAATAAAAGAATTACATAATAATAGCTCATATACGGACACGCATCGTCGCCTACCGATGTTACATGTATGGTATCAACCTGTTCCTTCTTGTCTGTCGGTCTCTGAGAGATTGAAATAATTAAACCCTAAAGAAAATAATCGACACATAACCAGAGCAAATTTGTCATGACCTTCAGAATTTGCATCCAACGAATCCTATATAATAGCTCGCTTTTAGTGGAAAAACAAGTCAGTATGTCCACATACGCAACGACAGTCATTGGGACGAAAATGACGAGAAGTGTATTTGCGTTAGTCTTTGTACTCCTGAATTATGTTCACTCAGGTACGAATATATGATATGTGATTCCTTTATATTTTGTAATTTTCAGAACCTATTTAATTTTCCAGACTTTGGAAAATTTCGATTACTGCAAATCCTCCGAACATCACTATTCAAACCGATAATAACCATTTTTAGAGGAAGTACTATGTTTGTTACTTCTAACTTTAGGCTAGGTAAGCTTTCCCTTTCCTTTAATATATAAATTTATTTTTTTTGGAAATGCCTACTGGAAAGACATTCACATGTAGTGTACTATTCTGACTAATATAATAATATAAAGTAGTTTTAGTAATTTGATGTTAGTAATCGTTGTAGACACATTCGATGAACGTTACAAATTATAGTTCTCATGTTTAGGTGTACTTTGTATGATAAAGTGAAGAAGATATTATCTTAGTGTTCGAAGAATTGTTCCAAACATTATACTACAAACGATGGTATATTCGGACAGCCGTCAGGTGAACTGCAGAACGTATCAGATGAAAAGTTCTTCAGAATTACCATAAAGATGATACAAGATAAACTGTAAGAAAGCTATTATAATAGATACAAGATAATTTGTAATATCTTTCATAATCAGCATATAAAACACAAGAATGGTACCACCTGTAAACTCAATCAGTTTGTGTACATATAGGTGTTGGAAACCTTTTAAATTTTCGATCGTCACATAATAGTATTCTAGGTGACATTTTGTGGCAAAATAAATGAAAGGAAGTCCGAACGTACGGGTTTAATCCAAAAGTAATTGAATTTGTTCGATTACTGTTATATTTTATGTTATGAACATATTACACCCTTAAATATTGCTTAGGTTATTAAAATTGTGTTCAAGCTGCAACGGATCTTCACATGTGTTTACGTATTTAGTTATTCTTAGTTCAGTTATTGGGAAAAATAGGATAGGCGAAATACTCTATGCTTTTCGTTTGTTCGATTGCTTGTTGGCTGACCTTTGTATTCTCAAAAAAGATCTAATCTCCCTTTTTCCAGCACCTTCACTCTCCGAAATAGTCTGGTTGAAAGACGTGACCACAAGAGATCAGGCCAACACACGTTCATTCGAAGACAATCAGCTTCCAGATCAGTTGACATTTCATCTTAAGCGACGGTCAGGAGCTCTGACCTTAACGTTAAAGAGGAATTATGATATAGACCCAAATGCTGACATCTACGTTGTCCAAGAGATGAAAAATGGCCGACCTATTGTGACAAAAACAAACGTTTCGGAAAAGGAGGTAATCCTTTCGCCTGTTATAAATATAAATATAAAATTCCAAATCATTTTGGATAGAGACAAATTTATTGTAAATGCCAATAATTCAGGGAATCATTAATTTCCATTCAATATAATTTATTCTTATTGTTTCTTTTTTTGTAAGTTCAAGAGTACATTTGTTGTTTTCCATTATCAGTGTTACATTGTATATTGCCATGTTTGTCATTAACGTGGAAGCGGTATACACTCGAAAATTTACAATGTTAATTACATGTCTACTTGATGTCAATCTCTTGCATGTTGCATCAATATTTTAGCTGAGTTTTTCCAGTTATCAGACGGCAATGTGATGATGTTTTCTACCCCTTACATCAATTGAATGTAAATATATTTTCTGTGTGTTAACCAAGTGTTCGCTATACAAATCAATGAGGAATATCTTCATGTGTTGCATAGTTTGAAACACATCATATCAGGAAAACAATGACCTTAATAAATTCAAACAAAAGTTAATGGTACTGAAGTTGAAAAGAGTGTGTTATCTCTATGTATATCTTAGCAATAGGTACCAAAGAACATACTGCAAATAGATCAAGGGCATCACTGTAGGCAAATTATAATTATTAAATAACAGACTGCACAATTCTGATGGAATATCAAAGTGAAAGATCACAGCAAATACTGATCTCCAAAAAGATGCATACAAAGCCAAAAAAAACAAGTAACAAGCACGGTAAAAGACAGTATTGGTGTTATGATAATTCTTTATTCACGATGTAAAAAATTGTTTCCTTTCTTTTTAATGCAACATGATTCAAAATTACGTTTTTCTTTTACAAAAAAGTTGTAAAAGAAAAACCAACGAAGTAGAGTAAAGCTTGAAAGGATTGAAAGAAATGTCAAAGACGGTGAAATCTTAGCTCATGTAACCATCAGACTAAAATTATACGCTTGATAATATTGTGCTCGCATATAGATTGTAACCATATTGTTACTTTTGTGACACATTGTCTTCATTTTATGTCCCTAAATTGTATTTTGTTATCCATAATTAACAGTTTAAGCCTAGCACTTGAATTTGGAAGTATGTGTTTCGAACGATTCTACATATTTTCATCACAATGTAAATTGACAACAGAAAGATACAGTCACCATGAACAATGTATTCCAGTGCTCTAAAAAACGCTTACATTTGCAATTATATCTTCCTCTATATCGTAACCTTGCTGTATATTTGTTGCTTTTAACAGTGTCCGCTACTGTTGAAACAGACCGAATCAGTTTTGTATGTAATGCCAATGAGATATGATATTACTTCGATGAAGCCATGAAGTATTGTCCTCTGTTAGAAATGACTATTTTGATGGAGTAAGAATACTCGTTTTATTTTCTATTTCTAGAAACAAATGGAATTTTAGAATGTTCTTGATAATTATATAGATATTTTCTTCCAAAGCTAAGAGTGAATGTGTTTCATCGTTTGGTAAAAAGGTGGGCAATGTCGATATGAGGGGTTAAAATATATCGTGTTTGGCACAATAGTATGAAACATGTCCAGCATTTTCTTAGTGAAAGAATTTTTTTTCCATTATATACCAATCATACACCAGAATAGAAGTGTATAAGAATATCCACTCTCCAAAACTCATTACTCCACCAGTTCAGGTAAATTAATCTCAATCTCATACGCTGCTCATGTAAATGTTATTATAATAACATAAGTGACTAAAGAGAGCGAAAGGAACAGGTCGACATAATCAGTAAATTATATTGTGACATTTTGCAAACTAATTGACCCTATCTGAAACCAGATCATGTCCGATTAAGCAATGTAGCACACCGTGTTTATTGTAGTTCTCAATTACAAAATAGAACTGACCCGCATCTGGTCAAATGTCTTCAAGCAAGATTAACTTCAATGTCGGCAATGTGATGCAGTTTACAGTGTCTTTGTCTGGCTTACAAAGTACTTGTTTTTGCTGCTTCAGGGATAACTTCTATATTATATATTATTTCGCATGTGAAAATATAGGAATGAAAAATGTTTTATGTATTGTGCTAATATCTATATTTCACACGTTTGGAGAAAATAAATACGTACGTACATACATACATTCATACATACATCATACATGTACATACATACACACACACACACACACACACACATACATACATAATTACATACATACATACATACATACATACATACATACATACATACATACATACATACATACATACATACATACATACATACATACATACATACATACATACATACATATACAGCTAATAAATAATTCAAGAACATTAAAGTACAACAGTACGCAATCATGTTCCATCCATAAAGCCTATGATATCGAGAGACGTTGAAAATTGGCTTATGGAAAACGCAGCAACTTAAACAAAAGAAAGATGTTTTGAAAGTAATGGCTTAATATTATAGTGGCTTTGCAAGTGTGAATCAACGTTCCATGAAGTCCATTGACTGTACATGAAATTCATAGATACATCAAATTCATTATCGATTTAAACGAAACAATATTTATTTTTATATCTTACAAAGAACCACCTACTTTATACCACAATTTTATAGACATAGAATTTTCTCGAACTATCCATGCTTTAGATAGACGTCATATTTGGCTCCCTGATTTGGCCTGCCATATTGACTATGATAGTTTTCATTTGCAATAGCTCTTTCTTTGGAGAGGAACAGCTTATCTTTACACTAATTTATCTTACCACGTACTTTGATTTTTAAAATACTTCATGTAGAAACAAAAACGTCATAAAATGATTATAATATATACATACAAACTATAAAACTGTAATATATTTCTCGATACGAATCCCCGAAAAAAGACATTTATGTATGTTTTCAGTTATTTAAATCTAATGTACCAATGCCTGTCAACTGTTACGTAAGGTGCACTGCTCTACCGTGTAGCTCTAACTTTAGTTTTGTATGCCTGTATTGTCGTTTCGCTTTTTTTGTGAGGTTTGATTAGAATATTGGGGGGAGAGTGTTGTCTTTCATTGTTTTCCCGTCACGATCTTTTCTGGCAAAAACAAATGATAAAGAAAAGGAGGTAAACATAAACTTCAATATTGTCAATATATGCCTTGACAAAGAAAAATAATTCCCACCTGTTCTGCGCTGTTCATTTTGCAGTTATTTTATAAACATACTAGCACTATTGTACAGTGAGAGAACTATCAGTCTACTCTCCTAAAACATCATTCGTAATCAAACATACCTTTTCATATACTCACTTTATCTAAGACTTTATTCACTACCTAGTTAGATACCTACCAAATTATCCAAAACAAAAAACTACTTAACCAACAAACTGAATCTATCTATCTATCTATTTATCTATCTATCTATCTATCTATCTATCTATCTATCTATCTATCTATCTATCTATCTATCTATCTGACTGTCTGTCTGTCCGTCCGCCCATCCATCCAATCATCCATCCATCCATCCATCCATCCATCCATTTATCTATCTATCTATCTATCTATCTATCTATCTATCTATCTATCTATCTATCTATCTATCTATCTATCTATCTATCTATCTATCTGACTGTCTGTCTGTCCGTCCGCCCATCCATCCAATCATCCATCCGCCCATCCATCCAATCATCCATCCATCCATCCATCCATCCATCCATCCATCAATCCATCCATCCATCCATCCATCTATCTATCTATCTATCTATCTATCTATCTATCTATCTATCTATCTATCTATCTATCTATCTATCTATCTATCTATCTATGTGTATATATATCAGTCTATTAACCAAAATACATAAATGTTCAAATACGTACATATACGTATATATTTCTACATTCCAATCTAAATTGTCATGTATTTATTTAAATAGGCCGTTGCTTACTACCAGGACATTGACAATATGGCATTTATGACTGTCCGATGTGTCGCAAGATCCAATCACAAGTGTGACAGAGTCATTGTAAGTGCAGAGTTTTAGTATAATATAAGACTTTGTCCAGTAGCTGCGGACACAATGATATGTAATAATTTCTTTCCTATGCAGCATAAGTCTATGAGTTTGTGATTGAGGGTGATTATAGATCCACAT
Organism: Unio pictorum; assembly: GCA_030141615.1. NCBI lineage: Eukaryota > Metazoa > Mollusca > Bivalvia > Unionida > Unionidae > Unio > Unio pictorum. Next base: position 10,197,666 of record JARLTB010000057.1, read on the forward strand.
TACACGTTAGTGTAACTTTATCAAAGCCGTACTAATTTGTGTGTGTGTGTGTGTGTTTGTGTGTGATTTGATTTTTAATATAGCTTTAACATTTGTTATTCATATCGCTACGATGTCTGCCGTATAGCAGTTTATATATAGTGATGTCTAGCACTGGGGCATCATGCCGAAGAGATGTTTCACGATGTCCCTACCACACAATCACATTATCCTGACACTTGGCCTACCCATCCAAACATCTAACCTTTTAATGCCAGTAAGCTATTAGTGCCAATAATATAGCCTTTAATATGACCCGATCCGGGCTCACACAAACGTGTACAAACTAGTATGCATCAGATGTGCCAACGGGCAATCCCTATTGTTCCAAGGCTGTCATAAGTATTTAAATCAATTTCAGAAATTCAATTTATAACGTTGTAAGCATGTTGAAATTGGACGCTTAGATATACATGCAATGTTGTAATCATTATCAGATGCAACAGAGTCTCGATCAAAGTGAAAAATGTTTGGCAGTTCGACGACTTTATAATTACTATTAGTATTACCAATATTACAATTAACACGATTATCACAAGACCTACATCTATTACAATTACATTTTTCGGCATTTATATGCGTGCATGCCTAAATTGTTCTATAATGTTTCTCAAGATGTTTTAGCCTTTTTGTATTTTGACATGATTGGTTCATACATTAGTCACTAAATGCGGTAGCCTTATAGGTATTAATAGTTTTATATATGGTTCCAGTTGTGGGTACATATCCAGGTATAACTTCATGCATTAGGTATTTAACTGTTATGGATAATCGTGTAATCAATGATTTTTAAAATACGCTGCCGAATAGTTAACATCATCTGTTTTTTCAGTAAAACATTCGTTCACATTTTAAGGTATTTTTAAAATCGTCCGTTAGACAGTGCGTCTATCCGTTAAAGTACATTAATTGCATAATTCATGAAGTATTGAGAGGTTTATACGGGCGACATAACGTCTCTCGGATCTACACATGGTGTAGATAGCTGAGTGGTATACACGGCGAAGGAATGTCAATTATTCCATAAGTTATCTGTAGCTGTTCATTTGTGTTTATCATGTTTTCCATGCAGTAGTTGGACATTACATAACTTAATTGTTTATGAAGTTATGTTCTTCTTTCCTACGATTAATAAATGATATTTCAAAATACAAGATAAATTATTCAGTGGCAACCGAACTAGCAAAACCAATTCGGTTCTCATCTTTGACATTCAGTTCCTCGTCCCTCGTTTATATATATATATATATATATATATATATATATATATATATATATATATATATATATATATAATTGTAAGAAAGATAGAACATCTTTGACATTAATTGTAAGAAATATAGGACGCATGAGTAGATGCGTAAATGCATTTTTACTCTCTCACTAAGCCCATATTTTTCTGTCAAAAATGCCACATTTCACTATTACACAAATTCTATAACATCAACTCATAATTCAAATGAACAAAATTCTTAATTACAATATTTAAACAATATATAGCTTTCGCTGTTGGAGATACTAATTCCCAATATGTGTTAGGCATATCTTAGCAATACCATGCATTCTGGGCTGATCTCAGGTGAAGTAGAATTGGTGCTAGACTGATCCTAGCTCAAGTAAAATATGTGCTAAGCTAATCCCGTCATTTGAGTATATTGTTGGAAAATCCCATCTTCCAGTAAATAAACGCTAGGCTGATCCCAGTGTGATTGTTTATTTTCGGCTGATCCCATCTGAAGTAAAATATGTGCTAGGCTGATCCCAGCATTCAAGTGTATTCTGGGCTAATCCAGCTGCAGTAGCCTATGTGCTAGGCTGATACCAGAATTCTAATGTATTTTGGGCTGATCCCATCTTAACTAAATCTATGCGAGACTGATCCCCGCATAGAGTATATTCTGAGTTGATGAAACATTTGTGGACTATTCCTAGGCTGTTCTCAGTATGAGAGATATATTTTTCTTTCTTATTTCGTCTATTTAAATGTTGTAAATAAAACTAATTAACGGAATTAACCTTTACGCTATTTGTATAGTTTATGAGTGTCCGATTGGGGTAAAATGAATTCGTCGGAAATATATTAAATGAGAGCCCCTAAAAGAATGCCAGTTTGGAATGTAAAACTCCATTTGGATGGACTTATGTCCAAAACACATGATACTAAATGTATGTAAACAATTGCTCCTGAGTAGATAGAAATCGGTTATAGTGCACTCTGTATGTTTGTCTGTTGAAATGTCACATCCCGAATCCTCAGATAGTTTGCTTGAATAAATGCTCTCTGCAGTGATTGGAACAGAATTCTCCACATCGCAAGAATCCATGAACAACCACCATACACATGCTTTGCAGTGTCAAATTAACGCCTAGGTGAACATATTCACTTAACAAAGATAATAACTGCACCAACATCCTGTATGTAATATGAAATCATTTCGTTATATTTGAGATGTTTCTTTTTGTTCCACGAAGTATGTAATGCAGCCGGTCGAACAGCTCGAAAGTGTTACGATTCCCAGCCTGTAATACCTGCAAGGTACAACTTAGTTGTGGAGTACTGGGCAAAAAGTAAGAACACGCACGCATACCTGAAATGCCACAAAATTCATCAAACACTAGAAGTCAGTTTCATACACTCACCAAGTATTATCGGACAAAAACCACAAGTCCTGCACACACGCTGTGTCCAAAACGTCATCAAATCTGAAGCCAGGATTGGTTGGTGGGGGATGTAGAACGGGATGGAGTGGCATGCAGCTGGAATGTGATCTGCTTTGGGTACCAAGTTCTTGAACTTCTTGTTGAGGTATTATGCGAGCCTGAATAACGCATTGTCATTCTGCATCAAACCATATTCGTCTTAGAAGAAAATTTCATCATAAGTGGTATTTTGGACTGGTCGTTGTTAATGATTTCAGCAGATGCGGAATTGTCTCATTTAATTAGAATTATTTTCGTATGCCTCTGAGACTACAAGACCTAAATGGTGAAAAGTTACAAGCAGAACCAGGTAGTAATAATTGCGCACAACGACCTGACCACAGCACAAAATTTCAAACTTAACATTGTATACAGTTCTCAAACGGATATGTCACTAATTTACCCAAGACCCAAATAGTATTATCTGATAGACAATGCATATTACCTTGATGCTATCGTAATCTTAGCAGTAGGAGTTTTGAATAAATGAGGATAAAAACTGCATAGCCCGACCAATGTGTGTAAAGCTTAGTTGAACTCTTGTATAGTTATAGGAAAAACTCCGTTTTTCAAGAGATTAGGAAGAGTGTTCCCAAATGCCATTGCAGTAAATGTAAATAATGACGCAGCGCATCGACTTGACACTGGTCTTGTACGTTGTGGGGCATGATACGTAAGCAAAAGGGGTACCCTTGGGGTGATTACAATCTGTAAACTCAACAACTAAATCAATTTCAGTGATCTGAATGAGAGAAAAACTAAAGATGGTTTTCTGCAGTCACGTTGTCTGTCATTTCCCCATATTGCAAGAATACATGAAGTGCAAAGATAAATATGGAAATAAAGAGAGACATACGGATGGCGTTGTGAGTGAATGTCGGTGGGACTTTTGTTAATATAGTATAGAATACATTTATCAATGGTAGTCTGCAGAATATATTATGAAGTGTTTGCTGAAGATTTATTTAAAGATAGACAAATATAATGAACCAGAGTATTTTACAATGCCATCCACATCCTCTTTTCTTCTCTCTTTTCTCTCTATTTTATTTTCGACAGTTGAATCAATACATAAATATTAGGATGTGTTGAAGGAACTTCCAGTTGTGCATGGACGAACATGTCTATTCTAAGAACTGTTTGAAAACATTAACACCGTTGATGTTACATTCCCTGAACAGGGGAATTGACGAGATTCCGATACTCTAGGGCTGAATTGAATGCCTAGAATAGAAGGTTCCTGTCTGACGGAGACCAATGCTTAGGTAATGTCACGATAATTGACCGTTGCTGGTGAGCAAGAGGGTTAACTCGACTGTAATGGCGCAACAACAGGAAGATGAACAGAAAGTCATTTTGCACGATATGGAAAACCACCAGATTCAAATGCTGCACAAATTCATTTTAAAAAGCGTGATGCAGATTCTCTATATGCATTGTATGTACCATTTTAAAGTCAGTAATGTGAAACCCTACCTTTCATGTCTCTACCTTTAAAACCGGAGAACAAACTGATCACCTACTACCTATATTGGATGCAATGACACGTAAAATTATTTCATTTGTTTGGCTTTTTGAATTTATCTTGCAAATACCGCAACAAGACCGCAAGTAAGAGTGCAAAAACATTTTCTTGCAAAATGACCTGTCTGTATCTCAATTTCAAGGTAAATGTACGGCATCTCTATTCCAGATTTAGTTAATGACTAAGCCTTCTAATTTAACATTACATCATCTGACAACATCACAAATGCATCCCTTGATGGTGAATATCATATAAATCCTGTTACAAAGCCAATACTATGTAGCTAAACTATTATGAGATTATCGAGCTTTCCTTAAAATAAAATTTAAGAAATAATCATTATATATATATATATATATATATATATATATATATATATATATATATATATATATATATATATATATATATATTCTTTTCCATCCTAATCGAGAACGGAAACGTGCAAATAGGAGATAGTAACTACGATATTCGACCAGAGGAGAGTGATTTCGCATCACGTCAAATGTCCGAAATTCCTTGTGTCATTGGGAAACGTTATGTTCTACAGGACCAAGCAAATGTAGAAAAGAAAGGTGTGTAATATCTTCTTATAAATGGAACATAAAATATGCCAACATTATTTAGATTTTTTGGACTGCAAAGCAATGTTCGAAAGATCGTTGATGAAGATTTATGATTTTAATACATGGTATTGGTCCATGATTGTCAATGTATTAGTTATGGTTTAATAACATTGTGTTTTTCTTGATTTCAAATGAAAATCTTATCAGGGAAATGTCAGGAAACACCCCGATGATTAACTCCGTAATTTGTGTCTCGAGGGAATCTAGTTTAAATCCATATTCGCCTTTGTTTTCGTTGAAAGTATTGGACAGTGACGGATGAAGCGCGGCAATAAAAGTTAAACATTTCTTACTGTCATTTTATCTCCCATGGCAGATGCTACAAATACCAGAGCAACAAATATAGAAGAGGAACTTTACGTTGGTCTTCGTCGTTTTCGTGGACTAGAGAAACAAAACGATTTTCGTCTCCTAGAAGCTACGTTACCTCGAAAGATAGTACATTTACAAGATAAAGGGGTGAAAGGTGAGAAGAGATCCTGAATGAATAGTAAATGAAGTAGCGAGGATGGTATGCTATCAACTGTGCTGATTGGTGCAATGTTTGTTGGTGGAGTTTGGTTTATCTCTAATGAGAATAGCTGACACAAGCCTGTTGCTTCAATCATTTTATCATCAAAGCTGATAAACAACACCTTGAGACAGAAACAGAAAGAGATTGAGTCTTTGAGCATGCGTACGTAGTAATGAGTATATGATCTATTTCAAATACATTCAATTATAGAATATTTCAATATTACTACAGCGCTAAGATAACTCCTGACTACATTGATAATGTCAGAAATATTATACCTCTATGAGATATTACATGATTTTTGAGAATATTCCATAGTATGCAATAGCAAATATTGTGAACACATTTGAATCGATGTATTATTCTACATTAAGTATATTCAACTATTATAGATCTTAACCAATTATATTTTTGACGACATAGCCTATGTAAAATGAATGTATTTTGTTGCAAATTATCTTCACAGAAAAAACTCGCCAGCAAAGACATGACTATTATGTCAAGGTCGCCGTATTGATAGATTCTGGAGTTTATGATCTGTAAGTAAAATGGAATCCTTCCATAGATAAATACATACGAATATCTATAAATCAACCAAAGCACCCATATCAATATATTTGCGCATGCATTAATGTATTATGTTATTTACCTGCTATTTTCTTGTAAGAACGAGTATTGCAAGACAAAGGTTGTAGAACACTTTTGCCAGTCATGAGCTTAACTAGAAAATAATAGCGTATTGATTCTCTTCAAAGATATTCATGTAGACATGTTGGCCCGAGTACGAATTCTTAAAGGCCAAGGACAAGTTTCCATATTAGATTCGTTTGTTGTACAAGGATGCTGCATTCCATTCGAGTAATTTATAACTCAAATAAATTATGATGGCTTTAATTCGGCTGATAAAGATAACTATTTGTGAGATTACACAGTAACATCTCCATGCACCATGGCTCACTTGCTTGATAACATCTAATTTCATCCTTGCTTGCAGCTATGCATGGGGTGTACAATCTGCAAGTAAAAGTGAAGAAGTGCTTCGAAAGATAAGAGAAGCTTATTCACACATTATAAACGGTGTAAGTAAAGAGCATTTATTTGACAAACACATCAACACTCTTTATATTTGTATATTGCATAGGTTTGACGCAAATAAGATTATTTGGAATAGGACAATAATGAAAAGAATATTGGATAATTAAAAGACTGTATTTCTGCAATAATAGTTCCGAAATTGGCGTTACTGTAGATGTTGTAATGTAATTACAGTATAACGTGTCTCAACTGATTTATTCATTTGTAACCAGCTCTCCTCTGTTAGCAAGTCGCATTGTAGAAATGTATAATTATTGTTACAGCAAAATTTATAACGCTAAATTGAATTTCACATACAAGCCATTTTTATGAAACAACCCATATGTTGATATTAATATTGACCGTGTTGAAGAAGTTTTTTTTCTTAACAACATAGAACAGTCTGTGAGATGACAAAACGTATATTAGTATGTCTCCGTCCTAATCCTTTCTGATTATGAAAGATGTCATGTATCATTCTATGTTATCAATAAGGTATGTCTTACCTGAAACAAATTTGAATAAAGCATAATTTGTGTACATTTAGATGCAGATATCGTAACTTGTAAAAACGGATATAATGTATTTGTATTTTGCCTTAGGTGAACCTCCGCTATAAAACAATAGACGATCCAAGTATATCAATCACTGTAATCGTTCAACACTTTACCGTTTTCCAGGTAAGATATTTGGCTAACTCGGCATTTCTACAAATTCTGATGTGTTTGTTTTACCCATGAAGACGTGATTTAATGGAAATGCTCTATTAGATCAAATTTAGCATTCTGATTTACATTTGTCGTAAAATATACTGAACGGCATCAACTAAAAACGTATGTACACTGTCTACTATAATTCATAGTTTTAATACGATTCACTATTTCTGGGTCTACGCCATGAGATCAACATCTCGTGATGGGACGTCAATATTTTATTGATGTTTAAATGGTAAGGTAGGTGAAGCCGTCAATGTTTATGGAAGAAATAACGTATTCTTTATTATAGCTACTGCACTATGAGTTAAAATTATATAGTAAAAAGTGTAGAAACCACCAAGATTTGCAAAATTCAACAAATAATTTGTTCCTCTAAAGTACAAAAGTGAGCATTTCCGAAGAATGGACGGTATGGTTAATTATATCGAAAATAGTCATAATTATTCCAACAAAAGGTAAAAGTATAACGTTCTAAATAAATTCAAGTAGTATTCCAAATGCGATCCAACACTGAATATGCTGATGTCCATATCCAATCTCAAATGTATAAATGTGCCAGCAGACTTTGGATGATTCACAATAAGTAATTCGAGATGTCTGTGTCTGCATTCAACTCCAAATTAATTTTAAAATCAGAATATTATGATGACTCTGTCATTCCAGTTACTAATATTTTGAATAAATTTCCATAAAAAGATTCTGCTCAGATGTTATAACATAAATTAAATACAGTGTAAGATAATAAGAAAAACCCAAGACACACTGGTAGACCAAGGATGAGTTAGGCTTTGTAGTAAATTGAAAGTAATTTCTAGAAAAGTCTAAGTTGTCAACAAAATTAAATCTGTTGCTTAACTTATAATAAATAACATGGCCAATATGCATTGCAATAGTTCTCTACATGGGTGATATACATGTCATTGATTAATATTAAGACAATGATACTAATGTGTAGAATTACGCAGAACTACTAGCCATGTATTATGTTGTTTACTGAACCAATGTTTTGTCAGGCAGATCGTGAGTTTGATTTTGGAAAAGGTCAATGGCAAAATAGAATATTATAAAATCGATAATCATCTTAAATAATACAAATTATATATACATTACTATATTCCATACAAATTGATGCTAATGTTAAACTCAATAAAATTTCAAGTCTTCTGACAAAATTTCAGGCCACATTGCAAAACACAAACTTTTTACCGGCTTTAAATATTACCCATATTCAAGTGTAGGTGGGACAGTATAACAGGTGTTATAGAATAATGAAATGAGATGAAGTATGTGTTTCCGTTACTAGAACGATACTTCATCGCACAGACCTAGTCCGTTGCTGATTTTATCTTATGCAGTTAAATAAAAACTCCAGTTTAAAACTGTTTGCCTAATTTTGATGAATCATTTGATTGAGCGAACTGTATTTTTTATCTGAAAGTCTTGTAGTTCAGCTAAATATTATTTATATTATTTCTCCTATTTTATAACGATCCAACATTACTGAGTTAGACTTTATAGTAAATTGACTCGTATTTTCACTGTTTGATAATCATCTTGAATTTAGCTAAGGGGACACACTATCTCTTTTATTGGTTCTAACTGTGTGTGGATATATTAGCATTATTAGGTATCAATGTAAATGACATACACTTTCTTTTTTCTTAACAAGGACACCCTAGTACTCATAACAGACTTTGACAAATCTATATGTAGAAGAGTTAATTCATTTAAGTGATATGTTCATACCTCTGGTAATTTTCGTTAAGCTATAATAGACAGAAACCATTATGTAAGGAATCATAAACTATGCAGAATTTGTGTAGTGCAACTAATCTCACCTGGGAAGAAAAACCCTTGATGACTTTGACAAGACATGTACCATTCTAAATCAGATACCGACATGATTTAAGGAATTCATGACTCTTACGTATATGCCATTGAATTTCATGGGCAAGGTATAACTTTAACTTAAACACTACTTTTTGAGTAGTTATTGGTATGTTAGAGTACTAATTATTATACATTTGGCGGTCTTCTATAACAAAAAGGGTTTTACGCAGCCGCTATGTACCTTTGTGCTGGAAAATAAGTTTGAACAACACATACGAACTAGTACTTTTCTCACGCTATCGCTAGCCTCTTATACAGCTTCTTACGAAATTAGTAACTTAAACAATTGTCACCTCGTTTTTAATCGAATGCACTTGAGATTGTAGAGAAAACTGCTTATTTACATTCACTGGAACATTTCTATTTCTTTCATGATTTTTTTAAAGCAAGAATTCCTATTTCCTCACAAGAGTTCAAAGGTAGTTACAGAGAATGGAAAAAAGTGCATATATGCACACCCCTATATTCGCGATCTCAAAAAATGGGTCCGGAAATCTGGCAATAATATGGTACCAGAATTCGACCATGCAATGCTCTTCACGGGGTAAGTATGAACTTGATACACTTCATTTAAACGTAACGCTGACGATACAGTGGATAAGCGAGGAGTACGTAACAATAGCGAGTACATATAAAAGGCAAATATAATGTTTCTTATTTCTCAAGAAAAGCTTGTTACATATATAGCATACTGCTGCTCGTTGAAGAATATTAAATTATTAATAATTCAGATTATATTTGCGTCCTTCTAAACGACGTAAGAAACAAAATGTTGCAATCTTGGAACATAGTTTTATATGCTATTTTGAAAGGTATATCGTTAGTTATTAAATATTGCTATTAGTCTAATAAATTATTATGGGTCATATGTTATATTTGTTTCATAGGTTATCATGTCTCAGAGGCGCTTTATTTTTTCAAATCATAAGATAAACGTCTTTATTTATACTTTTACTGTTATAGACTGGATTGTTCTTTTGGTTATCAGTGTTTTCGAAACACCGATAGAAAAGCTGAGAAAAATAAGGAAAATGGATCTTGCTAGGAGAAATAGATGTAACAAAACATCCGTTTTCGTCAGAAGAGGAAAACAAATCATTGGTTAGCTAGTAGGAGCTATTAATTGTGTTTAATCCCCGAAAAACGTGTTGCTAAATCCACGAACTTTCTGAGATTCTCTCATATTGGGTCTGTCAACATTACTCATGCACAAGTTGCAAAAAAGATAAATAAGTAAACCATGTTGAATAAATGGGAAAAAAGGCATTTTGATTTTGGTATGCCACAAGGTTGATGTACCAATCAGGCTGAAACGTAAGGAAAACCGATATAGGAATAAAATTTGTTATGGTTAGTATCAGTGTTAAGTTATGGACAATACTATTTCTTAGACCTAGGTATTAATGCAATTTTCTTGTTTGTAATAACGATTACATTTGCACTGATTATAAGAAAGTGTTTTATTATTCAAGTACACTTGATTATTATCGTTATATTTAGGTACGAGTTGTATAGCGGTTCCAGGGATAAGAAATACGTTATTAACGGTGAGTACACACACACATACACACCCAGACACCCATATATATATATATATATATATATATATATATATATATATATATATATATATATATATATATATATATATATATATATATATATATATATATATATTGTTACAAGCACAGGGGTATTCACTTGACCGAGCGGTGTCAAAACCCTGGCGCGGGTCACGCTGGAAGTCATATGTTTTCCCCAAATTTCCAAAGACTTCCATACAACTTGAGTTGTAAAATGGAAAGAAAGACGTGTCTGCTATAATTATTAATCTTTGCTGTAATCAATGGGCGACCCAGAGGAGACAACTTGCCCAAACGTCCATTAACTGCACCTTTACATGGTTTTTCTTCATTATCATCCGTTTTCCGTACCGATAGCTTGTCATGCCATAGAAATTACACCAGTATTCCCTTACTAACTGGGAAATATTTAACTGCGCGACCCTAGGCCAGTCCATCCACAGAATTTCCGGCGTATCACGCTCATATACATACGCCAATTTTCCACTATGGCCACTTAAACGGTACCTACCAAGTTCCAACTTGTTGATTCCATTCTATAATTTACTGATTTCCAACCATAAATGCTGCCTTTTCAATCACACTACTTGTATACACCACTGAATTTTAATATGGACTATGTTACTTAAGGGGACAGGCATTCGGCTTGTATCCAAATTCACTACTAACGACCCAAGCATGGTTCAAATTCACTAACACTTACTCCAAATTTATTACAATATATATATATATATATATATATATATATATATATATATATATATATATATATATATATATATATATATATATAATGAACAATGTGTCATTTAATAATTTAATACCTGATATGTTTGAATTTTTAAAGGTAAAGTTTATGATTTTGGTGGTAGAATCCATTAATAGCAATGGTCCTCTCATGTCACTGCATACCTATCTGCTAGTAATCTTTTAAGGGAGTATACTGTATTAGATCACTCTAGACGTTCAGAGATAAAATTGAATTTTTTCAGGTGTAAGTCCTGTAGCGGGTGTATGTGACGAGGTTCAGAGAGTTTCGCTTATCCTGTCAAGTCATTATTCTCGGACGGTGCGGACAGCATCACATGAACTTGCCCACAAGTACGTGAATATAGTGCGTCTTATTTGTCTTTCTATTGAACGTTCACTCGATTAGTACTTTTGGTGCCAAGTGATGGAATCTGATTTCTATGTACAACAATCAGCGGGCACACTTTTGTTGTCGATATCGTTTTCGAGTTTCGGGATCCTATGTCTCAGGTACTGGATCATGTTATCTGTTGGGAATACGGACAGTTGGGAATACCTGCTAAGTGATTAAAATATGATGCAAACAATTAAATATTTAACTGACCTTTCTGATTTGAGAAACATGTCCAGCCTCTTTCATTTCTAGTTATTGTCAAAAATAGTTTCTTTAGATGTTTTTAATTCTTTCTCTGTGAGATTATACATTGTGAACATGTATATAACATGTGAAATGTTGTTTACATTTCGTTTTGTTTTTTTGAAGACATAAATACTTGGAATTGTATATAGCATATATTTAAAGCCACGAAATAATTTACTGACGCTGCTGAGGGACCGTTTGACTGATGTTGGCGTGTTGGTTAAAAATGCAATAAAGTGATCATTCTCATCTTACAGAATGCATTAGACAGGTTATTACTTTCTGATATATGTCTAAATGGCATATGGCTGGATATTTGTTATATCCTAGATACAGCATTGAAATATAACACTAAATATATTCTTAAATGTCAATATCTGCAATGGAATGCAGACAGTCAAACTTCTTTTGAAGATTTGGCGTATTAGAATTACTGATTTTACTATGGAAATTAATTATTTGTAGCAATTTATAGGGACCGTTTACAACCGTTGAGAATTAAATATTGAAACTGCTGTAGACTTAAATCTAATGTCCTTTGGGTAGAAAGATTATGCGTGCTTTATGATCATAAAACTACCTGGAGCGTGCGGACTGCTTTTAGATGAGGGTTTATAGTTTATATATATATTTATTCAATTTATTATTTATTTATAGTCTTGGAGCACACCATGACGGCACAGCAGACGCCAAAGATTGTAATCCTGATGAAAGATTTATTATGTATTATATTGCTCCAACATTCAACGCAACCATACCATACTCTAGAAATGCATGGATTTTCTCTAATTGCTCGGTGGAATCGTTCAAGAAAACACTAATATCCAAGTATGTACACGGCACATCGCGACGTATAACATTACATATATGCATTTGTTACATATTTGTTACTTCTTTGTAATACTTTAGGACCGACAGAATTGTACGTCAATGGAAGTACCGTTCAGTATCTGAGCTAAGCAATTAAGATGTAATGTTAGAATAATAGATAAATAACGTGGTCTTCTTTATCGATATACACTTATTGTGTCGTAGATATTAGGTCAAACTGTCAAAACAGAATTATATTACATTTGAGAGGTAGTGGAATTGGTCGCTAAATAGCTACGCAACTTGTAAAATATATCAATTGATGTTTCTTTTCTAACAAGTCATTTTTCATATTGCAGGGATTGCGTGAAAGTTAATGGTCTGGCCTATAACACAGATGAATGGATGCTGTTTATGAAAAAAGAGCCAGGAGATGTCTTCACTCCCAATATGCAGTGTTACATTATTTTTGGACCCCACTATGTATATTATGGGGTATGTTCATTATGTGCGTGTGTGTGTTTACTTGTGAATTTGCGTTCTCGTTTTCTGGCAATATCATACAGCCCAATTGGCGATGTCAAGTTTTCTTATGTCTTAGAACACTTTGAAAATTATTCAAGGTCACAACTGTCACTGTATAGTTTTATGGTCTTTATTTAAGGAACTGAGCGAAGAGAAGCGAACACGTTTATAAAATCCATGATGTCTTTGAAAGAATTAGAAACAACCCCAAATTATTGTTTTAATCCGAACAGTTAATGAGGAATTTATAATTCTAAGACATAATTTACACAAATGATTCATCTGATCTTTTATCTGAATAGTGCAGTTGATTATTACTGCTACTGAATTTTAGATGGGAATGAAAACTTTTGTTTAACCAACGGTATATAAAAACAATGCACACAATAGGACGACCAGTATGTAGGTCAGAAGTTCGCTCCCTGAAAATAGAAGTTTATAAACATGGCTAGATCTTGAACTAATTACCAGTAAACAACGTTGTATAACTTACCAACATGGTGTGCATACAAACTCTATAAACAATCATCATATAAATTGAGTATAAATTAGTGGCGAATGCAAAAATAGTTGCTTCAGTGCTTAGAAAGATAATTTAAATGAACAAGTACTCCAATAACATACATGTTAATTAGTACAAAATATGATATATGTCATACAATGTCAAACAAATAAATGTATATAACTTAAACGACCATGATCGATTCACAAATCTTTCCATTCACATAGTCTTTGACAAAGGAACAAAAAGAAGCCAGAGTATTTGGTTTTTTGCTTCTGAGTGATCTCAGCCAGAAATGGTCACGCTGTCTCATCGCGATTTTATCAAACTATCTAGAAACGTTTGCTAGGTTCAATATGAACAACATTACGGCTCGCAAAACTCAGTCGAATCGATTCTGGTAGTGTATCTGGTCAAATCACGGATTCTCGTCTGAGAGTTGCTCCATTGTGCTGAAAAAAATCAAGAAGCATTTTGCAATTCTCGACACCTATGAGATTGCTACCAGGATTATCATACATGTTAGATACAGCATATTGCGAGTCTCACAAGCCCAACTATGATGGTTTTAAACGATAGAGTTAAAACAACTTCACGCAGACTCATTGCTGCTTTCATATGCGATTTCTAGTAAAATGTTAAACTTTGCCAGAGACGTACGCTGATTTGTTATTGAAGCCAAGAATGCCATCGATGTAATTTGCTTTGATGAAGGTATACAAGGCAAAGTTTTGTTATCACCATTAGCATTGTAAATGCTTGTAATAACTGAATCTTTGACCACATAATCGTATTTGGTATCGTTTATGTCGTAGCGAGACGTCCATATTGTCATTTCTGGCAATAAGCACAGACTGGACGCGAAGCAACGTTCATCGATAGTTATATTGGCAACTCGTGGTATCAGTACACCAAATCATCCCTCATTGTCCCGTCAATGTGCACGTTTTATTCAAATCAGTATGTTAAATAATTTCGTTCAAATAATATCTGATACCGATTATAAAGTCCTATTATTATAGAGCCAGATAATAGCTAACTGAAACGAAACAGGCATTAGCTTTTAACAAATGTGAATTTGGTTTAGTCAATTTGCTCGATATTGCATTTGCTATGAAACCACGAATGTTATATCCAATGAACTTGAACTGATTTATAACACAAATACGGTATATATTGATCAAGACAGAATTCGTATTACGGCAACATATTCTAGTTCAAGGAGAAAGCATAATACTAAAACATAGAATTGGTTAATGCATATCAATTTATAATCTTCGCATACAAGATGTCTTTTCTTCAAAAGGTAGTCTATACCATTGTCTTTCAAGTTTATTTACGGATTGCGATACAGCATCACACCTTAGTTTATTATTTTTGCAACACAGATGGATAAAGTAAGAAAAACGTTGCTGTGAATATTTGTTCATTTATTTCGTAGTGAAATTCGAGTTCACGTCATATTTGGTGTTTCCACATATGTTCCGTGGTAACAATCTACGTCATATTAAGGCAGCTTTGAGCTGTCGAATATCTCAATTAGTGAAACTTTTGTCTTTATTCACCTAACTATATATATATATATATATATATATATATATATATATATATATATATATATATATATATATATATATATATATGCATCATTATTGTACCTCTCTATAAAACAAATTAGTACCTATATGGAGGATCTACTCAATGATAATGGCCTACCATAGCTCTCAAATTGATCTTCACTGATTCAGATGTAACAGGAAAAGCATACTACTGATGTTGTGATCATCATTAATAAAACCCTCTTTATCAGTACATGAACAAAGCACTTGACTTAACGTATTCGGCGGAACCTGGATGATTTGTTAAGTGACCTATTGAACTTTGAGCTATCCATCATCTTACGTCATTGTTTAAGACTGTGTCTAGAGAGATTGCATCAACATGAGTTCTACCTCAATTTACGTCTTTTTTATATAAAAGAAATTGCCTGAAGAACGTTTGCAATAAATATGCTAATATATGTCAATTTTCGTCATTTTAAGGTTCTGGATGAAAACATTTGTAATCTGTTGAGATGCAGAAATCTAAAAACGAGAGAAATATTTCAGTTAAATATATATGCCGCAGAAGGAACATACTGTGGAAAAAATATGGTAATCTTTCTCATTTCTTTCTTTCATTCTTTACACACACACACACACTCTCTCTCTCTCTCTCTCTCTCTCTCTCTCTCTCTCTCTCTCTCTCTCTGACTCCCTCCATCTCTCGATTTAAAATTGAATCGACCACGATTTAACAGGTGAATGTTGATTGAAGTGATTGAAGTAAGTAAAAAAGTAAAAACAAATCCCACAAATCCATTATGTTATTTGAAACAATTAGCACCTTTTAGTAGTGAGTTGAACAGACACATACACCTAATTTTATGGGGTGTACATGCGTTCCAAAATGCATTATGTCCTTATGCAACAAATATACATCATAATTTTCGTTCTTAATCGTTTTCTTTTGCAGTGGTGCATTGAAGGAAAATGTGTCTCAAAAGGTTCGAAATAGATAGTTGTAGACCACAGGGTTGGGTAACCCGCGGTAAGGTTGTTAGCCTACAATATGTATCTTCCCAAGTAAATTGGTTAAGATTCCTTGTTATCGGTAAAACCATTCATGTCTTGATTTTTCGTTAAACCGCAAACAACACACGACTAATACCATATTCATTTGGAAATAATTATAAAATTCATTTTTAAAATTCTTAAATCAGTTATTAATTAGTGAGGGTTCCCATTTACATTTAATGTTCATAATTATGATTCCAATTGCGATGATGATGGTGATGATGATTAAAACGATGGTGATGTCACTTGAAATTGATTTAAACTGTTACTTACATAAACATCTAACTACAGTTTATTTAAGTCCTCTTTGTATTCTGTAGGTCTGAACAGCCGCGTGCCATCGACAGCCACGCAATTAAGGGAAGAGCCCTAAGACCTGTATGAAAATGTAAATGTGATGTTACTAAAACAAATGGTTGAATCCAATAAACATTTTAATTAGTGATTGTAATAAATTATTATTATTTACATTTGTATTTCTTTTATTATCTTGATCATCTTGGATAAAAGCTGTCAGGTTACTGATTTATTTTTTTAAATCAATATGTGGTCAACGGCAATTATTTTTAATGTTTTTAATCATTCAGTTTCATCTCTTGTCAAACAATAATGTATAAAATAATTAAACATAATTATTTGTCTCGCGTTTTATAAGATTGAAGGTCTATCATTATCCATGAAGAAATAAGCTAAAGCAAGCAAACAAAGCGAGGCAACTAATAAATCTGCTTTACCTTAAACCTAAAACGCGTGTCATTCATGGAAAGAAGCGAGTGTTGTACAAAATATTAGATTTATTGATTTTATATGGGATTTCAAATATCGGAAAGAACAAAAAGTTGTGTATCTCTGGCTTCTACAAGAGAATGCCTGATAATAGTAACAAAAATTTAATTTTAAAAAATAGAAATAGCCTTGTCATATAGCTTATAGAACTGTATCGTATTTATAAAACTTATGGTAGTATTAAGATTGTTATACGTTTTCTGTTGGCATCAGTATTAACAACTGAGAAAGAAATTAAGATAGTCGGTGCGCTTTAGGATGTAGTATACACTGCAGGTTATCTAAGGAAGTGAAGAATTTTTGCACAATCAAAATGATAGGTTTCTGGTCATTTTCTTGTGAGACATCAGCCGTAAGAGAAGTATCGATATAAGTTATGTTTGAACCAGATAAGTGCAAGATAATTCCAACCTGCCCAGAGAAAAAAGGATCAAAAAGTAAGGTTGAAGCACTGACACAAGTTAAGTGAAATTAACTGATATTAAAGATTTAGATGAGCTGGTGAATTCAGGAAGTAAAGAATTTAGATATGTCAGCAAAATATCTTGACGACGTCTTGGCTGTTACTTGATATTTTCTTGTGAGAATTATTAAATTGGATAAATGTAGTTGGTGAAAGCTAAAGATATGTCTAAGGTCCCTAAATCACTAGAGAAGATAACGACAGAAAAGTTACAAGTTACTTGTAGAGTTTGGCGTTGAAGGTTGAAGACAACTTTGTAAATATTCATAATTATTTATAAAATTACGAGGTAAAATAAGATCATGACGAAAGTACGGTTTATGGTTCCGATTTAGGAATAAGTGTAACGTGTATCCGCTCGCGACATTTTCGTCATATCAGTTTTTTCAGGTGTGGGGCAAAACTTGAGGGGCTTGTTAATTTTCGTATTTCGGCATACTGCAATTCTACAGAATATGTCAACCTCACAAATACGTCCATCGTCTCGTCATCAAAGTCACATATCATAGAACGTTGGAAAAGGCTTGAAATCAGCAGCAGAAAGACAAGCATATGCCCAAACAGTCAATGAACAGTTTATTATGTAAACGTTATTCTAGAAAATAACATTAATGCATGTAAAGGTAAGCGTGCAAAATAAACACCTTAATATATTATTATGCTTACTGACTTATTTGTGATGAAAGTGGTTTTTGCGCCGCCCTACATGCACCACTGATTTATGCCTACACAACTGGTTGTTTTTAATTACTCTTAGAGAAAGGAATTCGAACCAGTTCCAGGCTTTTATGTGCTCAATGAGCACTGTTGAACTGAAACAGTCAGACAGTTCCCACCAGTCAGTTTTATATATTAACATAATCTAAGATATTTACAAATAATACGTTTATAAACTCTAATCAGATTGTCACCAGTGGATCCCTAACATCAATCTCTCTATTGTTTCAAACAAATGGAAGACTATTTCTGTTTTGCTTCTCTAAGTTTTTACTTTACGTATAAAAAGTTTTAAATAACATTTAAAAACAAATCTGCGAATAGAGTATGGAATACAGATCAACAATTCAGAGAAGGATCATAACCGGCACACACACACACACACACACACACACACACACGCACACACACACTTGGTAATGGAAGATAGACCACAGTAATATTTTTGCGCATGTTCTTGGGTAATATGCACCCTGAGTAATACACACTTAGATTTTGCATTGGTGCTAATTTGAGGAAAGTTGTGGCCATTTAAAACGTTTGACCCACACCCACCCACCAACACTTGACCTGATCCGACCCATACAAATCTTACATTAAAACACTTTTCAGGTATTAATTAACACTAAATTCCCAGACGTTTGATACATGAATATAATAGTTGTCAAATTATGCAATATTTTTTCATATAAAAATCATTAGAGAGACTTAAATCAGTACACTCTCGAGCACAGTTCTAGAACGACCTTTAAGAGAAAGAGGAAAATGAAGGATGAGGCATCAATCAAACACCGAAGGGGAAATAGGAGGAAGACATGGTGTGGAGCTTGTACTAAACATAATTCAAACAATGCAGACAAGAATGTGGGTAATAGTTTACTTTTAACTTGCAAAACAAGTATTGATACATATTTAAAAAATGGATGGTACTACATAGCTTGGAATTTACTCTAATATTTAAGTCAGGACTGCTTTGCACAAATTAGGAAGTGCATACTTGAATTATATGATTATTTACTTTACCAAAGAATGTATATTTAAACTGCTTTACTTGTTGTTGATAACTATCACTACAAATGGAAGACGATACACAGATACCGTAAAAAATACAGAGGCCACCTCATGGCCACCTTATATAATATCAATCTGATAACAGTAGTATATGGACAATCTCATAGAGTACCCCGTTGCATGATGACATTCGTGTAATTGATATATGAAAGCAAATGCAAAAGGTTTAAATAGAGGTCACTTAAATGTACAAAGTATAGTGGAAAAAATAGAACGGATTAAGATAATGTTTTCTTCCAAGGAAATAATATACTAGTACGTGTTTTAGGATTTACTGAAGCCAAATTATCTCTCATGACCAATTGTGATCGATTAAAGCGTGCAATCCAACATAATTTATTTAATACTGGAATCCTAGATACTATGAAGCCACGGAGACAATTTAAATATGGTAAACTATACCCAATATAATGTATGGGGAAATAACATAACACATATGATTGAAAATGCT
Organism: Unio pictorum; assembly: GCA_030141615.1. Lineage (NCBI taxonomy): Eukaryota > Metazoa > Mollusca > Bivalvia > Unionida > Unionidae > Unio > Unio pictorum. The sequence goes on from JARLTB010000057.1 coordinate 10,217,663, forward strand.
TAGAAAACCTTTTTATCAATCAATGCTTGAAATAAAAAGAGCAACGCAAATTCCATTTGAAAAGTCTTTAATGAACTCATTGGGGTAGCATACAAAAGTCAGACAAATAAAATTCACTCGTCTGGAAAATGTCACTAAAGTCACTGATGACACTGGCATTGAAAATGTTTTCGATACTTTCTGTTTACTAAAATTACCACTAAGTTTAAAGAACTAGTAGTTTAAAATAAATGTAATGATTTTAATGAACTGAACAGTCCCTAAATATGTATGTTTCTCTGTCATGTATCAACCAAATGTTGTTACAATATGTCTTAGTAAACTTGATACCAAGAAAGCTACAGGACTTTAGGTGATCGGTCCACCACTCATTAAAACGTATGCCTCAGCTACGTCAGATAGCATAACTTTCATAATCAATTTAAATATTGCAACCTTATCTGTGCCCCAAAATATGGACAACTGCACAATTAATGCCTATGCATAATTATGGTTTTAATAATGATGCTGATAATACCAGCCAATTTCAATACTACCAAAACGTGTCAAAATGGATTAAAAAATATGTCCATGACTCGTTCTTGTCCTATTTAACGAAACTCTTGCTGTTGCACCCTAATCAATTAGGCTTTAGACATAAATATTCATGTGAGACTGCCTTGATCTCTATAACTGATAAATGGCTTCAAGCACTAGATCAAAGTTGAATAATCGCATTTGTATTTGCAGATTTCATGAAAGTTATGACATGGTGGATCATGAAATCCTTTTGAAGAAACTGAGCATTTACTAATTTGATGAAAGCACAATTCGATAGTTTACTTAAAGTTAAGTGAAAGACCATAACATCGTTATATAAATCATGTTCTATTTGAACCTGGAACAATTAGATATGGAGTACCACAAGATACAATTCTAGGTCCATTACTATTAATATCATCTGTTAATGGTTTGCCACTTGATACTAAGAAACTCAAGATAATCTACAGATGTTTATGCAGATGACACAACATTGCCTGACATTCAAACCAGAAAGCACGAACTAGACATTTCTTTACATGATGCCCTTAACAAACTGGATAACTGGCGCACATGCAGTGGTATAGTGTTAAATACTGGTAACACTAAACTATTACGTATCTAAACACAACAAGAAAGAATAAACCTTGATTGTGATGAACTGTGTCTGACATGGAAGGATACAAATTTGCAAATGGTTTGTCATGATAGACTACTTGGTGTTTTGGTAGACAATAACATATCATGGACTGAATATATCAAACATGTCAGTAAAATGTTAATGGCTTTACATTAGGATACGAATGTTATCAATGAAAGGTGCAGAAAACTATTTTATAACAGTTGCATGAACCCTATCTACACTTGTGTAACACAGTGTTGAGTAATTATAAAAATAAAAACATAACAAAGTTAGCTCATCTTCCAACAATACCATTCAGGCTAATATCAATCCAGAACGAAAGTAAGGAAACTTTAGCATGTTAAAATTATTACCTATTTAAACTGAATCCGGTTGATAAAAGCCAAAATAATGTACAGGGTAGCCAATAAATTGTGCTCTTGAATATTTACAATCAATATTCCAGTATATGCTATCTGGTAATACTCACGTCCTGCGATTCATGGCTATCAAACATTCCCATACCAAATAAGGAATGATTAAAGTATATTGGAAGTACTATGGAACATTGCTCTGGAATAGCATTCCATTTGACAATAGAATGCCAACTATGCTTCCTTCTTCCGAACCTAATGTATACAGTGGCGTCAGAGATGCAGCAGCAGAGGGGGCGAACAGAGCAACTTTTAGAGGCGTCAATATGGCAAACCAAGGCTTCCTCCAAAATCCTTTATAGAAGCGTCAATTTGGCAAACTAGAATTAAAAAAAAAGACTCCAACGTTGTTGTCGCACCCCCTCTGCTGCTATGGGGTTAAAAATCCTTGTTGAAATTGCTAGCAATTTAGGATTTCACAAACAGACTAATTTGTAGAACCTCACCTCGTAAATCGATTAGATTATTGGACTGGTCTGTGAGTTTGAAATTAATTCTCGTTAACGAATTATTATGATATCGCATATAGGCTGGATTAGTTGGATCCTCAATTATTTAAAATCCGGGTGGAGCTGTTGGTGCAAATGAATATAAAATATATCCCTGCTGGGCTTGATTTGATCTTTCAAGATTTATTTGATGGCTTACTTCGATAACATCACATTCTAAATTCAATGCAATCACCGAGGATATATTTACGTTGAGCGGAGCGATATGTTGCCCACCACCATCTGGGTCATTATTATATTTGAGGATACTTGGACCCTTGTGTTGCTGTCTCCATGAGGTGAATATCGCAGTTAATTTTTCATTGATAAAATCATTAACGGAATTTTTTAGTTCGTTTGCGTTATACCCAGGAAACTTGAAATTTGGTAGATCGGCTTCTATTATATTCTATGCAGTTAGGAAATTTCGCTTAGAGTAATTAATGTTGTCATCGCTATGATCAATTATTGCTTGAATTACTCGCTGGTTGATATATTCCATGTCGGATAAAAGTTGATTTAATATTTCAATTCGTTTAAAGATTTCACTCCTATTAGACTCATTGAAAGCTTGTTGTAGTTGCTGACTGTGTTTTTGATTGATTTCTCTAAAGTACTCAATAATTCTGTTATGGTAAATATTTATGTATGTAATTGGTTCAGGAGTCTGTCCAACCTTAAATCTCTAAAACGCGGAATCCCGATCAACAAAATTAAAATAACTACCCGGCAGTGATGACTTTTTAATATCACTGAGGAGTTCTCGATATGATGTGGTAATTTCATGGTATGATTGTTTATCCGTGGTATAATCAGATTTTTTAGGTTCAGGTGGAGGTGGATTTTTAGGCCATCCTAATATAGTTCTGATTGAGCTCTAATAGATATCTACGACATAACTGGGTGAGTTTATCTAAATGGTAGATGATAACGTCGGCTCCTGAACTGTTATAGCGATTTTCGATTCTGTTCCAGTAATGGATTTTATTCTGCGTTGTAATTCATTATTGATTTGTTCGATTTGGTAGGACCACGATGGTAGCGAAACAAAGTTCCAGTCTGGAGTACCATCGGGTTTATTCTTACTCGCAAACACCAGGGAATTATTCGGTTGTTTACCGCCAAATGTTACCGACCTAATGTTAGGCCAACTGTGATATACTCGTAATATTGCTAACGCTATTTCCTTCACGGGAACCGAAATATGGAAATTCACACTGAATTCAGAATTCGTTAAGGTTATTGATATCATGCTGGTTTTCAACGGGGTTGTGTTTTCGGCTGTTCGTTGAAGTAGTTCTTGCGGTGTTGTCATTGTTATTATACTCATGTTGTTTTTCTAATTTTGACGATGCGGAATCATAAACACTTACCATCGCTGAAAACTCACTATCTGATATTAATGTATCATCGAGTGACGACGATATCATCGAGGATAATTGGGAGTATGCAGTGGACACAATATGGAATTTAACAAAGTAGTCTTGTAGTTTGCGCTGGCTACATGATGATATTTTTTTTATTATTATCGAAATAATTCCCGCGATTGTTGTCGCCGCGGATATACAAATTGGAACGGCTATCGGTGCAATCATTGTCACCAAGGAGAGTATAATACCAGCTTCGGTGATTACACCTGATACCGAGTACACGGTAACATCAACTGTGGTGATTCTTCGTCTGTATTTTTTATTTTTGTTTGGTACTCCACAATGAGGGTTTTGAGTTTAGTTTGAAATTCTCTGATTTGATCATAGCGATACTGCTGTGATGACAATACTATTGGTATTGTTGTTGACGTCGACATTGTTTATTTACAATAACAGAGTAATTTCAATTTAGTTGTTTACTTAAATCTGCTACGAATTCCACATACCATGTTACTGAAACCCTAGCCAAATTATTATCAGTCGTTGTTATCGTAAATCGTTCAGTTGGTCCTTTGTCGATAATCGTTGATATTGTATTGTTGACCCCAGATGAACTTGTTGATGAAATATTAAATTGAGTCGGTGTCACTACTGTTAATCGATAAATACCTTTGACGGCCGCGGTGATATTTAATATGTTAGTGAATAGTGTCCACTCAAATGATCCACATTGAATCGCGTACACGTTGTTTATATTTTTTGTTCATTAGGGATTTTTATTTTTTCAAGTTCTGCTATCATCCTCGGTAGATCATCTTTGATGGCGTCAGTGATCACTTTAATATCCGTGATTGTATCGAGTTTCGTGATGATACTAGTTAGATCAATTTTAACGTCATCGGGTTTCGAATTTTTTTTTACCAAAAAATTTATCAATCGAGTCATCGGTCTTGTTAAGATCGTTACGTAACGTAGTAAATTGAGATCCATGAGTGTCATAAACCGATCGTAGTTTTGTCAAACCATCGATAGCTGTTTTATCTCTGTTAGTTTCGGTGTGGTCACCGGTTGATTTTCAAAGAAATCCAATATGGGTTTGTCAATTTTGTTAATTCTATCCACAATAGTTGAAACAAGTACACCCGGTTTGAGTTTATCCTGATCGGAAAACAACGCGATAGTATCTTCTACCGCGTCGCATTGTTTAACTAAAATATCATCAAGAGAAACATTACTCGTTTTCAATTTTCCCTGACGATCTTGAAATACAACTATTTCATTGGGATCAACACTTGCTAAGTTCAACATCTCAGCTATTTCATCTTCTATTATTTTTTTACATCACCGGTTGCAGTGCCATCGGCATCGGGTTTCTTCAACATTGATAGAGATCTCCCCCAAATATCAATCATGTTATATTATGTTCTTCTCTTTCTTCGTAAAGGACTTCATGGGGTATTCGCGATGACGCTGAAACCGCCATTAACAATTCAAGGACTTCTACTCTACACGAATTATTATCATATAGGCCCAACACGGGCAATTCTGAATACCAAACAGAAATGGAAGGATTCAACTTAGATATATACTTAAGAAATGTTATCGAAGGAGTAAATCCATGCGGGTCAAAATAAATGATACATTGTGGATGTATTATGTAACACGCCAAACGCGTTTCAGAATTGTCCCAACCAGTATTAATTTTACCGGTTTCAAAAGTATTTGGTTGTATTGAGAATTTATCCTCTGAAATTACACCTCTAAAATGTTTTATGGAGAGATTCTTTACTATGTCAGTGACATAAAAATCGGGTTTTTTAATTATAGATTTTCGTGACATATCAGCGAGTATAAATCGGATTTTTCATCCATGGGTTTCAATGACGCATTTTTCAAAGTATCATCAAACATGTTTATTTTATATTACTTTCTCTCTCTAAAATGCGACTACTAGTATATTCATTTACGACTTGATGAGGTGTTCTTCTCGAAGATGAAATAGCGTCAAGGACATTCAATACTTCCATGCCGCATCTTGGTGGGTCATTCATTATTTGTGTTGGTAGCGTTGAGTACCAACGAGGGGTGTTTAAGCGGTTTATATAAAGCATTAATTCTTTAGGCGGCGCTAACCCATATGAATCGAAATAAACGATTACACGCGGATCAATCGCGGATCAGTGGGTCTAAAGTTTTTTATCGCTAGTTTTTTTAGCAGCGTCGAGTAAATCAAACTTTGACATATTGTTGTTAATAAACTGTTCCTGGGATTCTCAGGCCGCTTCCTTTGTACCATGAATGCGGGGTTCCTGGTAGTCTTAGACCCTTTCCTGATCGTTTCCTTTTTTATATCCCTGCCCGATAGCTTTTTTGTGCCATCCCTGCCGCGGTACCAACGGCTCCTAACACTGCCGCTTTTGCTACCGCTGGGGCCGCTGCCGCAATTAATGCTGGAATCGCAGCTAATAACGGGAATATACCACCTGATTTTATCATGTTTTTGATCGCGGCTGAAGAGAGTGTGAGCTGCACCCCATTTTTATCTTTGAAAGCATCATTAAAGTGTTGTATCTGACGAGTTATCAGCGACTATTTATTCTGACCACCTGACATCTGATTGTGTTTCAGCGATATCGTGGTTCCACATTTTTTTAGCTGATTCTGATTGCGACTTTATAATTTGACCAGGAGTCAATGTAACACTAACATGACTATATGACATTTTATTTAATAAAAGATTGATCTAATTGTAACAATTACATATTTTCCACTGGTGAATCGATTACTCTCATTCGTCCACCAACACCTTCAAGTAACATTGATTTGTCGCTGAGGATGACAGCAATTGCTCTGTATTCGGGGATTGCACCACGAAGTATATTAGCTCAAAAATGTATGTCAACGACAGATTGTCTTGTTAAATCGAGATGTTCCAGCGAAACGTAATAGATCGGATAAAGTTCCTTAAAATCATATTGTGATATTTGCAGACCAGTATCATCATTTTGATTGCGTCCCATATATGACAACAGACGATGATACACGCGTGCAATATGGTTTTGACCGTAATTAAGTTGTATATCCTCGGATAGTTCTTGCTGGCCATTTATTCTCAGTGAGACGTCAGTAACACCTAATCGATCAAATATCATATGGCTGTGTAATTGTGAACCAACTCTCGTCGTATCCTGGAACGCAATAAATATATAACGTGGAGCTGCAACAACTTGTTGTGATGCCAGATTCCATGTAAATATGCCGTTAACAGTTGATTGCTTAGTATCCGTTTTTATTGTTCACCAGCATGGTAATGATTTTATTCCTGTATTCATAAATGATAGTAATCTTTCTTCTGCGGCGAGTGCTGGAGTCATTATTGGCATCCACAATGATAGTTTTGTTAAAATGACTTTACCGGCATCAGCATTTGGATTTGCATTATCCGCTGGAGTCTTCCAAATTACGTCATTATCATTAGTTTTTCGCAGGAGTACTACTGTATGCTTTGCTCCATAGATAACTTTCCTAACATTTCTGCAGAATCCAAATATATGATGTAGTGAAAATGCGCATGAAAATAATCTACGTTGTCCTTCCAACATTGATATGCGAGTTGCAGCTCCTAAGTTGAAATTATTATCAGTATTAATAATCATATTCTCAGCATCAGTATCAGCAGCACCAGCATTATTTCTTGGTCATTATACAACAAATTGAGTTTTTCCAGTAGTATTTTTAGTATCCTTTGCAAACATCATAGAAGGGCCTGCCGATCTTGTATAATCATCGGAATATCTTACCAAACCAATTATTGTTGTGGCCACATCAACATCGTGTACTATAGACTCGATTTCTCTTCCATCAATTATATATCTTGCGCTCTCAAATAGCGCCATGATGCCATTATTGACAAAACCTACTTGAGTACCAACTGGATATGGTGCTGGTACAGCAGGAGTATCAGCTGATTGTACAATTTCTCCTTCTACTTCGATAAACGCTTCACACGGTAGAAAATATTTGCTGGTATCATGGACTTGAAGTTCAATTCTTGATGGAGTATTCGGTTGTGATAGGCAAATAATTGATAATCACGTACAGAATTATCCTTGCGCACTGGGGCGTCCATATCAAACGCTTGATCAGATGTCCGTTTGAACATTTTATTATATATTCCTCGATCTAAATTATGATTTTCGTCGTGGTTTTCGTCGTGGTTTCAAGCCACTTCCCGCTATCATGTTTGCGATATCGTTTTAGTCGCTGGCTGCCAACGACGAAGTCGCCAACGATGCTAATTTCTGATCCACTGCGTTATTTATTATTTTCCCAATACTTGTAGGCATCACTTCGGTAGATGGTAACGGCAATGACGAAGTCATCGGTTTCCTTTACCGCCGAACAAACGACATTAGTTTTTCCTTCGCGGCAGAAAACGACTTCTCGGCAACATCTCCAACAGCGCTAATACCCTTATCACGAATAACATCAATGGCTTTCATTGATAATTGTTTACTAATGGCGCTACCTTTGGAGCCATTCTTGAAAATAATCCTGCAATGGTATTGCCAAGACCATCACCATAGTACTCTCTATAAACAGGCAATCGTGAGTTTACTATGTAGACACTGGTTGGTTTATCGTGGTTGTAGTGTATGATCATCTTATTTAAATGATAATTATCTAATGTGGTGATTAGTCACTGTGATAACCGTCTGCTACCTCGTCAACAAACTCTCGGTATACCTCAATATCCATGATGCCACCTTGAAATAACCGCCTGCAGATATCAGCTGCTTCATTAATTATTTCCGGAGAGTTATTTCCAGCTCGTTTTCCTCCTATGAGTACTTCTAATCGTGATATATCGCTGATAATATTACCAGGACAACTAACTAGACCACTACCTGAAATTCCCCTTGGAGTTCCACTCTGAGAAAATCCCTTTCCTTTTGTCTTTTTAGTTGTACCAGTTGCACCTTGTGAAGAGGGTTGTGTTATATCAAAAAGTTTTGATTGCTCTGGTAATCTAAGAAATCCGGTTGCTTCTCTGTAGATGATTCAACATTTTTTATTGCTTCTATAAAATCATGATACGTATCATCTCTTTTCGATGCTTGAAATGCACCTGTGAACACACGATATAATCCATTATGTCATGTTTTTTTTATTAGGGAGTTTATAATCATCGTGGATATACTTTTTTCTCTGATGAAAACTCCTAACGATGAAATTAGCTAATTCTTCAATAGAATCAAATTTCATACCTCTTATTTCATCTAATTTACCCGAGCGGAATTTGTCATTGAATGAAACTCGTCCGCTAGCAATATCACCTTCTTCTTCTTCTTCTTCTTCTTCTTCTTCTTCTTCTTCTTCTTCTTCTTCTTCTTCTTCTTCTTCTTCTTCTTCTTCTTCAGGTGGTGGGGAACTAACATCAATATCACCTAATCGTTCAATTTCTTTTTGTTCAAGTCGTTCTTGTTGTTCTTGTTGTCTTGTGGCAGCTATTATATCACCAGGAAGTGTTTTTAAAGATTTATTTGTTTGTTTAGATCTTTTTCCTATTTTCTTAAGTACAGGAAGAAAAGGTTTTTTTTTCCTTTTCCCTTCTTTGGGGACATCTCCGTATATTGCTCTTTCAGTGGCCCATACGACCTCTTTGGTTGCTGTGGTTCTTTGTTTAAACAATTCTTCAGTTCCTGTTGAAAAATATGTCTGAAGACTCTTTCAATTTCTCTCGAACTGAATCACGGATTGGTGTAAAATTTTTAATTGCGCCTAACCGCTCGCGTGCTAATCTAGTCGTTAGTGCTTCGTTTACCATTATTAATTAATGTACGATCTAAATGTAGTGACTTTATCACCAGTTAAAAATTCACAGATAGCTACGCGTTTGTGAAAATCGAGGGCAAAAACCCCAAGTATTCATTTGGAGAAAATCAATTTTTCACGAAGACTCGACGGATTGTACAAAATCAATGAAAACAGCATCGAATATTCGACTATCATGGCCAAAAACACCACAAAATTTACCTCACAAAGATAGAAATCTCATCAAAATCGATTTTCTCTAAATGAATTCCTGGGGTTTTTACCCTTGATTTTCACGAAAACTTGTCGACGGATTGCATAAAAATACCACAAAACGACCAAAAACATCACAAAAATGACTGAAAATCAATAAATAAAAAAATAAATAAACCCACCCACCCAAAATTCTTTTGAATTTCACTACATTGTTTTATAACTTCCGTGTAGTGAATCACCATGCAAAAAAGTACAATACATTACCTGTCTTTACAAATTTTGTTCTAGTTGAGTAAGCGCGCATACCTGTTAGGTGAGTATTAAGTGCCATACCTGTGTATTATTCATTTGTTTACTGCATTGAGGCTACCAAGGGGAGAATTTTCGGTTTCGCGGATAAACATTTTTATATTTTTGATCTTTGAATTAACTGCGCGTTTGATTTCATATTCATTTCCTAATTCTTTCCTGATTTTTTCCACAACAGTAAATAAAGGGACAAACTTATTTACGTTATTTTCATATATGAACGAATCATAAATCGCGTGTTGGATACGTTTAATAAATGCATATGATTTACGAAGGATATATATATATATTCCTTTGAATATTATCTTCAATATCTTGAAAATCGAAAAGGATCCTATCATAATTTAATTTTATCTGACAATTGAATTCCTTGATTTTTCAAATTTGAAATCTCGGTTATGATCTCATTGATCTTTTCAAAATTCTTATATATATATATATATATATATATATATATATATATATATATATATATATATATATATATATATATATATATATATATATATATATATATGTGTGTGTGTGTGTGTGTGTGTGTGTGTGTGTGTGTGTGTGTGTGTGTGTGTGTGTGTGTCTGTGTGTTTCTAATACAAAAACCATAAAAATTGGGGGTCAATTTTGACCCTTTTTTGTTGTTGTTGTATGAACTCTGTTCGTGTAAAAGGGATATATTCATTTATTCATCTTACCACGCCTAGAGATATATATGACGATAATGTGAGTAGTTAATTTGTTTAGGCAGCGTCAATACATTCTTCGCAGGGGTTGACTATATCCGATACAATTGTTTGGATCATATATAATCACATCGAGTGGTCGAATTTAGTTTATCTTGCAGTATCCAGAGTACGAAGAATAAATCAACTTCGAAGAGTTGCTCTTTTTGCTAATGACACAGCAATCAATAATATTATCAGCGATGACATAATCAGAAAAAAATCTCTCTGGTTATAAACAACAGGATAAAAAAAACAGAATTTGACATTAATGCTAAATTAATAGTCACGCTGAAACAACAAAAGAATAATCACAGCGCGAGTTGCAATTGTATAATGAGTTGGTGTTGGTCGTATAAGGACTATCGACAATTTACCGTAGACAGAAAAAATAGCAATATTGTCATACCAGAGATAATGTGATACTGACTTGTCTTGAGTGCAACAGACGAAGAGGTGTTAGTTAAGACCACGCGGCGGTAATTGAGTATCCTCTGGTATCACTTGTAGTTGTTCACGAGTAAACCCACGCTGAGGAGCAGTTGAATCCATTGTATAGATTGCTGGTCTACGCATAGATCGTGTTATGCTAAATATTTTATGTGCGGTGACACTCCAAATATGATCAGTAGCCCTTTTCTTGCCACCTTCGAGCTCTCCTGGTTCATATAAACATCCAACGGTGTCATTGCCGACTATTGGTTGTTTTGAAAAATCATTTTATTGTTGTACGGGTATATACTTTTTTTAATCGCATTGTTAGGTTTCATGTTGATTGTTCGAGTAATCTCATTATTCAGCGCGGTAATCACGCCTGGTAATCTCTTGACCCATTCACGAGATCGTTTATCCTGGATGAATTCCTTCGCGTATTGATATGCAAATAACCGCTCAGCAAGTGTCCGATTAAATCTTTCAACAATTGCCTGATCGCGATGTAATGCAGTATGTCCTCGTCTGATGGTGACATTATGATGCTTCATTGTTGATAACACTACACCTTGAAATTCCTTGCCAGGGTCAACTTGTAATAGACCTGGCCAGTGCAGAGGACCTCGTCGATAAATCCTTTCAAACGCAGAATCCACTTCAGTTGATGATTTTGTCTTTGGCGGTTCTGCTTCTTTGTATCGACTCGCAACATCAACTACGGTTAGCGCATACTTGTAAAAACATCATGCGGCAGAAATAATATATCAGCCTGATGAACCTCATTAGGGACGCCGACATCAAAATGTGAGTAGTTAATTTGTTTAGGCGGTGGTAGATAAATTTGCCATATCGCCTGTTTGGATAACCAATCAGCTGCAGTGGTATTTTTCACCTTTGCGGCGCTAGCGAGTTTACTGATTGCTGCTTTACCCCTCCATTATCCTCTTGGAGAATAATAAATAGATTCCATATTGTTATTAATTACCAGCACCTAACATCAATTTACTTTCATCGCCGATTTTACTAACCATGACGCCAATTTTTTATTTGAAGGATTTATCAGTGATAGAATTCAATGCGTGAATTAATTTCATATCTGCGATATGTCTGTTTTGCAGATTACTGATTTTATAAGCAACATCATGAGCATGACACTCCTTATCAATGGCGTTTACTGGGTTTTCACCGGGTTGGGGTTGGTTTTGATCATCGAGTCGGATATCGAGTGTGGTCCAGGGTCCATAATAACTATACCCTGGAAGGTGTTTTTCTCCCGGATATTTTGCAAATGGCGTTCACAGTAATTTTACTAACTTGGCTGCAATATCACCTCCTCGGTTTTTTTAAAATCCTTAGAAACAAATCTAAATTGCTTTGAACCACATTGTACACACTTACCAGTAAGTGCTGATCTGCTATTTTTAGTTGTAATCGTCGTCAAGTCGTTTGTGCTAGTACGCTTCTTACATTTCAACCAATATAAATCCATAATATTATTATGGTATATCTAATGGAAGTAAAAACAAACAACCTGGTCGTCGAGTCTGATTACTGGTCCACAGTATCCATGTTTTTCCTGCGTTGTAAATACTTCTCATATGCACCAGGGGGTTCCAAGAATATTGGCAAAATGTTTGAATATTCCATAGTTCTTTTTACAAATCAATATTTTTCTGCACCACAAATTTCACACTTACCGGTGACCGCTTTTCTTTTATTTATTATGGTAACTTTCGTTGGGTCAAGAGTTGGTGTCCATTTCCAACATTTCACACAATATAGATCCATAATTTGTCGGCGACAAAAACACGAAAACGAGTTAAGCATCATGCAGCGCTACCAAATTCTATTCGTATGATTATAATCGGACCATCTGAAAATGGCAAGACCCAACTGCTACTTAATTTGATAACGAGATGGGTGAAATGGGAAAGTTGTATTTAATAGCACCGAGTGTAGACGATCAGAGATGTTACGAGGTGTTAAAGGATTTTAACGAGAAAGCAAAATCGGAAATCGATGAAGATATTATTGAGTTTATAACCAATATCGATGAAGCACCGAGTATTGATGATATTGATGAAAGTATTAACAAAGTAGTCGTATATGATGATGTCATGTTAGACAATCAAAAGAATCCTGCTAGGATATTTTCCAGAGGTAGGCATAAAAGCACTGACGTGATATATGTTACTCAACGATACACTCAAATACCAAAAGTGATTAGAGATAATTGCAATTTATTGTGTGTGTTCAACGGAGTTGATATGCATACGCTATGAAATATTTGGCAAAGTTGGTGCAACGGCGACATGGATTATAATCTCTTTAGAAATTTCTTTAGTCACGCTCAGTCAATTCCACATGGATTTGTAACGATAAATTTACATGATCCTAGATCAATATATCGTATCGGACTTGATAAAATATTCGGTTGAAATCGTAAAAAAGATTGTTAAACCTATAGCAGCAGAGGGGGTGCGACAACGACTTTGGCCTCTTTTTTTATTCTGGTTTGCCAAATTGACGCTTTTTTACGACTTTAGAGGAAGCCTGTGTTTGCCAAATTGACACCTCTACAAAGTTGTCCGATTCGCCCCCTCTGCTGCTAGGTCCCTTACCCAAGACCAAGTCAGGTAACCAATACCTGTTGACCATTATGTGTGCGTCAACAAGGTTTCCAGAGGCAATTCCGTTGAGGAATAAAAATGTAAAACAATAGTAAAAGCTTTGATAAAGTTTTTTTTTAACTCAGAATGGCCTTCCCAAATCTGTTCTGTCTGATCAAGGTTCAAACTTCATGTCTGGAATTTTCCAGCAAGTTATGTATGAATTGGGCATTCAGCAATTCAAATCTTCTGCCTATCACCCTGACAGCCAAGGGGCATTAGAAAGATTCCATCAGACTTTGAAAAATATGATCCGATCATATTGTTTTGATACGAATAAAAATTGGGATGAAGGCATTCATTTACTATTGTTTGCTGTTAGAGAATCAGTTCAAGAATCTCTAGGCTTCAGTCCCTTTGAACTGGTTTTTGGACATACTGTGCGTGGACCATTTAAGTTATTGAAAGAGAAACTTCTTTCTAATGAAGATACTGAGATCAATCTTCTTGATTATGTTTCCGATTTTAGATACAAGTTGTCAAAGGCTTGTGAGGTCGCAAGAGCAAATCTGCACTCTGCTCAATCTAAAATAAAATTAAGATATGATATTAAAAAAAAATCGAAGGAAAGGAGTTTTCAGCCTGGTGATAGAGTCCTGGCTCTCTAACCAATACCACAAAATCCTCTTCAGGCCAGATATTATGGTCCCTACACAGTCGACAGGAAAATTAATGACTTAAATTACATCATTAATACTCCTGGCAGGCACAAACAAAAACAACTCTGCCATGTAAACATGCTAAAAGAGTATTTGAAAGAGATAGCCATGTAACACATGTAATTAATTTAGTTGTACCTGTCCCACTCAGTGAAGGAATATCATCAGATCCTACTGATATTGAAATGATGAATCTTTGTAATTCAGAAATTATGAAAGATCTAGACCAGAAACTTTCACATTTACAAGTGCAAGAAAGAAATGAACTGAAACAGTTATTATTTGAATATGAGCATTTATTTCCTGATGTTCCTACAAGGTCAAAATTTTTCATGACGTTGAAATTGTAAATTCCAAACCTGTCAAACAACATCTATACAGGATGAATCCACTCAAACAGGAATACTTAAAAAAGGAAATTCAATATTTGCTGGAGAATGATTTTATCGAGCCCAGTAAAAGTGATTGGAGTTAACCATGCATACTTGTTCCAAAACCAGATAAAACTTTCCGTATGTACACTGATTATAGGAAGGTGAACAGTGTGACAAAACAGATTCATTCCCATTACCAAGAATTGACGATTATATTAATAAAATCGGGAATGCCAAGCATGTCACCAAATTTGACCTTCTGAAAGGATTTTGGCAGATTCCACTAACGGAAAGAGCAAAGGAAATCTCGGCATTTGTGACTCCAGATGGACTTTACCAATATAAAGTAATGCCATTCGGGATAAAAGGGTCACCAAGTACATTTCAACATCTTATGAATATGATCACCTCTGGTCTAGAAAATTGCGATGCCTATATAGATGACGTCATCATCTACAACGACACCTGGATAGAACATCTAGCAACAATTCGAAAAATAATTGACATACTCACTGAGGCATGTTTGACAGTTAATTTATCTAAAAGTGAGTTCTGCCGTGCTAGTGTGACTTTCTTAGGACATATTGTGGGACATGGACAAGTTAAACTAATAGATGCTAAGGTTGAGGCTATTTCTAAAAAAAATGGTATTGAACATCCAGTGTGCTATTTTTCAAAGAAATTAAATAAGCACCAGAGAAATTATTCAAGTATCGAGAAGGAATGTTTGGCATTGATTTTGGCTTTACAACATTTTGAAGTTTATCTTAGTTCAGCTCCTTCTTCAATTATAGTTTTTAGTGACCACAACCCCCTTACTTTCATCGACATGATGAAAAAAAAAATCAAAGATTACTAAGGTGGAATTTGTTATTACAGGAATATGATCTTGACATCCGGCACATCAAGGGAAAAGATAATTTAAGAGCAGACGCTCTTTCCCGTGTATAACAATATATTATATACACTGTGTAATTTATAAAAGTTCTTTTACCCTCGGGTGTAAATTGGTTTGTGGTGAAAAGAAAGTTTTATCATATAAACCTTACTTTTTATTTTATGGGGGAAGGTGTTACGTATATTTGTTTTAAAGGAGACTAGAAACCAGTCGAAATATACAATAATATTAAATACACTGCAGAGAAAAACATGATTCTGAAGCGTCGTGTGCGACCGTACTGCCAATATTGAGATATTGGCATATCTTCTAGGCGCTGAGTTTCCGTGACCTCGTATGCATATTTTCCGCGCCTATTCGGTTACTTTCGGAAAGTGACGTCATACTAGCAACTCCAGCATCCAGACCAAGGTTCATTTCATATAGAGTACCATGCCGTTTTGCGTTGCTTACGGGTGTAATAGCATACATAGAAAAGGCTGTGGAGTTCATTTTTTTTTCTTTTCCAAATGATAAAGGGATAAAGAATGTCTGGATACATTATTACAAGCGAGTCGATTTCAATGCAACACCATACAGCAATCCGTGCCCATTACATTACACAAAGGAATGTTACCAGAGGGATCCTAAAAACATAGAACCTCTAGGATACACGAATGCTAAGCCTAGACTAAAAGTTGAAACTGTTCCAGACATACCATTGTATATTTTAAATCCTGGTAGAGTGTCAAACGTACGAGTTACGAAAATAGGCAGAAGGCCGAGTAAGTGCTAATAACAAATATGACAGCCCGACACCTGATCGTGCTGATGAAATGAGTAAATTTTTTTTCTTCTTCAAGATTACAATCTAAATAAAGTCACCACTGTCCTATGTATAATTGAGATCTGACTTTAATCAAATGGAATTTTTGCTTAAAAAATTAATAATAATAAGATTATCAACCCTTGACACGGTCGTGTTTTGAGAAAAACAATTTAAGTAATTTTTTAAAAAAATATTAAAAAATTATTTTAAAAAAAACAACCTTTCAGTCTATGCCTATTACTCGTAAAATGTATAAACGGAAATCTGTAATGATTGGAACTGATATAAAACCGTCCCTTGGGCCGTTTAAATAGCAGCGATTAAAAGAAAAGAGATCCGATATAAAATCAAAGTTTCACATTAACTGGCTGACAATAGAAATTGGGGGGAGGCGACTATTGACCCCACCTATTTGCCCCGATGTGCAATTTCTCCCTGTGATACGCCTTATTATACCCCAATACAAGACCTTTTTTTCATATTCTGGTCTGCATAATAGTTAGAGGTTAGAATTAAGTACACAAACATAATGGCAGTTTAACAAAATAACAATTATTCCTTATCATTGCACTTATGTTGTGAAAAGGACTGGCCCTCTGACATAATTCAAAGAAACCATGTGCTACAGAGTGTGTATGTAAGCACCAGAAAGTCATTGGCAAATTGGCGATGCCGAATTTTGTTGTAATTTCGATGTCAAAGACTTCATTTTAAGAGTTCAAATCTGCAGTCAAACGTTACCGTACATGTATGTGGCCATTGTTTTCCCACATTTTATATCCCATCCTATTTCCATTAGTTTAAGTGTTAAGATATGTAACACTGTTTACTGAATTAAATATTTATTTTGAATTAGTTTTTTTAGGGGCACATATACTGCGTCGTATTTTTTTATTCCTTCTTTTAATTTAATCATGGTAATGAAACTTTACATAGATGGTAGTGGAATGTCAGGTGTTAACTGGCAGAGTTTTTTTAGGGCGGAAATGGAGATTTTGTTTGCAGAGAAAATTACGCATCCTTCATTGTGATAATTCATGGGTTTTAAACTAATTGGTGACAATTTTTTTTACAAGAAGTACTTCTGTAGTAGTTAAATAATCTGAAATTTACGTGAATAATGTTTAATCTTAATCTATTTACTGAAGACAAAAACTGTCCTGTGATATTAATACTTTCTTCACTACAATATTCACAAGTGATAAAATAGAATATGACATTTGTGGACTGCACACTTGATGAAAAAATTACATATGGATTTTCTTCTTCTGAGAAATGAAAATTGAGAGACATATTGAAGTAATCGGGAGTTAACTGCGAAAAATCAAGAGAGATATTACGAGATAGGGAGGAAATACCTCCAAAACTGGAATTTATTTTCTTTCTTTCTTCTCTCGGCTTGAAAGTTAACATATATGAACTGTTCGGGTTTGTGGAATTTCAGTCAGGGCTAGTAAGTTTATTTAAGTCATCAGCCCGGGGCCTGTGCTTAAAACATTTCTTTCAGCACTGACCAGTACAGTACGTACTTTGTTAACGAATCATGTATATACTTACAGATTTGTCAATACGCTAACTGTAGCATGCATGTAAAATACACTGTAATTGAATCATAGAAAGGAAGCTTCTTAATGTTGAAATTAATTACGTATGATTTCCTCCTCGCAGATTTATTTGTGGGGTGTTGATTTTTTTTGTGTGTGAAAAATTACTTCCGATGAAAACCGTTATCAATGGCCTCTCTCGCTTGCCATGTTTCTGTTTGTATACGAGGACTTGCTAGTATGACGTCACGAGACCACGTGATCTGTCGTCTCATTAAAACTCGGAAATACTCGGCAATTTACGGAATCATTATATCTTCTTCGCAATATAATCAATAACCGCACACGATATTATATTTTTAAACATTATATTCGAATTAGAATTTGTAAAGAATTACATTTATATAATAAAAATTTTCATTACTAGTATCCTTTAAGTCATTTATTTTTGTTGTTTGTTTGTCAGATTCAAATTTGACATTTTAAGTTCAAGATTTATTCATTGGGAGACATTTTAGAAAAACGGGATGACCTGTACTCTAAAAATAAACACCAGATGTTGACCTCATTTCTGACCTGGCTTCAGAGTTGTAAACAAGCTTTTAAAATGATTGGTTGATTCCAAGGACATTATGGAGCTTTGTTATAAACATCTTTCTATTTTTACTTGGGTCATACGGTGTGTATGAGATTTTTTTAATGTAATTTTGTTCTAAGAGATTTTAGAAGATCATGTGACCCCTTCCTTGTTTACGTAAAAACAGGTATATAAATGATGTTTTTGCGCGAACTATTTAGTACAAGTTGGGCTGTTAGAATACTAAGTTGTGTGTCGTTTTGAGTTATTTTAAATTACCTTGTACTGGAAATTATTTCAATTTGTTTGGATCAAGAGGATTATTCTGTTATTTATCTGGAAAAAAATTGTGCTCATTGAATTTCATAAGACCAGAACTAACTTCATCACGTGACATAGTCTTCCATCTTGGATGCTTCACTAAGATTCGAACTGGGAATTATTAGGACATTTTATTACCAGCACTTTTGCAATTACGCTAGTGGATTATATTTTGAATATTTTTTGGATTAATTTTGGAATATATTCTTAAAACCGTAAGTTTATTTTTCTTTTCTGGAAAATATTTGTGCTCGATAAATTGTTTATTAAGTTTTTACAAGCTTTTTATTTTCACTCTTTCTATGTTACTGTTTATTCAAGCCTAAGCACATAACACTATTAAAAAATATGACAAACTGGAACACAAAACTAATGATTAAAACAGAACAGACGCCTGATGAAAGCAATCTTCATAGCATTTAGCTACTTTATTTATGACTAAAAGAAAAATAATAAATGTTTAGCATGTTCAACTTTATGTACATAAATATACAGACTGAATACAATTACACTGGCATCTATCAATACGAATACAGAAGTAAATCAACATCCTTTAGAAACCAATTCATTTTTTCCTTTTCCCCATTTTCTCCTTCTTTTAATATGATACTGATTATTAAATTGCAACCCATCTACTCTAACACCTGAAACAAATGTTTGCTCCAATATGTCAAGTCACACCAGAATGAGCCATATTATACCAAAGCAAAATTACATTAAGTGGTTTAAAGTTGTATAAAGTAAAATTAAAATAAAAAACAATGAATCTTGTCTAGTTTTCTCCAGCACAATTTGAAACTTTCATGGTCCTATCCGTGTCCGACTCATTATAGTATGTTCCTTCTAAAACCTAAGTTGAAAGGATTCACTTTGTTAATACATGTATATATTTTTTAAAATTACAAATCCAACCTTTCATATCTTAAGATGAAAAACACTGTCATATCTGTCCTGTAGTTATATGCCATCTTAATATTGACCATGTATCATTTCTGATGTTGATGTTGATGAGTTTAATGCCATTTTTCAGCACATGATAGGCTATACAAGGTGGCCAGTATTATTGATGTAGGAAGAACCCAGGAAAGCACACTGAAAGAACCACCAACCCACGAGAAGCTACTGGCAAGCTTTCGCACATAACTACATTGGCCGAATCTACTCGAACCCAAGCAAGAGGTGAGATGGCAGTGATCCACAACAGAGAGCACTTTAGACTACTATGCCACTCGATGCTCCCATTTCTTTCTGAAATTACAAGAATGAGCTGTTTTTCAATTGATTCCCTAGTTTCAGGTAAATCCCAACACTACTGTTTTAGAAACAAGAGTTTCATATTTTGCTCTCCTTTTTCAAAACTGCATTTGTCCAAAACCATAGCATGCATTTTATTTCAGTTAGTAATCATCATCTCATAATCAACACTAGGAAAAAGTATCGCTTAAAATGGACCATTTGCATCAAAAGTTAAACTTGGTTTTTGAAAATCTAAAACAAAAATTAATTGTATAATTTATAACCTGTCTTAACCAATATTGTCATTTTATTGATTCAGATCATAATGGTACAAGTTTCAAAGTGTCCTTGAAAAAATTATACATAAATACACAACTGACAAAGTACTTGTGTAACATCTTTCATTCAGTATAATATACATTATATAAGAATGTTACATTACTTCTTATGCAATAATGTATTAAACATGCCGAAAAATAGCTCATGACAGTCACACTGTTTCACTAAATGAATCACCAATATACCTGCATAGCTGTCAAGTCAAACTGCAAACTACACAGAACCAGTCTCCATCACATAATGTGCTGGTAGGTCTAGGTCTATGCCATTTATAAAAATTTGAGAAAACTAACCCCGAGCTGCTGGCACATGCGAGTGCAAACCAGAGCCTATGCATTTTGCAACCGTACTCCACTTGAAATCGAGCATACATGGATATGGTACACATTTTTACATTATGGATTACAAATAATTTCCTTCCTAATGAAAACAAGTTGTAGATTCAATTAATCAATGGTCAATTTACTTATTTTACAAGGGTATAATTTTCATGCATTTTTGAATAACTTAAATAAAATGTTCCTATCTAGGATTGGAATCCTAGCTATTTCATCAGGAATCCTGCTGTTTCCAAAGGGATCCTTCTGTTTGCACTGAGATTATATTGTTTTCTTGAACAGGGACCCTATAGTTTCCACATCAGCATCATTGTCATCCAAGTATTTAAATATTTTGAGACTAAAAATGCATTAAAAAATTAACCGATGTAAAATATTGAGTGTAACATTAATGCAAACAGCTCTATGTGATTGCTGTGACCTGGCCTCTGACCTCTAAGAAACTGCTTAAAAACATTGTCAGGTATTAGATCACAGAGACAAAACATTTTTACAACATGAGATTCAAAACATAACGAATGCCAACCTAATTTGACAAATATTATGATATTTCAGTAACAACCCTTTGCAAAAGCAGTGACCAAGACTGCTTTCATGTTTGTGAAAGTAATATTTTATGAAAAATCAAGCAATATTGTTGCAAATATTTTCTGTTTACTGTAAACAAAGTCAGACCCTCTAGTGGGATTCTAATGATCTAATTAATTCTAATTCCCAATCCAATGCATGTGATTTATTATTTTCTTCCTAATTTCTGACATAAAAGAGTGGTGTATAAAGATGGTTAATTATTGGTATGTGATGTATCTAGAGAAAGACTATTATCAGAACATTTCTGCACCATAGGATAAAGGACAACTATTTTACAATAAAAGAATATTATAATATTTATTATTTATTTTTGTAAGTATTATTGTTCCATGCATTTCTCAATTATTAATTAACACAATCCCCAACAGTCATGCCTTTCACAGTATACAACTTTTCTGTGTGCCTGGGAGGGGAGATAAATCCTAATTTTCATACCTGTCTGCACAAAGTTACTAGCCACCCCAAATCTTTCCAATTTGTTAACATTATTAAACAGGTTAAGAGCAATTATGCAAAACTAATACAAATGCGTATATAAATACACACATGGACTGGCTGACAAAATAATCCACTTTTTCTCCAAATATCTGACTTTAAAAAACGAACTCATTGATGGATAAAAAAGATATAAATACAAATATGAATATGTACCACACAAATTTTTCATGCAGCAAAAACAAAAAAATAAATTAAACAGGCAACCAGATAAGTAAACAAGCTTTAAAAATTTGGTTAAAAAATGTATACCAATACTTATTCATGTTACAGAAACAAATGCATTAGGTGTTTAAGCATGGTTACACCCTTTAAAAGAAACTGGTAACAAGACCTTGGTTTAAATATATCATTTTTAAAAAATGAGATGTTCTCTAAGTATTGTGTTTAATGTCTTCTTGCCTTCAAAAATATGAAATAACTTATAAAGCACATTGCATTTTGATCAAATCACCCTCAATTTTATGTACACCGATGACATCTTCCACAAATAAGCTAAAATGCTGGGATATGAAAAGCAAAATATTTTAAGCAGATGAATAGGCTATTGAAAAGTTTTGACCAGTTTTTGAATATTAAATTTAAATAAAAACCAGCTTTATACAATTTATCATTATTAATCAAAAGTATAGTTAAAATTATAATAAAATTAAACACCTTAGTTTAAATTTCAAAATACAAGATTTACTACTTGAATTACTGAAAAATTTCAAACATAACTTAAATACAACAAGTTGTATAACTTTCCTAAGTCTGTCAGTATGTTAAGAAGTAGACATGGAATTCATTTATGGTCATATACTATTTTTCTTCCTCTTTACAAATTTACACAAATATAAATCAGGTATAACCAAACAAAATGCAAACCCTACCACTGTTTACTGGTTCACAAAAATTGTTTCTTTGAACATGCACAATATATTATTAATATTATTATAACATAATGAAGACTGTCTAAGATGCACTACATACAAAATCAAAATTTTTGTTCCACATAAGGTTACTGTATCAAGATCCATCAAACAAATTTAAACGACTTAAAATAATCACTGATTTAGGCTTGTCTTGCGCACCATAACAAAACAGTGTCATCACTACTGATTGAAAGATTCCATAAGAATGCAAAACAAAGGATAGACACAATGGTTAGCCGACTCTGATGAGATAGGCTTGGAGGATTAGTCCGATACTCAACTCACCAAGATCAAGTAATATTAAACTCTGGGGAGTAGCTCATGAAGAAATAAAAAAAAACATCTGGCTTTTGCTAACATTTACCAAAAAAGGTTTTAAAATACCAAATGTGTCATGACCCTGATGAAATGAGATGCAATCACATTGCTTTAAAATAGCAAATTTTTATCTTCTACAGAGAGAATATATAAATTATAAATATCACAGTCAAACACTATGACTTCCAGTAATGCTGTGATAATTACTACTTTTCTCACAATCCAGCAAACAAATCATTTTGAAAATCAGCCCTAATTACAAAAACTGCCTTGCTTTCAAATCTCACACCGACACTTTTTGCACTACAACTCCCGGAAAGGACGTCACAAAGCTTCCAACTTCATGATTTTGTCAAACAATCACAATTTTTGTTCTCAATACTTTTTAATAAACTGTTTGACTGGCTGCAACTCAATTCTTTTTAAAAGTCAAACTTTCATATGATTTCCTGGCTTGATGAATTATACTTGACTGCATCCCCCCCCCCCACAAAATCAATAATTTAACAAACGAGAAAATTGTCAGACATGCAGGTCAGTTAAATCACATTAATGTAAGAGATTATTTTTTTTGCTGTGTAAATATATCAATGAAATTAAAAACCACAATTTGCAAAGATTTGGTTGTTGCACAACTTAAAAAAACTGTGCCTTAAATCTGTCAATAAAATACTGTGCAGAGGGAAAACAAAAGCAAACCATGACAAAGGCAATATGGACATATCTGGATATACATGTATTATATAGAAAAATTACTTTAGGTGATCACCAACCAATCCAGTGTCACATCTGCACAGAACATGCAAATATGTGCAATTTAAGAACATCTGCACAGAACATGCAAATATATGCAATTTAAGAACATCTGCACAGAACATGCAAATATGTGCAATTTAAGAACATCTGCACAGAACATGCAAATATATGCAATTTAAGAACATCTGCACAGAACATGCGAATATATGCAATTTAAGAACATCTGCACAGAACATGCAAATATATCTATTTAAGAACATCTGCACAGAACATGCAAATATATGTATTTAAGAACATTTTTGCATTAAAGTCATTAAAATCAGCATAAACTGTCAATAAAATCTAAAAATCCAATAACAATGATTTTTCTATAAAAACTTTAAATTAAATAAATTGCAAGCAGAATTAAAATTGTACAACCAAGGAATCATTCCAATTTTTTTTACAACAGAACTGGAATGTACCTTGTGCATAATTTCAGCATATCAAAAATGGTTTAGAAACAAAAGTTTACCCATTTCATAAAGGGTAGCTTAATGTCAAACATTCTTGACCTTGCAAAAACCATGTTTTATCCAATTAACAAGATGCTTAAGTGAGCCTAATATCACTCTGCTGGTTGACATCTGCTTAATAACCAAGAGCAGATGATCCCAAAAATCTGGTTTTGACGAAAGCTTCTTCCTGTGTTCTTCATTTTATATGTTATGCAAATAATTATTTCATGATTTCTCTCATTTTTACATTTTCATTCATATTTGTTGGCACATCAATGTCAGAACATTGTCAAAGTTCATCAAATCATTTTGAGTGGTTTATTTTCACTATAAAAGTTATGTAAAAGCTTCTATATTGCTAATAATTAATAATTTGGCCATAGTTAATGGTGGACTGGCATAATTTCAACAAAAGTGAAAAACCTTCTAGCCAAGATACTTTCTGTCAAAACTGATCAGTATTTATAAAACTTATAAATACTTTGATCTGATGGAGATCTAAATCATTCGTAAAACTGTCAGTATGCTTTGCATCAAATGTTTTTGACAAGTTGTTTAAATTTTTCTATATTTTGCAACAGGGGCCATTTCTGATGCTGTATAGTTTGGTTTAGACTAGTACAGTGCTTTTTTTAAAAGGTTGATGCATGCACATTGCACTAGAGGGCCATACCACAAGCAAACTGGACTTTACGGTCAAGTGACAGGAAAACAATAACTACAAGTATATACATAATTTTTAACAACACTCAGATGAAATTTCGCAAATCACTAAAGTTAACTTTTCAAAAACATAAATGCTCTAAAAGTCTTTTTACTACCTTTGCAGTAGAAAGAAAATAGAATATTCTTTTTGTTTTTCTCACATTTGACCAAAGAAAAGAATGTTTAAAAATTAAGACAGGTTTACAAGTTCAATTATTAAGGATGAACATGTGCAAAATAATGAAAAACAAAAAGATAATTAGAAGACACAATTCCAATTTTGACCAATGAGCCTGGCAAAAACAAAAATAACATCAAAACTACAAGCTGTATCTTGGTTACTTAACTTAAATTTCACCAGTCCAAATTGACTGAAAGTTGCTCAGGCTAGTTGGGCTAGGGTATTGTCATCACCATTAGGGTGTTGTCATCACCATTAAGGTGTTGTCATCACCTGATGGTATATCATGCAATACCATTGAAAATCACCCTCAAGGGAATGTACTCTTGGCTTTATACCTTCTTCAGCTTTAAGGCTATTATATTTTTTAACACCTATGAACTTTTTTATTAGTTCCGATCCCCAAATATCCCAATTTCTTGCAATGTATCAGAAAAACCTCTTAATGTGAATATTTCAATTACGTGTGTGTATTTACATATCTAATAAACTTTGAAAAGTTTGATTCAAAATGATTAAGAATTGTATTCACTCAGTTCCTCTGCAAGTAAAATAAATTTAAACAAGGTAAGGCGTACTCCAAATAACATCCAATTATTTTTTTTAAATTTCTTAAGTTTCTGTCTGAAAAATTCTTGAGAATAAAGGCCTTGAAGATATTGTCTTGCTATCTGCATTAAGTGTTCCTGGTGTTGAATATATTTTATTAAAAACCAGACTAAATTAGAATCTGATTGTATTTTTCATTTATTCCAAGTAACATGTTTGTAATTCCTACTTCAAGATAAAACAATTGTTCAGAAGCCCAAGATGACCAAAGGCCAGAACATACAACTACATTCCTTGAGAATAATTCTGTACATCAATAAAAGTTTATGTAAAAAAATAGACAATCTTTACCAACACATTTGTGAAGTTTTAAAAACATGACTATATTATTTTTATAGTATCATTCAATGAACAGCATTGAACAACAAACTACCTACAGGTCTAAATATCACCAGTGTCTTAAGTCCAGACTTGGGACATCTGATTTCTCAATCTGGAGTCTAAATAAATTTTGCCAATCAAATCTCTACAATAGTGATAATCAGGCCTGGTCTTGCAAAATGACTGATACTGGATAAAAATTGTACCATGCAAAAAAAACATACCAAGGTAGAATACTAAGTAACTTGATGACAATAGCTTTGATTCACCTTAGTACACATCAAATGTAAATACCCATTTCACAAGAAATCTTCCTGAAGCAAGATTTGTCTTACAAAATCATTTGCTGGCATCCAACCAGACACACATACCATATGCAAAAGTATTTTTTCTCCAATCATTTTTATTCCACTGGTTCCTGCTTGACAACAGGCTTCTGACCTTCCTCTTTCTTATGAGAACCTTCTTCATCACTTGATTCATCCATGTCATCTGAGGAACAGTCATCTGATCCAGAATTGTCTGTATCGTCCTCTTCAGTTGTTGCACCATGTTCATCAATAGAACTATTGGTATTTGAACTGTCTTTTAGATATGTGTTTGTTACAGTGTCTATTTCATCTTTTAGTTCCTTTGCAATATCATTTATATCCACTTCTTCAAAGTCTTCATCTTCAAATTTTTCTGAAACAGCGCTCTCAGTTTTGGATTTAAGCTGGTCCACTGCATGACACTCATTGTAATGTTTCTTGAGGGTGTTGGGATGTGGAAAAACTTGCTGGCATAATAAACACATATATTTTCTTTCTACTCCCCAACTGGAATGGCCTTTTTCATGTCGATTTCGAGTTCCAATTTGTGCAAATCCCTTACCACAAAATTGACACTGATATGGTTTTTCCCCAGTATGTCGTCTCATGTGATCTTCAAGATGTGAACGGAAAACAAATGACACATCACAAAGCCCACATTTAAATGGTTTAACACCTTGGTGTACATTTAGTAAATGTCTTCGCAAGGTAGATTTATCACTGAACATTTTCCCACAAGTCTCACAGTGGCACATGTTCTCCCCACTATGAAGGCGACTGTGTTTCTTGAGACCTGATTCAACTGAAAAGGGGCGTTGACATACATTGCAAAACAATAATTTATCACCAGTGTGCCATCGCATGTGCTTGTAAAGATATCTCTTATCTGTGAATCCTTTACCACAAGTCTTGCAGACATATGGACGATCTCCCGTATGTGTAGCTAAATGACGCTTGTATGTGTAATTACGGGAAAACATTTTGTTACAAAGTGAACATTTCCAAGCCACCAGATCTTTACCATCTTTGTTAATTTTCTCCATAACCTGTGGATAGGATTCACGCTCCTGTACATCTGTTTCTCTAGCTGGAACTAAATCTGTACTGGAGAACAAAGGAGGTGAATTTAATGCCTCTGCAATGGACTGGGCTAATGGCCTTGACCATGCTTTCAGCATGGTAGAAATAGCTTTATTTTCTTTGTCATTCATGACTGGTTCTACTCCCTTGCTAGTTAGCATGTCTGGTTTTCCTTCCTCTTTTTCTTTATTCACTAGCTCCTTTTTGTTTGTGTGTTTCTTTAAGGGTAATTGTTTACGACCCACACTGTTAACACCAAATTGTTTGGGATTGTCTCGTTTAAGTGCGTCTTTCTTGCTGGCAACTGCATTAGGAACAAAATTTTCTTTGACTTTCAAAGCTGATTTTAGTGAACTTTTTTCTTTGTCTTTGGTAGCTAGCTTTGGTGAGGTGGTACCTTCTTGTCTTGCTACTGTCTCCTTTGATGGTGGATCTATTGATTCCATTGCTGTACTAGGTGGCAATACTGAGACTGAGCTGGCCACCTTTGAAGGCTCCATTGAATCTAAACCTTCAGTCCTGGATGTAAAGAAGGCTGGAAATGCTGGCATGGGGCATCCAACCATGTGCTTCCATTGCACAGAGGATAGAGGAATGGTTGTTGAAACTGGTACTGATGTAACTGGAATGCTCGGAGATGATGAAGTTGTTGCTATGGGAATGTCAGCTTCAGTATTCATAATTTTATTCGTTACAGGTACAGCTGAAACAGATGTTTTGGGAGTATTTGAAGAAAATACCGTACTTGTGGAGATGAGGCTTTGTGTACATGCTGAAGAATCAGCAACTAAAGTAAGTGCTCTTGTTAACTGCTGTGACACCATTGCCTGAGCATCTGGTTTTAAAGCCAAAGTAACTGGAGTTTTGGATGTTGCCTTGGCAAAGGCACATTCTGGGGTTGCCAAAGTAACCGAGGAAGCAGACCCAACACGTTTTTCTGCGACAGATGTAACCATGCTATTTGTTGAGATATCTGTTGTTGATATTGGTGTTATTTGATTGGATAATCCAGGAATGATTTTAAGTTTGGCCAGAATACTCTTTGCTCCGCTAAGGACAGCTGCCCGCATGTTATCATCAATATTGAGCACCATTGTGGCTGGTATGCCTGATACAGTTATGTTTTGCTGTGATGTCTCTGTCTCACAATTATTTTCAAGTTGTAATGGATTCAATGTGACAGTGGATTCACCTGAGCTATCAGCACTACAAGACACACTTGGTACTTCCGTTATGATTAATGGTGGCTGCCCACATAGGTTCTTATTTGGGATAATGACCCCTGTGGGCACAATCAAAGATCTGATATCAAATGCTTCTATTTTTCTTACATTGTCCTTGTTATTCTTTTTTTGTTTCCTCAATGCAATAAGCAAACTTTCTTTGACATTTCCTCTTTTGTTACATGACTCAACATTTTCTTCTCCACTGCACACATTGACACCATCATATTTTCTCAGACTGACACTGGGAGAGTGACTAACTTTGGGCTTTTTGACTACTGGTGAGTGATCCAGACTCTTGCCTCCATTTTCAAAATCGATTACAAGTGATCCAAATTCTATATCGGACTCATCCTCAGAAAAAGATGATTCATGCCGTTTTTCCTCAAATCTGGACTCCTGGCCATTGGATGCTGCATCAGATTCATGACTCAGACTAGAACTGCCATCTTCTGAATCGACTGCCTCTTTGGCTGCCATCGTACTGTATGTTCTCTTCAATACCTGTCTCCTCCTGGCAATTTTGAATGGAATGACAGGTGTGTCTGCATTCTCTTTAACCCTTCCACTTGCTTCCCTCAATTGCTTTACAACTCGGTCTTTCTGTGCCTCCCAATGTAATTTTAAGAGGCTACTCATACCAGGGAAGATACCCCTGCGCTTATCTTCTAGTCCTGGAGACACTTTAGGAACAGTTAATTTTATTTCACTTTTGTTCAATTTATTTTCTCTTTCTGAATCAGACTGGTTTTGAATTTTAGCAGCATTTCCAGGGTCTTCATTCAGTAATGTCAAAGACTCTAGTAATTCTGCATCAGCACATTCTGGTTTGTCTCTTGTATTATCTGCATTATTACCTAAATCAGTATGGAAAGCCTTGGTAATAAGTAAATCTAAGATTGTGGACAATCGAGATTCCTGGGTTTCATCTCCAGTCTCCATGTTGGATCTACATGCAAAACTATCTTTCTGCTTTTTTCAAAGTGTCTTCCAGCTCACCCATACCTGAAAAAAGTAAATATATCATTTTTAAAAGTTACAATCATATTAAATTAATTCAAAAATTATAGTGCCAAGTTTGACAATATTTGTATATTCACTTGTACGATGAGAGTGACCACATATTCCCACAGGTAAATTGTTTGCAAATCTGTCAAGATTGAAAGTTAACTTGTTGATCAATTCCCCTTCATGCAAACTATTTTCACCACAACTGTGAATCTAATAATACATACAATGATTTATATATTTAAGCAATTTGGCGTAACAACTATATCTTGCCAAATAAAATTTGTTGTAAATGTCCATTATTTGAACAGATCCAATAAATTATGTTTACATGGATTACAATTATCGTGGATTAATGAAATTATGCAAATTAATCCACCAATGATGTTCTTTTCTGCACTGTACATAGGATAGTGGTTATTACGGATGTACACCAGTTCAAACTGGACACTTCAATGTCTATTGACCCAATCAGGAAGTCGTCACAATATAATTATGTACCAGGTAATAATAAACATGAACTAAATATAAGATGCCAAAGAGTATCTGGGTACTCACTCACTGGTAATAACCAGGTAATAATAAACATGAACTAAATATAAGATGCCAAGCAGTATCTGGGTACTCACTGGTACTCACTGGTAAATATAATTAGCCATAAGGTGCCAGTATAAAAGTTTTGTGCCAGACAGCCGTACTTCCTTTGTTTGCAAATTGTAGTTTTTCAGAGCCACTCAGAAGCCTGCCTCGTCTAGTAAATAATTGACCTTAATCCCACAGCAGTTTCCCATGTGACACCACTTTGAGCAGCAGAGAGGGCAAATCTGATAACTTTATAGAAGCGTCTATTTGGCTCTGGTTCTCATGTTTTTATCGCCGAAAAATCAATTACATTCAATGTTATTACAAATAAATTGATCTATATTGTGTGAAATGTAAGAAGCATACTTGCACAAATGACTTGACGATTACAACTAAAAATAACAGATCTGCACTTGCTGGCAAGTGTGTAAAATTGTGGTACAAAACAATTTAGATTTGTTTCTATGAAATCTAGAGATATTTTTAAAAAAAATCAGGAGGTGATATTGCAACCAAGTTAGTAAAACTCCCAGGAACAACCATGGACAAAATATCCAGGAGAAAAACACCTTCCAGGGTATAGTTATTGTGGACCCGGGACCAGACACGATATCAAACTCAATGATCAAAACCAACCCCGACCCAGTGAAAGCCCAATAAACGCTATTGATAAGGCGTGTCATGCTCATGATATTGGTTATAAAAGCAGCAATCTGCAACACAGACATATCGCAGATGTAAAATTGATTCATGCGTTGAATTCTATCACTGATAAATCCTTCAAAGAAAAGTTGGAGTCATGGTTGATAAAATCGGCGATGAAAAGTAAATTGATGTTGTGTGCTGGTAATTAATAACATCATGGAATCTATTTATTATACTTCAAGACGATACTGGAGGGGTAAATCAGCAATCAGTAAACTCGCTAGCGGATTGGTTATCCAAACAGGCGATATGGCAAATTTATCTACCACCGCCTAAACAAATTAACTTCTCACATTTTGATGTCAGTGCACCTAATGAGGTTCATCAGGCCGATATAATATTTCTGCATCATGATGGTGTTTACAAGTACGCGCTAACCGTAGTTGATGTTGTGAGTCGATACAAACAAGCAGAGCCGCTAAAGACAAAATCATCAACTGAAGTTGCTTCTGCATTTGAAAGGATTTATCGACGAGGTCCTCTGCATCGGCCAAATCCATGACAAGTTGATCCTGGCAAGGAATTTCAGGGTGCAGCCTACTACATCGCGATCAGACAATTGTTGAATGATTTAATCAGACACTTGCTGAGCAGTTATTTGGATATCAATACGCGAAGGAGTTTATTCATGATAAACAATCCCATGGATGGGTCAAGAGATTACCAGGCATAATTACTGTGCTGAATAATGAGATTACTCGAACAATTAATATGAAACCTAACAAAGCGATTAAAACAAAGTATATACCTGTAAAACCGCAAAATGATTTTTCAAGACAAACAATACTCGGCAATGTCACTGTTAGATATTTATATGAACCAGGAGAGTTCGAAGGTGGCAAAACAAGAGCTACTGATCCTATTTCCAGTGTCACCACGCATAAAATATCTAGTATAACAAGATCCACGGGTAGACTGCCAGTCTATAGGTTGGATTCAACTGCTCCTCAGCAAGGATTTACTCGGGAACAACTACAAGTAATACCCGAGGATACTCAATTACCGCTGTGTGGTCTTAACTAGCACCTCTGCGTCTGTTGCACTCAAGACAAGTCAGCATCACATTATCTCTGGTATGACCTACACTGCTATTTTTTCTGTCTACGGTAAATTGGCAGGGGTCTTTATCGACCAACACCAACGCATTATACAATTGCAACTCACGCAGTGATCATTCTGTTGTTGTTTCAGTGTGATTATAAACTCGGCATCAATATCAAATTTTCTGTTATTTTTTTTGTCCTGTTGTTTATAACCAGTTTTTTTCTGATTATATCATCACTGACAATATCACTTATTGAAGTGTCATTATAGTCTAAAACAACTCTTCAAAGTAGATTTATTCTTTGTACTCTGGACACTGCAAGATAAACTAAATTCGACCACGCGATGTGATTATCTATGATCAAAACAATTGTATCGGATTTAGTCAACCCTTGCGAAGAATGTATTGTCGCTGCGTATCCTAGCTTCCATGGGGACTTTTCAGCACGCAATGCATCTTCGACAACACTGATATCAACCAACACATTATCATTTAACACTAAAATCTGCTTCTCTGTCAGGCCTGGAATATCAACTTTGATATTTTGTCTCCGTGTATCCTTGGGTCTGTAGCACAGCGGCACTTGCAAATTTTTCTTTGTGTGTGTTAAATAACTGCATCTGAAGTGTATCTCTATCTTTCTTCTTGACACTATCAAATCGTTTGGTCTCCAAGCTTACCAGAAATCATTTAATGGGGTTTCCGAAATTATTTCACGCGCTATATCACATTGGATTCAAACGGTTGTAATCTGATTAGTTTTTTGAACTCGCATAATTGTTTATCAAGTGATCTATGATCCGTATTAATTTCTTCATAATAGTCTACAAAATTCTTCAGCCAATCATGTGGGGATAAACCGACAAAAGGTGGTGGTTGACTATGATCGCCACACATTATCACCTTTGTATTCGCAAGCAATAACCAATCGAAAAACCTTTGTAATACATCTAATGACACTGTGCATATCTCATCCCAAATAATGATTTCAAGAATATATTTCTCACCCATTCAATCAGGAGTCCATTTGTCACCTTTACATCGAAAATAAAACTGTGATAAGTGCAAGTATTAATTCCTCGCTGTTTCATCTCTCTTGCAAGTCTGTGTGTTGGTGTTAGCACAGTCATGTTTGATTTCCCTCAAAATAATTCAATCGCACGAGTCGTCTTCCCTGACCCACCACAGCCGTTTAAGTAACTGGTTTT
Organism: Unio pictorum; assembly: GCA_030141615.1. Classification (NCBI taxonomy): domain Eukaryota; kingdom Metazoa; phylum Mollusca; class Bivalvia; order Unionida; family Unionidae; genus Unio; species Unio pictorum. Next base: position 10,250,898 of record JARLTB010000057.1, read on the forward strand.
ATATCTACATACTGGATCGGAACACGACTGTGCATTAGATAGTTCTGATATCTGATTATTTTTCAAGTAATTGTTTTCAATTGTAACATATGCTGATTTGGAGTAATCACACAGTATTTCCTTTTTAATTCTCCATGATCCCCAACTCTCGTCTGAATTAGTGATTTCAGTCACTGCTTCTTTATGTTTTAGGTCTGTATAAAATGAATCAGTGGCGACTCTAACTGCAGATTCAGGAAATCTATTTATCATCGAAAGTAAAATAATAGAAGCATAAGCCAGCACAGACAACCTTAAGTACGTATATTGAGGATTTTCTCCATCTGTGTGAGTAACAATTGTACCTAATTTGGTTCCATCAGACAAAAAAGCATCTTTACAATCAACATATATACCCCTAGAAGTTACATCTGCGATTATAAAATCGTATTCAGCATCATCTAAAATCAAAAGCGAAGAATATCGTTTGTGGTCGTATTTTCCACCCTGTGTGAAATTACCAATTATTCTTTTACCGAGATCTTTTTGCGTGTTTATTTCTAACTTCAAAGATTTCTTTGGACCATTTCATGATATGTTCTTCGTCGATATCGGGGAATTGTTTTTTGTTTTCACTGATTATACTATCTAGACTATCGGCTTGTGGTAACCAGACTTCAGTTTGTTTTTGATATGATATAATTGCTTCACTGACAATCAGCGATATCAGCATTTTAGAATCAATCATGTACCATAAAAACACTATTGGCATCCAGTGTTTTTCAGAGATGTGTCTACCAAACCAAACATAACAACACAGATGAAGTCCTTTAGCCAATCCAAATGATACCACATGAGCGAATCCAGTTAAATCAAAATCGGGCAGTGGTCCATTAATCGCAACACAGGTCATCTCATGTGTGGGATGTCCAAATCTTTTGAAGTACTCAGAAAACTCTCCATACCCAAGAAAACTCCCTGGATAACACGCAATCATATCAACCAAAATAATACTTATGGGGTCATATTTTGTATTCCATAATCCACCATGGCCATATTCCACACAGCTTGATTCAATATCTGAGAGAAATTCTGCGCGTGTTGGGTTTCCATAGATTTCTCTTTCTCGTGAAATGAGCTGCAACTGACGGTATTGTAAAACAGTTTGTCAGTAATTGTTTGCCGTGTTCCATTGAAAAACCACTAGCTAGTTTTTTCATCTTGTTGTGGAGGGCTTCAGTACGGTATAATTCACCACTGGGTCTTACAAATTGATTGAATTTACCCTCTTCGTCTTCAAAACTGAAGTAACTACACTGACACAGGATTGTTTTTACTTAACTCGAAAATAAAATCAAAAAAAGAATTTTGGGTGGGCGAGTTTTTCACTTACAATTTAGATCATATATTATATTAATAATGGTAGGTGAAGCCCTTACAATTAAATTAGCACGCAAACAATTAGCTGTGATTAAGAAATTTATTCTGATTCGTGATTCCGTTCAAAATAAGCTCCAAACGAGACAAGAATTTCAAACTGATTTTACAACGGGTACTGAACAATTATTCAAACCAATAACCACTGCCACTAAGGAGGGTATTACTGATACTGTACCAGTACTTGAAAAAATAGCAAAGGGTGGTATAATGTGGAAAAAACATCAGCGCTATTACAAAAAAAAAACTGGTCAGAAAAAAAAATCAACACTTTACGCGATAGATTTTCTCCTGAGGTTTTAGTGCATATCTATAGGATTACAGAGGGAGAGCTCCATAATTTTATTGCTACACGGTACGAAGATAAAAAACGATTTTTTTAAACCAGAACGAGGATTTATTAGAAATATAGGATCTTGGAGGGATATACTTTATACAGTTAGAGAAAAAAAAATCAAATTAATAAAAAACAGGATTCATCATACGCTAGATATATCAAAGATGCACTTGAAACATCTAATAAGAATACAGAAATGGAAGAGGAAATGAGGCTTATATGAGAAGAAAGGTTGCAAGAACTACAAGAAGAAGAGGAAGAACTACAAAAAAAGGAAGAACAACAAAAAGAGGAAGAAAAACAACGAAAGATGCTTGAGAAACAACAAAACGAGGAAGAAAAACAACGAAAAATACTTGAGAAACAATGAAAAGCAAAAGAAAAACAATGAAAACTACTTGAAAAACAAAACAAATCTTCAAAGAAAATATCTTTATCTCAACAACAACCACCACCTGCTGATTCACAACCACATGATAATGATAGTCAGGGTGCAACTGGTACAACTGAAAAATTCGCTAGTGGATATCTAAGGGGGTTTTCAGGTAGTGGTCTAGTTCATTTTCCTAATAGCTTTCTCGGCATATATCACTATTAGAAGTTCTCGTAGGAGGGAAACGTGCTGACAATAACTCACCGAAAATAATTTAAGAGGCCACTGATATCTGTAGACAACTATATGAGGGTGGTATAATGGATATTGGTATATATCGAGAGTTTATTGGTGAGCTAGCGGACGGTTACCACAGTGATTAAATCACCACATTAGATAAATGTCGTTTAAATAAGATGATCATACGCTACAACACAACAAACCAACCATGGTCTATGTAGTAAATTCATGACTTCCTGTTTATAGAGCGTACTATGGAGACAGTCTCGGCAATACCATTGCAGGGTTATTTGCAAGAATGACTCCAAAAATAGCACCAATCGCAAAACAATTATCAATGAAAGCTATTGATGTTATTCATGATAAGTGTATTAGCGCTGTTGGTGATGTTGCCAGGAAAGCATTTTCCACGGCTAAAGAAAATTACTAGCGTTAGTTCGGCGAAGAAAGAAAACACCAATGACTATGTCATTGGTGACTTTGTAACGGGTGATAAAATCACTAGAGAAACTACCATCTACGGAAATTATGCCCGTGAGTATTAGCAAAATAATTTTAAAAAAGCAGTGGATCAAAAAATAGCATCACTGAGCAGCGACCAGGACAATATTACTGCAAATATGATAGCGGGAAGTGGTTTGAAATCGCGAGCGAGATCGCGATTTAGATCAAGAAATATATAATAATATGTTCAAATCGGCTCCTGATACAGCGTTTGATATGGATGCCCCAGTACACAAGAATGATTCTATACTCAATTATCAATTCTATTCCTATCTTGCTGTACAACCAAATTTTCGATCAAGAATCGAACTTCAAGTCCAGGATACAAGAAAATACTTTCTACCCACTCAAGCGTTTATTGAAGTTGGAGAAATTGTAACAAATGATCCCGACCATAATGATCCACCATATGCACTTGATGTCAAAGTTGGCTTTGTCAATAATTGTATCATGGTGCAATTTAACAGCACTAGATACATGACTGATGGAAGAGAGATTGAATCCATAGAACATGATGTTGATATTGCCACAACAATAGTGGGTTTAGCTAGATACTCTGATGATTATACAAGATCAGCAGGCCCATCTATAATGTTCTCTAAGGATATTACTGATCACGCTGAATATAATAACTATATTAAAGTAAGGACACCAAGAGCTACTGCATCCGATCCACAACCAACAGCTGATGAATCTGTTGAACATGAAGACAGACCAGCTGGTATCTTTGATGTTATAAAAGGTGATAGTACTCGTTACAACTTAGGGTTTGCAACACGCGTATCTTTCTCATGCGCAATTCCACTACATCATATATTTGGATTCTGCAGAAATGTTAGAAAAGTTATCTATGGAGCAAAGCATACAGTAGTACTCTTACCAGGTGGTGACGATAATAATGCAATTTGGCGAGAAAGGGGTCCTGCTGCTGCTCTAGTGGCTGATGGTAAAGTAAATATAACAAAACTCTCACTGTGGATGCAAGTAAGGACTCCATCAATCACCACAGAAAACAGTTTACTATCTTTTATGGATATCATATATTTGATCAATTGGGTGTTAATGAAGTCTCGTTGAGGATAAATGGCCAACAAGAACCATCCGTGGATATTTTACTTAATTATGAACAAAGCCAAATAGCACGCGCGTATCGTTTGTTGTCATTTATGGGATGCGATAATAATGTAGAAACCGGTCTGCAAATATCATAATGGGATTTTAGAAAACTATATCCCATCTACTACTTTTCATTGGAAAATCTTGACTTAACCAGACAATCCGTCGTTGACATACACTTTCAAGCTCGTGTAACAGCTCCTCCTGTTGGTGGTTATAGAGCAGTTGCTGTCATTCTCAGTGATAAATCAATGTTACTTGAAGGCATTGCTGGACAAATGAGGGTAGTTGATGCACCAGTGGAAAATATGTAATGTAACAATTAGATCAATCTGTTATTAAATAAAATGTCACATAGTCATGTTAGTGTTACTTTAACTCCTGGTCAAATTAAAAAATTGCAATCAGAATCAGCTAAAAATGTTGAATCACAATATCGCTGAATACACAATCAGATGTCTGGTGGTCAGAATAAACTATCATTGACAACTCGTCAGATAAAACACTTCAATGATGCCATCAAAGATAAAAAAGGTATTCAGGTTACTCTCTCTGCGGCCCCAATTAATAACATGATAAAATCAGGTGATATATTCCCACTTTTCGCTGTGTTTATGTTGATTCATATGGGTTAGCACAGCCTAAAGAGTTTATGCATTATATAAACCGCTTAAAAACTCCTATCTGGTATTCCACGCTACCAACACAGAAAATGAATGACCCACACCAATATGCGGCATAGAAGTATTAAATGTACTCAACGCTATTTCATCATCGGGAAAACCACCACATAAAACCGTACACGAATATACAAGTAATCGCTTTTTAGAGAGATCTTAGAGTAAAATGACTGATGTTTAGGGGAGATCTTTATCAAGCCTGAAAAAACCCTGAAATGTTAAACCTCGCAAGTGTTAATCCAAATGAAATAGTTGTATTTCAAGATCGTCAGGGTAAATTGAAAACTAGTAATGTTTCCATTGCTGATATTTTAGTTAACGCGGAGTAATGGAAAATACTATAGCAGTATTTTCCAATCAAGGTAAACTCAAACCAGATGTTCTCATTTCAACTACCGCATTTTCACGCATATATGACGCACCTGTATATATGACGCGGGTTTTGACGATTTGTGTAAAAATATTTTACATAAGATGCACACAATATATAAGGCGCGGGTTTTGTCAATTTGTGTAAAAAAATTTTACATAAGACATACGCGGCCTGCCATCTGCCGCACTGAGCAATTTATATCCAGTGGCTTCCTTTCCTTTATCATAAATGAAAATTTGTCCAATGTTTCATAGACCAATAAATGCCTGATGTATGCGGTTAGCATATATAAACATGGAAATAGTCTCTTGTTACCGGTATATATATAAATGAGAGATCAATTTGCATTTTTAAAATTTATAAAATTGTCACGATGCTGAAGCAAAAATCCTATACAGCTGACTTTAAATTAGACGTCATCAAGTTTGCCAAGGAGCATGGCAACAGAGCTGCTGAAAGAGAATTTAACTGCAGCAAGAAAAATGTAAGTGATTGGAAGTTGAATGAAGAGGAGATTAAGAAGATGAATCCAAGGAAACGAGCTCGTAGAGGTAGAAATGCAAGATGGCCGAACTTGGAAGAAAATCTAGCCAACTGGGTGCATTCGGAACGTGAAAGTAACCATACCGTTTCAACAATAGTGATCAAATTAAAGGCTCGAATTATTGCTACAGAAATGAAGATCATAGACTTTCGTGGTGGCAGTGCAAACTGGGTGTTCAAGTTTATGAAACGAAACAATCTTGTATTCCGGGCACATAATACGGTAAGTATTTTTTTTAACACGAACAACCGGTACAGTGTGTGATATTGAATGACGATTTTTGCAGTCGATATTCACATTTCACGATTTTCATTCCTAGTTGTAAAAACAGTTGGGTAAGTGTTCAGTAATTACCACGTGTACCAATCTAATGCAGGCCACTTCAAATTTAAAATCCTGTCGTTTCAATGTTTTGTATACCGTAGTTATTGCAGATCTACGTTTAGTCGGAGTAAATGTTTTAAATTTAAATAATATAGTATGTTTAAATAGTTTTGTTTATTGTTATTAATTATCACAGCAAAAACTACGGCGGCTATATTACCTATACATCCGGTTGGGTTCAAAGATACTTACCGGTAAATTTTGAAAATTACGTCAATCATCAATGGCTTCAGAAAGTGTGGGATAATTCCTGAATCGGCAAGCTATATCAGTTCTTCGGACGACGACTCAGCTGCATCCGATACCACTGATGCCAATGAGGATCGATTAGCATCAGTTATGGAGTTTTTCCGCGGCGATGACAGTGAATTTGATTCAAGTTTCAGTGGATTTGAAGCCGAAACTGATGAAGATGAAAATGAAGATGAATAGAACAATATGGTACATTGATTTTTGATCAAGTCACACACTATTTAGTAACAGTTTATTATATTGTGTTTAATAAAAATTTAAAATATATGGTATAACTGATTTTCATATTTAAGTCCAATATTAAATAAATTCTTGTCTTGTTTTCGAACTATTTAGTCTTGTCCTGTTTTCGAACGCACCCACCAAAGATACTAAAAATTTACCGGTAAGTATCTTTGAACCCAACCGGATGTATAGGTAATATAGCCGCCGTAGTTTTTGCTGTGATAATAACAATAAACAAAACTATTTAAACATACTATATTATATAAATTTAAAACATTTACTCCGACTAAACATAGATCTGCAATAACTACGGTATACAAAACATTGAAACCAAAGGATTTTAAATTTGAAGTGGCCTGCATTGGATTGGTATGGTACACGTGGTAGTTAGTGAACACTTACCCAATTGTTTTTACAACTAGGAATGAAAATCGTGAAATGTAAATATCGACCGCAAAAATCGTCCTTCAATATCATACACTGTACCGTTCGTTCGTATTAAAAAATACCGTATTTTCACGCATATACCCGTATATAAGACGCGGGATTTGACGATTTGTGTAAAAAATATTTTGCATAAGACGCACCCATATATAAGACGCATCATGGGTGCGTGGTGTATAAAACTTTGTATAAGACGCGTCATATACGCGAAAATACGATATTGTGGATAGAATTAACAATTTAGAACCATTAAAAAAACTACGCAATGAATACGACGACTGTATAACTAAATTTGATCGGTTTTTCTAAATTAAAAAGAAGTATAATTGACACCATTGACAAACCTCTATTAGATTTCTTTGGAAAGCCACCGGTGACCACACCGAAACTCACAAATATAATAAATTCCATGGATAATTTGTCAAAGTTGCGATCCAATTACAACGCTCATATCAAACAATTTACTATGTTACATAAAAACTTTTGGGGTGGCAGTGCTATGGCAGTGGGCCCCATGACCATTGAGAGCCTTCTAAATTTGGTGCTAGTTGTGCTACCCTGTGCAAACTACTGAATACATTTCATTACTTTTTACCATGAAAGGAGTTGTCCATTACCTTAAAAAAAAAATGATGATGCTGTTGATAAATTTTTTGGCAAAAATGCTATACATGAAAAAATCAAAACAGATCTCGCTGGTATTATCTTGAAACTCGATGAAATAACAGCGAATAATCGGTGGATAGAAGCTGTTCGCAAAGATATTAAAATGACCAACGATGTCATCAAAGATGATCTACAGAGGATATAGAAAAAAAAATAAAATCCCCCATGAACAAAAATATATCGTAAATAATGTGTACGCAATCCAACACGGATCATTTATGTGGACACCATCCACTAACATATTAAATATCACCGCGGCCATCAAAGGTAATTATCAATTAACACTAGCATCGCCGACTCAATTTAATATTCCATCAACGAGTTCATCTGGGGTCAACAATATGATATTGATGATCATTGACAAGGAAACAACTGAACGATTCACAATAATATCCACTGATAAATAATTTGGCTAGGATTTCAGTAACATGGAATGTGGAATTCGTAGTGGATTTAAGTAATAAACAACTTAATTAAAAATCCATAGGATTTTCAACACTGGTGAATTTAATGTCAGCAATTTGAAATCTATTATAATAAATAAAATGTCATCATTGGCAATTTCACAGCAATATCGCTATGATCAGGTCAGAGAATTTCAAACTAAACTCAAAACACTCACTGAGGAGTACCAAACAAAAATTAAAAAAATACCCACAAAGAATTACTGCAGTTGATGTTACCATGTACTCGGTATCAGGTGTAAATCACCAGAGCCAGTATAATACTCTCCTCGGTGACAATGATTGCCCCGATAGCTGTTCCAATTTGTATATCAGCGACGACAACAATCATGGGAATTATTTCAATAATAAAAAAAATGTCTTCATGCAGTCAGCGTAAACTGCAGGATTACATAGTTAAGTTCCATGTTGTGTCAACCGCGTACTCACAATTATCCTCGATCATATCTTCCCTCGATGACACATTAATATCCGAAAGTGAGTTTTCAGCGATGGTACGTGTTTATGATTCCGCGATGTCAATAGTGATAGTGACAAGAAAAACATGTTTGTTTTGGCCTAGTAGTTCAAAAGTATTCCATGGGGTAGAGATGTTTCTTTTGTCACTGGACAGCATTGATTCCCTCTATTAGACCTAGTTTTCAAAAAAACAGAATGATTGGATGATAACCAAGTTCTGTCTGAGCAAAGAGGATCTTACAAATCATATCTCAAAACAAGGCTGCTTAAATCTTTAGTTTTTCTAGATTTAATATAATGTTGTTATGTCTCAGACATGTGGTCCATGATTCCTCGTCAGTTCATTCTCCATTTTACAACTTTTAATAATACTAATACCAATATCAATAATAATACATGTAATAATAATAATAATAATAATAATAATAATAATAATAATAATAATAATAATAATAATAATGATGACATTATTTAAAGAGGGTAACTCAGTTAAGAACTAATCTACCTTGAGGCCCTCATACAAAGCAATTTATTTTATTTAGACTTTTACTTTTGACTTAATGCTAGGGTTTGAGGTCCAAGTTCACTGCCTAATAAAAAGTTGGAATTTGGCAAAACCATGCAGTGTTGACATAGAATTGCCACTCACCATTAGGCCTAATAAACTTAAATGTCCTTAATCATAACTTCATGAAATCAACAGGAAGATGATTTACCTTTCTTTTTCAAAAATTCTATAACAGTTACATGTATGTCTTTAATTTGTCTATGTACAAGACAAAACTACTGCAGTGTTGAAACCTGGTCTGGGCTTATAATATATGCAGTGCCTGTCATATGTCTACCTAATGTCCCTAATGTTATACACCTGTTCTGAGACCATCTACCAGAAACCTGTCACTACTGCAGCAACCTTGAAAATGATTATTTCATCACATAGCTCCTTGATGTTGATGTCATGTTCTGGATCTCATTCACTCCTTTTAGTGATTGAATCCATTTGTAAATATTTATTAAATACCTTGTTTATTTTACCATTTTACAACCTAAATCAGTTTCCGGATTTGACTCCGTATTCCGCTTCCGCGTTTACATTTCACTTTACTTTGGGCTACTTAACACCTGATTTTCCTGAAAATCGTGCATAACCTACAGTCTTATCGACAGGACAGGACAAACTACTGTCAAGTAAGTTTTTATATATTTTCCCTTGTTCAATTACACATTTATAGTTCTTGTTCATACACGTTTGTGAGCTGGTGTGTATGAATTTGGTTCATTTCAGCGTTTGTAGAGAAAATATTTGCATATATTTGTAATCCACGTTTGTACGGTTGTTTATGGTCCTGTATCATATACAGTTGTTGAAAAGGGTGTGTGTGGCCCTGGTTCGTAGGTGGGTTAGTAATGTTCATTCATTTTGCGTGTTTGAAGTTCGTGTTCGTATTTTAGCCCTTATTAATACACATGATTAGTCCTTATTCTTATGCATGCTGATTAATCGTATTGATTGATACATGTATTTAAATGTCATGCCACTATGCATATTGTAATAGCCCCTTATTTTATTTTTTTTTTTTTTTTTAGTTTACCATATAAACATACTTCCATAGACCTACCTATGAAAAGTATTGGGTTATACTGTCTGGTCCGGCCAGAACAAGTCACATGATACTAACAAAATCAATGTTGCCTGATGACTTGTCCACAATTTAAGACATAATGACAGCTACACCAGAGCTCTCAACTGAATTTCTCAATGGAGAGTCCTGGACTCTATACTCCTGGTACTCAAGACTCCCTAGTACTTATTTTCTTCAGAGTTGATGTCACTCATTTACAAAAGGATAGAAATAAAAATAAAAAGCACATTATTGTAATAATATCAGGACTTAATTCTTAACCATTTATAATGTAACACAAAACAAAATTAAATTTTCCAAAAACTGGTACAGTACAGACTTTGTTGTTGTAGAGTTTAACACTATTTATCAGCACGATAGGCTATACATGGCGGGCAGTATTATTGGTGGAGGAAAAATCCAGAAAGAGCCACCGACCAAAGAGAAGCTACTGGCAAGCTTTCTTACATAACTACATTAGCTGAATCTTAGACTCGAACCCACGCAGATTAAGGTCAGATGGCAGTGATCCATAACGGAGAGTGCTTTCGACCACTCGGGACCCCTTGCAGACTTTGTAGTCATACGACTAAAATTATTAAAGTTAGATTAAAAATCCAAATCACACACCCAAGAAACTAACACGAGTAGACACCTTGCATTACACTGTAGCATGTATTCCAGTACTTTTTTAAAGGCTATTTTAATTTTTATTTTAAAACAGGGAGGGGGTAGAGGATTTTTTTTCTCAATTTATTTCATATGCATAGGTAGCATGGGTCTGGGAGACTACTTTACAATTCTTTTTTTTATTTAAGTTTTGTCTTCTGTATAAAGACTTCAAAATAGCTAGGTTTTAATCTATTAAAACAGGGAATAGGTACAAGAAGAAAAGATAGCCTGAAGAAAGGAAATACCTTATATAATATAAGACTGAAAGAGAAAGAAGTGTGAAGTAGAAGAGATTAAGAAACAATTATATTGTAAGAGTACAAGTATAAAATAGGTACATGTATATGTACTGATCTTATCAAGCTATATTTTGATACTATGTACAAAAATATAACCCAGTGATAATTCAATAATGCATATACATCATCTGATTCTCATAAAATAATATTTAAACCATTCAGACAATAGAGAGATTACGCATTACTTCATATAAATACAAAACAATAGACTGATTAAGCTATATAGTAAAACCTGTCTTGAGGGATCACTGCTATGAGATAACCTGTTTTGAGAGACCAGAATCGGCATGCTGATTTATTCATTATATAGTGTTATGACCCGTTATGAAAGACCAGTATTTTTTGGCAGAACGGGTGGTATTTCAAGACAGGTTCTACTGTACTTCATAAAAATATCTAAAGTTTAAACCATTCAATCAATAGATTATGCTATACTACTAAATTAATAAATATGAGCCAATACTGTTTCAAAACATTCTAGTCTTTTTCCTTATAGCTAATTCCTTTCCCAAATGTATCATTCTTTAAATAAATTTAAACAAAGGTAGGTATGGAGATTTTTGTTCATGACACATATACGTATCTTTCAGATATAAAAAATATAAAATTAATTATACTGCCTGCAACATGCCAACAACTATTCCTGTCAAACAGTATGCAGAAAATTAGTGTCGTTACTAATCAACTGGTTTAAATTATTCCAAACTGTTTTACAGTTGCATAGTCCCAAAAAAAAAGATTAATCCAAGTTTCAGGTGAATCCACAAAAAAAGAACATTTATTATTATTTGCTATTCAAGCAGTATCTAGAAAGATATATGTAGTAATTTATACTGAAACCAAATTAGATTACAATCTTTTTTAACTTAGTATGTTAATATAGATTGGACGATTAAATTGTTTTCCATATAATTAATGATTTAGTTTCTATTATTTCATGTATATGTATCATGTATATATTCATATTTTATAGTATGCTTCTATTGCATAAAACTGAATGGGCTGTTAAAATGAAAAGTGTTAAGTTATCAAATCAACCAAAGATAACATCCCACATTTGGCTTCTCCTGAGTAAAACACTAAATTAATAAATTAACAGCCTATGTAAACACTCTAGTTGCAACAATTATTGGAACACTTCCGGTACATTCTAGGCTCTAGTCCAGTGGTGCCTAACCACGTCGATCTTTGGATGATCACAGGTCGATCTCAAATGCGTGCCTCCCTTAGACTGTATTATTGTTACAATTAATTTTGTGTGATCACAACGCGGTCACATACTGCCATCTCCTGGTTTACTTATAACATAGCAGTGAATTAAAACAATCAGGCCAGATACACCACCCTCAATTTAGCGCTGAGATAAAAAAAAAAAAAACATGGTACGGTGCCAATTAGATCAATATGCATAGGCTACATAGCGTCTCTGCTGTAGGCTAAATGTGCTCCAGCAGTATTAGCATCGGAAAGCTGTTGATTTGGAGCAAAAAAATGGCTACTACTGCAGAGAGTAAGAAGAGAAAAAACTATCATTTTCATTCAGAATGGCAAGAGATTACTTTTTTACAATGTTGAATTCAAAATGTGTGTTTGATATGCAAAACAAGCATATCAATAGCAAAAAACGGAAACCTGGAGATACATTTCAAAACGGCACACAAAACATACGAGAGGGATTTTCCAGCCAAAAGTGAACAACAAAAAAGTAAAATTAAGGAATTACAATCTCAACTAGCTGCACAGCAGTCTCTTTTTACAAGACCAAATACAAGGGCAAAGCAGCATCCTCTTCCCAGTGCCAAATATCTCATTAAGGTAAATAAAACACTTCTTTGAGTTAAATGTTATTGTTTTTGTACTTTATTGGTTATTTTCCCCCAGTAGATCTTTTGATTGTGCAATGTGTAAAAGTAGATCTCGGGTATAAAAAGGTTGGGCACCCTTCCTCTAGGCTCTAGACTGGATCTAGCAGGTTTCCAGGAAATAAATAAACAAAACAGTATTTTACAATCATATACATGTCAAAGAAATGAGCACTAGTTACAGTAACCAAGTCAGTCTGCTCCTGGTTCAAAAATCACACTCTGATTTTAGACAAAACAAAAAACCGCTCCGGTGGCCTAGTGGTTAGAGCGTCCGCTGCGGAAGCGGGAGGTCGTGGGTTCGATCCCCGGCCGAGTCATACCAAAGACTTACAAAAATGGTACTAACAGCTGCCTCGCTTGACGTTGAGCATTAAGAGGTTAGTGTTAGGACTGGTCGGCCTGGTGTCAGGATAATGTGACTGGGCGGGACATCATGCTACATGTCTGCGACATGATGCCCCAGTGGTAGACATCACTATAAACTGCCTCACTGCAGACATCGTAGCGATATGACTGAAAAATTGCTAAAGCTACGTTAAAAATCCTAATCAAACAAAACAAAAAAGTGTGCAGCTTTCAATACGGGTACAAGAGGTATAAATAAGTATAAATTAATAATAATTTATTAGGCTTTCAACATCTTGATGATAAATTTACAGATTCATTGAAGTTTTCTCAGCAGATTAAAATTTCCACATTGACAAGCCTGCAAGGGATCCTCACAAAGAATAAGGAAGGCCAAATTGGATTTTTGGACCACTCACGATATATTAGTTTTACTCCTGTCAGCAATAGCAGTATGTATAGGCAGTAACAAGGAAATATACTGGTTTTCAATTATTTAAATTAGACTACATATTTCATAATCAAAGTCAACTGAGATCACTATATCCTTAAATAAACATAACTTCATCGGACTAGTACACTTTTTCTTATTTTGTGGACATCTAAATTCTTGGCTATTTTTTTTATTTAGGTTTGGAATATCAGAATCATCAAGTATTAATGTAACTTGTAAGTTGAGACTTATGCCAGCAGTTAAGCTGGAGTTGAATTTTTTGACAGAAGTAGAAGTGAAAGCTGATGAGAGAGAAGTGGGAGCATAGCATGTCATGAAATATAAACATGTATTTGTGAGTGTCTTGTTGTCATTCTCTTACTTGAATTATGCTTCATCAACAACCCTTAATCAAGAAGTTTACTACAAAACAGCAGTTAAAAATATTTCTGAACTTGTTTGAAACAACCCATGGACCATGTACACAAGAGCAAATGAACACGTCTTTCAGATCATAATGTTCATCATAATTTCACTTTTGCTGATAAAACTGGACCGTAACTATTTATAGACCGTAACTATTTATAGACAACATAATTATGAATTAAACTCAGTATATAAACACTTTTTTCCAACCAAATAGAAACAGCCAACATGTGGATCTATTTTTAGAACTATGGGTTTTCTTAATGTAACCGCTCATTTTATAACTTTGTTACAACAGTCCATTGATAGGACAGCAAATAGGTTTTAATATTTTTCTGCATACTTGGTGTCATGTTAGACATTGCTTTTCTTTTTTTGAACATTCACTACAAGTGTCTCTCAAATTCCACAACATAGCATAGTCCTGTAAATTTCTGATCTACATAATTGCATTTTAAAACTAAATTTTCAATAATGTAATATTTAGGCTCTGTTTTCAATGAATTGTATATTTTCCTGAATATATTTGCTGAATGGATTATGAAATGAGACAATCTAATAAAGTGATATTTACCAGACACAGCAACATCCTGTTATTTCCCCATGACAGGTTCACTTATCCAAAGATGTAAAGTAGCTAAAGACGTTTGAAAATAACAATACATTTTGGATTTACATCTCTTTGAACACTTGTATATAAAAATGTACATGTTTAATATTTTTTTAGAATATTAGAATTAGACACCATGTTGATATTGGATGCAGATGACTCTTTTTACTGAATCCTGTTAACGAGAAATGGGCAGCGTGCAGTCTGACTGCTTTATGTTTATTTATGGAACTTCCGTTTGCGTTGAAACGTTACTAATTTATTAGACAATAGGGATCCTCGGGCGACAATAAGTTTAGAAATTATAAATCAATGAATGAAATGACTACATTTAGTTCATATTCTATATCCCTGATTCATTTCGGTTTTAAAATTGGAACGGGGTACAAACAAATGGGTGGGTTTGAATATACCAAATAGACGTTATTTATATCGTGTACGACAGAGTCCACTTTCATTTTACAATGTCATACTGACCTATATAATATCAACTTTTCAAATGTTTGCCTTTAATGTACTGATCTGCTATAGTCCTTCGATTTCTGCGATCTACACCAAAGTAAGCTTAAAACAGGAGGTACACAATATAAACAATTTCCGCAAAATGGCTGCCCAATGGGAGTGGCACGCGATATTCGCATAGTTATGCAACGCACCGATGATCAGCATGTTTTAAATTAGTTATGCCAATTGTTGGTTCCATGTTATCCTTTGATTCAAAAACAGTTGATGATACTTACAATCTCAAAACTGTTTTTCCTTGTAAATTATTCCGATCGAACCATGATGGCTGCCTGCCCTTAACAAGCTGGTTTTCCCGTGTATAGTGCACTTGCCTAAACTAGCACGTTGTGTTATGCTCGTGTATCGACTGGTTTTATATTCTTATTTTAGGATCGCTGTATAAGCTCTTAAAGAGTTATGTAAACCAGTCAAATACCGGAAATAAATCATCCAGACGACAAAATTAAACGTTCGTACAACTTGAGTGACCTCAGCGTCAAGGACTTGGTGCAAGAATGTCCGGAGCGGTTAAAAAAGTGGTCAAAAAAGTGTTACCAGAGGGTAAATATGACAGTTTCTGGGCCATTTTACTAAAATCGGTTCAGCTATTAGCTATTATACTTGTTAGTTTATTTTCTTGGGTCATCAAATAGTAATCTTTATTTGTAGTGACACTGCTCGATTGGACGTTTCTCACGCGTCTTTTATTGAATCAGAATCGCACGAGTCCAGTCCGGCGATTAAATCTTTATTCTCACCATTACGGTCACAAACCCTTACTCTTGAAAATGGAATGAGCAGTCATTTCTATTAGTTTCAAATGATGTGTACATAAACCAACATCGATTTTGTTTCTAGACTCAATATTCTAATGCAAAAAAAAAAAATCGTGGGTTATATCACAGGAGTCTGACGTTTTATCAATAAAGTACGGCGAAATGTCTGACAAAATGAAATACCCTTAACAATAATATATATATATAAACACAAGGAGTGCAAGCGTGACCACAACCCTTTGCTCGATTCAACATTTTCTCACGAGTCTTTTATCGCTTCAGAATCGCAAGAAGACTTAAAAACTACACAGATGCATTCAAAAGACAGTTACTTACCAACGCATAGCTCTTAAATGACCATGTTCTGAATCCAACCGGCGAATTAACCTTTTTTTTCCACAAGTACGGTCACATTAGCCAATGTAGGCTGATCTCCTGCCGGAAGTAGCCCATTCTCTACCAGTTTCTACCCTGCAGTAAATATGCTGAATAACATGATGAAAGTAATTTCTCAAGTTAAAATGTTCATCTTGCTTTTTATTTCAGATTGTATCATTTTATAATTTTATTTAAATTTACAGAACAGAAATATGTAGTAAAAAATGTGGTAGTAGATATAACGGTTGATGACGTCATCACACTTCAATTTCAAATATTTACGACTGTTGCTGGATCCGGTAACTTTAAAAACACAGATTCTGCGCCGTGTTCGGTACAATTATTAGACACCAACGGATATTTACTGCAGGGTAGAAACTGGTAGAGAATGGGCTACTTCCGGCAGGAGATCAGCCTACATTGGCTTGCACTCCTTGTGTTTATATATATGTTATTGTTAAGGGTATTTCATTTTGTCAGACATTTCACCGTACTTATTGATAAAGCGTCAGACTCCTGTGGTTATATCCAGCATGCATTATTTTTATTTTTTTAAATGGAGAACAGCTGTATTCGCGAGATGGGCCATGTGGAAAAGCAAGAGTTTCCACTTGTATGTAAACAATTAAATTAATGTTGACATGAGAGCAAAACATACATTTCAGGCACTAAAAAGGGATTTTTATATTTATATCTGTTAAAGAATTGATTGCTTATTTTGTTAATTGCCTTCTTTTTACAGCACCACCAGAATCTTGGAGACTAAAACTACAGAAATGGGCATACTACAAATCAGGATTTGCACAGCTGGGTAAGTAAGCTTGCTATATTGACCAGGTAATTGATTAGCGTATTAACTAATTGAGTAAGTGTATGTTGATTATGCTCAGCTACAGAGTATCCCCTAAGGGGTGCAGTACTGAGTCAAAAATCGCCGATGTGTCAGACAGAGTAAGAAACCAACTTTGGTGCCACAAATTAAAACTTGGGGCAGGGGGGTCTCTAAAGTGCCAATAAGGGTAAATGGAAACACTGCTTAGCCGACATTCGTTTTGTCTTCTCTACACACCAAGCATTAATGGGGGTGTGCTATCAAAGGTTGGAATCTTTAGGGTGTGCTGTAAACGCTTGGAATCTTTAGGGCATAAGTATGTACTGGCAGCCTCCCATTAGACGTGTAGCGCATTCGACAGAACTCAGTAAAAACGATCATTTTCAACCAGCCATATTTTCATTATTAGATGAACCAGCAATATTATAATTTATACTGAAATAAAGTTCATTTCTTGCTCTTTTTAACTGTTTGTTTGGTTTGCTGATGAAAATTGGTTAATGAATAGTAATTTGCATATAAAAAAGCAACACTTTCACTGTTGCGCACGATTCGGTCCGCTCAACGCCTCACAGAAAAAGCAAGGAATTTGCATTTGCTAGGGAAATTCCATCTTAACTCCGAAGTCACTGGGTCAAGACCTAAAAATAGCACCACATTGTAGAGTAGTGAACGGTCTTTAATTTCATATAAGTTTGAAATGTATATGCTTAAATTAAATGTTCTTGGTAAGCAATCAAAAAATAGGTTCATGTTTCCGGCTAAATATCTCGGCCATTTTTAAAAATAAAGATATGATACATGTATGCGCTGTATAGCCCAATTTCCGCTGAATCTAATGATATGCATGGCTTCGAGATCGCATTAAAACCAGCCAATCGCAAGCGTGTAAACCGCAAGGTCACATTCAAATATTTCGAGTCGCGCGCTGTGAATCGATTCCGAATTACATTGCTGAGTTCGCATTCACACGTGATCCAGATTTTGGCTTCGTTTGTGAGAAATTGCAACAGTACATTGGTAAGTAATATTTTTATTGCTTTTAAATAGATTAATGAATATTTCTATGTATTTCTTTATTTTAATTTTAATGGATTTAATAAGATAATCGTCGATAAACTGTGTGTTTATACTGCGACCGGAAGTTTACAATTGCCATGTGTTAACCTATCTTGCAATCCGATGTTACGAGAATGATGTAATTTTAATAAATAAAAACTACCTATATTAATTCGATGCATTGGTAAAATGAGTGAATAATTAATCATTCTGTGAATAAATATATTGTGTAGAACTTGTTTGTTTTCTCATTTTCTCACATTTATTGAACGTTTATAAACCGGAAGTTGGTATTTCTCTTACGATGTTATCTCTTCTGTATGTATTTAAATATTTCTTGGTCGAAGTTTCCTTGTTATTTTTAGTTGGCATCTCTGGGAAATTAATTATCATACACCAATAGTAATTACTCTGTATGTCTGCCTGTTTCTTTGCATTGTAAATTAAAAAGAAAACACATTTCCATCCTCCCAATCAATGTCATTTGGTGTTAACATGTGTATAAACATATTTTAGTTGGTATCTGAGAAATGAATTATCATGCACCAATACTAATTAATCTCAGTATGTCTGTCTGCTTCTTTGCTATTAATTTTTTTTAAAAAAAAAAAAATACATTGCCATCCTCCCAATCAATATCATTTGGTGGTACCTGGACGTTTTGCCTCACCTGGTACATGGACATTTTGCCCAGCATCAATGAACATTTCATTTCATACCCCATAATATTCTCTCTCTCTCTCTCTCTCTCTCTCTCTCTCTCTCTCTCTCTCTCTCTCTCTCTCTCTCTCTCTCTCTCTCGTTATTTAGACTTAATTACAGCCATGTAACTTATTTCATCTTCATAGTTAAATAATCTGCTAAATGTCGTATCAAGTTAATTACGCAGCAGCCAGGGTTTTTGAGCAAGTCATGGAAGCTTTTATGAAAAGAAAATTACAATTTAGTACAGATCATCTGGCATAATATCAAATGCAATGACATAATTAAAACAACTGTAAACAATATATTAATTTTCTGATCAGTCTTATTACATAAATGAAGAAATAGGTGAAAATATTGTCTGATATGACAGCATGCTGAATGTAATTGAAATACATGTATAAGAGAGAGAGATATAGGATTATGGGGTATGCAATGAAATCTTAACGATAGGCGCCTAAAGTAAAATGAAGACAGTGGTGTAATGCTGATGAATTTATATAAATGTCCAATATTTTCATTGATGTGGGGCGAAATGTCCATGTACCAGATGGGGCGAAATGTCCATTCAAGTGTGGTGAAATATCCATTAAAGTGGGCCAAAATGTCCATAATTCCATTTGGTATTATAAATTAACATATCAAAACATTTTTTGGTCAAACAAAACAACAAAATGTGCTCACAAAGTTAAAACATAAATTTCTACAACCTGAAGATCGCAATCTATAATTTTAAACTGTGGAAGAAAAAAATAAAGTTTCCCAAATATTGCACTGGTCTTATAAATTATTAACTGTGCTGTTTTGCATTTTTACAGAGAATGGGGACTTCCACCATATGTCTAGATTGTTGATTAAAAAGGGCAAAAGGAGAAAAATAGCCCTTGAGCATCAAGAGTAAGATGTCATCAGCTATAAGTTTTTGATCCAACTCCATCAGATATATAGTAAATTTCCTGTCACTTCCTATCAAACTAAAGAACTTTTTAAAAAGAGTTGCTCAGCCTTGTGTCAAGATGATCTTAGGCATACAAATTTGCAAAAGGAGATGCATCGTGTGCTGAGAGCTGCTGCTGGAGCAAATTTAGAATCTATTTCTGAATCAGATGCTTTGTTATTTCTTAACCGCAGTGCAACCCATGACTTTGAGAGACGTAATGTCAGACCTTTTCTTCAGCAGTTGAACTTAAAGTGGCATCATTTTGAGATCTTGATATGTAAAGCTGATGGGGGATTTTCCACACAGACATGACACTTTGTTATTGAATTTGCTATATAACATGTCTTTTTCATTTCAATAAAATATTTTTCTTGCTTGTGCTCTTCTGCACAGTGCAGATTTTACATTTTTTTTGTCGTTGTATGTTGACATCATGCATGTTTTGCACATGGGGTGGGGAGATGTTAAAAATAAAAAGTGTTTTAAATCCTCAGTATATAGAATCATTAGATAGTTTACAGCAATCTGAACACAATACACTTTAAATTTTAAAAATTGATAAATAAATAGCCAATATATTGAATTTTTAATATTTGCGGCTGTATTTGCCGTCGACCAAGTCGGTGAAGATCATTAATTTTGGAGATCTGCTACATCGTTATTTCAGAGAATTGAGTTCCCAAAAAAATTGAGCAAAGTCTCTGTATAGAATGCAAGAGATCTGGAAAGTTACAGACCTAAACTACAGTTAGTTTCAATAATATCAACTACTGAATATGGCCATTTGTGCAATTTGACAATTTTGAAGAAAATCACGCTATTTTATGAAGAAGATTTTTACCCATAACTTTTGAACCAGATGAGGTAGACATATAATCTTTTTTTTTGTTCTTTTAGTTTCATAAAAATCTATCTGTTGGTTATAAAATCCACACAGAATTTCCAGGTTAAAATTTTGGCATAAGTACCATCACCAGCATGTTATGATGCAGTTGCTGCTACTTCACAAAACTCAATAACTGCAGCAGAGGTCGAACTAGACTTGAATTTAAGGGAGAAGTGGAAGATCATGTGTTTCAGTTTGTGTGATTTGGATTTTAAAAATAGCTTTAACAATTTTCAAGTCATGTCACTGCAGTGGGGCATGATGCAGCAGACTTTTAGTATGATGTCCCACCCAATCATAGTATCCTGGCACCAACCCAGCCAGACCTAACACTAAACTCTTGATGCTGAGCGCAAAGCAAGAGCCGCCAGAACCATTTTTATTTCTTTGTCCATGGACTTGTATTCACCTTCCTAATTGTATTAGGTTCTATTTATAGCAACTATCACATTACCAAGAAACATGCTGGTTCTCCTTTCAAACTTTCCACCTCGTATTTTATTTGTAGCAGCTGTATGTCTTGGTGAGGAGAGAACAGACTGGTTTTCTAATTTAATCTCTACATGCAGATTCTTTGTTCTGATTCACATATAAGCAGAACCATTCGAAAGGTATTTGTTGCTAAAAAAAGTATCATTTATTTTAGGCGATGCGTATATAACAGCAGAACTATCTCCTTACAAATATTTCAAAGATGGATCAGTAAAAGGCAGAAAATAAATGCAATAAAAAAAAAATAACAGAATCCTCCTATATAAGACATGAGGGCAGCATCGCGTATTGCGTTACATCTAAAACATGCCGTGTGGAAAGAATTTGAATATTTGGCACTAAAAGTCTTCAGATAGACTTTAAAACTTGAAATAGTAGAGGATGTAAAAAGACTAGAGGGGCAAATTAAAAATTCATTGAAAGTTTAGCATGTTATATGTGGATTACATGTTTTCTGCTTGGGCTCCTCTTTTTGACCACATGGATCACTTTTTTTTCCTCGTCAGGGGTTGGCATGTATACAGGGGTACCCCTCTTAGAAAGTCACCCCTTTTGCAACAGCAAGGTGGCCTTATAAGACAGGAGGCAGTTTCTGAGAGGTGCTCAATTTTTTGGTGAGAGTATAGGTAATATACTTAGTAAGAAAGCTACAAATAAATTCAGCCATTTAATATCTTCGTTTAAAAGCAACATTAATTATTTAAAGGTTCTTCTTGTCTTAAGAAATAAGCCTAGTTCAACTGAAGATGCATTAACAGTTCTTGTTCTTGATGTAACCATAGAATATGAATGTGGAATTCTTTTCAATCACATTGCCAAAACATTCACAGACATCGTTTAAATCTATGTACATACATAATTCTCTTTCCATTTGATCCATTTTTCGACTGCTGCTTAAGATCCTCCTTATCTGTATTGATTGGGTTTTCTGAGGCCTTTCAACATAAGTGCCTCATCCTACTCCTTCCCCACCCCCTCCCATTGTCCGGTTGAATAACTGACTTTTTTTTTAAAGTAACTAGTCTTCGTTCATGTGAGGATATTAACATTTTTTAAATAATTTATTGCTATGTGCTGCAATTTAATTATGCATCCAAAAATATTGTCAAGTGGATGAAAATGCCTTTACAAATAAAGTGATACCTGTGCAGTCACCGATTTTTTGTCTTTGTCTGGTACCCTGTTTTGTTCAAAGTAATTTCACTGTGTTAATCCACAACATGTATATTTAGCTAATGCTGAACATATATCTTAACAATTAGGTCTGGTTGTAATCATCAGATTTACTTTATTGGAGTAACTAGATTAAAAGCATGGTAATTGTAAGTTAGTAAAAATGCTTAAACAAGAATTGTTTTCTTTATGAAATTTCATTATAAAGTATAAGCATGTTTTGAAACAGCCCATTGTAACATGTTCTTGCAAGCAAATACATGTTGTCTCTTTATACCATACTGCTCATCTCAACTTCTTTGTTGCTAATGAAACATTATTTATTAATTGATAACACTGTGAAACATAAAAGTCAGCATTTGAAGGAACTAAAACCTTTATTCCAACTGAATTGAAACAGTCAACTTGTGAGTGAATGTTTTAAATAGAATGGTTTCTTGATGTAATTTGAGCTTCATTACATCAGTCTAAGATAACGGAGAGTTCCAGCTGCAAAGACCTCTTCAAGATAACTAACAAACTAATGTCAAGGAACAAATGTACACCACTTCCAACTACCTACTCTCCAGTATACCTTCCAGACCAATTTGCAAATTTCTTCCGTGACAAAGTACAAACCATTAGAGATTCGCTTGACAACACAATTTCAACTGACTCGTCACCATACAGTTATCATACAGAATTTCAGTGACAACCATTAGGAGCATTTGAACCTGTCTCTATTGATTTAATACAGACAATCGTGATGAAGAGTGCACCAAAGTCTTGTGAACTTGATCCAATTCCGACATCACTGCTGCTTGAGTACTTAGACCCAATATTGCCTTCACTAACTGATGTTATTAATATCTCTCTTATCGAGGGAATTCCCATCATTTTTCAAAACTGCCATCATAAAGTCACTGCTGAAGAAACAAGCACTTGACCATAATGATTTAAAGAACTACCGCCCAGTTTCTAATCTCCCATTCATATAAAAAATCTTAGAAAAGGTTGTTCTAACCCAACTTGTATCTCATTTGAATTCAAACAGTCTTTTTAGCAATGTACAGTGTGCATATCACCCTTGCCACAGTACGGAAACTACTCTTCTGAAAGTATTTAATGACATTCTCTCTGCTTTGGATAGTAGAAAGATTACAGTCCTGACACTCCTGGATTTGTCTGCAGCGTTTGACACAATAGACCATGATATATTACTTCACCATCTCAATCATGTATTTGGCATTCAGAATATAGCCTTACAGTGGTTCAAGTCCTACTTAGTCAGCAGGACACGAATTATATCTGCAAATGGAATACATTCCAGCCCAGTTGACATATGTTGTGGTGTTCCATAGGGATCTGTTCTTGGACCTGTTCTCTTCATTCACTCAGCCGCTCTCAAGTGTTATAGATCTTCACCCAGTGTCTCACCAATTGTACGCTGATGACACCCAAATATACAAATCTAGCCATCCAACTAAGTTGATGCTACCATCCATGGAGTAGAGAGGTGCATTTCTGATGTGAAATCATAGATGACATGTAACAAGCTGCAAATGAATGATGATAAAACTGAGGTTATTCTGATCACAACAAAAAGACTTTCTCATTCATATCCTTTACCTCAGACAATAAATATCAGCAACACCAACATTAAATTATCACAGTCAGTACGAAACCTAGGTGTTACTCTAGACAATACTCTCACATTGCACCAACATGTCATGAACATATGCAAGGCTGCATATCTTGAACTGAGACGCATCAGTTCCATTCGTAAATATCTTTCAGTTGATGCCACTAAAACACTTGTGTGTTCATTAGTACTTTCAAGACTGGACTATCGTAACTCAGTTCTGTCTGGTTCATCACAATATCTACTCCAGATACTTCAAAAAGTTCAAAACACAGCTGCACAGATCATCTTTAGAGTACCTAGATCAGAGCTCACCTCACCACTGCTCTGTACCCTACACTGGTTGTCAATTCGATACAGAATCAAACACAAAATTTGTTCGCAGTGCTGTGTTTCACTGACAGACTCCAGTCCAACATACCTATCCGGCCTCACTCATGTGTATACACCAGCAAGATACTTATGCTCTTCTTCTGACAATCATATACTTAATTGTACCCACTGTGAAAAGTCTTGTGGATAATGTTCTTTTGCATTCCAGGGCCCAGTGATGTGGAACGAATTGCCCATTGAAATTAGACACAAAGACACAGTGGTCCCTTTTAAGAGTGCTCCAAATTTCATTGTTTTTGTCATTTGTTTTTCTGTAGTGTTGTCATATTATAGATGGTGTAAAGCGCTTAGAGCTTCTATAGATTAGGTGCTATACAAAGTCGTCATTATTATTATTGATAGGAATGCAAATGTATGGTTTTATTATTTCTCAATATATGTGTAGTAAAATAGGCATTGGTTATATAGAATTTGTTCCACTGCTTTTTTTCCATATTTCCACAAAATTGAGCGAAAACAGCGTTGACCTTACAATATATCACATTTCAGTAAAATAATATTTAGACTTTGCTTTCTGTGAATTGAATATTTTCCTTAAGACATTTGCTTAGAAGTTTACAAAGCAGACTGTCTGACAGAGTGGTACTTTACAGACACAGTGATGTTCTTCATTATTTCTCTGTGCCTGATTCACTTAAAGTTTCAAACTGATTTAATGAAGAAAATAGTGCAGATGCAACAGATAAAATCTTAAGGTTCCAGAGTCTATTCTTTAAAATAAACAACTGGTATTTACATAATATGGTTTTAAGTTTTTAAACACAACTTTGTGTGTTTTTGTTATCATCAAATGATAACTTATGGAAATTGGGTGGTAATGGTTGCTATATCCAGAACATATTTAACATATCTCTGCTCTAGCTTACTTGGGTTACTGGTCAATCAGCTATCAGAACACATGCCTGTAAATGTGCAATGAGTTTGCACAACTGAAATCAGCACAGCTATTTTGATAGCATGATGACTGCATTTCATCTTGAGCTCCAGCACAACACAACACCGGAAATAACTGGCCATGGTGAGGGAGCATCTCAAAATCTATGGTCATTTAATATACATCTCAAAATTAGTGGTTCCCAAAATCCTTTACAGAGTTTTCCTAAAGTAAAGTCTTTTATAAATACTGCTTAATATATATGGCATTCAAGTGGCAATCTTCTTTACAATGGTTAGAACATCTGCCTTGGATGTAGGAGGTCTCGTGTTCAAACTCCATCCAAGCCATACCAGAGTCATACAAATGTCTGAGATAGTGCTGTTGAAGATTGTCAAAAATGGCGGCCAAATACCCTGATTGGGATATTGTAACTTCTAATCACTAACCAAGTCATCACTAACAGTGGCATCAATTGTGTTTCTTAATTGGCAGGTAATAAGTAGTTACTGTACATTTGGCTGGTATTTTGCTTTTTCACCCCTACTTTAACACATACATTTATAAAATGTTTAATACTTCTCACTGTACTGTGATTGATTGACAGTTGTATGTATCAGTTGCCATGTTAATTCAGGTTTCCATAGATGACTCAACTTGTAGAAGAATGTTTAATTCATCCCCAGTATTTATATTTGTTACTTACATATCACTCTTATAATTTCTTTAAATTCAACAGGTTTGTGGAGAGATGACTGTAGATATGAGACACCGGAGGTAAAGGAAGCCATAAGACGTTTACCTAAAGATATATATGATGCCAGAAACTTCAGAATATCCCGCGCCCTTCTCCTTAGTACCAAAAAGGAAATTTTACCCAAGGATGAGTGGACTAAGTTTGAAGAGGTTAGCAGTTTAACTATAAGAGTTATAAACCATGAATATACTATCTAAACATGGTTATCTATGTTTCCAAGATGAAAGTACAGTGGAATGCTATAATTGGGATCTACAAAATTTGATTGTGTTAATAGCAAGGTCACGTTAATGAGGAGTTTTACAGTATTTTGATTTTTTTCTGAAAACACATCATTGGCATAGATCAGTGTATTCATGTCTAATGTAAAAAAAAGTGGGCTGTATTATCAGACGAATATTAAAGGGAATGCAGTAATTAGACTTATTAAAAATAATGAACAGATAATATATTTATGTTATTACTTTGCATTAAAAAGTTTTACTAAATTTATTGGTGGGGGGAGTGTCCTTGAAAATACATGATCGATAATACCCCGACTGATATTATATCATGAATAGGGTATCAACATGCCATCGTGGAATGCAGTTCATCTATAATGCATGTGCTTCCATTGAAAAGTTGCACAGAGATTTAAAATATTCAATAATTTTGTCCAAGATTATTGTTTATGAATTCAGTGTCCAGTATAAAGCATGAGCAGAGTTTACTTACCATCTGAGATAGTACCATTTTGGCATGCAGCTAATCCATAATACCTGTAATTCCATTGCAAAAATTGCAAACATATTTAAACTATTCAATATTTTTGTCACAGATCATTATGTGTCTGAATTCTGTGTGAAAAATTAACAGAAAATTTGGCTAAGAAAGGCTTAGCACATGTTCGTTTCATTACATTCCAGTGTCTATGAACTATGTCTATTCTAATTGTAAACTTGATTTTCCATAACAGTAAAATAAGTTCATAAGCAAACACCATACACATAACAAATACAAGAACTAAATGCAGTGAGTCTGTAATGGTCACGTTTCGCTGATATAATGTATGCATGTACAATTTCATACCCTTTCAATTTCCAGCTAATAAAGTGGACATCTTTTACTGGTCAGATGATTCCGTTTCATGACATTGTTAAGCCTAAAAAAAAACATGTTAGCAGCTTTTTAAAAAAATGTTTGAGATCATGAGAATCTTGTATTAACCACCTCATTGTCTGCTGCTTGTTTGTGTGTGCAGTTAAAGAAGTAACACATGTCAGCTATTGTTTGAGCTACAGTTGTATACAGAATTAATGGAAGACAATCACAAAGATGATTTGCTGTGTTTATTCATGGATCAATAATAAGTAACATTTCCGATAATGTTTACTTAGGCATAACAATTCAAGAACCTGGTAAAATTGATAAATTTCAGAAGCCACGTGTTTTACCCAACTATTTCTCATACTTTATTGTATTATTTTATAATTCATACACGATCTCTTCCCCAAAATCATAATAAACTTTTTGCACAAAGTGCAGATAACGACTTGCATTTGTGAGCTTGCTTTTCCGTAAAGATAAATTCTTTATTTAAAAAAAAAGGACATTGATAACGAGTTCATAAGCAAATCCCATACACATGTAAAACCCAAAAAGTGCAGTATGCCTGCAGTTGTCACAAGTCACTTTTATAATTGTTTTTAAGCTGAATGCATGTACGGTTTCATACCCTCTCAATTCCCAGTTAGTATTCTTTACTGGTCAACTGATTGCAACTAATAACACTGCCAAGCCCAGAAAACATTAATGCCGGCATTCTTTTCTTATTTTTAAATTATGTTTATTAAACTGTGAGAAACTTTTATCAACCACCACATTGTCTGCTGCTTGGTTGTTAAAGTTACAAAAGAAAAACATGTCAGCTATCGTTTGAGCAATAATAATATGCATAATTAATTGAAGACGACCATAAAGACCACATAATGTTATTTTTGGCATAACACTTCAAGAACCTGGTAAAATTGTTACATTTCAGAAGCTATGCCCTGATAGTTTTATATTAAAATCCATATGCAAACTCTATCCCAAAATCATAATAAACGTTTTATAAACTATTTCTCATACTTACATTGTAAAAAAAATTCCCTATACGAGAACAATACATGTACATATGTTCGCTTAGACCTACAAAAGATTAGGCACTATATAAAGTCCTCATTATTATTATTATTATTATTATTATTATTATTATTACATATATTTACAATTTCAGGTACCATGCCATGATCATATTATTTTCGAATTCATGCAAGATCTCTTCCCCTATACACAATCTCTTCCCCAAAATGATAATAAATTCTTAATTCTTTATACACTATTTCATGTACTTTGAAAGAAGAAAAAAAAATCATGTGCAAATGAATAAACAAACTTGCGAGAGCCAGCTGCAGCAATATTATATCCGAATTTGCATTATGGTGGGGTTCCACAGTATATGCAAGAGTTTTCAAGTAATATTATGTAAAGTAAAGATACTTTTAAAATTTAGATAATTCAAAAGTGAATATTTTGACTCTGTTGTAAAGCTTTGTAGCTGAAAGTGTTTAGTAGCCTCAGAATTCATGGCATGGGTGTTTCATGTATCTGTTTATAAGAGACTCACCCTTATATGAACTAACAAGTAGCATCACAGAATTTTGATTGACCAGTCAGTCATGTGGATGTGGTCATGGGAGGGTCTGCAGAGATGCTACCAGTGTGATTGCATACATGATGCAAAACTTGTATGAATTCACACACTCGCAGAACAGTAATGCATGAAAAAGGCTGGAAATTAATAAAAAGTTTTACATATGAAAATGTACTCTGCACGGTGTAGAATTTTTTTAATAACTTTTCATCCTCAAAGTGCATGTCATCACACCAATAGAGTTATCACAGTGCTTTTTGTAATGTCTGTTATTTTGAAGTAGGCAACTGCTGATGCATATGGGTTCTTCAGCTTGAAACGAATGTTTAACTAAATTTGATTGCCATATTGGGCCATAGAAAATCCAATATAATTTGAATTTTGCACCTATGCATGTATGAAACATGAACCACCCAGAAAACCCAATCTTCAGGCAGAGATTTTTTTAAGGCAAATACCAACTTATAATAATGAGTACAGTGACTTTTAAAGTTATGAAGTATATCAATTTATTGGAACTGGGAAAATGTTATGGAAATACGAGTTAGTGGTTTTGAGCCTCAAAATGATGATAAATACAAATATGATTTACAATCTGGATGAACAAAGATATATGGCATACCAATCAGCCTCCATTTCAGTAATGTTTTGAAATGTAGAAGAGGTACAATACCAAGTGTAACTATAATATAGACTGTTTGAAAGCAATTGCAACTTCCATTTCTTTCAGAAACAATTTTGCAATGCGTTATCATTTGCTTCAAAAATATATAGCCCTTTGCTAAGTTTTAAGATAAACCCGACAGTTATTAAACTGTTATAAAGTACTCTCATTGATTTCAAAGAGAAAAGTTAATAATCGTCTGCAAAGATTGACCCGTCGTCAGTGAGTAGCATTTACACTTTGAGAAAAAATGGAAATTGTGAGTACAGTCGACTCCACTTAACTGCACATCGGTTAACTGCACACTCCAGATAACTGCACGTAGTCACGCCGATCCCGTTTTTCCCAATGCTTTTCAATGGGAACAAACTTAGGATAACTGCACCTCACTTAAATGCACACTCCGGATAATAGCACGATAAATTTCGGCCCGTGGCACATTATTCAATACAATTTTACTCCAGTTAACTGTACAATGTATAGTCATGATCAGTTATTGCCAGTCCACTGCTGTAGTGCATCAAATAAGCCGACAATTAAGCTGGTAAATGCGACATGTAAAGGACGCCTTAGGTAGTATAAACATGTATATCCGCGCCCACTAGAGAGCAATAGCGTGGGAAAAATCATAGTACATGTACAGCATGGGAAACATTACTCTAAACCGTTCGGGTTTGAATGATTTCAAACCAACAAATGCATGGCTGGAAAGATGGAAAATGCACAACGGAATTAAATTTAAACGACAACACAGCAAAAAAACAGGATGCAGACTACTTTTGAGCTGAACACTTTTTTTGTGGGAGATGACCCATCAATGTCTGACAGCAGTTTTCGAATGACAAGCGATCTATAGAATTTCTTGACATTCGCTTTAATTCCTTGATCCATTGGTTGAATCAGTGAAGTTGTGTTCGTAGGAAGGAAAAAAAGCTGAACATTTTAGGCAAAAGTTCAAAGAGTGGATTCTAATCATTGTTTAAAATTATTCTTCACATATATTCATGCCGTGCTGATTTAAAGCTGTACTGTACCGTACTTCACTTAACTGCACACTCCGGTTAACTGCACAGTCTTGTGACGGGTCCGAGCATGTGCACAGGCCCGCAAGGGGGGGGGGGCAACCATGGCACTTGTCAGGGGCCCTGAGCTAGATAGGCACATATACACACATATTTGAAACATGAAAGGGGCCCAAACTCTGTAAGCTGCCTGGGGCCCAGAATTTCCTAGGTGCAGGCCTGGTGTGCAGTTAACCAGAGTCAACTGTACATGAAGAGAGAATCAGTGTGAAATACACTTGTATATTGACAAGTTGCATTCTGGTTACCTTTGTGTAGTAAAATCCACAAAAAAATATTGCACCGATCGCATCCTGATACGAAAAACGGTACGATATTTAATGTTGGCATTAGCACATGGTAGGATAGCTGTTATTTACATGTTTCATGTACATGTATTTAAATTGGCCTTGATTTTAGTCAGTCTCTTCCCATCTTATTGAGACTAATGGGGATGGTGCTATTCACATGGAAATGAAAATCTGTCAACAGTACATGTATTCTCCACAAATACTTTTGTATCGGATGATATGATGAACTTAAAGCGACTGAACCAACCACCTGTTGCAGCGAAGTTCTCCACACTAAGTTTTTTTGCAAATGTTTCAATGAACCATTTTGTGACTTCCTTCACGTCTTCAAATGTAGCAGTCTTTTGTTTCATCCTTTGGGGAGCACAGTTACCTTCAACATAGTCTTTCTTCATAGACTCAGCAGCTTTCATCCTTCCTGAATGGGTGTTATTTTTAAGCGAAAAAATTTCACAGACCTCTTTGCGAGATGTTCAGTCCTCAATTTCCTTAACAACCAGATACATGTAATGTAGTTTCCAGAGACTGTAAAATTAATTTGCGTTTTACACTGCAGTTGGTAGCCATCATAAATGTAAATAAAGTTAAAAACGAAACTTTCACAGCAAAAAAAACTTGTTTTAATCACCGATCACTTTCAAAGGTCTCGGAAAAGCGCATATTTGGACGCTTTTTTTATATCTGGGATTCAGACATTAACGTATACAGGAGTTCTCAGTATGCATCAATTTGCTGGACGGCAAATTTAAGGGCTTGAGCAATTGATTATTTTAGTTGTTTACAATCAGAAAATTCAGTGGCTGAAAGACCCACAAATGTACATGTTGTCTTTATAACAGTACATCTGAAGAACATGACCCACAAGATAGGTGGCAAGATCAAAGACTTTACTAGCTGCAGAGTGTTGAGAAAATGTGCAATATGACTGATTTCAGAGGTAGAATGACCCATTGATGTACTTGTGTATAAGAAGAATACATCAAATGAATAACTTTTGCCTTCAGTATTGTTTTCATTTCCAAGTGTAGCAAACTGAGTAGTGCTTGTGACCTCAAAATCAGGACATGTTGAGAGTTAGACAAAATGCTGTTTGCAAATTTTAACAAGAAAGGTTAAACGGCTAATTGGCGAATATTGTATTGAAATTCAGCAGAGTGTTAGAAGTTGCTAGTACATGTACTGACATTTCACATGAAACACTATGTATGATGCCTAATTTAGTGCGTGGAAAAAGACCTTATCTTGACATGACAATTCACTCTCACTGTAATGGACAAACGAGGGCTACATGTCAGTACTGTAAAGAAGTTTGAAAATTAAACTCAATGGCAACCGCTGTTTCTACTCATATGGAAATATAGCCATTGCAGGTAGGCCCAATTTGCTTCTGGTCGGGGACTGCAATGTTTACTTGTGGTACTCTTGAACTCATAGTTTTAAAATCCTAGCTATACGCCTGTGCATTCTTTGAAAAATGCTAGAATTGATAAGATTTCACTTCGTTTAAGTTGCCACGAGATACTAGCTGTAACGTGGGCGCTGCGGGTGATCAAAGTGTTATTAAGGCAATATTGCACAAGGCCTGGTCAGAGGTATTGCGCAACTTGGAAACAACACTTGAAGACCGCCTCCCACTAATTGGCGTTATCTAGAAGATGATCGCTATGGTGTAATCTGCCCGGTCAGTGAATATAGTAATCTGAGATGGTACTTTGAACAAGACAATACACGAGCCCCCGTAAAGATAAAATATGAATTTAATTAAAAATACAATTAAGAAAAGAATGACACTGTGAATTACACTTTCTCTCTTTCTGAATACACTTAGTTCAGAAAAAAAAAATACAAATGCCGAAGCTTTAAAATACTGGATACATTCATAAGAATTCAAACATTAATGAAAATAAATGAAGTTAGCCATTAATACTGAGAGTAAATTTCATCAAGGAATCGAATGTTCATTTAACATTGGACTGTTGAATGATTCAACATGACCTTTTCCGTCGACTGGTTTTTCTTTCTTTTCCCTGCGTGCGTCCGTCTCCAGCTTGCCCTTTTATTGAACGGGAATTCCACACTGACTTCTTCCTTTTGACTTTTCGCTGATTCTCACTCTTGCCCAAAATAAACTCTTGCCTTTGACTTCTCGCTGATGCTTACTCTTGCCAAAGTAAACTATTTTTCCTTTGTGTTTCTGGCATCTTACAAACGTTCCACATTCAGTTCCCTGGAACCACAATTAATTTACGAACGTCTTTCTTTCAAAGACGTACGGAGTCTTCTCCTGTGTTGGAATCAATTATTCTGACCGTCTCTCGCAGAGGCCTTCCTAGACTGACTAACATCGTTTGATACGAACTATATATTTCCCGATTCTGGGTTTCGACCCAACCCTCTGTCCTGTACATTTGACCAATCGGCATAAACGCTATTTTTGCAGACCCTTTTGAAAACCGTCTATCAAGATGCCAAAAATGCCACTTAGGATCGAGACGTCACATTATCGTTTGTCTTAATCATTTTTGAAAGCTCTACGTGAGTAATCCCATAATTTTACGTGTCAAACACTCAGTCCATTTTCACTTTAATTATTGTACCAAGTCTGACCAAGTTAAACTAACATTCTTACCGTTCCAAACTCTCCCCAAGACAGTTGATTGTCGGCTAGCCTACGAATTAATTACTGGATGTCACTGACGAAAAATTTGGCACTTGACACTAGCTTTATAGGCCCAAACAAAAGTCAAGGGTGGTTGTTTTGGGTTTTTTATCCGACCGCGACATTAAAGCCGGACGACAAGATCAACTAATTGTTGAACAAAGTATGGGTTGGAACTGACAGCTTGTCGGCATAAATGATGGAGACAGGGGCTTCTGTCAACATGTACGTTTATCTTTTATCTCAACGTCGACATAAGCATGACAATTTGGTACTAATAGTAGACCAAGGGACTGGGACTTTGTTTTTTGTCGACATAGGCGGCTTGTCAATATAAGTGATGTCAATATAAACGGGAAAGACTGTATTTAATTCTGATTTAAAATTCAAAGCTATGTCAAGATGAATGTTATAATTGAATTTATATTTTGGAATTTTTTTTTTTTTTTTTTAATTACATCGGCACTGATTATTTCTGCCGATACCGATTGTACTAATAATTGGCCTGATTATGAGTACGGGCAATTAATTGGTACAGCTCTACTGATAACTTTTAGCAAAATGTTGAAATTTGGGAGTGCTGGATTTGCGAGGTAGTACTAGTTTTCCTAAAGTATGATGATCAAGCAAATGTTATCAAAAACATATTTTCCTTGAAAGAAGAAAACATTGGTATTTTTGGCAGATACATCCTAATAAAGAATTTGCAGATTCTAGAGAAAAGAACAACCTAAATATTCTCGTAAGATTCTTTACTATAAATTAATTAAAAAACAAATGCATGAAATATAGCTTTAAAAATATTTAGGGAAACTATTTCTACCTTGCAGATCCAGCACTCCCAAAATTTACACACTTACTGCTATATGTCAATCAACAGGTTATTTCTCAGCAATGTAGTGCACAACCATGTAAAGCTACAACAACCAATAAGCTAGACAAACACAGCATGGACAGATCTAAAATCCAAATCAAGAGCATGGATTTTCTAAAATCTGTAATGCATGTACTGTATGTACATTCTGTGTGGAAAGACTAGCTGGTAACAAATACTAGAGTTTAGCATTAAAAGAAGTACTTTGTAAAAGAAATGTATTTTGAATCAGTTCTTTAAAAGGGTACTCTAGAGAGCAAAATCTTTATTCCTTTCATATTTTTTAAATAAATCTGCATTGCCTGTATTTTACATGTTTTTGACTGGACGAACATCAGATATATTTGACTTTTGATAAAGTTTCAGCAACATGGTTAACGAATAAACGAGTTTACGTTTTTTTCACCAAATCTTAATATTTTTCAAATACATTCATCTGTGTGGATATTCCCACGTACAGAATTGAAAAAATCAAATCAACTATTTTTGTTGTGATTCGAGTCAAACAATACTAATAGATTAGAACATCCTTGGTTTATATATGTCAGTATAATATTATGTCATCTTAGAATGATTGTTTTAAAGTATGGTTCATTTTTAAGATGCAGGTTTATGAAAGTAGTTAAAGTGCCTTCATATGCACTAGTCTGCCTCAGCATCAACACAGCATTGTTGTCAGTGTGTAAATGTCCCCCAGGGAAAGAAATTCTTCAGAATGCTTATAAATACGTCTCGATCTTGACCTGATGGCCTTGATGTATATCCTTACACCGTGCCAAACTTGTTCTTTCCACTGACTGTTAAGAAAACATGTAGATAGTTTTATTTATGAATTGTATGAAGGTGTATGCTAATTGGTTAACAATTCCATTCTTGATCAGCTAGATTAGTAAGGATGATTCAGAAATGATTTTAAAATTTTTAATTTTATATTATCTCGTTGTTCAACATTGAGCAGCTCAATTTTGATTTCTGTTATTCAGGCTACATAGTGTATGAATTTTTTGTTCCTTGATGATACAACTTGCTGTTATAACATATTGTATACATGCACCAATGTTTGTTTAAAATCTTCTCATGATATCATTCATCAATGTTTGCAGGATGTCATGTACCTGAAACCACACTTGGATGAAATCAAGAAGGAAACGGAAGAGAAAGTAAAATGGGAGATGAAGTAGAATGACAGCTTTCACTGCAAAACATTGATTTTAGTTTTGAAGGATGACTTGTTTAATTCTGTATTCTCTTTCTTTTGAGTAATTGTGATTGGTTGTTTTAATATGTGAATAACTTGATTAAACTTGAGTTAAACATCATGGTGCTGTTATTTGGAGCATTGTCAGCTCTTTATTTAATCCAACACATGTTATCTACAGATCTCCTAACCCTATCAAGACTTTGTCAGTAATTCTGTCTAATGGTTTCCTTATGTTGACCAGTTTTCATTAAGGTGTAATAAAATATCATTTACTACTGTTGTTTAGCTGGAAAACATAATTTAAAATGTCTAGAATTCAAGACTCGTGGCAGTGCAGCAGTGGTAAATACACATTTATTTTAAACTTGATTACCACCGGTACAGTTTCACAAACTGCATTTCCAAACCCGACGCAGCTCAATTGCTTCATGATATCTACCAACTTGAAGTTATCTTGGAAAAAAGACTGAATGGGTCATGGTGATGTCGATAATCTTTTCTGCCAAGCAGCTTACTCTAATCAACAGATGATGTCCACTAAATATAATTATTAACCATCCTGACTTTTTCCCCATGAATCTGTATATAGTTTTCTAAAGCACTTACCATTACAGATAATTGCCATCTCCCCTGTGTTCTTTTGTCTATTCATATTTGTAAAGAGGATTATTGTCCCTTTCATCCAAAGATGCAGCTTATTGAGCACCAATTTGAAGTAAGTAAGTTAAAGATTTATCATGTAGACATTCATCACAAAATAAATGCTGTTTAAAGCATCTGTGATACTCTGTAAATTTGGTCTGGTTTTCTGCCCAATTCCACTGAATCCAATATAAAACCTGGATTCAGAAACAAACATACAAGCTAGTATCCATATATTACCAGAAACATATTTTTTAATTTCAGCTTATATTCTTAAGTCCATATTTTAATGGTCATTTCCATAAAACTTGAAACAAAATAATAAGGTTGAAGGCTTGGCAGTTCTGTATTGTTATTACTAAACTTCAGAAAGGATTGCAACCTGATCAGTATCCCCAAATGTCTGAATTGTCTAAAGCGCTTACCATTACAGATCATTGCCATCTCCCCTGTGTCTGCATGGGTTCAAGTCATGGGTTTAGCCAATGAGGGTGTGTGAGAAAGCTTGGCGGTAGCTTCTCCTGGGTCAGTGGTTCTTTCTAGGGCTTTCCCTTGTTCTTCCTTTACCATTAATACTAGCTGTCATATTTAGCCTATGTTGTGCTGAAAATTGCTGTTAAACCGAAGAACAACTACAACCTGAGCTGAGTACCCATGAAAAATTGTATACCACAGTGTTTCTGAATATGTTGTGATTAGTAGTAGACTGCAGTTATATTATGACAAACATGAAAATATACTGTGGCATGGGTGTAATTCTTTTTTTTGTTTAATTCCCAACTGTCAATAGCTGGAGAAAAATTTTGCTTTGAATTTAGCAAAAAAAAAGCACCATACCATATCCGTTATATTTTTTAAGAACAAAAAAATGAATTAAGATTTTTTAAAGTGCAATAGCAATTTACACTAAACCCCCAAATCATTGTACAACCACTAATTTGCTATGTTTAAGTTGTAATCTAGAAAGTGTATCAATTCCAACGAAATTTGGGTTAAGTTTACACTATAGCTTACACCCGTTTGAAAGACATTGTGCCAGATATTACCTTGTTGACAAAACAGGAAATGTTGATAAAATATATACACTATGGATATAATAAGCAGAAAAATTGAGTGGAATGCCCACACCAGGACAGAGTAACAGAGGGTGCCAGTAAACATCAGGGTTGTTCCATAAAAATATACATGGGACCCAGGGAAGGCACTTTTAAAGTGGAGTACTCACCCGTATATGCAATTTAGAAGTTTCTTTTCATTTTTAAATGAACTCTGTGAAGTCAAAGTACCCTGGCATATATTGTTTTTAAAACTGCATTCTGTGGGCACCATATGTGTATAAATGGAACAGCCCTAAAACTTTACTCCAGTAACGAAATATCTATTGGTCTTGAGAAATTATGAAACAAAAAGATAATGTTTGGTCCCTGACAAAATTCATTACTATTGTAACTCATCAAGAGGTTAAACAATTGATTCAGCTGGAATTATTCCCTCTGATGAGTTACAGTTGAAACAGAACCAGTCAGGGATCAGAGGTGACAATAACACCCCAGCAGATGGGAGTGAATGCCTCCACATACATTGTCATTATCTTCATTGAAGGGGACAAACTTGCAAAGCTGAAATTCAATCAAACTTTATATATAATTTGCTATATGTGTATGGTTCATTTTCTGAAATTTATGGAAAACCGATCATCTGTCCTAATTTATCTTGAATAAAATAATGAGCTTCTCTCTCTCTCTCTCCCCTCCCCCCAGGCACAGTTAGCGGATGTGACATTATTTGAGACACACCAGCATTGTTGATAATAAATTATAGAGGACTCGCCCTGGGAGAAGGATCATATATACTAATTCTGAGATGTCGCCACATGGTGATTAAGGTTTTATTTATTGTTGTCTTTCTTCAACATTTTTCAACTTTTCCATTTGACCAACTCCGCTTCTGTACTCAACGAAAAAGAAGTTGTATCTATCCCTTTTGCTCTGCTCTTCAAATCATTAGACACATTTTAATTGGAAAAAATAGAGTAGGTGTAAGCATGATATGACGTCTGCAGTTTTTTATATGAATGGGCTCCAACTTAATAACGAATGATGCTTAAACTTGATAAAATTCCTTTTATTTGTTAGTGTTCGTAATTTTATTATTTCTCAATAAAACAAATTACATGTATTAAAGTTGAACGAGAAGTTTAAAAAAATAATTTACAACTAAATCAGGTTTACATTATTTTATTATGTTTAACATCACCATGATCACGCATACTAACGGGATTTTGTTACCTTAAATACATGTTTGAACTGCTTGACATACTTGGGACATAATGAGAAAATCATCTTTAACAACACATTTAACTGTCACATTTAAATCCTGGACAAAACTGAATAACATTTCATATGGTCCAAATCAGCTTGGACGTTGGAGAATCAGCCAGATATATGGGCCGAATCAGTCCGCAATTTGTACCGAATCAGCCTGGTCCGAGTTTGAGAGTAATTACCACATTAATGAATAATATTAGTATCATATTTGTATCAATCAAGAAAGTTAACAGGACCATCTTGTTTCTACTTCACACTTCGCTATACAAACTGAATACGACTCGTACATTAATCTCAAATGACATCACATTCTG
Source organism: Unio pictorum (assembly GCA_030141615.1). Lineage (NCBI taxonomy): Eukaryota > Metazoa > Mollusca > Bivalvia > Unionida > Unionidae > Unio > Unio pictorum. Next base: position 10,289,761 of record JARLTB010000057.1, read on the forward strand.
TTTGTATGGAAGGGAGCTAACAAATTTGTGACAGGGTCTTTCCTTTTGATCTCTGAATACAGGACAGCTTTTTTTTATATATGAAATGTAAGTGCAGATACAATAAATGATAATAAAATAAAATAGTCTGGAGCAGTTATATACACAAACTAATAAATATCCTTCTGTTTACAATAAAATTATGCAGCTCTGGGTTTTTTTTTGTCCCCATTAAGTTTTTTCAAATGGAAGTGCATGCGAACCTCAGCATGAAACCCAAAGCCACTGAGTGCCTGATAAATCTATACGAAAGTCCACTGTCTAGCTGTCTAGCTCTTCTACTCATATGGTTAAAAAAAACTGTTTAGTCATAAAAATGTAAACATGCTGTTAATATCATTACATTTGTTACTTAGCAAATTTAGTATATTCCTTCTGACTGAAAATACCAAAATAGCAGTACAGGGAAAAGCTACCATGATACATACCGCAAAAAAAAATACTGTTAATACCACACACCTCTATTTGCTACCAAGCTTGACAGATACATTCATCCCATGGTATAGTTAGCCCTAAACAAGAATAGGGCCCTATGGCCACCAAAACCACCTTTTTAAATATCATGTTACTACAAGTTCTTGTAAACAGATTGCTACATTATCAAAGGTTTTATGCTACAATACTTCTTTGTCTGGTCGAGTTGATATTAAATGGTCTCTGTCATTCAAGATGACTGCTATTATGACCATTTTAAATCTAATTATCACTTATCTTGAACAGTTGGTACTATTGACAAATGTTCCCTCTAAGCTGCACGCGCGCACAGCTGCTCAGACATCCAAGCACAGCTGAATCGTCAATCCAACATTAAAGTTTGCTTGTCTCCACAATGCTTGCACAATGCAGCAAGCATTGCACGCACATCTACCATTCGCTTAGAGGGAACGTTGCTATTGACGTGGTTTTTATTATTGTGTATAGTTTGTCATAAACGGCAATGGTGCTATTTGACATCCAGTATGTTTGACCTAGGAACTTTCTTAAACAAGACCAATCTTAATGACATCTTTAAAAACAATTGGCAGAATTTGGCCAAGTTTTTTATATGACATTGTCATCGAGGTCTTCAGAGCTTGTACATTATGCTGATTGCTTTAGAAAAGAGCACTCTTACTTAAAGGAACTCAATAAATAATTTTTGTCATGTCCGCCAACATTGGTAGAGCATCCTGTTGAAATCTGTATACATGATGGTGATACACAACAATGGCTGATTAGTAGGGAGGGTGAACAGACCATTTTGTACAAACATTTATTTCATCAAATAAATCTTTGTATATATGTTTTAGCTCGCTTTGTTTTTTTGTAGGGGAGGTGAACATATTCTATTGGTGTGTGTAAATTCATCATGGTGGTGATTCAACTCTTGGTTGCCACAATTAAAAACTCGTGTTACTGATAATGACAAATATCGGAGAATCATATTTTACTAAGCAAGCTCGGGAGAGATTAGCCACGATTAAAAAGTTTATTCCAGTACGAGATAAACTTTAGACAAAAACTTCAGGTCCGTAAAGACTCTCATGTTGATTTTATAACTAGTACAGAACAGTTATTTAAACCTGTTACTACAGCTACTGAGAAGGCTGCTATGGCTACTGAACGAGCTATATTTGGAGATATTACTGATGAAGAAGATAATATAAAAAAGGTATTCTTCCGTTGTTAAAACAGATCGCTTAAAAGTTGTTGATCCTGTCAAAGAACGGGAAGGTGCTGTTGGCGGAACTCCAAGAGGAATTTCTTTTAGGGATAAATTTACTGAATCTGGTATCCATATGTTAGAAAAAAAACAGAGCATTAAAACATGATGAACTTATGGATTTGGATCGTTATGCTGTTGAATTATATCATTTGAAAAATTTCATTTTAAAACCTGACTATATTAAAAATACAAAACACAAAAGATTGGATTCATTGGGTGTTTAAAATAAATCAACGTATTGATCAAATAAATAATAATGAAATGTCATATACTACATATAAATTAAGAGTATATAATTTTATGGAGGACATAAATAAACTAGATGAAGAAAGAAAAAAAAATAGATGAAAGTCAAAAACTAACACTGACACCAGTGGGAAGACCACACAAAAAATTGATCACCAACCATCACAAGATCCTCTCGTTGATCTCATTCTTATCGAACTCCTAACAGGAAATGGATCTACAGGAAGTGGTCTCAGTATGTCCCAATAATATCATCGCTGATGTATCCAGATTGGAAGTTCTCATTGGGGGTAAATGAGTTGAAAATAATTCCCCTGAAATAGTCCATGAATCCGCCGATATCTGTCAGATTATTTCAAGGTGGTGTAATAGATATTAGTTTATATCAGTCTCTCATTGATGAAATCATAGACGACTATCACAGTGGTTAAATGTTTTAGATAAATGGACATCATATAAGGTGTTTATACATGATCAATGCCGGCAACAGATCAGAGTTGTAAATTCAAGACTACCGGTATCTAAAGCAATTTACGGAGATGGACTGGGAAATCTTAATTTGATGTTTATTCACCAGAATTGCTCCTAAAGTTTTACCACTCGCAAAACAATTATCGATGAAAGTAATTAATACATAAACCTCAAATAGTCCAACCTGTCAAATTACCTGTTACTGAGATTATGCCAGCTAGTGTCAGTAAGGTAATAAACCAAATTGCAAATAAAACAAACTATCCGAGTTGGGTGGGGTGTCTGATAAAAACCAGGAGAGAAATATTACCGCAAGTATGATAGCGGGGAGTGGTTGTCGTTTAGATGATAATCGATTATTATAAAATGTTTGAAGAGATATCTATTCCCGCGTTTGATATAGATGTACTGGTACCGAGAGATACATCTCTGCGTGATTTTCAATCTTGTTCATATGATGCAAAGACTCCCAATGCATGGGGTAGAATTGAACTTCCAAGTTCAGGATACCAGTAGATATTTTCTCCCCTCTGAGGGATATATTGAGGTTGAAGTTTGACTTTTAAAAAATGATACCAGTTATGGGATCGGTGATCGAGTTGGGTTTGTTAATAATGGCATCATGGCGTTATTTAAAAGTGCTAGGTATATTATCGATGGAAGAGAAAATTGAGTTGATTCACGAGAATGTTGATGTCGCCACGACTATACTAGGTTTAGCAAGATATTCAGACGATTATGCAAGAACTGCTGAACTTTCTATGACGTTTGTAAAGGATACAATGGATCAGCCAGAAAATCTAAATGTAACTATGAACGATGCTGGGGATGCAGTAGCACTATGAACGAAAATTAAACCTGGGATTTGCAGCTCATAGAGCCATGTTAAATAATAACAAGGAGTTTTCATGTTCGATTCCTCTCATATATTTGGGTTTTGCCGTGATGTTAAGAAGGTTATATTCGGTGCCAAACATATAGTTGTACTTAACAGAAAAGGGGATGACAATGACGCAATATGGAGAGCAAAGAGTTGATCCTGGTAAGGTAACTTTGACAAAACTCACATTGTGGATGCCAACTTTGGCTCCTTCATTTATTCAAGAACAGCAATTAGTCTCTTTTATGGAATCAGGTGGTAAATCACTGTTATTTTGGCTATCAATGACTACAAGTAGTTCAGCTGGTCAAGATGCAGGATTATTTACCTGGCAGATAGCATCACAACATGGATTGTCAGCTCCGAGACATGTTTTCATTGCGTTTCAGGAAAATAGAAGAATAAGTGAGCAACGGAGAAACATTGTTATTTGATCCGCTTAATGTTTCACAGGTTTCATTGAGAATGAACAGACATCAAGATTAGAGCCGTCAGAAGATATAGTAATGAATTTTGAACATAATCACGTTGCACAATCGTATCATCGTTTGATGACTTTCCTAGGACACGACTTAAATATTGATACCGGGTTGTTAATATCAGATTTTTTTTTTCCTTGGAACAATTGGAACTATATCTGCGATCTTTGTTGATATAATCTTCCAAGCTCATGCAGGTCATTCTTCTGCTGGTGGTTTTAGAGCAATTGTTGATATTCTCAGTGATAAATCAATGATGCTCGAGGGGGTTGGTGGAAGGATGAAGGTTGTTGATGTGCCAGTAGAAAAATGTAGACAATTAGATCAATCTATTATTTCAATAAAAATGTTGGACAATCATGTTAATGTCACATTGACTCCAGGTCAAGCAAAGAAATTACAATGAAAACATGCCAGTACATGTGGTGCAAAAAAAACTTTTAAGCGAGAACAGATTGCTAATGGTGGACCAAATAAAATATCATTGACTAAAACTCAACTTACCATATTTTCCGGGGTATAAGTCGCTACTTTTTTTAGTTTTTTTTCTTTCAAATGACGTGTTCGACTTATACGCAGGAGCGACTTATACGATAAATAAATTTTTTTAATGACATATGACTGATGCGCAGTGATGCTGTGTTATAGCGAAATGCATCTACGGTATACCGGCAAGCCAATTGCTCGAAACTTACACGTAAGTATTAGACTACAAGAATATCAAATTAAATTATCAAATAATATTTAGTTATAATATATGTGTTAAAATTTGTTGTTATTAATAAAAAAAATATTGAAATTGCCATTGTTTTTCTTTTATTATTCACCACGTGCTTCAAGCAAAGTGTTGGTCAGATGTCGCTACAATATATGTATTTAAATGTACCGGTAGTGCTTCATAATTTACTTCAATAGTTTATAAAAACTCTGGATTAACCCGAGACTGGCTTCATGGAGAGAACTCCAAAGTAATTAATAAAAATAACTGGAAGGCTGGCGAACAATTTCAATTGTCGTATAAAATGCCTTTGAAGTTCGCTCTGGGTGTGGAATTGACTGGAATACCGAGACTGGCTTCATTGAGAGAACTTCAAAGTAATTAATAAAAAAAACTGGAAGGCTGGCGAACAACTTCAATTGTTTTATAAAGTGCCTTTGAAGTTAGCTCGGGTTGTGGAAATTGACCGGAATACCGAGACTGGCTTCATTGAGAGAACTTCAAAGTAATTAATAAAAAAAAACTGGAAGGATGGTGAACAACTTCAATTGTTTTATAAAGTGCCTTTGAAGTTCACTTGGGTTGTGGAATTGACCGGTATGTAAATACAGACCGTTCATACCATGGAGCATTAAAAAAAGATAGTTTCACAATAACGTTGTATGATTTAAAATTGTTATATTAGCGTAAGTTTAATCATGGCACCAACAACTACCACGCGAAAAAGTTATGATGCATAATTTAAGTTAAACGTCGTAGCATTTGCGAAAGAAAACAGAAATCGTGCAGCAGAAAGAAAATTCAACGTAAGCGAGAAGATTGTGCGTGACTGGCATAAAAAAGAAGACGAGTTAAGGTCAACCAAAAAAACCAAGAAGGCCAATCGTAGTGGCAAAGCAAGTTGGCCAGTTCTCGAGGAGAATCTATGACAATGGATTGTGGAACAGCGTGCTGCAGGTCATGGACTTTCAACAGCTCAAGTACGACTCAAGGCACAGTCAATGGCGAAGGAGAGCGAGATTCCCGATTTTGTTGGTGGACCAAGTTGATGCTTTCGATTTATGCGTCAACATAAACTGTCTATCCGGGCTCGAACAACCATGAGCCAACAATTACCTAATGACTTCGTCGAAAAATTAGAAAACTTTCGCAGTTACGTTAGAACAGTGATTGATGAACATGCAGTCCGTGCAGACCATCTGATCAACATGGATGAAGTGCCACTCACATTCGACATACCGATGAGCAGTAGCGTAGAAGAAAAAGGAGTTAAGACAGTAAACATCCGAACAACGGGACACGAAAAGTCACATTTCACCGTCGTGCTGGCATGCTGTGCAAGTGGAACTAAACTACCGCCAATGATCATCTTTAAACGCAAGACAAAACCAAAGGATGCCTTTCCACCAAATGTTATCATAAAGTATAACACGAAGGGATGGATGGATGAAGAGATGATGATCGATTGGCTTCAGTAATGCTACAGCAAAAGAACAGATGGATTTTTTAAGAAAGAAAAAGCAATGCTTATCATGGACAGTATGCGAGCCCACATAACAGAAGGCATTTAAAAGAAAAATGAAATCAATGAATACCATCCCGATAATTATCCCTGGTGGAATGACGAAACTGCTCCAACCTCTTGATATATCAGTGAACAGAAGTTTCAAGGCAGTCTTACGAAACATTTGGGAGTCATGGATGACAGACGGGAAGCACAGCTTCACAGTGACTGGCAGGATGAGGTGCGCTACATTTGGAGAAGTAGCAGAATGGGTAGCTACTACTTGGAAGGCTGTCACTGTGCGAACAATTGTGGCGGGTTTCGAAAAGCGGAAAGCATTCAGAAAACTGGTGAAGCAGACGACAGTGAAATCGAAAAAGACAGCCACGAAAATGAAGAAACTAGCGGTGAAATTCCTGAACACATTTATCAGATCTTCAACAACGATACAGAAGATGAAGATTTTGAGGGTTTTTCTGACCCATATTAGCGACAATGTAAAGAAATAACAGTGGCGCTATTATTTACTTAATAAACATTATTTATAAATCTTATTTACTTATATTTCTATTTTTAAAATTTCAAACAAGAATATACTTAAACGTTGTTGGAAATTACCATTGCAATGGCCGGCAGTATCAAAAACGTGATTACGGTAAGTGCGCAGGAGCGACTTATACGCAGGAGCGACTTATCTGTTGAATTTTCCAAAATTATCTGGATTTCCCCCTCCCGCTACTTATACCCAGGAGCGACTTATGGGGCGGAAAGTACGGTTATCATTTTAATAAGGTGCTAAAAGCAAACTCCGGCATTCAATTTAAATTTGCCCCCTCTGTGGTAAAAAATATAAAATCCGGAGGTATATTTCCTCTACTCGCCGCAATTACCGCATTGATTGCCACCGTGGCCCCTGCTGTCGCTCAGTCTGCTGCATATGGTGCTGTTGGTACCGCCGCTGGTATGGCAGTAAAGAAAGGTACCAGACATGGATATAAAAAAGGGAAAAGGTCTGAGATTCCCCGGAACTTGTCTGGTACATTGATTGAGACTTCCAGGAACTTACCTGAGTTAGGTTTTACGCCAATGTCAAATTTTGATTTAATCGCCGTGGTAAAAAAAAACTCATATAAATAATTTCAGAGTTGTTTTTATGAAGGATCAATTTCCAAATCAATTGTCAAATCCCGAAACAGGTATAATTAATCTTGATGATAACACTGGACCTGGAACTCATTGGGTCGTGTATGCAATTGATCCACGATCAATTATTTATTTTGTCTCTTATGGATTAGCACCACCTAAGGAATTTCTCAAATACATCCACGGGGAAAAAAATCCGTTTGGTATTCAACGTTACCTACACAGACAATAACCGATCCTCCAATATGTGACCGAGAGATTAATGTCCTAACCGCGATTTCAAAATCTACCAAACCACCTCAAAAAACTGTATGAATACACCAGCGATAACTTTTGAAAGAGATCTTATATGTATAATGCTAGATATTTGGGGAAGACCTCTCTCACAAGGAAGAAAAACCGAAGACGCCTCAATTGAGGTTGTATATAAATTTATCTCCAAAACGTTATCTGATATATTACACCTTGTAGACATATCACTGGATGAAATTGTTGTATTTCAAGACCGGCAGGGTAAGTTAAAAATGAGTCATATTTCCTTGAAAGATATTTTAGTTAAACTCGACAACGCAATTGAAAATTCCATAGCCGTGTTTGATTCTCAAGGTAAAATTAAACCAGGTGTTTTTTATTTAACCATCGATAGCAAACTAACAATGTTGAACAACAATTATATATCATCGACGAATATACTAAGAGTGCTATGATCTGAATATGACGCTCATATAAATCAGTTTACTGGGCTACAAACGTTTTTAAAAAATATTGAGAAGCCTGTTTGTAATTTCTTTGGAATTCCACTTGTGGTTTCTATGAAACTTGCTGATTTAAAAACCATCGACGATAAACTAACAACGCTGCGAGCTGAATATGATGACCATATAAATAAACAATTTACACGTCTCTATAATAATTTTGGAAAGGTTGACGACGCAATTGATAATTTCTTTGGAAAACCAACAATGGTTTCTATTAAACTCGCAGATTAATACATTCATCTCCGAGATTAAAAATACTCATGAAGCTGTCAAGGATGATTTTCCTTGTATAATTAGCACACTTGATAAAGATAAAATCCATCATAAAGGAAATAATAATATATACTCGAAACAACACAGATCCATCATGGTAAACACACCTGAATTCAGTATTGGTTTTCCAACTCCGATTCCAGAAAAGGAGATCGTGTGCTAACTCACAGCTGGCCTAATATCAGACCTGACTCATTTGCGAGAAAACCACCTAATAACACATTTGTGTTCGCGAGTAATAACAAACCAGACGGCACACCAGATTCGAGAACACTGTATTTCCCCTAGGGATGCTATCGAATCGATAATGAAATTCAGCACAGGATAAAATCTATCACTAGAGTCGAATCTAAGATAGAGATAACTGTTCATAAGCCATCACTGTCAACCGCGATCGAGATCACATCACCGGAATAGGTCGTACATATATATATAACTCATCGATCAGAACCATATTAGGATGGCCTGAAAAACCGCCCATGGAAAATCCGCCAGTGGAAAATTAGCGTCCACCTGTACCTAAATTATCTGATTATACCACATATAAAGAGGTGTATCATGATGCAATAATATCATATAAAACAAACATAGATTTTTCTAAATTTACTGAATTTTTTGAAGGAATAATTGCAGGGGGAAAAAGATTCTCTCTGGTAAAAACAGATGAAATTTATATTCCTGAAAATAAAAGATCATTTTACTAAATATATAGCTATACTAAATTCAAAATTCCCTATAACAGCATTAGATAATAATTACTATGATTATATTCATAGAGTTCCACGGGAAGATATCATCAAACACATAGAAATATGCAATAAAATTATCACTGATATGGAAATATTTAATTTACAAGTTATTCAATATGTGTTAAATGGTGTTAAGTCCTAACACTAAAACAGAATTTGCAAAAATATTTAATATACGCGTAGAAGATATTCCGACATTTAAGCTACCTGGATATATTGTACCTGAACTTAAAAAAATAATCAGTAAAGACGTCAATGAGGGATTTTCTAGTATATACGTCATATGGAAAGGAGAGCCTCTCCCAGATGATTCAGAACTTCTCAATGATGTACCTGTCCAAGACAGATATCTCAGATACAATAATTCCCAAGACGGAACAGTTAAACGTGTCTCCCCGCACAACTTTAATATATCATCGGTGATCGCAGTAAATCTTTCATATGATATCATTGATGGAAGTTACAACGCGAATACAGAATTATCAAATCAAGTGGCTCAGAGTTATATTTCATATACATTTTCTCCTCACGTTCCTCCTGGAAGTTTGATCATACAAACACCGATTAATCCAGTATATTTAACATGTAATAATTATTGGATAACAAAAAATAAATTTTAAAATCGAATTCTAACCTGATCGATTTACGAGACGACCAGTTACAAATTACTCTTGATGTGAAATCGTAGAGGAGTTTCACAGTAATTAAAATTACAACATTGTAATATTAATGTACCAACACGAACAAGTATACATCCATGATAAACAACAGCTCGAAGATGCGATTAGAAAGTCATTCGCGGGAACAATCACATTTTTTTTTTTACAATTTCATTGATGAATTTGGTAACGAAGATTTTCTACTGACGGAGCACTAACAGGGGCAATTTAAATGTAATCATATTACTCTAATTTCATGTAACCGCGACCAGATTTTGAATTATGCCCACTCATGCATTCTCTGGAACGCCTCAAAGAAATTTTATAGACGAAAACTCTTGACGATGTACATGACATTGTTAAGGGGAATAACAGGGGTATCATCAAGGAAAAGAACTTTTCACTGAAAATATTCAGTAAATTTAAATCAGTTTTATGATCACTGACTATAATTATTACTGTCATTTTTTTATTTTTGTGATTTTCATTATAATTTCCGTGTTGTGATTTCCAGATTTTTACATACACACACACACACACACACACACACATATATATATATATATATATATATATATATATATATATATATATATATATATATATATATATATATATATATATATATATATGAGAGCTCCAACCTATCTTACCATCGACGAGGATTTTTTTAAGCGTTACTTGGTGTTAAACGACATGTCGAAGTCGCCACAGAGTACAAGGTTATATAAATTATGGGCGAAGGAGCCAATTTCCGCTATAATTCAGGGCAACGCTGAAAAATGTTGTGAAGCTCAACAGCAATACAGAGCCAATAAACGAAATGTCCTAGAAGATATATTCCAGCTAAAAAAAAAGTTACAAAATCACAGTATTAACCGCGTTGCGTTATCAATTACGAACCACGGTGGAGAAAAACCGAAGCTGATTATCAGGGACAAATTTCCACGTTGAAAAAAATCCAACGAGGAATATTATATCAGCGTAACAGAATTACCATTAAAAAATACGAGTATGCAACCGAGGTCACAAAACAGCAACATAATAATAAAATGTTAACTGATCACTATTAAAAAAAAAACTTGCCGCAGAGAATAATAAACTACAATCATAGAATGAAAGGATAAAACTCGATATAGAACTTAACCAAACAATGAAAGAAAGTTATCAAGGTATGAAATTTATGATAAAAATCTCAAGCAGGTAAAAATGCCTATTCGACGTTAGAATTTTTTTATATCCTTCGCATTGGAATCTATGAGAGCTTCTTCATTAAATATATCTCCGGTGCGTTTGAGAATTTCTCTTATAATCCTTGATACTTCGATGAAATTTTCCTCGATGGATTTATTTTTATATATGATTCGATTTCGCTCCCTGGAGATAATTTTCATTATCTGGTACTCAGATTTATATGTGGGAAAACCTAATAGTGACGCGGAGGTGATTTTTTTTATATTCGAGGTCGGTATAATTACTAGTAAATGTGTTACTGTCATGGAGATGTTGTACACGATCAAGTTCGGATTTCAATAAGGCAATATTTTCATCATTCATTATATATAATATTATTTGTTTAAATTTGTTTTCATAATACCTTTCACAGTGAAATTTACAACCTCAGCTGCAGGTGTTATCTTCTCGTTGAGCGCTTTGAGTATTTAACGCATTGGGATGATAATCTGAGTGTTCAATTCTTTTATGATTATAAGATAACACTGCGTTGAAAGTGTTCTAAAAATTTCCCTCTCGGTGAATAACGCTAGTTTTTCATATTGTTGCTGTTGTTCGAGTCCTTGCTGGAGTAAATCTGATTTGTCATAAAATCCTACCGGGATATCGCCCTCGCCTTGTTTAACCTCTTCGGATAATGTTTGATTTTTCAACGCTAAAGCCTCGGCGATTCCTCGATGTAAATTTTACTTGATTGTACATCTTTGCTAGTTCGCTGGGGCTCATTATTAATTCACTGAGATTTGTATACATTTGAAGATTTTCGAGTTATTCGGTGATTGCTGATACAATTTCGTCAAAATATAATATAAAAAAAATCACGCAAATGCAGATGACACTCGCTGACTAAATGTTTTCGAATATATTGCTAAATGTATCCCCAATGCGGCAAATATCACACATCCAGTATTGAGATCGAAATGTTTAGCCGCTGAGGATATCAATGGAAATTTTTAAATTGTGCTGTCCATGAATGCAAATACAGGTCTCAGTTTACGGTTTATATTCTTTTGATCGTTTGAGTTTTTAAAAAATTCTTAAGTTACAACTCGCAAGTTATTAACGCGGTTATCAAGAGAATTCGAATAATATTATCTACGACGAGGGTTTTATCGATCACCCCGTTATAACACTCGTAAATAAGTCTGTGAGTGAGATGTTGAATTTTACCAATAGTAATCGTCATATACCCTTATTATTAATACAACCGATGGGTACCTTTTGTTTACGGTGTCTAAAAGTTCCATCACGAGCGGCTTCGTAGTTAACGTAATTAGGATGCGAAATGAATTTACTTTGATTCATATATTCGTAATACATTTTATTTATCTAAATTGTTATTTCTGTTGAGGGTTTTATATAATCTTAACTCCGTGGTTATGATCGTAATATCATTTGAGCGCTCTGTAGTTCTTAGCTCCACGGCCGACACATAATTCTGTTTTTTTCTCGTACTCCAATACCGCATTAAATACAAGGTTTTGGCGCTGAGCTTCCTCTGTGGATATTTTGCATGTGATATCCACAGAGCTCTTTTCTGCAGAATTTGCCACAACGAGTTGTGGACCCAATTGATAACCAGTTGCAACTTTTCATTATAAATAAATATTTTATTTAAATCTTTATCGTAATAGTAATAATGAAGGGAATTTCTAAAATTTCCGATATAACTCTTCCTAGGCAATGAAGGGTTTTTGACTTAGATCACAGAATAAAAACCTCATGGTGGATGTCAAAGGTTAAAAATAGCAGCAGACATGCTATTGAATTTCTCAAAAACGGCGCATCTTATGTTTGGTCGACGTATCGAACATCTCGTATCGATTATACTATGACGGAGAGCCGCGGAAATATTATCCAGGATAAATTGCGAATCGATTAGATATATCATCCAGGTAAAATTTAGCAAACTTTATGATGAAGACAAACGGAGAGTTTACAATCACCGCTAACGTGTGTTGACTTCAAAGAAGAACCTTGTGATGATCACCGACAAAACTAAACCAGGATTGTTAACTGGGATCGATAGCAGATATTATAATCAAGCGTACCCTGTAACCGCATTGACTTACGGGATTTATCCGATAAATATAAATTTATCCGATAAATATAAATAAACCTGACATCGGATGAGAGTTTCAATGCGGCTAAATTGCGTAGCTGAACGTGTTATAGAACACTATAAAAATACTGAACAAGGAAATGGTTTAACCGACTTGAGAAAATCCAAGATAACCAAGTGGGCTGAATCGGTTAAAGACACTGGAGCTTCGATAAAAGATGTTATCGAGCTAGAGAAGAAATTAAAATTTCCAATAACAGTAAAAACAATCACGGGGGAAGTCTTATATGAATCAAATTATAAATCAAGAGGAGCTCCGACTGAAGACTTTGTTCAAAACTCACATGCATGAGTAATTCCGTATGAGTATTTTCACAACAACGAGTGGTACAATATTATCAAGGAGATATATTCGATGCTATTTATCAGTTGAGCTAAACAGATCCTGTGTCAGTATGGTTATTTAGCAGTGATGAAGAAGAGGAATGTGATCAATTTGAAAGGCCACATGAAGAATTATACCGACGAGAAGAACTTCATAAGGAGATGAATAAACTCGTGAGGCGGTATTCAAACGACATCGAAGATATAACACGAAACTGTTTTTCAGTTCCATCCGACGCAGCGCATTTTGCCAGGGAATAAAAACAACATGTGGAAGCCGACTAAACTCGAATTTCTCGACGATGTACGAGCAAGCAGTACCGAATATGGCCATGGTGGATTATGGAACACAGCATACAATAACAAAGATATTATTTCAGTTGACATGGCAGCATGTTACCCTGGAAGTTTTCTCGGGCGCGGTGAATGAAACGGGTATTTTTTAAAGTGATTTGGTCATCTTACGCATGAAATGACAAGAGTCTCCATAAACGGAGTTTTACCTGATTTTGATTTTACAGGATTTGCCCGTATTACGTCATTTAGATTTGCTGAAAATCTTCATCCGATATTTTATGTGTGGTTTGGAAGCCATTTTTCAACGGAGACAATTAAATCATATCGGAAACAAACTTCTGTTTGGTTGCCAACTCCGGAAAAATGCGACGATTATGACAAATACTCCGAGGATGAAAAACCGCGAAGAATCTTGGTAGAAGAATAATTGGGAAATTTATTCAAAGTGGATCATGCGATCATAAACGGCGTTGTACACGATTGATTTTCGATGACAAGGAATGTGATTTTATAATCGCGGATACAACCAACGATGAGAAGTTGGGTTCTAGGAAAAATGTTTGTTTGTCAAATGGAACAAAGTACGGAACTATCGTCGAATATTTCGAAGGTGAATCACTATAATATGTCCATTTGAGATCATCAGTGCTCGCTTATGTCTCGATAAATTTACTTTCGATGATAAACAGATTTTCTGATATCACAGTTAGAGTTGCAACTGATTCATTTTATTTTGACAGAAAACATTGGAGAATAGTCGAACATTTTACTACGCTGTGGGGTGATTGGGGAACATGGAGAATAAAACGTGAAACATTACATCCGTATAATGAAACAGCTGATACTCCCATCGAGGATAAATATCGCGGTAATATAATAATGGAACTATCATTGTCACCGTCTGTATACGATCCAATAACAAGACATAAAACTGTTTATTTGAATGGCCCAGGAGGATGCCATAAGACAACCAGGGTAATTAATTTATTCAGGGAAAACTCTGATATGAGTGTGCTAACTCCGACGTTTCGTCTTGCCCGGGATATGAAATCCCGAGGGGTAAACGCTTGTACGTATCATAGTTTCTTTCGGTTTAATTTCACCGCTTGGATGTAACGTATCATCGGATATATTAAAACCATTTCTGGAGTGGTCATTAATGAAAAACACCGCTGTGATAATGTGTGGTGATCATGGTCAACCACCGCCATTTACTGGGGCATCTCCTCACCAATGGCTAAAAAAACGGTAGATTATTACGAAGAAATTAACAGAGATCATCGATCGCTTGACGTAGAATAAAAAGAGTTAAAAACCGCGATAAGACAGCAAATAGATAAAATTCAATGCGAAATAACACGTAGAACAATACCTGAAACATCAATTGTGGATTTTTGGACAACATGGAAACCCACAGATTTGATAATCGCGAGCGGGAAAAAAAATCAGAGATATAATGCAGGTGAAATTAATTCAAATACATAAAAATAAATTTTCGATGGATCCAGTTCCGTTATGCTATAGACCTACAGATACACGACGACAAAACATCGAAGTTGATATTCCTGAGAAATCTGAAAAATAAATACTTGTATTAAATGATATTGTGTTGGTTGATATCAATGTTGTCGAAGACGCATTGCGCGTTGACAAATCTCCGTGGAAGTTAGGTTACGCGATGACGATACATTTTTTGCAGGGATTAACAATAACTGATACGACTGTTTGGATCGTAGATGACTTCATCGAGTGGTAAAATTTGTTTTACTTGGCAGTGTCCAGAGTACGAAGAATAAACCAACTTCGAAGAGTTGTTATCGATTCTAATGATATTAGTTAAGTTCACGCGGTGGTAATTGAGTATCATCTGGAATAACTTGTAATTGTTCTCGAGTAAATCCACGTTGTGGACCAGTCAAATCTAATTTTATATATATATATATATATATATATATATATATATATATATATATATATATATATATATATATATATATATATATATATATATATATATATATATATATATATATATATATATACGAAGAATAAACCAACTTCGAAGAGTTGTTATCGATTCTAATGATATTAGTTAAGTTCACGCGGTGGTAATTGGGTATCATCTGGAATAACTTGTAATTGTTCTCGAGTAAATCCACGTTGTGGACCAGTCAAATCTAATTTTATATATATATATATATATATATATATATATATATATATATATATATATATATATATATATATATATATATATATATATATATATATATATATATATCCGGTCTATTTTCAGATGTTACAACGCTGAATATTTTATGTGATGTGATACTCCATATAGGATCAGTTAATCTTTTTTTACCACCTTCAAGTTCACCTGGTTCATACAAATATCTTGCAGCGACAATACTACGTTATATCGGCGATGAAAAATCACGGCGGGGTAATTTTATATTGTTGTGTGTGATTGCGATAACAGGTTTCATATTGATGCTCCGAGCAATCTCATTGTTGAGCGCGGCAACTACACCTGGTAATCTCTTGACCCATTCACGTGATCATTTATCCTCGACGATTTCCTTCGCGTATTGATAATGAAACAACCGCTCAGCTAATGTTCGATTGAACCTTTCAAGGATTACTTGATCGCGATGAATTGCAGTATGTCCTCGTCGTATAGAAGTGTTATGTTGTTTTATTGTTGATGATACTTCAACTTGAAATTCCATTCCGGGATCAACCTGCAGGAGATCTGGCCATCGTAGAGGACCTCTTCGATAAATTCTTTTCAACTCAGAGGCAACTTCAGATGATTCCTTTGTCATTAACGTCTCTGCTTCCTTGTATCTACTCGCAATGTCAACGACGGCTAACGTGTATTTGTAAACACGTTTTTTGACAGTATCATGCGGCAGAAATAATATATCAGCCTGATGAACTTCATTTGGGACGCTAACATCAAATGAAGCGTATTGAATTTTCTTTGGTGGTGGTAGATACATCTGCAATATTGCTTGCCTGGATAACCAACCTGCCGCGGTAATATTTTTAACTTTTGTGGCGGTAGCGAGTTTACTAATCACGGTGTTGCCTTTCCAGTATCCGGTTGGAAAATAATAAATCGAATCCATGTAATTAAATACCATTTCCCAGTACTAATTTAATTTTCATAGCTGTTTTTATCAACCATGAAGCTAATTTTTCTTTGATGGATTTATCAGGGATAGAATTCAACGCATGAATCAATTTCATATCTGCGATATGTCGTTGTTAAAGGTATTTTCTTCGGTATGCGACATCATAAGCGTGACAAGCTTTATCAATAGCGTTTATTGGATATTCTCCAGGACGGGGATGGTCTTGATCATCGAGTCGAGTTCCCGGACCACAATAACTATATCCTGGAAGATCTTTTTCACCTGGATATTTTTCCCGTGGAGCTCCTGGGAGTTTTGTTAACTTGGAGGCGATATCACCTCCCTTTTTTATACTGATAAATCTGATTTCTTCTATACTACACTGTGCACACTTGCCAGTGATTGCATCTCTGCTATTTTTAGTTGTAACAGGAGTTGGATCAATCGTCGATGTACGCGACCTACATTTCACACAATATAAATTCATAATATATCTATTTATAACTAATGGAAATTACTGACTTTTCATCGAGGAAACAAACAAAAAACTGTTAAACATCATCCAATGTTACCAAATTCAAATCGAATGATTACAATTGGACCATCTGAAAGTGGTAAAACACAGCTGTTACTTAATTTGATCATGAAGTGGATGACATGGGATAAACTATATTTGATTGCCCCGACCGTAGATGACCAAGAAGGTTATGATGCGTTGAAAGATTATAACAAATGCGCAAAATCAATAACCGGTGAAGATATTATTTAATTTATCACCGATATTGATGAAGCACCTAACGTCAATGATATTGACAAGAGTATAAACAATGAAATTGTGTACAACGATGTAATGCTTAACAGTAAAAAAATAATCCAGCTAGGATATTTTCTCTAGGTAGACATAAAAGCATCGACATAATTTACGCTACACAACATTATACACAAATCCCAAAAGTGATCAGAAACAATTGTAATATTCTTGCTATGTTCCATTACGTTGACTTTTACACGCTGAGACATGTTCACCAAACCTGGTGCCGCGGTGATATGGACCTGAACCAATTTAATAATTTCTTTATTCAAGCCCAGGCTATCCCTCATAGATTTATAACAATAAATTTATGTGATCATCAGACACGATATCGAATCGGACTAGATAAAATGTATGGTTAATTAACCGCAACCCAATCGCGCACGATGACACCATACCTGATTTGGATTTTTATATATTTTGTATATTTGAATCACCGCCGTGATGAATTTTCACACACCAACATATTTTTTACATATACAATAATATGTTCACCTCCCCTACAAAAAAAAACAAAGCGGGCCAAAACATATGCAAAGGTTTATTGGATGAAATAAACGTTTGTGCAAAATTGTCTTTTCACCCTCCCTACTACTGGTTGACATTGCTAGTAAAGAAGATTAACACTTTAACAGTCACATTGTTGCTACACTAAATATTACCTTGTGTCCTCTCTGTTGGAGTAACTGTACAAATCTGTACATTCACCTTTGCAATTGGTTTAAATTTATCTAGAAAAAATATGTACTTCCTAAACTATACCTGTCTTTTTTTAGAGAGAGCATATGTTGTCTCGTATTTCCTTTATCTTTCGATTGCTCTGGTGGTTAGAGCGCTCAGGGCTATATTATCTATAAGGCTGACTAAGCTGAAGCCTAGAGGCCCAGCAAGAGCAAGGGCCCATGCAACCATTAGCCATGCCATGGAAATGCTGCGTAATCGAAAATTCCACATTAAAAGAAATCCTACTCCATGCCACAACAATCAGACTGCTGCTAAATTCCACCTTTTTAAATCATTTTTGGTAATTTTGTATTAAATAAAAGAGCGCAAAATTCGCGCGTTTATGTCGAGGGGCCCAAAGAAGCTCGAAGCCTAGGGGCCCTGCCATTAGCAGGTGGATGTCGAGGGGCCCAAGGAAGCTCGAAGCCTATTTGCCCTGCCCTGAGTTATTACAGCACTGAGAGCGCCTGCGTTGGATGTGAGAGGTTGCAGGTTCAAAGCCAGGTCGAGTCATACCAAAGACTTATAAAAATGGTACTAACAGCTGCCTCGCTTGGTGCTCAGCATTAAGAGGTTAGTGCTATGACTGGTCAGCCTGGTGTCAGGATAAAGTGACCTGGTGGGACATTATGCTACATGTCTGCGGCATAATATCCCTGTGCTAGACATGACCATAAACTGCTACACTGCAGACATTGTAGTGATATGAATGAAAATTGTTAAAGCTGCGTTAAAAATCCAAATCACACACTCCTTTCTCTTGTCCCTGAAAGAAAACCTTGCTATGCATTACACGTGTATGGATGCAAATTAAACTGATTCACATCCGTAATGTAAAAATGGGAAAAGAACTTAAGGTTTTAAGAATCAAATAATCCAAGAATAATCCCAGAATTAGAAAATAGAGGTCCTAGCAATAAAATGTTCTAATTAATTTGAGTTCTGACGAAAATTCAACATGGAAGGTAGTGAAATGCTGTAACCTGTATAGTACTGTTGTGTCTACAGTTCCTTGTAGAAACACAAGAAATAACACTCCTGTGATTGAATTCCCAGAAATTTTCAATAAATGTCTGTCCAAGAATTCAGCCAAATCAAGTAAACAAGATTAAATTCAGTATCATCATACGTCCACCATCTCCGCTACAAATACATTATTTGAACATAATAAGTAAATTGGTTTGTCAACTGTCTTTGGCATAAACACATGTGGCGAAAAGCATTTGTACATAAAAAGTTAATAGCATAAAACACATCCAATGAAATTTTAATTCGTGACTGATATTGTATCCCGACAATCATTGGAAATACACTTTCAAGCTTAGGGATGTTAAAAATGTCAATATTGTCTGTTTCTTAAGAGAAAAAATAAGTGCATTTCTATTTGATAGCAATATTCTGTCTTTTAATGTAAGCAAGGGAACTACAGCTGTATTTTTTGTGCTGTAATGCACATAATTTCAAGTATAATCTATGTATCGTTTCGATAATGCAAATATCCTTTTTGATAGTTAAATCAGATTATTATCTTGAATATACATAATGACTATTGTTGACGAAGGTTTGTTAGCCACATTTGCGGCGGAAAGTGCGCGCGCGTTGCATTGTGGGTGTTTGCATACTCAATCGTGACGTCTGTTAAAACGATCCGTAGAATTAAAAAAGTTACAACTAACCAAAAAACAAATTAAATCAAATATAAATTAAATCAGATTTACGTAACAATTTTTCCATCCCGAACGAATTCAACGGTTAAATTCCATCGTGTCGATAAAGGCATTTTGATTCTGAGGAAATATGTCAAATACCTGAACAACACTAAAAGTAAATGATTATGTGAATCATATATACCGTCCGTGACACGTTAATCCAATAAACCAATCATTCGAATCCTATATTTTCACCCTTCGTGCCTGGTATGGATGAGCTTCATAGGTGCCTGCGAATTTATACCTCTTTCTCAGTGACCATAATTGAGTTCCGATCCGTATCTACTGATCTCTTTAATCGCGTATTAAAAGAATAAAGTTGTTCATGACAATCGCACAATATAGCTTATAATGGCTGGCCAATTTGATTGCCAGCTACTGTATGTTTGGACTCTTACCGACTCGGGTGGACGCAGAAAATGTTATCATAGGGAGAATGTACTACATAGAATATGGGAATTTTTTTTAAATTTGTAAACAACTTTTTTATTATATCTTCACAACATTATTATTTATCAATTGCTTAACAATTTTCAAAATGCATAAGCCAGTTTTAAACAAATATATATGCAAACGAGAACGATTAGATTGAACATCGTCGGCTTTTACAAATGATCTAATTTCAACTTAATCCAGTGGAGTCAAAAATTCAGTTTTACTTTGTACCTTCTCTTATTTCCAACTCTTTCTGATGTATGACGCCAATTTGAAACCCCATTGAATAACACATGTAACCAATGATACGCAAATGTCAGAAAGACTGTTGGAATTTATAATTAGTGGAATATTTACTCGTTGTTTACTGACTATCATAAGAGCATTGTTTTGTCCCGTTTATCATGTTTGCAACTTGGTCTTTTAACCTGGAATGTTTTAGATGAATTTCCCCCTCCAGGTGTTCTTTTTATATCGAAATATATTGCATGTTTCTTCTAGATTTACAATAGTCTACCAACGCGTTGACTTTTGAAATTCAAGCTTTCCTTACTAATTATATATACGTAGCCACACACACATTTTTGCAGTAGTACAAGTTTTCAGTTGATTCCCGACTGTTAAACGATTCCTCGTGTCTTTTCCATCTCACATCTGAAATCTTTTAACTATTCATTCATGCATATATCCGTATCATTTCAACGTTATATATGCAGTCTTGCTTGCCGTTTTGAGATAATTCGGAGATGCATTTCTTCAAGATATTTTTAAAAAGTATTTTCTAATTTGTCAACGACCGGCTGTCAACTGTCATGATTTAAAGTATTCCTCTGTATATTTAAAGATGTAGTCCTTTTAAAAATTCTTGACATTTTTTAAAGTTGTTTTTCTTTTTTTTTAAATGTAAGTGCTTCAAATGTTTTAGTTATCGGTAACCGAATATGTTGATGTGTTTTTCTCTTTGCTTGGTTACACTGTTGTCATCTATATTCATCGGTGTAGAGTAATATAGCGGACTTTAAACTACTTCCTTATTCTAGCCTTTTAGATTATGTTAAACCTTTCTACTGCAAGTGTTTTGTTTTTCCTTTTTTTCGTTTTCGTGTTGTCTTCTCTTTTTGCGGTGGGGGTGGGGTTGTTTTATTTTGGGGGAGGGGTGGTTGTTGATTTGTTTTTTGTTTTAGGCGGGTGCTTTTGCTTTAGATAATGTGAGATGGATTTATTTGTTCCTTTTTTAGAAAATCCTTAACATTTTTAAAATTGTAAACATTTTCGTTCATCCAACTGTATCTTTTCAGGTTTTCTCTCTTTGGAGATTTATCAATAAGTATGGCATATGTCATTTTCTCCTTTCTTCAGTTTAAGAGTACGGTACTTCGAAACAATCAATCACTGTCAAAGTATATTTGGAAACATTGTTCTCTTTTTGCATGTAGACATATCAACAAATAGTTCTTCTCCTCTGTTTGAACGTTTTTATGCTTGAGTTACAATATATGGGTAATCTGTTCATTTAGCCATTCATTCAATTTAAAGCGTTCTATTTTCTTTTAATTCCGCTTAAGTTCGATTAATGCTGTTCTTTATCGTTTTTGCTATTCTCGATAAAACTCAAGCTGTGTACTACTACTTCATAATAGCCAAGGGGCTCTCTACCTAGCGAATCAAACATCAGCGTGAGTTTGGAGAGGGGGGGGGAGTGAAAATCCCTATTTTCAAGAACTTTCTAGACAGCAGTCGTTGTCAACTGGAATATTACATAAAGTGCAAACATTACGGATAACTTTTCTCTAATTGATCAATGGCAACAAAATATCACAACTTCACAATTGCATGATTTCACCTTGTTAAGATTTCGTACCGTGACGTTAGTACTTCACGCTATGCAATACAAAGCAAAGCCCAGACACCCAGTGCCGGGAACTATTTTTACTGATTCCATCCCCCAGGGTCAGTCAAAACACGCCTCTAAACTATATTTCACATGTGTTCCTCCACCACATTGCTACCACAGCGACAATTAGTGGCATCTCAAAATAAAGGAATCACCCCTTGGCAATTATTCCATGACACAAAATGTTAGTCCTTGTCTAGAATATGTCACACTAAAAGGCACAATCAATCAATCTGGAAATTAAGATTGGAATTCCTTGACCTCATGCAAACAGGAGACATTTTATCCTGCTTTGACCAGTCTCTAGATTAATTAAAAAAAACAAAACAACAACAATCTTTGACATCGTAATGTCAAAAAAATGCTGTAAACAATGATATCTCGTCCTGTAAATTGGCTAATTACTCGGGCTGAGAAATATTTCCATAACACCGACTTCCCATAGTCAAACAACTAATTACTAAAATTTAACAAACGGTGACGCAAATAAAAATGGGACATATCCTAGATTTGCTACATAATCTTGTGTTGGTATGAGGAGTAAGACGAGAGCGGGGAAAGTTCTGGATAAATGTCACAGAAGCGGACGTACATATTTAAATCATCGCCTTCACCACCCTGAATTAATCTGCAGTATAATATCTACCAAACTATTTTTACGTTTCTTGATGTATTTTTTCAGATATGTACATTTTTGTAGAAGTTATATGGGGGGAAGTCATCTAGCCGTTACCAACATGTGTGTGTGTGTGTATCGACTCGGTGAGCCATCCTTAAACATTTGTTTAACTTTACAAAGAATATTATTTCATTAAAAATGTTTGTTGATTTATCTTTTATGGAATGTTTTCTCAGAAGTTTATGGTAAATCCATTTTAATAGTGTGGCGTGTCCAGAACGCACTTATAATTTTCCAAGTAATTTATTCGACGTTGATTAAGCCACAAGGCAAATAACATATCCTGATGTCATATCCTGAACCCGGCAAACACATACATACATACATGCATGCATGTGTGTATGTATGCAATAATTGTAGAATTCGGTTCGTCGTCGTTTCTCGTCTCACGCCGCTCAGATGTTTTAATTATGTTGCCTGAAGATATGTTTAGTATCGACACACATTCAAAGTTTTACTTTCATCTATCCGTACTGCTCACAAACCTGTTTAAAAATTGCCACAAGGGGTGGAGGTAGGGTATTTTGTTGCTATTTATGTAATCCTATCCAATATTGCTGCAGGGCATTCACAGATGTGCATGAAACATTTTGATCTTTCAATGGCCAGAAGGTCTTGACAGATGGGGATTTTGTGTTGTTTGAGATACAAGAAAAACGTGTTGAAAAAACATGCAAAAGGTGGGGGAATGTGGTCGTCTGTGATTGCATGTACGTCTATTTTTTCATGTAAAATACAACTTGTAGCAAGTCCATGGAACGACATGACCCTGACGATGAGCAAGATAATAATACTGATGATGATTGTATGAGTGTTACTGTTATTGGTACTATTATTAATATTGTTATTTTATCTAACATCATTGCTTCTTCTCAGATTTCTTTCCGTTTTCGTGCGAGCTATTTCCATTGTCAGTTAAAAAATATAATTTCGCCCTTTTTTCAGTATTTTTTTTGTTTCGTTCCTTGCTGCTGTTGTTGCCGCTATTCGATGTTTTTGTTGATGATAATGATGCCCACGATGACGGCGACGACGACGATGATGAAAATTAATAATTGCTAGTTTCGTTCATAAATTAAAAATACAATAACGTATATCACAGGCACTTAATTTTATTCTTTCCAGGTTGGCACATCATCGAACAGACGTGCATAAGTGGATTTGTACACACACATACACACACACACGTACATACACACACACACACACACACACACACATGCACAGTCCACATACACCATCCTATTCACCATAATCTGTGAATTGTTTTAATCCAGAACGTTTACATGACACGTTTTAATTTGTCTTTTGGTGCAAAATTTATATACCCATATTGTTTTACCCTTTCTAAATGGTAATTCTATACATGCTTTATAACTATAGTTTCATGATATTCCTACACGCTTCCACGTGCCTACTTAAATTTCCTCTGACCTTTCCCAACATACGTGGGCAATAACGCTGCAGGTGTTATTATCTAAATTAAATTTTTTAAAAAAACGAGATGATAAAGGTCTGATGAAACGCGAACCACACTTCCCCCAGTACCTAAAACGTATGTTAGGAATGTTTCCAATTTACTTCAATGAAAATGGTCTCTCTGCGGTTTTACCGCATAAATTATAATTATTGCAAGCTCACCACTATCTCTCATTGAGTTGAAAAACATTAAACAGTTAAGTACATCCTTATATTACTCCTGTAACAAATTACTTCATCCACCTCATTAATATATATGCAATAAAATCAATGCCATTTGCAGCATATATTGAATTACATAATAAATCCAGTGGACCTGATATAAAAGTTGGAAATTCTAGTATTATGTGCATGCACCAAGTGGAATATTTTATTCATAAACAGATTAGTCAATGAAAAAAGTGTCACCAATATAAAAAAGAGATTATTTTTACAATGTGTTTGAAATTCTTAAAGAATCACAACATTAAAGCTTTAAATTCTAGTGATATGTATTTATGAAAAATGGAAGTAAGTATGTAAACGATTAAGTCAATGAATCTGCTCTTGGGTTGAACTACAAGAGTTTTGTAACAGATTTCAATTAATCCTTTGAGTTTTGCGGACTTTTTTCTAATAAACTATATTTATTGTTGAATCACCAGATATTTCCCAATTGATGCAGTTCTTTGGGAGTTTGGCAGTAAAATTAAAATGATAGCAAAATGGTAAATGTATACAAATTTGTTTAATAGTGAGCGTTGAATTAAATGGTAAAATTCATCTGTATATGTATATAAACACACACACACACACACACACACACACACACACCGATATATATATATATATATATATATATATATATATATATATATATATATATATATATATATATATATATATATATATATATATATATAGATGGTGCGAAAGAGTGTCAAAAGATAATAAATATTTATTGTAACTATTTCTACACAAACACACACACTTTTATATATATATATATATATATATATATATATATATATATATATATATATATATATATATATATATATGTGTGTGTGTGTGTGTGTGTGTGTGTGTGTGTGTGTGTGTGTGTGTGTAGAAATTGTTACGTATATTTGATTTAAATCATTTATTTTTTGTTTGTCAGATTCAAATTTGAGATTTTAAGTTTAAAATTCATTCATTGAGAGATATTATTTTTAGAAAGTGGGATGACATGTACTCTTAAGAATAAACACCAGGTGTTGACCTCATTTCTGACCTGGCTTCATAGTTGTAAACAAGCTTTTAAAATGATTGGTGGATTCCAAGGACATTATGGAGCTTTGTTATAAACATCTTTCTAATTTTAGTTGGGTCATACGTGAATTTTTTAACGTAAATTTGTTCTAAAAGATTCTTGAAGATCATGTGACCCCTTCCTTGTTTACTTAAAGACAGGTATATAAATTATGTTTTGGAGCGAACTATTGAGTAGAACTTGGGCTGCTAGAATATTAAGTTGTGTCGTTTTGATTTATTTTAAATTACCTTGTATTGGAAATTATTTCAATTCGTTTGGATCAAGAGGAATTATTTTGTTATTTATCTGGAAAAGAAGTGTGCTCATAGAATTGTATTACCAAGAACTGACTTAATCACGTGACATCGTCTTCCATCTGGGATACTTCGCTGGGATTCGAACTTGGAATTATTTGGACATTTTATTACCAGGACTTTTGCAATTTCTCTAGTGGATACTATTTTGAATTATTTTTGGATTAATTTTGGAATTGATTCTTAAAACCGTATAAATTTTTCTTTTCTGGAAAATATTTGTGCTCAATAAATTGTTTATTAAGTTTTTACAAGCATGTTATTTTCACTCTTTCTATGTTACTGTTTATTCGAGCCTAAGCACGTAACAAAATAGTTACAATAAATATGTTATCTTTTGACACTCTTTCGCACCATCTCTCTGCGTCTGTCTGTCTGTCTCTCTCCTCTTAAGATATTTATGCCACATTTTAACTTAAGCATTCGTATACCCTCCCATTTCATTATATTCCCAACTGATTCTAGAAATGAAAAACACCAAGGATGTACAAAAGAAAGCACAAATCTTTGTTATTTTATTCATTTATTTATTATTTCTATCATGATTTTCGTCAAGAGATCATTAACACTGTCGAATTATTGTATTTAAAACTGTGTCATGTACATCCAATACATGTATTTGCAATGTATAATTTTAATATTTCTAAAATAAATTGAACAAATAAATAGGAGGAACTTTGTGCTAGGAGAGGTAAATGCAAAATATCCGGAAATCTTTTTAAAGAAGATCAACTACATCACATCTGTTTCTTAAAAAAATAGACTGGCCCAATCAAATATGGTGTAATAACCTGCATTTAGGGAATGCGGTACATATGTTTGTAATACAAGTTGTATACGGTAAATACTATTCATACACACCACCCAATTCTGTCTCGACTTATTTTTTTTAAAATCAGTGCATCGCTAAAATAAATTTCTGGGATTAATGTTTTCAGGGTCCACTGTTTTGTTTACTTCGTCGATTAATAGTTAGTTGGTATAGTCTACATGGTTTGTGTTAGCGAAATTAAGGAGTGTTGCAAGAAGATTTGAATAATCTAAGTTTGATATTCAATGAACAATTCTTACATTTACATAGAAGCGTGTTTCTTCGATTTCATAAACAAAATTGGTAATATCGCATCATATCTTCATTATCTGACTGAGTGAATTTCAAAATATGACCCAAATGCGTATAACTGTTGACTTACGTAACAGCGCTGCCGTTAACATGTACAAGATGAGGAGACGGTAATCTGAAAGAATTTAACTGAAATATTGTTGTTACGTATATCTGATTTGATATATATTTTTGTTTTAATTTTGTTATTTGTTTGTCAGTTTTAAATTCTTTTTGATTACATGCCATTGTAATGTAAATGTATTCACCAGAGAAAAACTTTTTCTTCAGAAAATCGGTTGACCTGAATATGAATATTCTTTGGTAAATAAGTAATGTTAACTTAGATCCTGACTTTGATTCAAGTTTAGTGACATCCACGTAAACAGGGTTATTTAAATTTTACAACGATAAGTTGTCAATGTCAAGATGGGACTAGTGAAGAAGTAAATAACTGTTTATTCTTAAGTAAAAATGATTGGTTCTCGTCAGGGTCATGTTAAGAATACGTGATATAAACGATCACGTGACCCTCCCCCCCCCCCCTTGTAATTTCGAGATTTGAAGACTTTTCTCGAAACTGCGTATTATATTACAAAATAATCTTTGTTTTAGTGAAATATTCTTAGTTTTGGGGCTTTTACAAATGATGTTAAGTAATTTTTTTTTGTTGTAGCCAGTATTGTATTCAGTTCAGTTTGATTTTAAAGGATTAATTCGAATATCTGGAGATATTTTATTTGCTCATACATAATATTTGGACAAAGACAGTGTATCAAAATTTTATTCGGATTTCCAATACGGGAGTGTTTGATAAAGTGTTTCTACAATGAACTGAAGATAATCACAAAATAGTTTTCAGCATACGTAATCGTCTTCCATCTTGAATCTGCCAACATGACTCGAAATTGAATCTATTAGAACGTTTCATCGCTAGGACTTTTGTAATTTAATTCGTGGATTATTCTAGGATTATTTTTGGATTTTATTCATAATACTAAATTATTTTCAATTTCTACAATCTTTTTCAAGGGAAATAAATTGTTTTTTAAATTGTACAAAGCTTCGTGTTTTCATTTTTTTGTGTTACTGTTTATTAGAGCCTAAACACGTAACACTATTCATACTGAGTTTTTTTAATTTTTTTTTATAGATGATATCATTATCAGTTGCGTATTGTTCACATATCTTTAATAATTTCCTTAAACATGTGATATAATGACTTATTAATGACATCATCAATAAAACTACAATTGTTAAGAAACAACTCATTTGGTGGCAGACGTAATCCTATGTAACATTGATCATTCTTACTATTTAACTCGTGTATCCCCTAGGGGTCGAAGACTGAGAGTCAATAGTCTCCTTGGTGTCAAAACTAGGGGTCAGACTGAGTATTTTAAAAAATGTAGGTATCAAAACTGGGGATTAAATTTAAAATTTGGGGGTCTCTGAAGCGCAAATGAGGGTAAATGGAAACACTGCACATAATACAAGTGTTTACTAAAATATGAACTATGTAGACAGGCATTTCAATGTCATCAACTTTTTGAAGAGTGTCCAATTATTGACCCTATTAGAAAGCCTTACTAGTCTATTAGGCATGCAAACGCTGGGCTGCCATATTATACACAATAGCTGACAGTTTCATTAAAGGCATATATGCATAAATCTGTTGAATTCTGCTTTTGTAAATCAAACTGATTATCGGAGGTTGAGACTTAACATCTTTGCAGTATGATACATTCAAATAGGTTTGAAATAGGTTTCGTAAGAGCTATAAGTCTGTAGTTATTTTTGTCCGCCAGGTTACCAATTGTTTTGAATGCATCTTAAAATGTTATATTTCAAGTTAATTTCTTGGTAATATTATGTCAGAGTCGTTACATTTGAGAATTAGAGACGTCTCTGTTAGTACATCTTGGTACAACCAATGAGAGAGAGAGAGAGAGAGAGAGAGAGAGAGAGAGAGAGAGAGGGAGAGAGAGAGAATGCATAATGATATGTCCTTCAACCTTATTTTAAAAGAGCTCTTTGCGACCTTTGTTTTGAATGCTTCTTAAAATGTTACATTTCATGTTAATATCTTGCGTAATATTATGTTAGAGTCGTTGCTCTTAAGAATTAGAGACGTCTCTATTAGTACTTACTGGTACAGAAATATGTGTGTGTGTGTGTGTGTGTGTGTGTGTGTGTGTGTGTGTGTGTGTGTGAGAGAGAGAGAGAGAGAGAGAGAGAGAGAGAGAGAGAGAGAGAGAGATCATTGTGTTATGTTTCTTTTCATGGATTAGTGACATGGATGTCATTGGAAATAAGTACATATTCTTTTTTTTTCGTGTCATCCTTCAGTGCTAAGTATTTGAGTATTGTGTGTATTTAAATATAATCAGATTAAATCCAAAGAAGTAGTTTTTGTTATTTTAAAATAGAGTATATATTTGATATTGTGGTCACATCAATATGGGGAATTAATTACAATCTTGTTGTATTATTTAACTTAAATAATATATTGGATGGACTTCAGTCTACATATCGCTCTTGCCACAGTACGGAAACTACTCTTCTGAAAGTATTTAATGACATTCTCTCTGCTTTGGATAGTAGAAAGATTACAGTCCTCACTCTCCTGGATTTATCTGCAGCATTTGACACAATAGACCATGATATATTATTTCACCGTCTCCAGCATGTATTTGGCATTCAGAATATAGCCTTACAGTGGTTCAAGTCCTACTTAGTCAACAGGACACAAATTATATCTGCAAATGGAATACACTCCAGCCCAGTTGAAGTATGTTGTGGTGTTCCACAGGGATCTGTTCTTGGACCTGTTCTCTTCATTCTGTACACTCAGCCGCTCTCAAGTGTCATAGATCATCACCTAGTGTCGCACCAATTGTACGCTGATAACACACAACTGAATTTGGTGCTACCATCCATGGAGTAGAGAAGTGCATTTCGGATGTGAAATTATGGATGACATGTAACAAGCTGCAGATGAATGATGATAAAACTGAGGTTATTCTGATCACAACACAAAGACTTTCTCATTCACATCCTTTACCTCAGATAATACATATCAGCAACACCAACATTAAATTCTCACAGTCAGTACGGAATCTAGGCGTTACTCTAGACAGTACTCTCACAATGCACCAACATGTCATGCAAGGCTGCATATCTTGAATTGAGACGCATCAGTTCCATTCGTAAATATCTTTCAGTTGATGCCACTAAAACACTTGCGTGTTCATTAGTACTTTCAAGACTGGACTATTGTAACTCAATTCTGTCTGGTTCATAATATCTACTCCAGAAACTTCAAAAAGTTCAAAACACAGCTGCACAGATCATCTTTAGAGTACCTCGATCAGAGCACACCTCACCACTGCTCTGTACCCTACACTGGCTATCATTTCGATACAGAATCAAACACAAAATTTGTTCTCTGTGCTATATTTCAATGACAGACTCCAGTCCAACATACCTATCCAGCCTCACCCATGTATATACACCAGATAGATCCTTACGCTCTTTTTCTGATAATCATATACTCATTGTTCCCAAGGTGAAAACAAAGTCATATGGACAACGTTCGTTTGCACACCAGGGCCCGGCAACGTGGAACGAATTGCCCATTGAAATTAGACACAAAGACACAGTGGTCCCTTTTAAGATTGCTCTTAAGACTCACCTGTTTCGACTGCGGGACAAACTTAGCGACCTAATCATGTTTTGTATCTTATATGTTTTCAGTATGTTTTTATGTTTTCCAATTTCATTGTTTTTGTCATTTGTTGTTCTGTAGTGTAGTCATATCATTATTGATGGTGTAAAGCTCTTAGAGCTTCGAAAGATTAGGCGCTATACAAAGTCCTCATTATTATTATTATTATTATTATTATTATTATTATTATTATTATTATTATTATTATTATTTGCTTTAAAATATCAATATTGCTATGGCAAATATATAGATTCTCTATTATCCAGTAAACATAAAAAATAAAATAAATAAATGAATAAATAAATCGTGTTTTTCTTTTAATATAGCAGTCATTTAAAGCACACGAAAAAGTTTTTAAACAAATAAATACATAAAATATTTCATATTTTAAAAAAACATGTACACTATTAGATATGTGTCATCTTTGCCTTTCCGACTTGTCAGTCACTTTTTCTCATTATTAATTATGTGGTTATCACTTAGACCCGGAATAACGTTACTTGGTGTTGGTCATTATAAGGAAAATCTTCATACAATTTTACCATAGGCAAGTATATGAGAAGCTACTGCTTGGATTTTAATCATGCTTTGAACTTGGTTTTCTGATGAAGCTTAACTAATATGTTTATATATGATCGAATATTGTTTCGTTTTGATACATTAGAAAATATTTTGGTTTGAGCTCAAGCAAATTTCAGAGTTTAGAGAAATTTTTAAAATTCCAGTTCCATTTGTCATAAACATTTACTCGGATTCTTTACTGAGAAATTTTGCCGTCTGCTAGGCACACTTGCAAAATCTAATTAATCACATGATCAGTACGGAACCAATCGAATGTTGTTTTACAATATATACATACATAAATCGGATGTGGCAATTACTGTATTAGAAGTGCGGACGAAGATGCTCCGGTACTTATAAAAACAAGTTTGAGTCCATTTCAAGACTGAATTCGTAAACGTACAGGTAATACTATATACATTTTTAAGTTGCATAATATTTGGAAGCCACTCATTTAGGTCACTATATCAGTACGACCAGGAAATCTGCCGTACTTTTGGAACGAATCTTCACATTGAATTGGCCCCATTCACGTCAGCTTGTGATCGCGCACTTCTGACGAGATATTGTACGTATTCGTCGGTGCCTTTCTGTTTGCTTATATTTATTTACATAGGAAGTTCGGGTCATACTTTGAAAGAACTTTGTATCAAACACAAGGTAAGTGGATGTTCATTTATTGTTATAATAAACACCACAACCAGTGGACGCATTGCATTGGGGTCTGAACCAGTCAATGGCCGTTCATTCGATTTAAATGGTTACGCCTCACAGAAAAACTTTAACAAAAATCAGCTACTTTTTTCGTTAAAACTGTATTTTATTTGCAAGAAAAGTTAAATTTTGGTTAAATTAATCAGTTATTGTTTCTCCCAGGAGTTTTTTCTTTTTGTAAAACCCGGCAGATTTTCAGCGAAAAGTAAATTTACTAAAACTAGCAATAAATCTAGCGCCTTTCATGTACATCTTGCTTCAGCGTATAAAGTAGCCTTTTTTAAAAGAAAGAATGTAACATTTTTCATGGAAATTGCACCTCTGACGAAATAAAAACATTTTTTTTTCAGAGGATTTGTTTTGGTGTGAAAAGTTTGCATGATAAAAAGCTGCTTTTAATTGTTAAATAAAAGTGACATTCTTCATAAACATAACGTATTACAGTTATTTCGTGGAAAATTAATTTTCTTCCTTTTTCATGGAGATTATGCCAATCTTCACCTCCACTAGGTTACCAGACCCTTGGGGCCCCTAGTGGTCTAAAGCGCTAACCGTTATGGATCACTGCCATCTCACCTCTGTCTGAGTGGGTTTGAGTCTCAGATTTGGCCAATGTGGGTATGTGAAAAAACTTGCCAGTAGCTTCTCATGGGTCGTGGTTCTTTCTGGGTTTTTTCCCGGGTTCTTCCTCAGCATTAATACTGGCCGCCATATATAGCCTATTGTGTGCTGAAAAATGGCATTAAACCCTACAACAACAACCAGATCTCTTTGTTACTAAATAAGTATTTGTTTTTCTAATTCAATTTGCTGATTTACTATGAGCATAAATAAATGTATCTTATCAATCCATGATAACGAGGTTTGTTTAATTGACCATGGCAGTTCCTTTTTAACATAACTAATTATCGATTCTGTACCTTATCTTTTATCTTACACATATTTTGTCTGGTAGTTATGATTCCCATTATTTAATAATGTAAGTGGCCAGTTATTCATCAAAACCAAATTATTTTCTCATATCAATTGTAAATGTTCAATGAAACTGGTTTATTTCTGCCTTAGAAAGAAAATCATAATAAAGAAATGTTACTTGTTCAATAGAGAGTACATATATTAAATTAAACATAAATATATTTCTTTTTTATGTGAAAAAAATGTGCTCTCTTTATAAGAATATAACCAGTCTGCACATATTTACACTATCTTTTTTTAATGTTTAAAAGTCTAAATGATAAATCTAAGATGATATCCACATTTCTTTTGAGCTATTATCATAAAATTCCTAAGATTCAGTTGTTCCTCTATAGGGTTAGAACAATTAGGATTTGCCTTTTTATATTTCAAGCAGATATATTGGAGACATGTATTTATGCATATTTGGATGCAAATTGTTGTTCTGGGACCAGAAAATCAAAGACTTGCCAATCCTACTGAGTGGGAGAATGTGTTGATTACTTGATCAATTTTAGCTGTGCTGATATTTACAATGCCAGAATACAGTGGTTAAAATTACCTCAGATGTGCCTGCTGTATTTAAAAGAGTACATCAAAAGAACACAGTGCAATAGATGGGTGACAAGTTGAAAGACTTGGACTAACAGCTTGAGTGGGAAAATGTGCTGATATTTACAATGACTGGATTCAGAGGCAGAAAGACCCAAAGATGTATATGTGGTTATTATTACTAAAGTTCATGAGAACTTAAGCTTGCATTATTGTGTTTATTACTGATTGTAGCCAATAAATAGTGCATGCGACCTAAAAATCAAGACTTGGACAAATTGTAGTCAGCACTTTGGATAAGAATTTTGGAGTTAAATGGCAAACTGACAAAGATTTTAATGAGATCCAGAAGAGTGCTAAAGTTGCTAGAACTTATAGCTTGGATGGGATAGTAACCAGGTGTAAGAAAGTGATTGATTCCTAAGACCATTCCTATGATTGACAAAATTCTGTCTCACCCTGAAGGACTAAGAAGAGTTACACCACTGTCTGGCTATTCTGTGCATCTAAGGTCACCAATATTGGCACAAAACCCATACCGAATTTAATTGATGAAAATAAAATTTAGCAATGCTTACCAACTGAAAAGTGGCAGTTCAAAATAATGCTAATTTTGGACAAAAGGGATACTATCCGTATGTTTTCATGACTTTAGATATGGTGGCTTATTCTAATTCTTTGCAGGGCTTTGAAAAGATGGAATGATTATGCATCAGGTTATGGAAATAAACACATTACTTTGGACTCTTCCTGTGTTGGCATTCAGCCAAAAATTAAATTTTCACCCAAAACAACACATGATCCAATGTTTACAGAAATGACGTATCGTTGTGCATAATTACGTTGCACCGAATAGGCTGACATTTGTACATGTCAGTATTGTAAAGAATGTGAAATTAAACTCAATTGCAACCAGCAGTTCATCTAATCAGGAAATTACTGCAGCTGCTGGTGGGACACCTACTTTTACCAAATTAGGAGTCCTGGACTCCTAGTTTTGAAATCGTAGGGAAACCTTAGTCAAGATAAGGCTCATTAGATCTTTAGTTAGATTGATAAAGTAGAGTTTTATGTGAAGGACTGAGAACCAGGCTTGTATACTTGTAAGACCACCATTGCTCATGTAAAGTCTCCATTATGATTAACGGTTCCATCAATGAGTGATTAACAATCATGGAAGTATATACTCAGTCTGATGGTTCATATGTTTTGTATAGTTGTTGTGATAACCTGCACAATGCTATTACTGTCATATGGAGAGATCTTACCGTTTTCACTGTAGCACAAGGGTACTGCCTTACTGTATGTGGAGCAGTAATGATGAGGTTGTTGCCTTATTCTCTTATGAAGTTATTTGTTTTATCTAGATGACATTGCTCTAAAAAAAATGTTTACTTGCCTTGTTTTGTTTGCATTAAAATTTCAGGTGAATAAATCATAGTGTTTCTATTGAACTTGTAATGTATATAGTCTAGTGACCTTGGATGTTTTATACTTCTGTATTATTAATGAAAGTGCTGTTAAAGAAATTGAAAATGTTGTTTTGGATCCATGTCAAGCATTATTTGTTGGAAGGACTGGTAATGATTCGGGTCTTGTAAGTTCCTCATTCTATTAGTCCATTTGGGTACAAGGACATTTTTTAAATTTTAGGTCTGTCTATATGATACTATTTGTTACCTATGTACATTTCAGTGCTGTGGAGATAATATAAATAAAGTGATATAGTGTGACAGCTGTCTTTATATTAAAAAAGAAATTACTGATACCATTTAATGGTTTTAAAAAACGCCTGAAGATAATAAAGTGAACCATTATCATTAATATGGAGTAGTTGTGGCAGAATTTTTGATACATCAGTGAATTATAACTAGTTCTAAAATTTGCACTGGAGCACCAACCTTAAACAAAATAGTTTATATGTGCAACCAGATTTTTCTTGTTTGTGACTTATGACTGATTGCACAAGTAGAAAGGTGTATATTTGACAGTTTTTGAAATAAGATGAGAAATATTTACATTTTGATGAATTCAGTATTTTGGCATGCCAATGAGATGCTGCTGTGACCTAATGTAACAAAGTGCAGAATGAGTGAATTTACAATTAAACTGGATTTTGCAAGTATGCAAGTGTTGAATTTAAGACCTGCATTATATATGGCTAGTACTAGATTTGTCTATTTTGTTAGATCTCCTCCATGTTTAGACAATTTTTGTCCATTTTTTCAAAACAAGTGAGATTAATAATTTTAAGTTGTAGAACATACGCAGCAGTGTGTAATGTGGTGTTTCTATAGCAGCTACTTATTACATGGTGTGTGGGGGCCCAGATGGGCTAGTATTTTAAAGTACTCACCATTACCAATCACCTCTGTCCATGTTGGTTTGAGTCTCTGGTTCTGCCAATGTGGGTATGTGAGGAAGCTGTGTTCACCCTCCGCCATATATTTTGACTATCATTCATAGCATATCATGATTCATGTGCTGAAAAATGGCATTAAACCACACAATAACAATAACTTGCTACTTGTGTTATATATTGTTGCTAATAGCTATATATATATATATATATATATATATATATATATATATATATATATATATATATATATATATATATATATATATATATATATATATATATATATATATGTGTGTGTGTGTGTATATATGTGTGTGTGTGTGTAACATGTTGCTAATAGTTAACATTTTCAATAGTGCTAACACTGCAAAAAATGTGACATGTGTAAATGAATCAAAACATTTAACACATGAATGCAGGCACAGGATGGCAGTTTATTGTTACCAATATTGTGATCTTGGCAGCAAAGCAAAAGCTCATGAATGTATCCAGGGATATGATGATGGCAATGAGGCTGTCACAAGATAACTGGATCAGACACATATACTGTCATTATGAATGTGATTTTCCCTAAGTTGCTTTGATCACCTTGGTGATTTTTGTTGTAAATGTGGTAATTATTTAATTGCATGGGTAAGTTGAACTACTACTGGTTTTTGATAGCATATTGGATCTGACTTGAGGTGTAGAGGTACATGTGTTAATTATAAGGTACCATACATACTGTAAACATAATAGACAAGATCTACTGGCACATAAATCGGTAGGAGATCTGGGTTTGTGCATTTTTTTGTTTGGACAATACTTGTTAGCAATTATGTAAGGTAGATGTACTGAGATCAACACTGTCTTTAAATGATAATGTACATATTTCTGGTTCAACAAAAACTAAAGATGAACAAGTCACAAAAATGATTTGATGTTTATTAAATACCTACCAAATACTCTTGCTTGTAAGTATAGTACAAATGCAAACTACAATAAATGAGATCTGCTGTCACATAATGTGCAAGCAGATTTGCGTCTATGCAGTTGGTTATAATAAAAAAAAAACGGACTTTGATCCATCGGCACATTATGTAATGGCAGATCAGGGTCTGTATTTTTTGCATTTGGATTTGACTTGTAAGCAAGTATCTACAGTGTGTGCTATCTTATGATAAGTAAATATACCTTATGCCAGTGTAGTCCAGCCCACTGGCTGATTTTAAATGGATTGCCAGATCTCAGGCGATTTTTGTGTGCATTTATGTAATGATAAAAGTCCCTGGCCTACTTTCATAGTATATGTTCTTTACCAGGTAAATGATTGTGAATAATTGGGATAGTCATTGCTTTTATGTTTTCTGCTGCGGCTTTTGGCTTCAAGACAAATTTTCAGTGACCCTTGGGTGTCTAAAAGGTTGGACAGCACTGCCTTATGCTTATAAAACAAGGCAATGATCAGGTGAAATTTTGTATTCCCATTCATGGAATAATAAAACAGAGTACAATTACTGTTGGCAATAACCAAATAAAGTTTGATTCCAGTACCAATGCCCTCTGTGACAGAATCGCCCTGCCACTCTGGGAGAACAAAATCCCTCTATGACAGAAGCTCACTGTCATTCATGTGGAGGATAAAAGCCAATGAGTCTTTAGTATTTACAGTATTATTTATTGTAACTATTTTTACTATGATATCCCTTGCACCCTTTTGTAATTTTGTGAAATGTATAATGCATATTTTATCCCGTGTAATGAATATAAAGCAATACATTTTTTAAAATTTTTTTCCTTTGATTAAATATAGACATATTTTAATAAATATCAAACAAAATTATCAAATTTTGCAAACTTCGATATCATGGATTGATAATATACTTATCTGTGTATCTCACACTAGGCTACAGATCATCTCTACATAGAATAATCCAGCATGCATACTATAAGCATGTGTGTAATTATTTTAATGTGTAGAATTATATAATTAAAAATATCAAGCATGTAATTAAAGATATTTTAAGAATTATATTTTTTTTTAAAAATTAAATATTTTCAGTCAAATGCACAGTGATTGTGTTTGCTGTGATTCAAGTAATTAAGCAACAAAATCAATTAAGACAATTCTTTATATTTTAAAATGTAATGGGGATGGGGTCTGTTGTTTTCACACAGGGCTTTTACTAAGTGGATTTTTTGATCTCCTCTGTCAGGGGATTCTGTATGTACCCCAGATGTTTTATGCTATCATAGGGACAGTATTCCATTGACATGGAAGAATAAAATTAAGGCAAAATCCATATAAAGTTTATTACTATCAAATAAAAGTATTCTTGTGCTTATGGAAGAATAAAATAAAGGCACTGACAAGATGAAGTTTTTTACTTACTGGACTCTATGGGGAAAAGTATCATTTCAAAGTGGCTCTTGTATTTCACAGGAAGCTTTTAGCTTCATTGACATTGTCCTGTATTGCATACTCTCAATGCATTAAGATTTTATTGATTGAACATGGAACATTACAAGCTGAAGACTGTCATTTCCACATGTTTTGCTGATTGATGTACATGCAGCACTCCTTTACAGATGGTATGTAATTTTTTTAGACACATTTCCTATGGATCAGTATCTGTAAAAATGTACATCGACCCGGACCCTAAAATTACAAGATATATTCGTACTTGTCCTAGCTTCAAATTGTGACATGAGATTGATCAGTAAATTGATGTTAACTGACTGGATGTTGGAATTTTCCTGTAAGCTGGTGCTAGTAGCCTTGAGGCATGGTTTGCATTAGGAATTCATTGTTCTGGTAATCTTGGGAACAAGTTTAAGTGCAAGAATATTTTTTTTTCTGGTAGTATTGCAACCTGGCTTGAATGTAGCAGTTTGTTGTACCAGTAATTCTGGGGCCTGGTTTGAGTATATCAATTTATTGCCACGGTATACCATTGCATAAAGCAGGAACAAAAGATGATGTAAATAACTACAGACCCATCTCTATCCTTCCTTGTCTCTCCAAATTACTAGAAAAACATGTACATGATTCTTTTCTCAACTATTTAAACGCTTATGATCTTATTCATGAAAATCAGTCTGGCTTTCGCCAGAATCACTCCTGTGAAACCGCACTTATATCTTTGATTGATAAATGGCTGAAAGCGTTAGATCAAGGAGAAATGGTAGGCACTATTATGGTTGATTTTCGTAAAGCTTTTGATCTTGTAGAGCATGAAATTTTACTTGAAAAACTAAAGATTTATCAATGTAGTGAAAACTCTCTAAACTGGTTTACTTCTTACTTAACCGACAGAGTGCAAAAAGTATCTTTAAATGGTCAACTTTCTCAAAGTAAAAGTATTAATTGTGGAGTACCACAAGGCTCTATCCTTGGACCTCTGTTATTCATTCTATTTATCAACGATTTACCTCTTAAGATTGGAACTTCAATTTCTTCCACTGACCTCTATGCAGATGATACTACAATGTCTGAGATTGGTAAAACCAAAATGGTACTTGAAAATAACTTACAAGATGCTCTCAACAGACTTCAAGTATGGTGCAAGGAAAACAGTATGATCATAAATACAGAAAAAAATGAAAGCCCTACTAATTACAACACAACAAAAACGAGCAAGACTAGATAGCGACAAACTTAATGTCTTTTTTTGATAATGTGAGCCTTAATATGACCTCTCAAGATAGAATTCTTGGTGTATATGTAGATAACAATCTTATGTGGTCTATTCACATTAAACACATTTCAAAAAAGGTTAATTCTTATCTTTGGCTACTGAGGAAAATCAAAACATACATTCCTCTTCAGTATAGGGTCATCTTTTATAAAAGTTATATTCAGCCATATCTGGACTACTGTAACGTAATTTGGGGTAATACCTCTAATTCAAACATAACAACACTTATAAGGCTCCAAATTTGGGCTTGCCATTTAATTCTAGATCAATGTATAGACAATTTTCAGGATGCAATGAATAATATAAAGATTTTAACAATACATGAAAGAATATTTCTTAGAAAAGCCAAATTGATGTATAAAGTATCCAGAAAATCCATTCCTGTCTATCTAAGCAATATCTTTCACCAAAGAGATGCTGACGGTACTCCAAATTTAAGGTCCATAAGAAGAAAAAATTACATTATACCAAGGCCAAAGAAGGAATTGTTTAAAAAAAAGTTTTCAATATACTGGTCCAGTAGTATGGAACAACATTCCCAGCAACATAAGGCAGGCTCCTAGCATTTCTTCATTTCATAATCAATGTCTTAAATGGATGAAATCTTTAGAAAATTGAACAGTGCTAGTACCAAAAAAAAAAAAAATACTGCCTGCTTGTCTGTTTATTTTTTTATTTTTTATTTTTTTGCATCATTTTCAAAGCTGAATGTTTCAACACAGAATGATATTTTATGTTTCTTATATGTTTGTGTTTTTACAGATGCCTGTGCATGTGTTCCAGGCTTGATACTTTGAAATTTAAAATTCCTTAATTATTTAGCACTGAGCCAGACTCTTCACATCATGTTGTATATATTGTACATAACAGATAGAAGGCCTCAAGGTAGATTAGTTCTGTAACTAACTGAGTTACCTTCTCTAAATAAAGTCTTTATTATTATTATTATTATTATTATTATTATTATTATTATTATTATTATTATTATTATATTTGTGCTGACAAATTTACCACACTGATAAGTTTGGGGTTTGGTTTGAGTGTAATAATTTGTTGTACTAGTAATTTTGAGGCCTGATTTGTGGAATATGAATTTATCATGCTGGTAAGTTTGAGATTCTTGTTTGAGTACCAGTAATCAAGGGGCCTGATTTGTTGTTATAAAATTATCATACTGGTATGTTATGGGTTTGGTTTGAGTATACTAATTTGTTGTACCAGTAATCTTTGGGTCAGATTTATGGTTGTGAATGAATCATACTGGTAAGTTTGGGGTATGGTTTCAGTATAATAATTTGTTGTACAGTACCAGTAATCTTGAAGTCAGATGTCTGGTTGCGAATTTATCATACCAATGCTGATAAGTTTGGGGTGTGGTTTCACTATAATAATTTGTTGCAAGAAAGATATTAGCTGGTTAATGTGCTGGAGAGCACTACCCCTTGGAATTAACAAGGTTCAAAATATGTACTAAGACCGTTTAATTCAGCTTCCTTTATAACAGTGCTACCTGTCTTTGTGATACCCAGTTTAATTATGTTTGAACTGCAAGGTGGATCATAAAGTGCTAGTGTGTGGGCACTGGTGCCACCTTGAAGATCAGTTACTTAATGGCAGACATTTATAGAGATGGGTAGAATCGCTGTGATAACTATCTAGTTATTATCAACAAGATTAAGCACAAAACTTTCAGAACATTGGTGGTGTTAACCTTGGAAACAACAGTATCACCATCATCAGTGTTGTTTTTTTAGCTTTACTAACCAGTGATGTGACAGTTTTCAGCCTGCATTTCCAAAAACTGGATCCCACTGTAGCTTCTATAAATAACTTATAAGTTTGGATCTTGAAATGTAGAAATAGACTGGATCATGACAATAACATGTTTTGGCAACACCATGATTCTGTATGCTCCTTGCGTGCAAAATTGGATCTCTGTCTTGGGGATGACAAATCTTCCTTGAAAATTTTATTTAATAATCAAAAAGGATTGTGAGAGCTTCAAGTCTCAGTTCACATTTTCTACTGTTGCCTCACATTTTAATTACGCCAGCTTTTATTTTAAGGTATGATTGTACTTTACAAAGGATGGACATGGTGAAATTCTACAGAATTCATTGTATGATACTGTGTGGAGAACAAGTTTGACAGTATGATGCAAACATGATAATGAGGTTCTTGAAATAAATTTGTCATGAGTTAAAATACAGAGTTATGAGATTTATGCACACATCCAGCTTTCCATTTTTTTTTTAGCAGACTGATATAGTATAACTGCAGTAGTCAAAGCAGTTACTGTTTTCACAAGCGCAAGGTCGCCTGTATAGTGACATGGGCAAGGTATGGCAAGCTATTTTGTTAAAAAGAAGGAAATTATTGTGCAAAAAATTTCTTTTCATAATGGGGGTCTTTCATCTCTACTGCTTCAGTGTCCTTTCTGTTTGCATCTCCAGAGGTACAAGTGCAATATTGGCTAAATGTACAGCTGGCCTTTTTTTTTTACTGGTGATTCTACTATGCCAGACATACAAGTATGGAGATTGAAAAATGTTATGCCATTAATAAGAAAGCAATATAAAGGTATTACAGCTTTGATCCTCTGTGTGTATGTTATTTTGGATTTTTAATGTTGCTGTGACAATTTTTCAGTCATATTGCCACAATGCAGTGTGGCAGTTTAAAGTGATGTCTAGCACTGGGGCATAATGTGGCAGACATGTAGCATGATGTACCACAGGTTTATGTTATCCTGACTCCTGACCAACCAGTACTAACACTAACCTCTTAATGCTGAGCACCTAGAGAGGCAGCTGTTATTACCATTTTAATGGTCTTTGATATGACTCTGTCAGGAATTGAATCACAACATCCCACATCTCTGTGGGATGCTCCAACCACTAGGCCACTGGAGCTGTACTTTGGTCCTATAAACATATGTGTGTGATGCATGTATTTATATTTGCCTGAACCTGTTTTACAAGTCAATGTAATTTATACACATTGCTATGCAATTAAAGGTAAGCTAAAGTATAGCCCAGTAAAATGTATCAGGTATTACTTGTAATACTTGTTGTATAATCATAAAGGGGTGGGGGTGGGGTAGTTTCCTTTACCATATTTTTATGTATATAATAACATCATCAGAATCCAGGTATGTATATAACACTTTTAGCCCTATACCATATCAGCCTGTATGTAACACACTGTGAAACCTATACCATATTTCCCTGTATAAAACTTGCTCAGAATATTTTACCATACCTACCAGCATAAAATAAATTCCAAGCCATTTACCATATATACCTGTATATAACACACCTGAGACCTTTACCATAATTTGCCCATGTATAATACGCTACAAGTGTTTTACAATATTTATTAATCGGAAAAAGGTCTGAAATCTTTTTTAAATTTGTGGCAAGAGTTCATTCACATACACAACTTTCCTTACGTAGTCTCAGTCATATTCCTATGCAACTGTTGTTTCTGGGCTTAATGCCATTCTTCAGCACATGATAGGCTTAGACCAACAAATTGTTCTCCACCTTTTCTTTTTTTTTTTTACTGGCGGTGTGCAGTCAAATCATTTGCTACTATACCGACTTACATTTCAGCACGAATAGTGCATTACGCCATTGGTCTCCACTGCCAGTCAAAAATTAAATAAAAGGTGGAAACGATTTGTTGGTCTAGCATCCATCTATGTTACTGTCGTTTAAAAGTATTGATGTTGAATATGAGTGGTGGGAAATAAAATTGCCTAAACTTTGGTACTTTCAGAAAGTGGCAGTTATAACAGATGTCTGTTATATAAAGGTTAATTTTGCATGAAAAGTTTT
The DNA here is from genome assembly GCA_030141615.1 of Unio pictorum. Lineage (NCBI taxonomy): Eukaryota > Metazoa > Mollusca > Bivalvia > Unionida > Unionidae > Unio > Unio pictorum. The sequence continues at coordinate 10,333,303 of JARLTB010000057.1, forward strand.
ATATATAGGTTTTGAAAAATTGGTTCATTGTCTTACAGAAGTGGCTGTTTGAGCAGGTTTGATTGTACAAGTTCTTAATTTTCCTTACTTACATGAATACTTTTATAAATGAAGTACACTATTTTTGTGACCTGGTTATAAGGCACATGAATAGTGTTAGCTATTAGCTCAGAATGTGTGTGACAGTGTTGCAGTTTTGACTCATTCAGCATTACTGTCAGTGACAATATCTTCCAAAAACAAACCATAATATTCTCAGCAAAGTATACGTCATAAAATGCAGTCTGCAAAGACCAATATCTGCTATCACACAATTTGCTGTGCTGGTAGATCTGGATCAGTGGTCTTTATTATTAAGGCTAATAATTAGAATAATGGAGATCTTTATCTGCTAGTGCATTAACCACAGCAGATCAGTCTATGTTGATTGCAGTTTTGCATGACTTGACATGAATACACTTAAGATAAGTGAAGGTGTTATTACAGGAGACAGAATGCATTTAAATTTAGAAAAAATGGTAAATCAGGTGTTATGTATTCAGATAATATGACATCTATATAATAATTTATTGTGTGTCAGTTTAAGACTATGCATTTACACAGCTGTTTGGGAGAATCTGATGGGACTAGTTTGCATTTTGATTGCTCAAGTCTAGACAGTATATATATATATATATATATATATATATATATATATATATATACACACACACGCACACACACACACACACAATGGGACCCCGCTATAACACGGTAGTTGGGAGCCATAGAATGTGACCGTGATGTTATAAGCAACCATGTACAATACCAACACATTTTTGGATTTAATTGGCTGGGGGGGGGGGGTACATAAAGACTGGTGCAAAAATGTATGGCACAATTACCATTTTTGATCAAGATATATTAAATGAGAAAAACATTTGCTGTGGTAACAAAAATTGCAGATATAATATATTACTTTATTCAGAGAACCATGCATTGGTACATACACGTGTCTGATTTATATATATACATGTATAATCTATTGCATGAAAAGATTTTCAACAATGTGTACTCACCAGCGAATCTTGTAACATACATTGAATCCATAATACAAATATTTCCATCGAAAATATCCACACACGGATGTAAAATATTCAATAATTTTGTCACAGATCATTATGTGACTGAATTCAATGAAAAGAAAATTTAAAAGATTATGTAATAGGTGTACGTAACAAATGATGAATTGTACATGTCCGTAGATTAAATAATGGAAGCTGAAGTGTATTCTTATAATAACTACATGTACATCTCAGGATCTTTCTTTTTTTTTTCCTTTTTTTTTTCTTTGGGGGCACCAGACATGTGCCCCCCCCCCATAAAAAAGGTAAAAGTTTTTATTTGTATGTGTGTACCCCCAGGTATGTTGTTTGTTGTTTCTTTATTTTTCATTTAACGCCCCATTTAATTTTTCCCCATCGGGGTTATATATTTGATAAGGGATATTTCTTTTATCCCTAGTGTTTCTTAAGTAGATCCTTACTAGGTGGGATTTGATCTACCCATCTCTAGTTTTCTACTTTGTTCATTATTATTTGACCGTGGCTAGTGGTCACCTGATATCCTTGTGTATGCTATTGGTGTTTGTGCTATGTGTATGTTGCTATATATAAGTATATACTTTCTATTTTTGTAAAGGATAGCCGTTTTCGTTCAAATTCATGGATAGTTATCTTATTTTGTGATATCCCATTATGGGTTATCAAATTATTCTTTTATTTAATATTATTTTAGTTAATTTTGAATTTTGAAAATTTGAAATGTTTAAAGTTATAAGATTTTTAGTGTGTTTCAATTTATATCTAATAATATTTAGTTTTCTAGGTCCGTCTGCCTTGAGTCAGGATCTGTACGAGTTTATTTGGTTGTACAGTTCCTGTCTCAATTAGGGCTGTACTTTATTTATTTATTATACTTAATCTAAGAAAATTTGCCAAAAAAGTTTATTTTCCCCTTAAATGGGTGCCATGTTTATTGTGGGATATAGACATAGGAGAAAAAGCATGGATATAGCATCCAAAGAAGAAGAGAGTGCATAATTGTCTATATAGATAAAATATATGGGGGTGGTTTTTCCAAACTCTGCCATAGGCCTGCTCACTTCGCGTAGCGCCATGTGATATAGCCCCATAGCGTCCTCATTATGTACTTTCCCTTGTTGTGTTATTTAGTTACATTTTATATTGAATTTAGTTGACATTGATAATATAATAAAAACCTTTTTTTTTTAAATAATAGAGTATTTTTTTTATATTAAAATTATGATACTATTCCCAAACCTTCATCAGGGGTCCACATTCTATTATATATAATATATAAATAACTAACAATCTGCAACAAGATCTGGCAAACAGGGGAATGACCAACACCATGGACTCAGTCACTCATAGTAACTCTCCCGAAAAAAGGCAATTTGCAGCAATGTCAGAACTATCATACGATCAGTCTTATATGCCACCCAAGCAAAGTCAAGCTAAAAATAATATTAAACAGACTGAAGCCGCGGGCAGAGGAAATCATAGCTGATGAACAGGCAGGCTTCAGACCAGGGCAAAGCACAACTGAACAGATTTTCAACCTGAGAATACTATGTGAGAAATACCTCCATCACCAACAAGACCTTTATCATGTCTTTATAGATTTTAAGAAGGTGTTTGACAGGGTATGGCATGCAGCCCTTTGGTCCACCATGAAGCTGTACAACATCATTGCTAACCTGATCAAAGTCATAGAAAGCCTTTACAGCAAGGCAACCAGCGCAGTATGCTTCAACGGTCAAATAGGAGATTGGTTTAGGACGGCTGTGGGAGTCTGACAGGGCTGCTTGCTTTCACCTACTCTCTTCAACATCTTCCTTGAAAGAATCGTGACAGATGCACTGGAAGACCATGAAGGAACTGTCAGTATTGGAGGCAGAATAATAATGATTCTGCGCTTTGCTGATGACATCGATGGCCTTTGCAGGAAATGAGGAGGAGCTAGCTCAGTTGGTGGAAAAACTGGACCGGACAACTACTGCTTTTGGTATGGGAATCAGTGCAGAGAAGACCAAATTGATGGCAACAACACCAGTGGCATCAGCACTGACATCATAATTAGTGGCCAAAAACTGGAAACAGTTAATAGATTCAAGTACTTGGGAGCCATCGTGGCAGACAAGGGATTGAAACCAGAAATATTGTCCAGGATTGCGCTGACAATAACAGCAATGGCAAGGCTGAAGACAGTTTGGAAAGACAGAAACACCTCAGTCAGCTCAAAAATCAGACTGATGCGCTCCTTGGTTGCATCTGTATTCCTCAATGCCTGTGAGTCATGGACCCTCACAGCGGATCTCGAAAGGAGGATACAAACTGATGAAATGAGATGCTTTCGAAGGTTGCTTGGCATTACATATAGAGATCATGTCACAAATGAGGAAGTGGGAAACAGAATCAAGCAAACCATTGGGCCCTATGAAGAGCTATTGACCATTGTGAAAAAGCGCAAAATTAAATGGTATGGACATGTCACACGAACAACAGGGCTTGCTAAGACAATCATGCAAGGTACTGTGCGGGGGGTGGGGGGCGCGAAGGAGAGGAAAACAGAAAAGATGGGAGGATAACATCTCAGAGTGGCCAGGACTGAAGCTGAGTGGCACAGTGAGAGTATCAGAGAACAGATTGGAATGGAGGAAGCTGGTTGTCAGGTCATCAGTGGTGCCCCAACGGTCGGCAAGACTAAGGGATAGATATTATATCAGTGTTTCATTTTACCCTTATTTGTGCTTCAGAGCCCCATATTTTAATTTGAACCCCAGTTTTGATCCTGGAGTTTGGTTTTTACTTAGTCTGACCTCCAGTTTTTATACCAAGGAGATTTTTGTAACCTCTCAGTCATGCACCCTTCATGGGATTCGCAATAATATATGTATATATCGAGAAAGAGAGAGGGGGGGGGGGTCCTATGTTTCCTTGATTTTTTCATGTCAAGTGCATATTTTTTTCTTCAGAATTTTGTAAAATTGGATTATCTTTTTTTCCTTTCTCAATTATCTAAGTTAATTAAATGGAGAATTTGATATCAATACACAATCAACATTATCATGGAGATGTTTTGGAGTATTGCAGAATCTGTAGAGGCATTCTGATTTAACTGCTTCCTGGAGGGATATAGTATCAATCAGACATCAGAGGAATGTGTCTCAAATGCAAAGGCATAATGTCATGTTGAAGCATAACTACCGGTAATTTATTTAGGAATGTCATGAACACAAACATTATTTGTTGTGGATGAAACTTAGGAGTAGGAAATATAGCAGCAAATTCAGATATGCTGAATTTTTAATACACACTTTGATAGATTCAAAGGCCTGTAGGCTAATATCTGAAACTGTAATTAGTGAAACAGCTGTATGTATGGTCCAGTAAATGAATTTTTTTTGTTTATTGTGTTTGTTTTGAGGAGGGATACAAAACAATGAAGAATATTTACTAGCTGAGCAAAGTTAGGTGTGCACATACTTTATTCATATCAAGTCAAAGAAGTGGCACAAAATCATTACAGTTATGGTTGTTTATACATCGACTTCCAAGCAATTTGCCATTAACCTAACTAATGCCTAGTTATGCTTAAAAAATGTTTTCCATTGGTTAGTTTTCTTGCGCATTAGCAGAAGGTGAAAAGTTTTTATTTTATTTTATATTTTTTTGAAAAGCTTAACAGATCCATAATTTTCACATAGAGAAGACGCTTTACTCAAAAGGTCCACCGTATCATACTTTTTGCATAGGTTCACCTGTCTGTGTGCACTTGCATAAGTTCACCTGTCTGTGTGCACTTCAGACTGATCTGCCTTAGATCTGAGGCCATAAAGTCTAAAATCTGGACACAAAATCGAATTCTGACCATGGGCGAAGTTTGGGTGGAAAATAAACGGGTCCAAAAATTAGGTTTTTCCGTCTTTTTTGTAGTGTACAAAAATTTGCCATTTTATTGGACATTAAAACTAATGCAGGGTACTGTAGTATCATTGTAGAACTAAATCTGTCTACCTTTCTATAATACCACCCACATTAGTGTATCATGCAATGACCTTGATGCTAGAGATCTTGGAAGTAGGTTACTACCTCATGCCTCGTAAACTCGGCTAATGTGTTTATGTGACATTGTTGTTGGAAATTTTCGTGGTTTGATAAGTAATTATAACATTTTGACTACCTGAGTAGTGCAGTATGTTCCTCTGATGACCAGAAGTGACCAGTATTACAATTTATTAGAACATTATTCTGATAATTGATTGTGTAGTATATTAGTTGGATACCAAAAGTGCAAACTATTTTAGTACAAGTCACAAGGGTCACAATTAGGAATTCAACACCAATTTTTTCATTAATGGTTGTCATTTTTTTAGAATTGGATTCATATACATCCATATTCCTTTGGAAGGTCATTATTTAGATGCCATGATAGGTGCATACAGAAAAATCAATGTTAAAGTACATAGAAATTTTTTTTTGACGAAAAGAACCTAAAAAGAGATATGACCCAGTACAATCTGGATTGAATGTCATGTGCTGTGATGTCACAATTAAAGCTATGCATATTGATAAACAAATTCGTAATACCCTTGATTGTGACTTTTCCACTTGACATGCTCGTATGTTTACCCATGGTCACCATTGTAAATGTCCATAGCGATAGATACTTTTCATTGGGAAGTTTCTTGGTGACAGTTAAAGTGAGGATCATTCAATAATCAGGATTGAATAGACTTTGGTTGAAGAAAATTAGTGTTAAAATTTAAAAGAATAATTTATATTTAATTTAAAATGTGCTTGTACGACCCATGTCACTTGTACTTGATACAACTTGTCTGATGACCAGTAGTAAAGTATATTACCGTATTTTCGCGCATATATGACGCACCCAAATATAAGACGCACCCGTATATAAGACACGGGTTTTGACGCTTTGTGTAAAAATATTTTACATAAGACGCACCCATATATAAGACGCGGGTTTTCTCAATTTGTGTAAAACAAAATTACATAAGACGCACGCGGCCTGCCATCTGCCGCACTGAGCAATTTATATCCAGTGGTTTCCTTTCCTTTATCATAAATGAAAATTTGTCCAATGTTTCATCACCCGTCGGATGTACCGTATTTCATGTTATTATTCGTACACAAAAAAATAATTATTTTTTTCAATGTACTAATTTACAAAATCGGTCTCATTCTGCTCAACGTTTTAAAAATATGTTGTTATTATGAGAGAGAGAGAGAGAGAGAGAGAGAGAGAGAGAGAGAGAGAACAAAACGTGTATTTAATTGCCAACTGGTCTGTGGTCTTTGCGTTGAGATATTATTTTTACTACCGGTAGATAAATAAACTCAAATGGCTTCTGAACTCATTTTCAAATACGCGCGTTTATTTGTTACACCGACTGACGTAATCAGTAGTTCGCATTAACGACGATGTCCAGCGGTTAATGAATAGAAGTATATATTGTAATGACAACTGAACAAATATATACCGGTAAATCATATTTTCTCGCCGATACAAAAGACAAAGAAGGGCAATAAAACGAATGTGAATATATTCTCAATTAACAAAACAGCTGCCCTTTTATTAGTAGGTTAAGCAACAGGCTTTCTACACATACCGGTAATTGGTGAACATTTTATTTCGGGATTCTTTTCTTTATCATTATTAGATGCCTCAGATACACATTTATGCGAAGAAAGTGAAACAAACAATACTATGTTACAACTGTTCAAGTACATGTACATAAATCAATTAATTCTGTAACATTTTTAGTTTAGATCAAAGAATTGTCTGAGGCAGGACCGCAACGATTATTGTTTATTCTTATCTGCCGCCGGGCCAATAGCGGATGTGTTGAGTACCGGTACCTGGTTTCTAGATTCTAGAACAATAAACGCCAGATGTAAAGGCGGCTTCATTGATCTGCTAGAAGGCCAAGTCTTCAGCGAGTGTGATTAGTACCGTACATAGAAAAATACTCAGGAGTTATTCCCCGGCGACGACAGTGAATTTGATTCAAGTTTCAGTGGATTTGAAGCCGAAACTGATGACGATGAAAATGAAGATGAATAGAACAATACGGTACATTGATGTTTGATCAAGTCACACACTATTTAGTAACAGTTTATTATATTGTGTTTAATAAAAATTTTAAATATATGGTATTACTGATTTTCATATTTAAGTCCAATATTGAATAAATTCTTGTCTTGTTTTCGAACTATTTAGTCTTGTCTTGTTTTCGAACGCACCCACCAAAGATACTAAAAATTTACCGGTAAGTATCTTTGAACCCAACCGGATGTATAGGTAATATAGCCGCCGTAGTTTTTGCTGTGATAATTAATAACAATAAACAAAACTATTTAAACATACTATATTATTTAAATTTAAAACATTTACTCCGACTAAACGTAGATCTGCAATAACTACGGTATACAAAACATTGAAACGACAGGATTTTAAATTTGAAGTGGCCTGCATTAGATTGGTACACGTGGTAATTACTGAACACTTACCCAACTGTTTTTACAACTAGGAATGAAAATCGTGAAACGTGAATATCGACTGCAAAAATCGTCATTCAATATCACACACTGAATCGGTCGTTCGTGTTAAAAAAATACTTACCGTATTTTCGCGCATATACCCGTATATAAGACGCGGGTTTTGACGATTTGTGTAAAAATATTTTACATAAGACGCACCCATATATAAGACGCATCACTTTTTGCGTGGTGTGTAAAATGTTGTATAAGACGCGTCTTATATACGCGAAAATACGGTACTTGGAAAAGCAGCATAGTGGCATGTCCTGTTACCATATTATGTCTGTTGCCACAGTATTTAAAGACTGCTCCGGTGACCTAGTGGTTAGAGGGTCTGCCGTGGAAGCCGGAGGTTGTGGGTTCAATCCCTGGCCGAGTCATACTAAAGACTTACAAAAATGGTACTAACAGCTACCTCACTTTGCGCTCAGGATTAAGAGGTTAGTGTTAGGACTGGTTGGCCTGGTGTCAGGATAATGTGACTAGGTAGGACATAATGCTACATGCCTGCGGCATGATGCCCCGGTGCTAGACCACTATAAACTGCCATTGTAGCAATATGACTGAAATTTTTTAAATGCTACATTAAAAATCCTAATCAAACAAACGGTATTTAAACATCTGCAAAAATCTGATTAAAATTTGTTTAGTAATAACTATGGGAGTTGATAAAATATCATGTTTGCATATGTCTACAATAATGACCGAATACAACTGCCAAGTCCACTTCAGGTATTTATTGAAAACAAATCTTGACATCACATTTTAAAGAACACTTGTGGTAAACAATGACAGAGTTGGTATTGTCATATTATGGAAAAGTCTTCAGAAACTCAATGCGAATACTGTGATTCTGAAGGAAGTGAGTTGTCATTTGAAGATGGGGAGGTAGGTAACAAGCTCAGAAGATTCTGAAAATGGTGTAGAAGCATCTGCCAGCACAACAAATTAATCCGTACTGGTTTGAACACTATATTTCCAATACTGATGAATCCGAAGATGCAGATGAAGATGACGAAGAAGAAAGACAAAATAGATTGATGGACAATTCATCTTACCCCAGTGTCGCTTATGTGTGCACAATACCGCTATGTTAGCTAAATGTTGATTGGTTGAAAGTACAGAAGTTTACATATTTTTTATTATGATAACCAATGAGAGTATTGTTTACTCAACATTTTGATACAAGTTTGAAAGCTGAGAGGTCAAATTTAAACACAGTAAAGGATTTTCCGTACTTTACTAAACACATGTACATAGCTGAGATTAACAAAGATGGATTCTAATTCAGATATAAAAGTTAAAGGGTTCAGTACAAGCGCTGTCAGGAGTTTTTTTTAAACATTCTTAGAAAATGGATCAGATATTGATCTTAGTCTCATCTCAACACCAGATGCAAGTGATTTTTAATCAGAAGATGAGGCAGACATAATCCCACTTGCACAATGGAGTTGTGACCTCACAGTGTTCAAGATCAGTGATTTTGATTCACATGTTGGTTCAACAATCAAGCTTGGACCATTAAGCATTGAGAAAGATTTTTTTCTCAGTTTTTTTCCTGAATGTCTGGTGGAAAAGCTTGTGAAAGAAACAAACCGTTTTGCCAAGAAAATAGGGGACCAAAAGCAAGACATGAAATGGTATGAAATCAGCATCATGGAGATGTATGCATATATTGGAATATACATTGACATTTATGTGTGGATAATGACTGTTTTGAGAGGTACCACTCTCAACATTGTAATTAGAGTGTAGATTTAATTCATGTTTTTATATGTACAGTAACATATGTATTTGTGGGATTCAAAACGGTTTACATTGACTGGGATTTCTTGTATGATGGGATGTGGGAGTATACAATAGATGTACAGTTTGTAAATGAATAACAGCACTATACAAGGTAAGATTGTTTGTATTTCACTGAAATCAAGTAAACACTAATGAAATAATGATAATAAATGTAACCATGTTTTTATTGTTAGTTTCTGTAGTCAGCCTTGATGATGCTCTAGTATTTAGCCTCTGACAGTAGTCTCAGTAAAGGGCAGAGGGAAGTATCTGTATCAACCACCTCAGCATTTGTCTGCATGATTTTGCAAGTGAATTACCTTTTTTTTTCCTGTTGAAGTAATTGGGATGGACTACCGTAGCTGCAATGCATCACTGATCATTGGTTTATTATCAATAAATTTGTTCTGCACTCCTAGATAAATGAAAATATTTTTAAAAGCATAGCATGTTACATACATGAATACAAGGGTTTTATGTAATTTCATCTACATTGGGAGTTTAAATATTGTGTTTCCAGTACAAAGATAATTTTGACGTATTAAACTTTACTATAATTTTTCTGGTATACTTCAAAGTACTCGACAAAAGAAAACCCAGTCATCAAAAATCTTTAAAATAGTTCTTGTTTAACAGCAAAGCATACACTTAAGTTTAACTTACTAATAAATTGGAAAAGTATATATGAACAATTGTTTATATCATCCTACCATCTAGATAAGGCTTTTTTCATGCTATTTCCAAATGGCTTTGATTTTCTGTTTTTATCTATTGACTGGAAAAAATCAACACCAGAAGTGATTATCTGAAAGTGTATGAGCACCTGTGTAAGTTGAGTTGTTGATTTTTATTTGCTACCATATTATATTGTGATGTCTTTCTCTGTCCATCCCATTGTTGCCAGTATCATTTGTATGCAATAAGGGGCCACAAGTGGCTGAGTAGTCTAAAGCGCTCAATCACTGTTATGGATTATTGTCATCTTACCTCTGTCTACATGGGTTCAAGTCTCAGGTTCGGCCAACGTGGGTATGTGAGAAAGCATGCCAGGAGTAGATTCTCGTGGGTCGATGGTTCTTCTTTCCAGGGTTTGCTGCATTCTTCCTCCACCATTTATACTGGCTGACATGTATAGCTGATCTGGTGCTGAAAAGTGGCATTAAACATTACAACAACATGTGCAAAAAGTAGAATAACGTGCTCATGCGCAGGCAAAATGACTAATGGAAAAAAATGTTTTTAACACAACTAAGCATTTAAGGCTAATGGAAAATTGCTTTGAAGTCGATGTATTAGGATGTATTCAGAAATAGTCCTCAAAATGTGTTTCCTACTTGCATTTCATGCGAAAACAACAAAAACCTTCATGGGTTAATGTATTAACCAATACATGTACTGTACTAAGCATTAACAGTATATTGTAGCATTTTTCTTTGTACATTCAAAATTTAGTTTATGGTGTCCATTGTCTTTGGGATCCTCACTGTTGAACAAATGTTATTTGAAATACTTGGTATGTTGATCTTGAATGTGTAGTTCAAGTGGAGATGTCAATTATTATGTTCCTGAATGTACCAGAACAGCAACTGTAGCTCCGGCTTCAGAATGCTATTAGTAGGAGACTCCGGCTTTAGAACGCTATTTTTAGGAGACACAAGAATGATCCTTGTTTCAGGTCTAAGGGCCTTCTACTAACAATTGTGCTGTATCCTGTTAGTGCATGAAAACACAAATTGATTGATTGGTTTTTGTTTTAAGGCACAGCAACACAAGTGGATTATTTAGTGCCAAGGCTATTGGAGTCATGTGCCTTAACTAAGGACATTAGTGAGGAGATTCAAAAGTAGAGACCACTTATATATTCAGTATATTTATATAGGAGATGTTAATTGCAGTTTGGTTTGCACATGTACAGTGCTGAGCCAAGAATGCATAATGAATTTGTGCAGCCAAGGTAGTAGAGCAGGCACACGTGCACTTAGTCAGAAAAGTGCATTTCATCTTGTTTTTGTAAGTAACAAGGATTTGGCAATACTCCAGACTTCACAAATCCCTGACCTAAGTGTAGATTAAAAAAAAAAAATCAAAATAACGAAAATGGAATATCTCACCAATGCATATCCCACATTTCTTATTACTTAATACTCCACAAAACTGCACAGACCTAGATCTGCATCTGTGTAGTTTATTAGCAGTAATCACTGAAACAAACAAAATAGATCTGATAGCACATTATATGATAGCAGATTAGGATCTGTGCTGCTTGCAGTTTGACTTGGAAAAGTTTTAACTGTGCACATACCATAGTCATTAGCAAGGTCATACTTTAGGGCAAGTAGGTTTATGTTGTTCTGTGATGGACTGTAAGGTAAAATGTATCATACATGTATTATGATTACCTCAGTTCATCCTTAATCCAGCTGTTCCCCATTTTGATCCACAATCTCAAATTCAGCATCATTTACTATACCAAACTTTGTGGCTTGCATTTTCAGGTAGGATAAAGAGGAAGCCAGTCAAGTTTGGGATGAAAAGTCAAGGTTATTGTAAATGACAGGCTTCAGTACAATATTATTAGCTTGAGTATGTGTGTGTGCGATTTTGATTTTTAACATAGCTTTAACAGTATTTCTTTCTCAGTCAGATTGCTACATGTCTGCATTGTGGCAGTTTATACTGATGTCTAGCACTGAGGCATCATGCTGCAGACATGTATCATCATGTCCCACTCAGCCACATTATCTTGACACTAGGCTGCCATTAGTCCTAACACTTTTTTAAAAAACCTGTTAGTACCATTTTTGACAAGTCTTTGGTATGACTTGGCCAGGGTCTGAACCTGCAGCCTCAGGCATCGGCAGACGGTCTTACCACAATTTTAATGGATTCATATGGTCTTTGAAGGTCTTTGACAGTTTGGGAAAAATGAGGTAGCATTTTCAAGGTCTTGAAAGATTGGGAAAATCGAGCAGATTCCCTGAGGTCTTTATAAAAGTTTTTGAAAAATGAAATAAACCCAAAACTTTTAATTTCTTTCCATAATCACAAATAAAATTGTCTTAGAATATTAGATTTGGATGTAGTCAAGTTTTCCTGGTTTCTTTCTTTTGATCTTTTCAGTTTCATTTTGTCCTTAAACTATATTGTAGTATTTTGCATTCATTTCTTTCTCATATAACTTATGTTGTATACAAAATGTTAGTGAAAATAGGTCTTGGAAATCTCTGTGGTCTTTTAAAGTTTAGGAAAGTCTTTGAATTTATAAATCAGAATTCTGTATTAACCCTGATTTTAAGATCAAAAGGTCAGGGTCACTGTAACAGAGGTTTCAATACAATAATAATTTTGCTTTACCTTTTCTAAACATTGCTGATGGTTTGCACTTGTTGATTTGGTGAGGGGGTGTTGAATAAAAGGCAAAATGTTAATGTTGTCGTTACTAAAAGACAGAAAATGGCTTCTGCATAATGATTTTTGATCTTCATCACAGACTTGGACCAAACTTTGTGGACAGCTTGTACTTGGGGTAAGGAAGAAACCTGTTCATTTTGGGGTCAGAAAGTCAAAGTTTATGGCCATTGAAAGAAGAAAGATGGCTTACAAGTAGAGTTCTACATCACATAACAGACCTGAACTAAACTTATGTATGGCTTGAAGTTACAGTGAAGACCATGTAGAAGCTCATTGATTTTGACTTAGATGTTCAAAGGTCACAGTCCTAAGATGAAAGAAACGGCTTCTGCACAGAAAAATGTTTTCATTTATATACCTTTATCAGAGTTTTGTCGATGGGTTTGACCTTGGGTAAGAAAGAAGTCTTTTGATTTAAAATTTTAGTAAGAAACAGTTAAGTCATTGTGACAGAAGAACGTTTTGTTGTTGTAATGTATGTAATTTTACTTCCAGGGTAAGCTCCTTGTTACATTTACCATATTTACTCATGTGTAATAACTAATATATACTCCTTCCCTAACAACATTGTCCCCATCAGTTGTTACATGATGCACAGGCTGACCAGGGCATATGCTATTTGTTCTAATAAGAATTTCAAACATTGTATGCCTTGATCTTCTAGTTGTCACTTGACAGCTGATTAGCATTCATGAAATATTTTCTCTAGCTTGGAAATTTTGAGGTTTATGTAAACCTTTGCAAATCAAAAACAGTGATACTGCATCTTGTGTGTGCATGATACAAGAACTAGATTGAAATTGTATTTGAGAAAGCTTTTAAACCCAAGTAATTGTAATTATCCACCATTTTCTAAAATGTCCATTTCAAAAGGCTTGAAACTTGCTTTGGTTTTACTTTGACTCCTTTTTTCAGCCTCATGATCTCTTGTAATAGATTATCATGGTTCTGGTTCAGAGAATTATAATTTGGATTGATTTTCTGCAGAAAATGAAGAAAGAAATTGAAGTTTATCTCTGTATTGCTTAGATGGTACGGACATAATTTTGGCATTAAATGTTTCATGGCAAGTTATAATTAAGTTAGTCAAGCAAATGACAGTTCAGTTTTACAAAGTGGTTAATTTATGACCTTGTCGTTGAATCTCTTGAATGGTACTAGCATTATGTTGAACACTTTCAATGTAGTTTTCAGATCGTCTTTTGAAGCATTTCTTCTGACCTCCGTGGGATCGCTATCTTTGCTGTAGCTTATCATAGACGAGTCTCTTAGGCAGCCAGTGGTCTGGCACGCATACAACATGTCCTTCCCAGCGTAACTGGCACTGCATTAGGATGGTGTGGATGCTGGGGAGACCTGCTTTGGCAAATACTTCAGTGTCTGGAACCTTGTCCTGCATTGTAAGAGTGGTTAGAATACTACGTTGATATATCACTTTAATGGTAGAAATGTTGAACTTAATGCATGTAGGATAATGTGGTTTTTTTTCTTCTTGAGTAAGTATATTGACCAGACTTTGGTTGGTAACAATAAACTAGATGGTACGGTGTCTTAAAGTCAGAGGTGAAAGTTGTGGCAAGTTGGATAATGGATTCTGCATCTTAAGTTGGCTTCAAAAACCACATATCGTGACTAAAGGTTGAGATTATTGTTACCCAGAGGTAAATAATCTTCTACCCAACTAGTGCCTATAGAGGACTATTACACAGTGGGTGGGTGTATAACATGCCATTCACAGTATTGTTGTTTTAATATCAAGTTGATTGTGAGGCAACTACTTGAATGTATCTGATATAAACATTTTTGGTTTGCTTGAGAAACAGTATAAATATAACACTGCCTTCATTTATACATAAACTTGATAAAGCATCTTTTTGCAAAGCAAGTCTCATACTGTCAGATGTCTTCACCATGATGATCATATTAAACATTAGTATGACTGACTAACACCCCACCACACATTATGGTAGAATTGTGATGTATGCCACTTTTTTTTGTCAGTATGATGGCTGAAAGGCCACATGTGGAGATGTTATATCATTGTTGTTGTTTTTGGTTAGTTAATCTATCAATATTGACACCTTGGCTAGAAGTGTTTGGCTTTTAATATCTTGGTACACACTTCATGGGCAGATACAGATGACCAGAAAGGTTGCTGAGGGAAATTGAAGTATGTTAAGAGGATGATAATTAATTAATGAGGACTTTGTATAGCACATAATCTCTAGAAGGTCTAGGCTCTTTAACATTAGAAAACAGCAATAACATTATATATATATATATATATATATATATATATATATATATATATATATATATATATATATATATATATACAATGAAATTGGAAAACATAGAACATGCTGAAAATATTTAAGGTAGGAAGCATTATTAGGTCTTTAAGTTTGTTCTTGCAGTTGAAATAGGTGAGTTTTAAGAGCATGTTGCTGGACCCTGGTATGCAAAACAACATCCATATGACTTCATTTCATAGTGGGAATAATGAGTGTACAATTGTCAGAAGAGGGGTGTAAGTATGGAGTCTGTCAGTGAAACGTAGCTCAGAGAACAAATTTTGTGTTTGATTCTGGATCGAATGGATAGCCTGTGTAGGATACGGAGCAGCGGGGAGGTGTGCTCAGATCATGGTACTCTAAATGAGCATCCCCAAAAACTTCCACACTTATTTGATGTGGAATCTCGTGTTCTTGAAAAACCTACATAAAATTATGGCCATCAGAAACCTGCATAAAATTTAGCGACCTGTATAAAATATGGCCATCAGTATTAAAAACAGAAAACCCTTAAAAGGACTGCAGCTACAAGTATTAGAAGATGTAATAATATCTGATGTACTGAATACACTCAACAGAAAACATATTTGTTTGAAACGAGTTCTATATAAATAGCATATTTGCTTAATGGGTGGGGAAAATTTGACTACCTAATAGCACATAACATTTTATTAATGCATTGAAATGATGCATAACAATTTAATTTTAAGTATTTAGTCAAGAATTTTATTTGTATCGATCCTGCTGTAAGCACAGTTCATGGTTTTTATTATGGTGTAGTTGATCAATATGATCTTTGCTAATGGACAAGTTTCTGGGTATTTCATTTAAAATGATAATACTTGATTGTGACAGCACTTGCTCTAAGCCAGAGTTATATACCAGAGATCCTCACTTATTACTCAAATCCATTTGCAAATTGCACGGACCTCAGTCTGCTATATAGCTTTAAGTGCTGGCGGATCTAGGTATATGCAGTTTGTTAGGAGTAATCAAGATCATTGACCTGATCTGCTGGCACATTATGCAATTGCAGATCAAGGTCTCTATTGTTTGCTGTTCGACTCGACTTAAATGTGAGTATAAATGGTAATCAAAAGCAACCTGAATTAATCCTGGGCAACAGGCTGTTTTATGCATTCTAAAAGCATGATGAATGTCCTGATATGGTGATTCCAGTTTCTGTGCTGCAGACAAGGAGTCATATGTCTGATTTATTATATTCTTTTTTATTTTTATATGCTCTGTTCCTGTCCATTAGAATGCACTGATCTGTCATCAAGTATGGTCACAGTACTGAACATAGAAAAACACATAAACAGTTTTATCTAAGCAAGACTTTTAAGGCTCCAGTGCTGATGTTATAGGCAAAAAGTCTTATATCCAAATCATAGAAATCAGGGGTATCAAACAAGTGGCATGACAAGCCGTATCTTGTTTTCCACAAAACGATTGGTGTCACATGGAGTTGTGAGAGATAATGAAAATGGTACAGCACTTGGCTCATCAATCATGTCCTCGTGCGGCTCTCATAATGATTTGAGACCTCTGATCTAAATAATACTGCCTCTTGAAAGATGTTGGTCCAAAAGAACAATAAGTTCACCAGTTAAAACCAGAAAATATTGAGCTTTCATCACTTGAACCATGGAATTTCTCCCCCAAACTGAGATACCTTGCATTTTCCACATGTACATTAAGTAATCCTATTTTGATTAGCGATATCTGAAAGCTCAACTGATTTCAGTTGAAAGCTGGAGCCGAAGTTTTGATGACATTACTGTTCTTAACTAACACTAGTACTGCCTCTTGAAAGATATCGGTCCAAAAGAACATTGCGCTCACCAATTAAAACTATTATTAACTAACACCATGCTATGTCGGTTTGTTTCCTGCCTCCCTTTTTTTCTCATGAATCAATTTGTACACCACATGTGAATATTGTTATTAGATTAGTTACTAATAGAATTTGTTGTATGTATTACATTGCAATGTTTGGAAGACTTTGAAGAAGACATTTTTTTTACAAGCCACATCAATGATGGAATATGGAGTGGTACCTCTTGATTCTAAATTAAATATTTTGATTAGGTATTTCAAAGAGCAGTTTATGTTAGATATTTTTTTTTATAAAAAATTCTTCCTTGCAACCTATTGTTAGATTGGAAGAATGGTGAAATTGATGATAAACAGTTGCATTGGGGCATTAATAGAATTAGACCAGTTTTGATAGAAAAACATCCTGGTATTCAGGCTGTCACATACTGAACTCCTTTATGCTCAGAATTTAGAATACGACCCTTCCATATGTTTTATGAGGGAACTAATGAAGACCTGAGGTACAGCAGTGGTTGAATCCCTACTTCCAGAGACTTTTAATATTTTGGTCTTGTGTTTGAAACTATCAAGGTCTCCACCTTATAATCATGTATGGATACACATAATGTATTAGGCATAGGAACAATGTGTAGGACACTCCCAGCCAGCATTTACTTAAAAACTATCGAGATCGCTACCCAATAGCCTGCCTAACGTTTACAAGGCATGAGGAGACAAATTTAAAACTTAAAGGGTAGTTGACATTGGTCCTTGAGTCGACCCCACCCCCATAGACTTAACTCCATGGCCATAACTTGGAAACAGTTGAGATTCTCAATTTACACACACACACACACACACACACACACACACACACACACACATCATAACCAAATTTGTATATGCATTTAACATTGACCCACAAGTCTATTCTGACCCAGGAAGACAAACTGTCAAGTTCATCCTGATGATCATGCTTCTTGTTTGATTCTAAAGTGCATCCAGTTATTCAGCACCCATAAAATTAAGTTTATGTTCAAAGGGTGGGGATATTAATACCTTTAATTTTAACGTACATCATTTGACATGAAGTAACAGAAAGAGTAATAGAACATGTAATTTGTCTTGAACAGGCAATCAGACATTGCCACTAAATGACTAATACTGAACTAATTGCAACAGACATGAACTCCATTATGATTATAACATAATACTATATTTATTCATGTTAAAACCATTATGGCTCAGTGGTAAAATTATTCGATTTGTGACCTAAAAGTTGTAGGTTTTATTCTCATTTGATCAACCTAATTGATTGAAATGGCCTTGGCAAAGGAACTTACTTACATTGACACTATATAATCTTCTAAGTGTTGATGTAAAGGTCTTAACAAAACTATTTACCCATGTATAATCTGCAAGCTGGTGCAAACGGACTTAACCCATTGTATAATGTGATGTTGTATCAGGACCTGTACCATTAGCATCAAATCATTGATAGAATCATCTTGACCAGCCACTTTCATCCATCTGTATCAGTCTCTGTAGATGGTAATGAGATAGCTATAGATATTTGAACTTTCAAAAGAGAGTGATTGTATCAGTACCAGTATATACCTACTCACAAGATCATATATATATATATATATATATATATATATATATATATATATATATATATATATATATATATATACCGTATTTTCGCACATATAAGACGCACCCAAATATAAGACGCACCCATATATAAGACGCGGGTTTTGACGATTTGTGTAAAAATATTTTACATAAGACGCACCCATATATAAGACGCGGGTTTTGACGATTTGTGTAAAAATATTTTACATAAGACGCACCCATATATAAGACGCGGGTTTTGACGATTTGTGTAAACAAAAATTACATAAGACGCACGCGGCCTAGCCGTCTGCCGCACTGAGCAATTTATATCCAGTGGTTTCCTTTCCTTTATCATAAATGAAAATTTGTCCAATGTTGCATTACCCATCGGATGTAAACAAGGCTTCATTACCATTTTTAGTTTAGATCAAAGACAATGAGGGAGGACCGCAACGATTATCGTTTATTCTTATCTGACGCCGGGCCAATAGCGGATGGGTTGAGTACCTGGTATCTAGATTCTAGAACATAAACGCCAGATGTAAAGGCGGCTTCATTGATCTTCTAGGCCAAGTCTTCAGCAAGTGGGATTAGTACCGTACAAAATAATTCTGGGATGGTCCTGGCTTTTAAAAGTCTGTCGCCAAAAAAATCGCCAACCTGATTATTTTGTCGCCATTTTTTCCAAGTGTTAATTTACTCTATTAATGTAACAGGCAATGAAAATTACAAAAGATGAGTTAGTTAATAATTTAATTACAACAAGCATTAACAAAATGTTTAAAAAGTGTTACATGAAGATCCGTCGCGATTTTATGGCTGCCCACTTGTTGAATGCAGTTTCAAAGTCTAATTTTTCACATCTGTACATGTTGATTCTCGTTAAATTCTCAAGAGATGAGATGCAGAGTTCATTTCTGATGTCAGCATCCCGCATTACCGTTTGTAGTTTGAAAATTGATGCTGATTATGAAGCGTTTGCCATATTCTGCCCACCACCTATCGAGTGGCTATTGCGGTCAGCTGACCACCCGCCACGTCATAAAAAATTCCGAGCAAATTACGAAGTTCGCCAAAATCTCCATTAAATGCTATATTGCTTCCTAAATCCCAAAAGAATGATCACTGAATGCTGTATAAATTTTCTCAACAAGCAAAATAGGATCTCCATTCCCACGAATGAAACTGATACGAGTCAACACGTGCACCTGGCAATATTGGACCGTATATATTAGCATAAGTTAACACCCAATATAGGGATTCTTTCACTCCTGTATTTTGAGAAATAAATAATTATTTTTAATTGTGCAAAACTTGTTTATTTGTTGTTTGCTATTTCTTCTTGCGGAGTTTAAGTCTCTGTAACCGTAACACGGGATTGATGACAAAAGGAAAAGATCAATGAGTAAAATGCACAAATATTATTTACACCGCCTGGATTCATGCTTGGTGACACACTCCTTCTTCAAAATATCATAGCCAGTTGTAAATGAATTGACGAACTTTGCCTTGATACATACATCACAGAACATCTGTTTTAACTTTTTATCATATCTCAGCCACGGACGCCCAAGTTTCCAACTGTCTAGAAATTTTTGGGAATTTTTGCCCTGTTCATCATTATGTGGTGTTGCACTTGAAGCACTACATGTAGATGATGTTGGACTGCAAGGTTTATTATCGGGTTCATGACTGTATTATCTGATGAATTTGCACTAAATCCAAACGCCGTTAATTTTGTTCACTTAGGAGGAGATGATGAACACGCAACGTCTAACTTCCGTTTGCTCATGATAATGTTGCACTGGCGACATATAATTGTGATTGAGATTTTTTCCATTTGCTTTGTATGTATACACAGTAGTCGGTACTTCAGAGGTTATCAGTTTTCTATGAAGGTTCAGCAAAACTATTGTATTGGTATATGTAAAAAAAAAACAACAAAAAACAGAAGGATTAACCATTCAATTAATTTTATCTGTTCTATTCGCGTCTTCAGAAGTCGGTCAGTTGTAGGTATAGTACGGTAGCATGATTGACTGTATCACAGCATACAGTACTCGGCCCAGATGTCAGCATAAGCGATTATGATGTACAGTGGGGCCTTGACTTACGAGTTTAATTCGTTCCGTGATGGAGCTCGTAGCTCAAATTACTCGTATGTCAAATCCATTTTCCCCATTGAAATGAATTGAAATGGAATTAATCCATTCCGGACCTCCAAAACCACCGCAGTATCGATAATTCTGAAGCATATCCTGATGTTATAGTGGTCCTTCCAGAACTCTCTAAGGTTGAGGTTTGTGCTCTCCGTCACCTCAAATCCGCGTTGGAACAGGTACTTGGTAAAGAGCTTCTTGAAATTAGAAATCACCTGCTGGTCTATGGGCTGCAGGATAGGGGTGATGTTGGGTGGAAGGTAGAGAACCTGCAGTAAATCAGCGTAAATAGCTCGTGCCTTCTCGCAGATTATAGCCTCCGTCACGGTATCTCCGGCAAGCTGCTTCTCCGTCAACCCACCATAAGCAGCTTCTCCATATTTTCATGGAGATATGTCCGCTGTTTATTAATTATTTTAACGCTCTTGGCTAGCGTGATAGCCTTTATTGACTCCTTCGGCTTCAGTATGGTGCAGATCGTGGAAATGCTACGCTCGAACTGCTTCGTCAAGTCGACTACACGCACACCTTGGTCATGTTTTTCCATAATTTCTTCCTTTAATTCAATGCATATCATCAGCTTCTTTGCAAAATAACCGCAAGCACAAATGCGAGCACAACACCAGACTTCCCGAAAGCTCAAAAAAAGTGTCAGACATTCGGTCTGACAAAACCTGAAAATCTGTCAGACCGAAAAAAAATCTGTCAGACCGACAAAATATAACAAAATTTAGGTATTTTGTAACGCGTTTTGTTTTCTAAGTGTAAATAACACATGTTAATCATGTAAAGTTAAGTCAAATTCACTGATAGTCTGTTGTAAACATGATCTGTTTATCAAAATTGTCAAGTTCATCTTAGTTTTTTAATGTACCTATTAATACTTATCACTTTACCAAATTTAATCATTGCTTTGTAGACTTTTAAAAAATCTGATCTTATTTAATCATATTTACAGAATTTGTTACACTTTTATAATGAATTTTACTTTCATTGATGCTGTTCTCCTTGAAGACCTGCATAACATTCTCTAAGAGATGCAGAGACTTTGTTGAGTTTGGAGTGCTGATGTTCAGGAACCTTTCTTTAACAACACCTTTCATTGCAGTTCTTATGTATATGGTCTCCTGTTCATCCCCTGAGATATCTGTACTTCCATCCATAATAAAGGCAAAAAATGGATTATGCTCTATAAGATTGACAGTTTTTTGCTTCTCTGTCTGTACTATACTCTGTATGAAATCTGCATCTGCTTTTCATTAATATATGTACTGCCTATGTCTAATTGTTTAGCTTTGTCA
The DNA here is from genome assembly GCA_030141615.1 of Unio pictorum. Classification (NCBI taxonomy): domain Eukaryota; kingdom Metazoa; phylum Mollusca; class Bivalvia; order Unionida; family Unionidae; genus Unio; species Unio pictorum. Next base: position 10,355,316 of record JARLTB010000057.1, read on the forward strand.
ATTTCACACAGCCATGTATAATCTGATAGTGGACGATTATTTTTGGCTACTGCGTGTGCATTTCTGAACAAATGCACTAATCTACTTCTTTCAGCTGCCTTTAATTGCCTAAGTGCTTTGCCGGCTTCTGACCCTAGTTTTTCTAGAGCAGTTTTCTGTCTGCCTGAAACAAACTCTGATGCTTTTTTTGTGGGACTTGGAAAGTTCATGATCATTTATTGTTGACATTCTAAAATTTGTACATCCGACGATAAACGCGTTTGTGTTTCGCAAATTTTCATCAGACCTCGCTTTCTCGCCGTAGAAACTGAGACACATGGCACACTGCATAACTTCCTTTATTTCATCAAATATTAACCAGTCTCTGTTTTCTTTCCATTTATCATTAAAGGTTCTTTCAACCCTATGTTTTTCATAATCCTTTTTCTTTTCTTTCAATTCTTCATAAGATAGTTTTCTTTTTTTCCCTGGTTTCTCTCCGTCGTAATATTTCAACGAGGCCATGATGACCGGTGAGCCGCATAACTGTTTATAACAGGCGTAGCGATTGGATCGCTCAAAAGCTTGTAACCAATGAAAATCTGTTTAACAAACTAGATTTACTAACGACTACTCGAGCGGTGCAGAGTGAGAAAACTGCCGGACAGTCGGTCCGATGCCGACTAACAAACTGTCGGTCTGGGTAAAAACTTGTCGGTCATGTCCGACGGACCGACGGCTTTCGGGAAGTCTGCAACACTAATGCTTCCACTGCGAGCTGACCACTTAAAGTGAACGAGTGAGACACTGGATGATTGGCGGATGTTCATGCGTTCACTGTGACGTTCGCTGCGCCAACTAGCGGTGGGGTATCTGAAGCTGGCTCGTAACCCGAATTTTAGCTCGCAACTCAAAGCAAAAAATCGGCCGAGAGACGACTCTTATCTAAAAAAACTCGTTAGATGGGACACTCGTAAGTCAAGGCCCCACTGTAACAATGCACTGCTAAGATGGGGTTGTCGATACAAACAAAGGATCATTTGTGTACAGATTGATTCCAGTGCATTGCTTAGTCAAGTTTGTGGCTTCCTTTCGTTCTCCCTTTTAATTTATCCAGTCCAAATCCATGATTGTTTGTACAAATTAAATAACCAAAAAGTCTGTCGCCCAAAAAATCGCCAGATGGGACATTTTTGTCGCCAATAAGGGGAAAAAATCGCAATTTGCGACATTGGCGAAGCCCAGGGCGATCCCAGGCCTTGCATTGGATTGGTACACGTGGTAATTACTGAACACTTACCCAACTGTTTTTACAACTAGGAATGAAAATCGTGAAACGTGAATATCGACCGCAATAATTGTCCTTCAATATCACACACTGTACCATTCGTTCGTGTTAAAAAAAAAATACTTACCGTATTTTCGCGCATATAAGACGAACCCGTATATAAGACGCGGGTTTTGACGATTTGTGTAAAAATATTTTACATAAGACACACCCATATATAAGACGCATCCTGGGTGCGGGGTGTGTAAAACTTTGTATAAGACACGTCTTATATACGCGAAAATACGGTATATATATATATATATATATATATATATATATATATATATATATATATGCACGCACATTAATCCATCAGGAGTAACAATGAGTATACAATGTGAGTATGTATTACATAATATACTATGATGTGTACTACATATTTGCCTTTACTTTCCTGTCCTTCTGATGTGTCCATGCATGCATCAGTGTATATTGCATCTTTCAAAGCAATCTACAAATCAAAATTTGTTTTGAAAAGAACCAGCATGGAGAAACCATTTGGCATATGAAGATAACCCAAGCACCGTCTTGAGGATCAAATAGTTACTGCTCAAAAGAAGCTAAAGAAGAGTGGTAAAATCTGTTGCCCAGCATTCAGGGACAACTAAATTTCGCTTTTGGGCAACCAACTGTATCACAGTCACAGCTGGCTGTGGCAGCACAATTTTGTCTATGGTTCATAAGGAGTCTCACTACTATAATGAAATGTCATTTTTTATGGGTCTGCTGGTTTTTATTTGATGCAAGGGCTTTTATACAGATTTAATACCCAATGCACAGTGTCATGGGTATATTCCATTATTCCATAGATGATAAAAACGTTTGTTTCGGGTTTTTTTGCGTTTTTTATATTTGGTACTTTCATTTTTTTTTTTATCACCGGCCCTACATGTGGTCCTCTGTCATACTCTAGATAAGAAATATCGATCAATAATGAATCTATGATGCTAGCCTACAATACTTTACGTAAACATGCTACAACATAGTGCTGATATCTGGTAGTGTAGGCCAGGCGTGTATACATTGGAAGATGATGCTGTGTTTAACCATTTACAGTCCCTTTTATGTAATGTTTTTGCATGCTGTATAGTCCAATTTGTGTAGTTTTTGAGCATTTTCTAGTCATCAGTTTAGGATAAATATCTTTCACAAAATAGCAATTATAGACTGAAATGTTATCTGGACTGTTGTTTAAAACGTTTGACATTTTTTCATATTTGTTTAACTGAAACTTTAAAACTGGTATGTAGCGTGTAAATAAGTAAAATATTGATTTTTGTGTTGCCTAAAAGCTACTGGAACATTTTTTAAAAATAATATTTATTGAAAAAAATGAGTTTTTTTAACGGGGTTTTTATTTTAATTTTAACGTTTTTAACATCTATGATATATTCCTACTTCATGGTGTAACCTGGATGTTCAAGGATAATGCCATGTTGTAGCTCACTGTTGCAGGCATGTTTATTTCCTGGTACTGATTAGGGAAGGTATTGCAAAACAACATTTACTGTTGAACAAGAAACAAATCTTTATTCTGAAAATCACATTCTCTTTAGCTGTTATTCTTGAAAAAGCAGAATTTTTTTTACTTGTTTTGATTTCCTTGTTTCATTTGAATCAAAGGCAGGTACTCTTTTGTAATTGCAGATCCATTATCATGAAAAATACAATGTATACATTATTGACATGTGATTATTACAGAAAATTTTACCTCTAAAAATTTGAGAGGAAATAAATTTCACAAATTGAAATGAAGTGAATTAATGTTTAAATTAAAACTATAAATTTTATTTTTAAAAATCAACTTTTTTTGGTGTGAATTAAGACCAATACATTTATTTCTCATGATCTAGACATATAAAGTGTAATTTGCTAACACTTGAAACAAATAGTAATTGTGTACTTATATCAATTATGATTTGACCATAACATTTACAAAAGTGTCCATATACAGAACATTAATTTCTTGAAAGGCATGGTGATATCAGTGTTTGAGTTCCTTTATGTTCCAAGATCATACAAGGGAAACTGATGGGTTATATATATTACAATCCTGATGTTGATTAAATCATACATTTTTGGTGTTATTTATTGAAAAATGAAATGAGTAAATTGATTTGACATTTATCCTTATCCTTGATTATTTTCATTGTTATGGAGTTTATGTTGTCAACAAGCACATGACCATTACTAGGAAGTAGATTTTGCAGCAATCAACCATGTTTTTTTTAATAAAAAAAATTGGCTAAGCCTCTCTCTCTCTCTCTCTCTCTCTCTCTCTCTCTCTCACACACACACACACACACACACACACGCACAAGCTATCTAATCTACACATAAATCAATTTTGATTACTGCAGTTTGAGGTGAAACTGCAATATTTTTCTCGGCATCCAGGTTTTGAAAGCTGAGTGTAAATAAACAATCATGCTAGAGATAAAAGTGAGAACATGGGACAGTGATTTGTAAGATTGGTAACATCTCAGATATAAGAATTGGGTGGTTGGCACCTGAACCCAGTTTATTTTGGTACCATGTACAATGTACAATTGACACCTGTGTGGAGTGGCCTTTAAATCTCCCATGAACAGATTACCCAGAGCTGTAAACACATTTTGATCACACATGTTACAGGATGATGTGGCATACTGTTCCCAAATATGAGAGATATATTATGCAGGAGAGGACAAAGTTCCTGACTACATAATGTATTGCCATTTTTTGATGCATTTGAAGTAAGGTAACCAACGCTTACAGTGACTTCACAGGATTTTACCAAACTATCTTTCCAAAAATACTTGTTGGTCACAAGGTGTGAGATTTGTTAAGTTTGCCACAAGATTCAAAAGATGATGGACAACAAATTCTTCATTCATGTTACTCGCGTTTGTGATTTTATGAATTTTGGAGGAAGATTAAGTCTGGCGTTGTGCAGAGAACTTTTTTCACAAGGTTCTTCCAAGTAGGTATTTAAACGCCTCTATCCATCCATTCAAAAGGAGGTATCAATTCATTCATTCATTCATTCATTCATTCATTCATTCATTCATTCATTCATTCATTCATTCATTCATTCATTCATTCATTCATTCATTCATTCATTCATTCTTTCTAAATGAGGTTCCTGCTTGTATTAAAGTTTTCTAAATTGTTCACAGACATTATTATAATGAAATAAGCCTAAAATTTTATATAGTGTAATTTTGATTATTGATTTTATTAAATTCAGCAGTGATAAAGTCATAGATTGAAGAGTGGTTTTATATGGAAATTGCCAATTTGCACTTTGCTGGTCATTGGATTTGAGCAACAGATAATTATGGATAGAAGTAGGGTACGGGAGGAGATATATTGATTTGGTCAAAGATACAAAAGGAAAGCACTATTATCAATTAATATTTCACTTAATATCCAAAACTCCTCAACTAACAGCAAATTTATGAGTTAAAACATGCTTGCTGAGCTTGATGTCTGTTCCCTAGATTTTTTAAAATAATATTAGCTATTAAATAAACTTGAGAAATGTCTTGACGTTTATTCCAAAACTGAATTTAGGGTGAAATTCAACCTTCCTTTTCTTAAAAAGGGGTCATTTTTTAAATTTATTAGGGATTTAATGAATAAAGAAAGGTACTGCTTTTTTGTATCATCAGTGAATTTATTAGCATGATTGTGTAGAAATGTGAAAGAATCCTGCAGTTGTGAGTCCTGCAATAGACCCTACTTGTCACTATCTGCTTTTAAAAAACAGAGCTTGACCAGGCTTGCTATTGTTGGGAAAGATTTTACAAATAAATAATGAAATTATTTTGACGAATTTTACATTCTCACCAATAATTAAAAAATTCTTTATTTTCCATGACATTTTCAAGCAATCTGCTTGTTATTTTGCAGGATACAAATATTGCATTGTTTGCATTCACGTATGGTTTTGCTACAGGTTATGCAGCCAGGGAAGTTAATAGATTTTTCTGCCTGCTGGTTGTACTTATCATTTATGGCCATTTATTTTCTGTTTATGATCCAGTGGTCTAGTGGTTAGAGGGTGAACCTTGGATGTGGGATTTCACAGATTTGAACCCTAGCCAAATCATTCCAGAGACTTACAAAAATGGTATTAACTGCAGTGCTTTCTTGGTGCTTGGCATTAAGAGGTCAGTCGAACCTGACATGCCAATACCCATGGACTAGCCAACCAATACTATGTTCCTAGTGGCAGATTTAAACATTTCCATCTTGTAATCTTAAATGTACAGCATAGAACTGTTACATTTGATAACTATATGTAGATTTAATACTGTACAATTCAGATGAGGTCAGACATTTCTTTTTCCCCTATAAAATATATTTAAAGTATGCATATGGTGGATGTCTATGTATATGTAGATGTTTTTAAGGGTTTTCCAGGGACTTTTAAAGGGATCCAGTCTTACCTAGAACCATTTTAAACCATGCTGATATGTAATTAGCTTTTTTTTTCTTCATTCCCAACAGCTTTGATTTAATTCTGATTTAAATCAGATCTCATGTCTTACATGAAATCTGACAGTGATAATAAAAATGTTAAGGGGTTATGTTCAGGTGACCTTTGAATAAACCAATGGAATTGCAGCTTTCAGAAATCGCAAAGTGATCAAATCATACTGCTAAGTCACAAAAATGTGAAGATATATGATTTCGCATATTTGGGCGATAAAATTAGCAGTTATGTAATGACATAGATCACCAGAACATGGTCCCTAATTGGTTATTGTCCAATCTTTACATGTAACAGTGTAGATCTGATATTGATCAATTTCTCAGATTTTGCCTTATAATGATGGCCCTGGCCCCATTCCAACTCAGATTAGATAAATCTCTATTGTGTGTGTGTGTGTGACATAAATGAAGAGTTTGGGAATGTAACAGTATTGTTTGTAACTTTAAGGAGTGCAAAATTATATGAATCTTTTTTTTTTTCTCTCTTGAAAACGTCAAAAAATGTCTTGAATGGCTGTAAAATGCAAAACCAATTGATAGGCTACCATACTAGGCCTCAACAAGTAGCGGAGGGTTGGTTCTTGTTTGATGAATTATTGATTCATACATCCAGTAATACTGGGCATGAATGATGATCATTCATTAGTTGATACATGGACAGTGCTAGTGAATTGAAAAATGGTGGAAAGTTGATCCCATTCACACCCAGGGATAAATATTGTGAGGCTTATCTAAAGAACAAGGATATGTACACGCTTGAATATTTCTGATCAATTCCCCCAAATACTCTGCTGTAGCAATATAGCGGCAGATATAGAAGTTATAGAGGTTTGGGTGCTGGAACTTGGTCACATTCCCAGTTTTTCAGAAAAAAATAGTATTATTAGTTCACTTTTTTCCATGAAACACTAAAAGCCTGACCATTTTAAGAAAAAGACAAATCTCATCCCAAAATTGAGCAGTTCTTTTACAAAAAATATATTCAATGTTCCTGGCAAACAGCTTTTTTTGGACATGGTGCAAAATGCTGAAGTATTGCCACATGGTCTAATTGCAAGTTATTATGGTTTTTTATATACCACATGTACTCATTGACCCAAATCAGCTGATGCATAAAGTGCTGGAATATCGGGGAGTGGGGGGGGGGACATGCAGTTTGATTCAACTGCAGAGCATAAACTGTGATATGCCAGCTTTTTATGTGTTGACATGTCAGACTCCTTTGTTGTTTACAGTAGGACCCTTCAAATTAACAATCATATATAGCATAAAGCAATGGCATTATGCAGTTTAATCCAACAAGTGAGCACTGTATATGGGTCAGTTATATTTTTTCAAGCTCTGCTGGTAATTTTTTGTTTATGTAAACAATGGAATGCTGATGCTTTAGGCATCACATTCTTTGTAAGTCTCTCACAGAGTTATGTAGACCCACTTCTTGTGATTTGCATTTATGCTGCATTTTGTATTCATCTTACTATATATATTATATATAAAATCAACAAAAAGCAAGGAATTTTAATGGTGATTTCACTACAGAATTTTATTTTTATGATCATGGATATAGGTGTTTTACTAAAGCAATACATTTCAAAATCTTAACAATTTCAATCTGTGTTGGTATGTTGACATTATTACCATTTTGGATTGTACACCAAAAATTGTTGTTGCACAGCATTTGACTATAATACTATCAATCAGTGCTTATCTGTTTCTCTGGTCTTTCCTAGCAGTATTTAGCACCTGATCATGATATTTATTTGTTTTTAAATCAGAAAAAAATGGCAGTACCTGTATTGAAAGTACATGTGTATGTTTCTGATTTTGTGGATGGCTTTAAAAATTTAAATATATATCTTGTTGATGGAATTCAGTTAGTATCATCAAATCCTGCAAGCTCCTTGTTGTCATCATAACTTTTGAAAAGTAGTTACATGTCCTTGTCTGCCATTCTTCTCCACCACTTAACAGCAGTCTCTCCTACATCATATTGTTCTAGCTGTTCTGATATTGAAATCTGTGTTTCCACTGTAACCCAACAGATGTATTGCTTTCAGTACATGCCCATGCTCATGACCTCTTAGAAATAAGAACATTTGGAATAAATGTTTTGGTTCTGTTGTTTTTTTTCTTCAATTTAAAGCAATACAAATTAGAATGCAGCTTTTTCTTGCATTTGGTGCATGTAGGAAGAGATCAGATTTCTGATCAGTCTTAGAAACTTGATTTTAAAAGTTGTGCCCGATTGAGATTTGGAAGTGCTCATATTTTACAAATAGTATTTCTACCAGAATATTGCTGGGTGGAAGTCTTACTTACAAAAGAAACTTTGTTGGTTTAGGAATATTTGGCAGAAGACTTGCTCATCCTGTAGTAGTTGTCTGCAGGTGCCCACAAAAAAATAATATATAGATTCTGTTTACAATTCTAAGACCAAAAAGGAAATGTGTGTTTCCTGTTGCACTGGTTTTAAAATTAGTGTTGGTAGGTATTTTTTGTAAAAGCATAATATAAATTATAATGATAAGAATATAAAATATACTAAGAGTTTCAAGTACTGAAATAGATGTACAAATCAATGTCAGGAATATATATATATATATATATATATATATATATATATATATATATATATATATATATATATATATATATGTGTGTGTGTGTATATATATATATATATATAAACCATTTGTGATAAAAGATCTAGGGTTGGCAATGAAATAAATGAGCCTTAGATAGTTGCCTAATAATGCAAAATTCATGATATTGAAACTTGTATTACACTAGCAAGTAATATTGATCTCATTTTTTTTTATTGTTCTGCCTGGAAAGTATTAAGATTATTTGGTATTGGTATTTGTCTAACTGTTTGTATTTTCATCCATGACACCTTGTTTAGGTTTTGTATGGATTCTATAAAGACATTTTTAGTTAACTTATGTTTTCTTTCAAGGGAACTGATGTAAAATATATTCTGTAAGTAAGAGTTGAGTTTATGCTACCATAATAGAGGGTGAAAGAGAAATATGAAAGTATATCAGGGCACCTTTTAATAATAATGTTTTCCATTCATTTAGATTGAATGTCTAAATATATATCACTACAGCAGTTATTTTCTAACCAATTACTGTAGCTCTATAGTGCTTGTTTGCCCTTGATCCTGCTTATTGAATGCTGACACATGACCATTTTTGCCTTTCTGATATGTACAAATTCATCTTCCTGTATCTTTTCTGTTTATACAAATATTGACAACCCCCAAACAACAAAAGCCATCCTCTTGATGTTAGCTTATTGAAGATTAGTATCTTTTCTGGTCAGTAAACAGGCTCTAGAAAACTAGTGCTGTTTCTAATAAGGAATTAGGCTATTGGAAACAAGTACCTTTTCTTTAAAGGATATAATTTAGCTTTAGAAAACTATTGTTGTTTCTAATAAGAAATCAATTAGGCTATTGAAAACTAGTTTGTCTTTGTTTGTTTGATTAGGATTTTTAACGTAGCTTTAACAATTTTTCAGTCATACTGATACAATGTATAATAATAATAATAATAATAATAATAATAATAATAATAATAATAATAATAATAAAGACTTTATTTAGAGAAGGTAACTCAATCAGTTACAGAACTAATCTACCTTGAGCCACTTGAGGCCTTCTGTATGTCTGCAGTGAGGCAGTTTATAGTAATGTCTAGCACTGGAGCATCAAGTACCTTTTCTCTCAAGAATTTGCTTGTAGAAGACTCAAGTATTGTTTCTCCACAGGAATAGATATTTCACATTGGCCAATAATAAGACTAGTTTTTCTTCAAGAGCATTAGCCAATGTAAAGGGGTTGGTTCATGGTGTTCATTTACATCCCCGTCTTTCAATAAATGTAAGTCACTTCAGCTTTTCTGCTAAGGTTGCACTACTATCAATACCACCAACTGGCAAGGACAAAAAAAGTGGGCACAAAACTAAATTTTACCGGTACAAATGCTCATCAAGTAGTCTCAATAATGCATAGTTTATCATACACTTAGAGTTCGAGGATACGATTTATGAAATTATGGTGTAAACAATACTTAAGAGTAAAAAAAAATATTTAATGAACAATTTTCTGACTTTTAAAGGATCTGCATTTATAATGGACAGTGTCACAAGTAAACATCACGAAAATATAGTTTGTTCCATATAGCATTGAGAATTTCATTTAATATCAGATCAGATTCATTAAATGTTGCTACAGGTACCACATTTGTTTCACATGAAGTATAGTTTTAGCTACATTTAATGTTGCTGACTTGAAAATTTACCTAGCTTCAGATGGGATAAAATTTTTGATGCGGTGCAGAACAAACTATAATATAATCCCATTCCAATATTGTCACTTTCAGTCACTTAACATCTTTAGTTCAGAGTTCACTTATAAAGTAATTAGTTTCCATGCACCACATTAAATGTTTACTTTAAATGGCTGGATCACATGTCTAACAATCCAGTGGCCTAGTGGTTAGAGCATCTGCCTCAGAAATGTTAGGTCGTGGGTTCAAACCCTGGCCAAAGCATACCAATGACTTATAAAAATGGTACTAACAGCTGCCTCGCTAGGCGCTGATATTAAGAGGTTAGTGTTAGGACTGGTCGGCCTGGTGTCAGAATAATATGACTGGGTGGGACATCATGCTACATGTCTGTTGCCCCAGTACTAGATGTACATCAGCATAAACTGCCACACTGCAGACATCTTATCGATATGACTGGAAATTTTTTAAAGCTATGTTGAAAATCCTAATTACACACACAGACACACAGTCATTTATAAAAAGAAACCAGCAAAATCCAGATCAAGCAAACAAATATTATTTAATTTCTTTTGAACAAGAGGAAATAAAGGCACCAATAGTGTACATAACAATAAACTCTATAAAAATGAGATATCTAGATAGTCATTCATTCGTTTTATAGCACAAAAACGTTTTATAGATACTTTTCAAGTCCCAGTGAAACTGATGTAGTGTTGATGCTTACACATGGATATGAAATGTGTAGTTGCCGGTTCAGTGGAAACTGTCCCAATGTACAAGATCAGGATTTCTTTTGCTAATAACATCAGGTTGGTCACTGTCTTCTTTTAAACATCTTCAAAAGTTCCATGAGTTACTTAATTCTATGCATTGAAACCATGCTCAGCCAGTGCGTTATTGGAACAGCCAATCCAATAACTGCAAGTTTTGTGAACTGCAGAAGGATGTCACAGCAGTCTATAATCAGTGTGTCTGACATGACAAATCAAAGTGTTTTGGCCATGCTCCTTGTGGATCATTATCATGTGCTGAAATTCATTTTTCAGTTCTGGTTCATTATGTACTACAGGTACTAGCTGCCTGCTTTCCCACTCCTTGCTTATTAATTTCTTTGCAGTAGTTATTGATTTCTTTATGATTTAATTTGAAATATAAAAAGCCTTTGATGAGTATTCCTTTGAAACTGGAACATTATGTGTATCTTTACGTGTAGCACTTTTACTGGGAACTGGCGCAGATATATCATTAGTATTTTTAAATTTAACAATCACTGTAGCCATAATGAGATTCTTCAGTGCAAGCATAATGAAGTAAAAGTACAAGTGGAATAAGCAGAAAGTAACTGTTTGGATTAATGCCCATGAAGTAAGTACACAGAGGTTAATTTGTATTGTTTCATCTTGAATTGCTTAATCTTGTGTTATGTTGTTGCCAACAATGATTTGATCAAAATCAGCATAAGTATGGGACTGAAACTGTATGAAATATTAAAGAACAAGTCGTCGGCTTCAAACAGACTTTGATGTTGCGCCAGTTAACTTTCCATCCTTAAAACACAATTTACAGTTTGTTGGTACATGAATGACGAAATTTGCACCTTTTTTCAGCTACAAATTATATGGGCAAAAACTGGCTTATACTGGTGTAACAGAACCATGCACTTTACAGTGAAAATACATTTGGAAGTCTGCATGTTTAGGCAAGATGAACTACCCATTATTCAAAATCGAAACCTCATTCAAAATATATTTGATCCATCCCTAAGGAGACGTGGTAAAATATTAATTTTTAACTATAGTAATTCATGGCCTTTTGTTCTTTGCAGTCAACCTGCAATTCAGTCTTATTTGTTCATTTATTTTTACCAGCTATATCATTTTCTTTTATAGCAGTTGACTGAAATGGAAAAGTAATACTAGAAGGATGGTTGCTGTTTAATGCTGATAACAGATAAGCCAGAAAAACAATCTTTGAAATAACAAAAACATTTGTGGGTTCATGTAGTAGGGACTGTTTCCCAGTTTCCTTCCAAAACAATACAAGCAGAATCTTTACAGTACATTCACCCCATGACCTTAAGGACATTAATCATTTTGGTTTAAGTCTAGTGAGAACAGGCAGTTGTGTTTTTGCAAATTAATTAAATTATTATTTACAGAACTTACAATTAGTTTTAGATTTTGAAAATGATTATGATATTAGAGGAAAGATATTAGATGTTTCTCCAATTAGCAAGAATATCTCAGATATAGATTTTAAAGAAATAGCTATTTTATAATTGAACTCAAACTTTGTCAAACTTCACAATTAGACCCCATTTATTTAACATTTGTATTTTGAGGAAGAGGTCGAAAGTGAGTGCGAGTCTGATCAGATATATTATTATCATTTATATATTGTTAAATCAACTTCTAGACAACTCATTATAGTCCCGAGTTTGAATTTGAATTAAAGAAAGCATGTAATCAAGCTGTTTGTTTGTTGGATCTACCAGCTAATTCCCCAATGTAGCTGCCACCCACCCCATCCAGCTACAACATTCACCTGGAAAAGTAAATAGTACTTTAGCTGGTGTCCAATTGATAATGAAAAGATTGGTGTTACTGTAAAGTTTAAATCGGCAGTGGTTTTATGTACATGTTACTCATCTATGCTTAGGAATCAAATTACTGAAATACTCCATCTTTGTAATGCATTGATAGATAGCCAAGAACATAATTAGTTCAAATTAGTCCAGGGCTAAAATGAAGAGAAATACACATATAATTCAAGTAGCAAATGTGAAGCAATCTTTAAAAAGATTGACAAGATCTTTGATAGTTTGTGACCTGTGGTGGCTTAGTGTTTAGCAAGCTGCATGGGCTAGACACTTTGTTCCATTTGCCTTGTACTTAATAACCTACTTGTGTTGCTTTATATCAGCACAAAATAGCCTACTTGTGTTGCTTTGATTTTTTAAAAATTATTATATCACTTGTAAGGGTGGCAATTAAGGACTTATAATTTATTTTCATTATACCTGGTATTCAACCAATAAAAAATTATTATCTGACTCCTTTGAGTAGGCCATTGACTCAATTTTTTATTCGTTCTTAAGTCCTTTGACTTGGCTAGTGTACATTATAGTTTTACAATGTATTTTCAGGTTTTTGAAAAATGGACCAAATATATAATAAAAATTGTTTTTCATCATTTAAATGTAACATAGTTGCTGAAAAATGCAGAAATTACTGAAGGTAACCTACCAATTTTGTAGGGCCCCCGAGAGTCTGAGTGGTCTAAAGCGCTGTCCGTTACGGATCACTGCCATCTCACCTCTGTCTGCGTGGGTTCGAGTCTAAGATTCAGCTAATGTAGTTATGTGAGAAAGCTTGCCAGTAGCTTCTCGTGGGTCAGGTTCTTCCTCCACCAATAATACTGGCCTCCATGTATAACCTATCGTGTGCTGAAAAATGGCGTTAAACCCTAAAAAACAAATCAAACAAACCTATTTTGTAACTACATTAGAGAATAATTATTTAACATTGTATTAACACGGATTGCTTATTGACTGATATAGTGTTTTAGATGAACTGTAAAAAATGTAATAAAGTGTAATATGCATAATGTGTGAGAAATACTTCAACAAATGTCTAAAGCTTTACAGATCACTGTCATTACACTTTTGTTTGGGTTTGAGTCTTTGGCTCAGCCAACATGGAAATATGAGAAAGCTTGCCAGTTGCTCCCCATGGGGATGGTGGTTATTATTCAGGTTAGAGCTTTCCCTGGTTTTTCCTCTACTATGTATTTTATGCTGAGCAATAGACCATTTCATACCGGATTCATCCGAGTTCTCCATAATTATCCAAATAACCTCCCAAGTCACTTCATACTCCAGCCAATCAAATGCTGTTGGGTACATGTACATACCAAACTGGCATTCATTGTTGTTTCAAAATATTTCAGTGATATAACGTTAAGAAAAACCCACTACTTGTATCGTCAGAGATTGCAAAAGTCCAGTCAAGGATGTGGCTTTAAATTCCATCATCTGCCATGGAGAGGTGATTTTACATGTATTAGTATTGCGACTTGATAAATAGTTCGATTTGAAAATTCATATGGCCACTTGTCAAAATGTTTGTTATTTACTGGACAATGCAAAATGTACTGGTCCTGGAGTTTAGTGAAATGGCTGGAGGAATGTTTTTGGAAAAAAATCAAGGAATTTGCTTTTGTTAACTCAGCAGGAGCCCTGCATAGATGTAATGTTTGATTAGTTCTGGTTTCTACAGGCACACAGCCAAACATATGCCATATGCCCCCAGGTGTGTTTGATGTTACCAAAAGAGTGAAGGATACTAGTGTTCAAATGTAACTTCACCATGGAAATATATTCAGAATTTCACTATCTTGTCATCAGTGTTTGCCCACCACCTATTGAGTGGCTATTGCGGTCAGCTGACCACCCGCCACGTGATTAAAATTCAGAGCAAATTACGAAGTTTGCCAAAGTCTCCATGAAATGGTCTATGGCATTAAACCGGAAAACAAGTGTCTAATAGATCACTTTTTATAAATTCAAAAACTGCACAAATCCTCTGTTCTCTTAACAATTCAGTACATTCTGTTACAAATAACTATTCTTTTGATTTTCTTTCACGTTGACTGACTGATTAATAAAAATTAATGGATTCTAGACACTTTTGATCCAGATGGCCCAATTATAAACCTTTGTTTGATTAGGATTTTTAATGTAGCTTTAAAAAAAATTTCAGTCATATTGCTATGATATCTGCAGTGTTGCATTTTATAGTGATGTCTAGCACTGGGGCATCATGCCACAGACATGTAGCATGATGTCCCACCCAGTCACATTATCCTGACACCAGGCCGACCAGTCCTAACACTAACCTCTTAATGCTGATTGCCAAGCGAGACCGTTGTTAGTACCATTTGTGTAAGTCTTTGGTATGACTTGGCCGGGGATCGAACCCATGACCTCCTGCTTTTGCGGCAGATGCTCTAACCACTAGGCCACCGGAGAGTGGTGCCGCAATTATAAAGCAAGAAAACTAGTACTTTACTTAGTAGAGCATCAGACAGTTAACAGTGTTTTATTAGATAAGGCATGTTGGTACCCCAGCTTAAATCGATTGTTAGGTAAGTTCATGGTATTTTGATGAAATGTTGATTTGTCTGGTTCTGAAGAGTACCTGAAGATACATTTAGCTGTGAATTAAAGTTGAAGGTTGGCTGATCTTAACATGTTGGGCTATTTCATATAAGGAAAAGGGTATCTTGACCAAGGACACACCAAGTCATTTGACTCTATACCTTGACTTTAAAGAAGTGGAACTCTGACCCTTGTACAAGTCAGATACTCTTATCAAATGTGGTTTACCTGTGATGTGCTTGTGTTGTGTCGCCTGTCTGTGCTACATGTATACCAGTACATCTGCTAAACAAATTATAAATATGTGAATGACAAGGGAGAAATTCAATTAATGCACATGTTTGTGAATTAATCAGATCTAGAATGAACTAGTTCAGGAAAGGACCTATAAATGGTATATTAAGTGAAGTGACCCCCCACTTTTGTGCAATACATGTATTTCCATATCCAGTAAACAAGTGATAGTTTTGTGTGTTATGTATATCTGATTTAATATATATTTAATTGTTTGTTTGTCAGTTTTATTCATTTTTTTTTATTTTTCATTACATGTTATTGTAATGTAAATTATTCACTAGAGATGTTTTTCCAGAAAATCATTTGGCCTGAATTATTATTTGGTAAATAATTAATGTTGACTTTTATCTTGACCTTGATTCAAGGTTAGTGGCAACCACATACACATATTTTATTTTAATTTTAAAATAATTGGTTGTTGCCCTAAGTGGGACGAGTGAATTAAGAGGAAAACAACTTTTGATTGGTTCTCGTCAGGGTCATGTTAAGAGTACGTGATATAAAGGATCACGTGACTCCTCCACACACCCAATTCCTTGATTTTGTAATTTGGGAATTTTTTTGAAGCTGCATATTAGAATACAATATAATCTTGTTTTACTGACATATAGTTAGTTTTTGGATTTTACAAATGACATTAAACCATTTTTGTTGTTGCCAGTTTTTGAATTCAGTTTCACTTTCCTTCAATTCAGTTTGATGTTAAAGGATTAATTTGTATATCTGGAAATACTTGATGTACTCATTCAAAATTCTTTAGTGTTAAATCTTGTGTATCTACAAGGAACTGTTTTATAAATGCAAAATAGACTTCAGCACACGCCATCATCTTTACTCTTGAATTTTCCAGCAGGACTCAAAACTGGATCTATTAGAAGATTTTCATCACTAGGACTTTTGTAATTTAATACATGGATTATTCTGAAAACTGAGAGTTCTTTTTCCATTTTTAATTTTTTTTTACAAAGCTTATTGTTTCTGATTTTTCTGTGTGACTGTTTACTAGGGCCTAAATACGTAACGTGTTTTAAGGCACAGCAACACAGAAGGGTTATATTTTGTTGTAATAATTGGAGTAAAGCCCTTGGTCTGGTATGTAGCTCACTTTTGTGTCTGACACTGGCTGAACTCATTGTAAGATTCACATGCACCTTTCAGGTTATCTTTCTTATCAGGTACATGTAGACTGATAAACATACCAGTAATAAAGGCCAGGGTTATCATAGAATAGCACAGAAGATATTTATTGGCTATCAAGAGGAGGTAAGAGAATTGAATTGGCATGCTTATGTTGAGAGGGAATATTTTTCAAAAGTGCATTTGTGCAAAGGACTAGACTGACAATTTGCTTGCAACAAAATCATAAGGTTGTCAATTTGTAAAATTATTTAAGTTATTTCTCAGGAGGTAGGTGTTGCAAGATATTTGATGAATTATTCATTGAATTTGTTCTTAAATAATGTCTAAACTATAATTACTGTAACACTTTTCAGTTTATTAAAATGACGCATTAAAAGATTTCAAACATTAATGTAAAATAACCATTTTAAAAATTCTGAAATAGATATTCTGAATGGCTTTTAATTCAAACTTTCCTTATGTATAGATCATAATATTGCTTGATGTTGCAATAAAATCTCTTTTCTTGTTTTTAATAGATTTAATATTATAAATTCAGCATTACTACATGTTTTTATTATATATTTAAGATTTATTTTTGAATTTTGTAAAGTATGTTGAATTTAATTTCGTTGAAGCTTTACACCAAAAATTTACTTTCTGTTTTGTTAAACTTTATTTTATTTTATTTATTATATATATATATATATATATATATATATATATATATATATATATATATATATATATATATATATATATATATATATATATATATATATTATTTATTTATTGATATCAGTTGATTTTTTTTTCTTTCTTATGGAGTTCTTTTTAGGAATGTAGGACGTCCTGCTCACTATAAGGACACTCCTTTTCTATAACTGTTGGTATTTATGGAGAAAGAATTTCTTTTTGATGGCTTCATTTCATAAGAAAACCAGAATTTAAGCAACTAAAGTCTTAGGGGCAAATTGTAAAGTAAAGATATAACATTGATAACACTGAGGTTTATTTAATGCTTCTGTTTGACTGGAAAAGATAATATTGATAACAATATTTGTGTACATGTAACACTTTTTGGCTTCATTCTCCAATTTTTAAATAGTTATGTACATAAATTGAAACCCATTTAAGACTATTAACCATTTAAATGAAAGCATTCATGAATTTTTGCATTAGTAGTGCTACAATGTAATTAATTTGCTTGTACTATGGATACTCTTATTTTGTTTTAGGTGTAAACTGTTATGAATATCTTGAAAATGTTCGAAAAGCATATGGTATTTACTTTGTTTATTATAATGATATCTCATTGAATAAGTTACAATTTGTGTACACTAAATCATTACGAAATTCAACATCTGACTTGTCATGTAATTTGTTTCTGTCCATTGTGTCTCTCATTATAGTGAAATTTAAAATTGTGATTTTCTGTCCTGTGATTTTCAGTCTAACATTCTTTTTAAATGCTCAATGTAATTTAGCATAACCACTATCTTTCCTTACATATTATCCCCACGTTTTTGTTTTAAAAAAAGGAGAAAGGAATGTCATATTTAGTACAAAATGCTTTTTTATCATGTGATTTGCATAGATTAAGTAAGAGTATTCCTTATTGAAAATAATGGTATATAGATTTTCATGAGCACTTATTTGACAGTACTCCTCATGATATGGTGAAATTTGAAAATAATTGTATAACCATAGCAAGTCACAGCTAAAGAGAATGCTTAGGGTTTTCTTAGTAATGGTCGCTACTGGTCGGTCTTACAATTATTTGTAAAATTTTTGTTATGTTGTTGTCTGTGTTGATATGAATGAAAATAAAACTGAGTTGAACAGGCCTAATACAGGCTCTTATAGTCTTTGAAAGTTTGGGAAAATTGAGCAGATTACCTTGAGGTCTTTAAAAGTCTTGAATTTTAAAAAAAAAAAAACATTTTAATTTCTTTCCATAATCACAAATAAAATTGTCCAAGGTCGTTAGATTTGGATGTAGTCGACTTTCCTGGTTTCTTTCTATTGATTAACTATAGTTTGAATTTCATCATAAAACAATATGCATTAATTGTTGTATACAAATTGTTAATAAAATAGGTCTTGGAACTCTATATTTGTGGTCTTTGAAAGAAAGTATGGGAAAAAGCTTTGAATTTATCATTCAACCCTGTAATACCTGTCATAATAGGAATACCCCTTGTGGCAGTGAGCTTAACATATAGCACTTATCAGCTTTGAATCACTGAGCAACAACAGGAAATAGGGGCTTTTTAGTAATAATAATAGGCAAGATTAACTCAGTCTAGATGGAAACAGGTTTTTGTATAAACATTAACAGCTGGCAGAAATAACATCAGTCTAGTTGGAAACAGGTTTTTGTATAAACATTAAGAGCTGGCAGAAATAACATCTAAATAGGCCTGTACTTACCTGACTCATTATCATAGTAATTCATCTTATCATAATCATTTATATCCAGTTGCATAACTGCTGCAACTTTTGAGACAATTGCCCAAAGCTAAAAAGCTAAAAATTGGTAGTTTAAGCTGCTAGGTAAGGGATTAGTATGGTGGCTCTTGGTTCTGTGTTTATATAGTGGAGGAGATCTTTGCTCAAGTATGTTGTATTTATCTTAGACTATTCAGTTGTGGACTATGTACATGTAATACTTTCAGTGTTTTAAAAAAAACATATAGCATAATAATAATGTTGGTGTAATAACTTTGATGCTGTAATAACAGATGCTTTATTTTTGAAGCTACCTGTAATTAGTACTGTAATTATTGTGTAGAAATTATTCACTATTAATATTGTTAGTCATGCAGGAAGGTCAGCTGGCTTTAGGGCTGTTTGTAGTGGTAAGTGTTATATTGTGAACTGCAATAGAATAATTATTGCAACTGCATTCCATGGAAAGTATCAGCATTCTGAGAGAGAGAGAGAGAGAGAGAGAGAGAGAGAGAGAGAGAGAGAGAGAGAGAGAGAGAGAGAGAGATTTCTGTATTTTATTGCATTATTATTATTGTCTTTTCTTTCAGAGCATCAGTGATGTAACCATATGGATTTGATGACTTCATAATCTGACCTTGAACTATGGCCAAGAGACCTGACCTTTGTAACCTTGGTAACATTGCATTGTCACCCATCAAGGAAGAAATTGGTACTCCTGGAGCTTTAAGTGTAGGTCAACAGTCCCTTGGTGTTGAGAGTTCAGCCAGTGGTTATTCCGTCAGCAGTCACTGTCAGCTGCTACAAGCGGGAAAAACGGAGAAAGATGTTATGATTGAATCTCAGCTTCAGGATATAAATAGGAACCAATCTTCAGAAAGAGAATGTGGCTTGTGGAAATTTCGTCCCAAATGTATTCAGTGTTGTGCAAATATAAAATTCTTTGTCCTTTGTATGTGTTTCCTCATCACAACATCAGGAATGTTGTCAACAGGCTATTTGAACAGTGTCATAACAACAATAGAGAAACGATTTCAAATCGGCAGTTCTATATCAGGTCTTATAGCAGCATCTTATGAATTTGGAAGTCTTGTAGCAGTAATTTTTATAAGTTACTTAGGTGGCAGACGACACATTCCAAAATGGATTGGTTATGGTGTCATATTTATGGGATTTGGTGCTCTTTTGTTTGCTTTGCCTCACTTAATTGCAGAGAAATACACAGTTGATCGTGGAATTATTTCAAATTCAACAGAGGAAAACATTTGTCGATATTCAGATAAAAAGCAGGAGCAGTGTATTGATAAAAATTCAGGAAACTGGATCTATGTGCTGGTTTTAATTACAGCACAGGTGTTAATTGGAACAGGAGGGACTCCTATTTTTACCCTTGGAACAACTTATATTGATAATCATGTTCCAAGAGACAAGGCCCCAGTCTATCTTGGTAAGTGAAAATTATAGAGTTTTCATGGTATTTTAATCTAGCATGGCTTTCATAAAACTTGCTTTAAACTGTTTAAAGCAATCAGAAAGTTTTTTGTGCATTTTTTTTTTTCGGGGTGGGGGGGCTTTGTTTCTCAAACTGGACTTCATATATATTACATGTATATGGTACAAGATTTGCAGTACATGTAACCTGGACAAAAAAAATTCAGAGATGTTCTTTGGTCTTTGCAAATTTTATATTAGAAACACTAAGTGCTTGCATGTCCAGAAAATCGGCTTATAGACAATTCGGCCCATAGATTATTCGGCCCAAGACAATTCGGCCCAACTTGGACCGAAAATAAGACAATTCGGCACAACTTTAAAGACAATTCGGCCCAACTCAAAAGACAGTTATTAATATGTTTTAATAATAGTATTAATTTGACAACTTAAAATGTTTTTGGTGTTTTGAATATTCATTATCAAATTAAATGAAATTTAAATACAAGAAAATTTGGTAAAGATGCATCTTTCATTGTGCACATTTATCTGTCTTTTTCATAACGTATAACAGAAAAACGGAATAATGTTCTGATTTAAATTTATGTCAAATTATCACAAAATAACTAATTATGAAATTTTCAACCATTTTATCTGTATAAATTTATTTGTAACAAATATGTTCAAATACGATAATATCGCTTGTTTTGCTTGAGATTTAAGTTTTTGAGACCAAGCGTACAGATCTACTATACTCCTTTCTTTTTCCGGTTTTTCCTAACCACTATAACTTCGGAAAACATTTATCTTGTTCACAAAACGTTCCAAATTTTATTATAAAACATATTATATAAGAATTGTCAAAATATATGTTACAAATAAATACTTGTCAGTTGTATTTGAAAATTGGGCCGAATTGTCTTTCGAGTTGGGCTGAATTGTCTTTAAAGTTGGGCCGAATTGTCTTATTTTCGGTCCAAGTTGGGCCGAATTGTCTTTGGGCCGAATTGTCCAATAGACCAGCAAATCAACACTTCAAATTTTGACAGCAAATCAAGACTTCAAATTTTTTGACAGCAAATGAACACTTCAAATTTTGACTGCAAATCAACACTTCAGATTTTGACAGCAAATCAAATTTTGACTTCAAATAAACGGTACCTGGACGTTTCGCCCCATGGACGTTTCGGCCCAAGACATTTCGCCCCACTTCAGTGGACATTTCGCCCCACTTCAATGGACATTTCGCCCCACATGGTTAATGGACGTTTCGCCCCATGGACGTTTCGGCCCACATCAATGGAAATATCGGACATTTATAAAAATTCACTACCATTACACTATTGTCTTCATTTTACTTTAGGGGCCTACCGTTAAGATTTAAATTATTAAATTCTTATATTTCAATTACATTCAGCATGCCGTTACATCAGACAATATTTTCCCTTTTTTCTTCATTTATCTAATAATATTGATCAGAAATTAATCTATCGATTACAGTGATCAATTTATATACGGCAGTACTTTTATTTTCGCTGTTACTCAAGTTTTATTTTCGCTGTTACACAAGCTGATGAAAACCATTTTTTTTACCGGTAAGTTTGTAGGAAATTGACATATCGCCACTTATCAATCATGCTGTTCGTTTACCCAATTAGCGAGCGTAATTTTTTTCAAGATCGGTTTAATTTGCTTTTCATCTCTTGCCATTCATTGGCATTGTTACTTTGGATTTTTTAAAACTAACTATAAATCTGATCTAATTACTCGAATGAACTGCTGACAGAAACAGTCCAAATTAATGTACTTCATTTCTATATCCCGAAGGTTCTTAATTACATCTTTTCAAAGCTGTGCACATAATAGCCCAACATATCGCGAACAAGGAGAAACACGGGGGGGCGAGGGATGTTAATTTTTATTAACAATAACGAGATATAAAAATGGTTTCTGAGATTTATTTTTTGGAAATATGAGGCATGTATTTGTATTTTTAAATCAACACACATAACTAGTAAAAATTACACTTCAATACAGGTTATGTTATAAGTGTCAAATTGTGATGTGCAAAAGTATACTTCTAAACAGTAACTATCTATGATTTTAAAAAAAATGCATTTAAGTAAAACATCTGCTACTAAAATAAGAAATTGAAATACAAATATAATAATAATAATAATAATAATAATAATAATGATGAGGACTTTATAGAGCGCCTAATCTTTAGAAGCTCTAAGCGCTCTACAACATTAGACAACTGCTCTGATCCCTTGCCAAAGACCCTTTTCGAAGTCAACAACAAATGAAGTTACTTTCGATTCAGGCAACAGGTCCTTGATTGACTGAAAAACCTGAAAATGGAAGGGAAAAAGTAAAACTATTCATGGACATAATGAAATTCAGTATAGTTTAGTGTCTTTTATTTGCTTGTACAATAATTAATTTGATAACCGATTTTCTAAATCGCTTTTTTAAAAGGACGTGTATATTTAGGATAAATAAATTGAAAATATATTTTATGTGATAAAATACTGTACGTTATTTTACACATTAATTTATTAAAATAATTATCATAATCTTCTCTCATCCTCAGTACACACACACACCTTTCTGTAATGTCTCGTCTTCTTTCCCGACATGATGCAAAAACACAGCGGTATCTGCTTCAAGTCAACACCTGATCTCACAAATCCATGTATAGATAGCAGTTGATAAAATGGCTTCTTTACTAATTTGAATGTGCTATCAATATACCATGTTTTGGCCATTCCGAGAAGCTCCAGCTGTTTGTTAGTGGCACAGATCATGTGACGCTTCTTGCCAACGACGACATCAAATCTAAAGAACGGTTCACTGATGGTCGTGTTAAGAAATCCATCGTCAAGCTGGAATATATATATATATATATATATATATATATATATATAGAGAGAGAGAGAGAGAGAGAGAGAGAGAGAGAGAGAGAGTTATAAAGATACAAGAAACAGAACGGTTCTTTAAGAGAATGCTCGATAGTACTTGGCAGAATGTTATAAATAGAAATAAATAACACGTAGAGTACGAAAATTAATATATATAGAGAAAAAAAATGTTAAAATACAATGCAACCACAGATTTTATACAGAAAAAATCATTCGCTTACAGTAAACGTAAGATCTCTGGGATCTTCTGGTCTGGTTGCGGACCTGGTCCGGTTGACCATTCTAACTAGGTTCGTCTCAGCTACCCTGGATGCCTCAGATTGTAATGGTTCTCCATGAACTTCTATAGCCTCGTTAACCAGTGCATGGGCTGTTTCAAACAAATTATCTTTCCCTAATAACTTGGCCTAAATGAAAACAAAACCTTATATAGTATATGTATGTATGTATGTATGTATGTATGTATGTATGTATGTATGTATGTATGTATGTATGTATGTATGTATGTATGGATATATGAGTGACATAATTTTGTCATTATTGGCACAGTATAACTTTTCAATACTGCATAGTTAATATAGCCGAACGATTGGAAGACGAAGATCAACATAATCTCGTTTAATGTAGACAATAAAGCGATATTTCTGGATTTAGCATACATTAATTATAAGTAGGGATGTTAATATCGTTTTTTTTTTCAAAACCGATTATCGTTTGTAGAAATCCGATTTTAAACCGATTATCGGTTTTTGTCCTACATAGAAATTACAGAAATATATTATTATAATGCAAGTTAGTGTATGCCTCGTGCGAATACAAGATATTCATTACATACCATAACGTACAGACGCGCAAGCGGCGCAACACGGTGTCAACTTCGAATTGTTTATTTTCTACTTAAAGATTTGAATAAACCTCATTTATACTGTAGGTGTATGAAAGAAATCTTTTATTAATTGTCACTGGTTTATTAGGGTGGTTGCTCGAAATTAGCGTCTTCTTCATTGTAGTCATTCGTGACATCATCGTCTGACGGCATGGAGGACGATATTGTGGCTCCACCAAAGCCATCAAATCATGGAAGGAATTGGATTCAACAATCAAAATTGGTAGCATGTTTTCAGCGATAAACTTAGCTACAGCAGCAGTAACTTTTTCTTGAGGACTATCAGGACAGTTTCTTTGTGTTCCAATAAATGTTGTTAATCACGGCTGAACATTTGAAGGAGCCGCAAATCCAGGATGTTTGCTACGCAAATGTGCATGCAATCCGGTAGTAGTATCACCGCTCTGACTTATTTGTTGTGAACATAGTTTACAGCGAGCCATGCTTGCTTGATGTAATTTTTTCAAAGTTTTCCCATACATCAGATTTATTTATACGACCAGCAGAGACCAGTCCTCAACAACAGAGACTGTAGCCATTAACAGTCTATTGTTGTCAATTTCGGACATCAAAGAACTTAGCGACCGGTCGGTCGACATCCTTCAACAATAAATGTATTCATTTACAAAGACGCTGCATGGAGCGCTCACAAATTTTAAACACACCTTCTTATCTGCTGGCCATATTGTATTAAAATGTAAACACTAAACAAATGCATGAATGAATTTTTTTCTGACATTTTTTAAAATTTTCACTACAAAAATGGTAAAAAAATATTGAATTCGATTATCGTTTTGTAAAAACAAAAACCGATAATCGTTTTCAAAACCGATAATCGGATTTCCGATTTTCGTTTAACAACCCTAATCATAAGTAAATTGATTAAAATTTAACCAACATATACTGTTAATAATATATTGATAGAATAGACCAAGTATTTATATAGATTAATCATGTTCTGCAAAATACCTCGGTTTTTATTTTAACGGCTGCTAACAACCCAGGAGTGGCAGTGTGGCTATATGGCTCTGATGACTTGGCAAAAAGTCGGCTTCTGTCTGTCGCACGGTTGCAGGACGTTGCGTATTCTTCTCACGCATGCTACAACGCCATTCGATGGTTCCATTCTTTAGCTCACGCTTAACAACAAAACTATATCCAGCACTATATATTAATTTCCTTTTTCCTCGAGTGGATCCTGAAGCTACTACTTCAAAGTTATACTATCCTCAGAATCCACTGGCACTGCCACTTCTCCATAAACAGTTTCATTCCTAACTGACCTGAGGAAAGGAGAAAAATCGTGATTATCAAAACCAAAAAAAAGAATATTTTACACGCACAAAAATTAGTTATGTACATCAATATTACTGAAATAAATTGTTTCGAATTTCTGCGCTTTCTTGTCCGCTCCGCTTCGCTTTTAAACTTACGCTTCTTCTTCTTCTGGTGTCAAAGATCTGTGTGGGCGCTCAACGTCAAATGAAGAGATGTCGGCTGCAAATGTTGATGCAGCATCATTGTTGACCGTACACTCGTTCACTTATTGATTTCTATCCAGCCTGTAATTAGAAATATGTATTAACTCGTCAGAAAATGTTGAAAACATATAATCAAATATATATATATATATATATATATATATATATATATATATATATATATATATATATATATATATATATATAAAACAT
The DNA here is from genome assembly GCA_030141615.1 of Unio pictorum. Taxonomy (NCBI): domain Eukaryota; kingdom Metazoa; phylum Mollusca; class Bivalvia; order Unionida; family Unionidae; genus Unio; species Unio pictorum. Next base: position 10,381,356 of record JARLTB010000057.1, read on the forward strand.
ATATATATATATATATATATATATATATATATAAAACAAGTTGGACTATACCGAATATGGTATTTACACATATGCAAGCACCCGTACGATTTTAATAAATAAAATAACATTCACCTTGTCGAAATATCATCTTTATTGATAGAAATCGACGTCAAATTTCTTGTGCTCTCCATCGGCCCCCGTGCTGTACCGGTATACATTTCAAATCTGGCAGATGTATTTGGTATGCCGCTTAAGTCCATTTCGGCATCGTAGCCATCTGCCTGTAAACAGTATTAATGTTAAAACGTGTAGCCCAAGAAAAAAAACAACGAAATATTTGATACAAGAAACATTATTTTTACTAATCTACCAGCATTTGTGATAGGGAGAAAGTAGGCAGCGTTCCACGTTTTGTTGGCAATTTTTATTTAACCGTAGCTTAAATACATCGAATGCGAATGGGAATCAGCTACTGTAGCATGTCTTTATTTTTAAAACATTTCGTTTGTATTGAAATCTTACCTCAGGTTTAGAAATGCACAGGTCACACATAAACTGAAAAGATATCTTTTTACCTCTAAGAAGACCATACTTGTAGCTTGATAAACCTGTAAATAGAAACCATTTCGTAGTATCAGTTAGTTAATTATATTTGTCTTATGATAACATTTATTTTGAAAGACATTTGGATATACTGAAACACGAACCATAACATGCGAGAAAAGGTCACTAGATACATACAATTATTATTTAAAAAATGTATTTATTTTGTTATGCCCATTCAATTACGGAATGATCTATGATGTAGAAATAAATAAATAAACTTACCAGTATTTCCACATGCTCTGTGCTGCCATAGGCCGCAAATATCGCAATCTATGGCTTGCTGGCGACGTGTAACTGGTTTTCTGCAGTAAATGCACGAAGACATGGTTCGATCTATTGATTTACGTGATTTTAAAACAACTAGTACCAAGAAAAGGAAATACTGCAATTTATAGAGCCACTGATAAATCTCCATGCAAACACATGCACGAGCTTCTATAACAAACTATCTGTTGGACAATGCACTTGAAAAATCCTAATTTTTATCCTACAACTCAGATTTTTATATACTAAGATCAAACGTTTATTTATATGTCATTATTTTAGTTATTAGTGATAGTGTTGTTCCGATTATCGATTATAATCGATCATCAGTTGGTTGAGCAGATAATCGATTGTGAACTCTATAATCGATTGTGTGTAAAGGGAGACTACTTTTTAGGTGAATGCAAAGCACAAAGGTTAGTAAATCTCCAAGCCACTAAAGTTGACCTGAAATTTATTAATTCCCTTCACAACTACAAATATGAAACCTTATGATTCATAATTAGGAACATATAGTCATTCTTACATGGTCAAGTTGTTAAATTGTTGAGTTAATACATTTAAACACATTTAGATGATTTGTCTGAGTCAAATTGCAACATCGTCTGTAGTATTTATAAACAATGACAAACAAGAAAAACTTGTCCTTCTAGACTTTAAATTATAGACACATCACATGTGAACGAAAATTTTTTAGGGGATTGTAGCAGTATTTCAATTACATATGACTGATCAGCCATAAAAAGTTGCGTTAATTTAACAAAGGTGTAGAGCAAAAGTAACACATAATGTAATATTATTGTCAGGTTAAAGTATACATATCATTAAAAGAGATTACTCCTGTACATTTATAAAGATATTGAACTCTTGATCAAAGATATAACTGTTTAACAAAAATTAAAATTTGCTCTTAGTAACCGATTATAATCGATGATCAGTTGGTTAAGGGGAACCGATTATCGATTATGAATTTCTGACCGATTCCCATCACTAATTAGTGAACGCCATAACATATGTGCTAAATTGTAATTTCCTTATCATAAAAGCTAACACGACTTACTCAAAACCCTGGCAGCAGCTTAATTACCTTGATACCACATTTAGTAGATTATTTAACTATGAAGATCAAAGAAGTTACCTGGCTGTAATTAAGTCCTATTAACACTTGCTGTGAGCAATAGTGAACGCCAGAACATTTTTTCTTTATGGCACCAGACAAATGCACCCCTGCTTATAAAAAAGTTGTTTTATATGTGTATGTTATCGCCAAACGTATGTCGTTTGTTTACTTTATAAAATATTTTTAAACAAAAAAAAGTCAGTTTTCCGTGTAGGGACAGCCACTAAGTCAAATTACCCATGTTTTATTATTATATTTTCTTTTTGGATACAATCAATACAATGATAATTTGTCATTGTTTTATTATATTAAATTTAATTGGGGATTTTTGCTGTTGTATGCTTGTAGATGTGTGTCGTTTCTTGCATTACCATTATACTGAGACAGAATTTGGGAAATTTTTTTATTTTTATGCTTGCTGGTGTGTGTCATTTCTCTCATTACTTTATATTTTTGATCATTTTGTAATGGTTGTGAATTTATATAAATGTCCGATATTTCCATTGATGTGGGCCGAAACGTCCATGGGGCGAAACTTCCATTAACCATGTGGGGCGAAATGTCCATTGAAGTGGGGCGAAATGTCCATTGAAGTGGGGCGAAACGTCCATGGGGCGAAACGTCCATAATCCCAAATAAACACTTCAGATTTTGACTGCAAATCAACACTTCAGATTTTGACAGCAAATCAAATTTTGACTGCAAATCAACACTTCAGATTTTGACAGCAAATCAAATTTTGACTGCAAATCAAATTTTGACTGCAAATAAACACTTCAGATTTTGACTGCAAATAAACACTTCAGATTTTGACTGCAAATCAACACTTCAAATTATGGCAATTTTTTCATCAACCTGTGATGAATGTTGTTGATTGCAGAGCAAAATATTTTTTTTATGATGTCATTTAAAATTGGTTTCTTTTAATAAAAAAAATAGTATTGTTTATTATGGAAAACTTTTTATATCATGGTTTGTGCAAAACAGATTTGGTATAATGTCTGAATGAACAATCATTCATCTGTGAAGTCATTTAGAATAGCGCATCCTTTCCAGATCTGCTAATTCATATACCTATTGAAATCAGTGTACACAATATTGCAGTTTACTTGACTGTATCCAGATTATAACTTTTTAATAAGATGCCATCTGAATCCTTTTCCTTTTTAAACTAGAATGTGCTGGAAAATCTGTACATCTACTTAAATTGTAATATATCTCTGCACAGTCTGCAGATGTATTTTTCCCCTCTGAATATCCCATTTCATTCTACTGTCATTTTTAATGTTCAGGTAGTTCTCTTCTACCATGTGTATGTGCTTGGATGTGTTGGCCACAGAAATTGTTGAGTCATGAAATATTTTCAAAAAGATGCACTATCTCATAGAAGTGGCAAAAATTATCAACGAAAATACAAACTATGTACATAGTATTTATTTTCTGAAGTTAAAAGATGATTTTCATAGCAAGATTATGATAGGCATTGAATATAACCACTATACTTAATATCCCAACTTTCCCATTTATTTTCACTGCCACAGTAAATTGAATGCTTATTAGAGTCCTTGTGTGTTATAGAGCCAAACTGAATTAATTGAGCATACACTGTGACAGCTTGTTCCTTACTAAAACTTCTGAGCCTGTTAAAATTCAGTCAGAAAAAAATGAAGCACACAATTTGTTAATGGCTGTACAAAATGATGTAAGACTGCTGGAATTAAGTGAATTATCAAGGACAAATTCTACAGGAGTCAAGACAGTAATGTGTTTAAAATAATCATGACAGAAAAAAATTAACATTTAGAGCATTATATTAATGTGTTTATCATGGTTTAATTACATTTTTAGTCACTGTCATAGTTAAATCAACGTTCAGAAGTTCAGATGTTTTTTTATATATACCAACTATCAGAAACAAGAAATAGAGGAATGTACTTGTGCTGAAAAAATTGTACGACACTCCCCTCCCCGGTTAGTAACTAAGTATATCAAAATAAAAAAGGCAGTTTGGTAGACATACCATCCAATTAAGTGATGTTCACATAAGATATAAATTTTACTTAAGGCATATATGCTAATGGCAATGCAAAGACTTAATCTTCATTGGTGTCACAGGATGAAGCCAGGTTGGGACTGGATTAGTGAAGACACCGAAAGCAACTGCGTTAATAAGATGTTTATTTATAAACACAATTTAAATGTAAAACAATTCTGACACCATTATAAACAAAAGATAAGAAAAAATTATTATGGTCCTAACATGGAACTATCAACAACAAGTAACTCAATGAAAAAAACCTCAAAGGATGATTTCAACAAAAGGCATTTGAAACTGATGTCAATATTGTCTTATCAACTGATCAACAAACACAAAAGTATATGTTTGAATTTACAAATATATATAGCTCGTATAATGAGACATGTAAATGCCTGTAATTTTGGTTACATCCTTCATATAACGACTTACCGAAGTAAATGCATGTATGTTATGATTTTTTCATTCATCTAACAAAACTGCAATATAAAAATGAAATTATGAATTTATCGTTCAATTAATGAGACTGATTTGTAAAAGTGAAATTTTGCTCAGATGGCAATAGCAATAATATGGAACACGTATTTCATAACTATTGTGGTGTCCATTAGACATCAATGGTGGCGGAGTCGCCATGCATGGTCCACTACCCTGCCTGTTTGAAGGATCCCTTGAGAGCACTTACAATCAACAAAGATCCTATGGTTGCAAAGCCTTGGTCCCTCGCATCGAGAACACCAGTACAAAACTAAACCGTGTAATACATATGACATGGTAAAGTACTTTTACATTCATATATGTTGGGCATGCGCACACAAAATAAATGCATTTTTATCCATTTACATTAAACGTTCAATGCATGCAGCGTATAATTAAACTCAATTTGTCTGTTCAGTTACAACAAAAAGCTATCTCAAAGCAGATTATAGTATTACTAATATGATGGCGCTGCATAACCTAGGTACTCTGTAGAATTTAGAATAAATACTAAAACATCTGATATATGAATTTTTTTTTATATAAAACGAATAGCAATAAGAATACAATCTTAAATCTATTTTACCTCTTTAGCTGAAAGTTTTGCTTCATTAAAGTGAGAAGCTTTCTGACAAGACTGGATTGTAATGTGATGTTTACTGAGAATTTGCTCTATCATATACCCTAGCTGTGACCGATATGAGGAGCTAGGTACTTAGACTTTTAAACTGCAGCCAATTCGCACATGCAGCATGAGCTGAGTTTTGCTCACTATTTCGAAATAACTAGAGCCGATAATTAATAAACCACCCTGGGTGATGCTGTACACGGCAGAGAAACCCCCGAGTACATATTTGACCACATATACATATTGATACCAGTCATACACAATTCCGTGACAAATGGTCCTGCATTAACAGTTGGGTTAAGGCAGGTATAAAAGATAATAGCTAAGTTAGTAACTTTCCTGAATTATGATAATTACATGCCCAAGAATTGATAAAACACCTACCATGTTTGCAGTTATTTTGGGGTGATGGAGTGGGTGGTATGAGACCAAATGATGTGTTTTAAATTTACAAAGTGTAGTGGTGGTTCATCCCATGTGATCACAAAAAAGCTTGAGAATAAGACATCTTTTCAAAAAAACCTGTTGAATATGATAGAAAATTCAAATCCAAACAAAAGAAAAAAATTTGTCTCTTTTCTTTGAAGTATTTAATACACTTGCAAAGAAAATATTTTTGGTAGACTTAGCATTTTCAAATATCATCATACATATACATAAAAAAGAAAAAATATGATCACAACAATAAAAACATTCCATAAAAACATATAGTTAAATTGTTTCAAAGCCGATGGATGGCAAAAGTAAGTTTAATTAGAGAGTCCAAAGTCTAAATTCCAGACACAAAATAGTATTCTGACCACGATCAAATTTTAGGTGAAAAAAGAAACGGGGTGCAAAAAATTGGTTTTTCCCTCAATTTAATAGTGCATCTAAAACATCCAAATTATTCGGTATTATTGTAGAGCTACATATGTCTACCTTTATATAATGTCACCCACTTTTGTGTATCATACATGACCTTGATGATACAGAGCTCGGCAATAGGCTACTACTTCATGCCACGTAAACGCAGCACCAGCGGACGAGTTCATCAGGACTGTTTACTGTTTATACACGATACAAAATACAAGTATATATTGAGGTAATGGGATTTTCTTCCACTGAAGATTACTGAAAAGCATTTATTATTTTATACCTGACCAGATATAGCCTTGGTCCCTCGCATCGAGAACACCAGAATAATTTGTGAATTATTTTATTTTTTAGTGTTTTTAGTGTGATACGTCATGTTGAGACAGGTATGGGTAAGAGCTTGTGTTATTTGAGTGTTAAGGCTTTTGAATGAATTGAAATGTTTATTTAACATGATTTTATACAGGATGGAAACTAATTATTGACAATTTCCATGGAAAGTGTCACAGAGTTACAACTGGTACCAAGACACCTGCAAACCACATCATTCACCATGTTGTGTTACCATATGTATAGATATTATTATTGAACGATGAATAAAATACAAATTGTTGATGCTGTGTCAGAGAAAATGTAAGACTTTTTAAAACTAATATAAATTTTCAATCGTTTATGTTCCTATTATGTCCTTGCAGCCTTTGTTTATGCCACTGGAGCCCTTGGACCTGTAGTGGGATATGCCTTGGGGGCATTTTTCCTCCAGATATATGTTGACCTATTTAGTTACAATGTAGACCTTTCACCCACTCACCCTCGCTGGATCGGGGCATGGTGGGGTGGATTCATCATCTGTGGATGTGTACTGTTAGCCCTGGCTTGCCCCTTTATGTCATTTCCACAAGTTCTGGTGAAAGAAAAGCGAAAAGTCCTGGAAAGTAAAGCAAAGGAGGACCTGTTTAGCCATGAGGAAAACAGGTCTAAAGAAGGAGAATATGGAAAGACTGTGAGAGGTAATTGATATGGTCATAATTAAGATCCGCAGTGTTGTTCTATTTACACTGTAATATATTTTTAATCTAATATCAGAAATTTCTTTATAGCTCACCTGGCACTAAGCTACACAGGCTCAGGATATGGCCTATTTACCTACTAGGTGCTGTTTATTGTTGTTTGTTGGTATACTTTTGTTTTTTGAAAGATGACAATCAGATTAAACTTGAATGGATGGGATCCTTTTGACATTTTTATCCAAATTGTAGTTTGAAAGAATTTGGTTACATGTGAATAGATCAAACTAGATGTATTCGGCAATCAATATTTATTTGTTCATTTTCCAACATCTTACTGAGTACATGTACCTTGCAAAATCTTCGGAAATGTGTCTTGGGTAGCTTACTTGGTAGTCAATTGTCATTTGAATTAACCAAGTGTAAAAACCTATCTTTTATTTCTTCATTAAAGTGATTTGGTTAGTTTGTTATCAGGTTTAGTATTGGAATGACATGTTCTACCAAGATCATAATGTTTTGTAACTTTGACGACTTTGCTTTCCATAGCAATAGTGACATAGTATACATACTATAGTTGACATTTGCTTTCACCACTGCTTGGACTATTGAAATTAAACTTTGCAAGAAAATTGCCAGTTTATTATTTGTACATTTGCCAGTTCATAAACTCATCATTTTTCTTTCAGTATCAAGTGTGTATGCTTTTATTGAAAATATAATCACATTGCATGTTTTACATACATTGCTGTATTAATATTGTTGTTACTAATGAGAAAGAAGACTTTAAATATAATTTATCTTGGATTATAATTGTTTAAATTACAATTAGTTCCCATTATTGATTAAATTACAAGTAATTGCCATAATTGTTTAAATTACAATTAGCTGCCATAGTTGTATAAATTACAATTAGTTCCCATAATTGATTAAATTATAAGTAATTGCATGAAAAGATTTTCTGGATTACTTAGCAGTAATTATGAATTAGTGAGCATGATTACTTTTAGTCTTTGAAGTATGTTTTTATTATGCTTTGATTAAGGTAATTTTTGTATGACATTTTTTCCTTCAGAATATGACAAAAATTTGTTTGCCACAAAATTTTTTTTAGAGCACAGTATGAAATATAAGATTTAATGAGGTCTTTAACTGTATACTATATTTTTTAAAAATGTTTTTGTTTTTGCAGGATTAGAAATAATTGCTTTAAGATTATGAAATATTTTGTAATATATTGGACAGTTGGTGCTGCTATCAAAAAGGAAGTGAAAATATTGTAACTTTTGAGTTTGAGATGTGATACACTTAATAAAGGGACTCATCATTAACACATTAACCCCTGAAGATTTTGCTGTGTTCGCATCAAATGCGAGTAGGAAATGCATTTTGGTGACTATTTCTGAATACATTCTAATAAATCGATGTCCAAGCAAAATTTTCCATTAGCCTAATGCCTATTTGTGTTTGTTTTCCATTGGTTATTTTGCTTGCGCATGAGCAGAAGGGGAAAAATTTGTTTTTTTCTTTTGGTTAACGGACCCATTAGTTTCTTATGGAGACCACTCATTATAAAAATGCCCACATTATCCTACGTTTTGCACAGGTTCACCTGTCTGTGTGCAGTTCAGATTGGTCTGACTTAGATCAGAGGTCAAAAGTCTATAATCTGGACACAAAATTGGATTATGACCACATGCAAATTTTTGTTGAAAAAAAAAAACGGGTCTGAAAAACTAGGTATTTTTTTTCTCTGTATTTTGTAGTGCAACATAAAGGTCCAGATTATTTGGTATCATTATAGAGCTAAATCTGTCTACCTTTCTATAATACCACCCACTTTAGTGTATTGTGCATGACCTTGATGCTACAGAGCTTGGCAGTAATCTACTACCTCCTGTTTGTAAATGCAACCCCAGGGGTTAATGTGTTACAGATATTATTTGAATATCATGTGCTGCAAAGACCTCACTGTTAATGAACACTAGTAGAATTTAGTAAAGGCAGATACAGATCATGCACACGTTTTTTTTTCTTTTCTGCTCACTGATAAAGATAACCTGAGAAGGTCTAATCAAACAATAAAAGTAGATTCCCAATTAACATAATGATTACCTATTTCCAAATTAGATGATAAAGGCCTTTCTGTACAATAATAACAATTTGATTTCTATTTTAATCTTATGTGTCATTATTCATTGCCTTATTTTAAAACATGCCCTAAGAATATAGTTTGGTTGTTTGATGTATTTAAGTTATTCATCAGTATTTTATTTTTCAAAGATATTTAAAACAAAAAATTTCATCATTAATGTAAAGATGATTTATTTTTCTTTCTCAATTGTGCCTCTGGTAAATACTTCCCAAAGTTAATCAACATTCATAACATACACTTTATAAACAATACATTGATTGCTTGACATATTTAATTCATACTGTCGTCTTTTTCTCAAGCTGTTTGAAACATGAACTTTGTTCTTGATTAATTTATAATAAATGTACTCATTAAAGTATGACATAGAAAGAAAAAAAATCACAAAGATAAAACAACCATACTAATATGATTTTTATCATTCTTTTTTCATCAAATATTTGACAAATTATTTTATCATTTTTTGCAAATAAAACCTTTTTTTCCCAAAACTTTGAAGTATTTGATGAAAAGTAGGAGCATATGTGTTTATGAAAAAAAAAATTGTAATTAATTATGATATTTGAGGATAAATAGTATGCAAAAATGTAAAGGATATAAAAAATTTAAGAAATTATGTTAGTTTTGGTTATTGGCTGTTCACTAATTAATGGTGTGTCTATTGTTGCTTCTATATTTAGTTCCTTGTTTTCTTTAAACCAGACATTCCACAATCCATCCTGAGCCTTTTGAAGAACAAGGTCTACCTGATCAACTCATTTGGCATTTGTTGCGAAGTTTCCATAGTCAGTGGTTTTGTGGTCTTCTTGCCTAAATACATTGAGACTCAGTTTGGTACTAGCAAATCGGAGGCTAGCTTATTTACAGGTTAGTCATTTGTCATTCTTTGCCTAGTCTTTATTCTATTTGTCTTTTTTTTTTCTTCCATTGTCTATTCTAGAACATGTGATTTACAGGATTCACACAGATTTCAGAACATTCCTCACATTTTTTCAGATAGAAGAAGGGGTACTTTTCCTCATTTTGAAAGATTTGGTTTTTGAATGGACCCTGTTTAATATAAATCTTACTTTTGACCAAACAAGACTAATAATGTGAACCTACAACTGGAATGGCCATTCTAAGTTCTAAGTAATTGTGACCTTAGTAACAGCCATGTCAAAGCATGTAAATGCCAGTGATTACTGAAGGAGGTGAGGTACCCAGAACATCATCTGCTCAAGATAGCAGCATGCAGAAAATGGTGAATCCAGAATTTGATCAGCATCTGGGCAACTGAAAGGGGAACTGGTGGATTCAGTGAAGTTTTCAACCCAACTCTACCCATGTCATGATTCCCCACTTTTGGAGGTGTGACATGGAGGACATCCCCATAATGACAAATTATCTGGCAGTATAACTGCAATATCTGCATATATTGAAGTATCAAATGGTAGAATGTAGCAAATCCAGTACCTTGTGAATAAAATATTTACAATACTCAAGATATAATTTGTAGTTCCACCTCAATGCTGTTGTTCTTTGAGGGATGTAATAAAGATGTAATGTCCCCTCGTACATGTTGCATGAGATGGCTGACCATGACAGAGCATGATAGTGTTCCAGCTGAGTGCGTTTTATTGGTGACTTCATATTTGAGCAAGGGGCCCCGAGTGACTGAGTGGTCTAAAGCGCTGTCCATTACGGATCACTGCCATCTCACCTCAGTGTGCGTGGGTTCGAGTCTAAGATTCGGCTAATGTAGTTATGTGCGAAAGCTTGCCAGTAGCTTCTCATGGGTCGGTTCTTTCAGGTGGTTTTCCTTGTTCTTCCTTCGCCATTTAATACTGGCTGCCATGTATAGCCTATATTGTGCTGAAGAATGGTGTTAAACCATAAAAAACAAACATATTTAAACAATTTTACTCTTACTTTTGGCTTTTAGATTGTTAAGTCTTTACTTAATTGGCTTGGTATAGCCAGGATTGTACTCGTGTGCCATTAAACCCTCTATACAGATCTGCCAACCTGCCCATTATTTGTGGGAGACTCCTGAAATCTGTTAGTTCCTTCTGTACTCATACATTTTTTACTTTTACATGCCAGAAAACCCCATTTTATCACAAAAAAATTAGGAATAAATTCTCCACAAAGTCTTGCTTTCATGAGGTGTATTTGGTCCATCAGATTCTTAAATAAATGGAAAAGAGGATAGTGGAGATGAACTAGAGGATATGATTTCAGTCAACCTGAAAACATAAAACCTTTAAGCCAAATAATTCAAAGTGTAATCCATGTTCCATTTGCTCAGTGGAACAATTAATAATACATATAAAATACATGTACATTGTATTTTTTTGTAGTGAAAACCTGTTTAATTTAGGAAACAGAAACAGTAACCGTTTTCATGTTTTATAAGGATACGTGGACCTTAAAAAAGGTTCACACTGGTGGATATTTTGTTTTCTTCAACATATCTTATCTTTATTTGGATTGCATGAAGCTTATATAGTATTCATTGTTATAAATGGAATATGGAAGCAAAGTGAGCAATCTTTTTATACATGGATACTATGGTTTGAAATGAAGGATTTGTCATCATTATGAGCTAAAGAAAAAAACATTAAAAACTGTTAAATTTTTAGGTAAGTTTTGCCTTTTCAACTTACCATCCCCTGGGGCTAAGCCACATTTAAGACTCACAGTACTAATTCAGTTTCCATATTAAACGTATGCAAACACCATGATATAAAAAATCAAATAACATAACATTTTCTGAGTGCTCATGATCAAACCTATTTTTATCAGTATAGATGAAACCTGGATGTCAGCTTTTGTGTAGATAAAAGAAAATGAGCTAAGGCATTTTCTGGACTTGCATGTATTTAAAACGTGCTTTCGATACTGAACCAAGTAGTCAGCTGTCTTTTTGAGTAAGGAGTGTTTTAAACTCAAGACTGTTAAAGGATGTCGCTATGTTTTTAGTTATAACTAGGATAAACTCCCAAAAGATTAGTTTTCCTATAAAGTTATAGTATCAATCCCGACTAGCCAAACCCAAATATACTTTATTTTATGTTCACCCATTTCCAGACTGGTTCCCATTTCTCCATACAATTAGTACTGTGTGCCCTATTTAGGATTTGAACCTTTGGATTTTGAACCTTCTTTGTTAAGTATTTATCAGCTTGAACAATTAGATCAAATGTTATCATCCACCATCAGTTGGTTTGTAGATAGAATTCAGTGTACAAGACTACCTTTTGAATTTGACCTATGAATGCCCCCCTCTCCTGCCCCCATTTCCTCTGGGACAAGCCTCCAGGATGAGAAATCAACTTATCCACCTCAGTGGTCACTCCAAAAATGATTACTTCCTCAAAGGTTTTCAAAATTACAAACTAAACTTGATAACTTCCATAAATATTGTACAGGTTTTTTAAACAAAATTACACACCAAATATGATTACTCCCTCAGTAAGTATGCAGGGTCTCAGTTTTCTAAATGACAAACTGAGACAGAGCACAACAATTTCCAGTTTCTACTTTCTTGTCTCCATAGCCAGCAGAAATAATGTTTTTGAAAATAATATTGAAATGTACTCCTTGCTTGTATTGTCACTTGCCCCAAAATTATTTTTAGTTTTCCATTCAAGTAGAGCCAGGGTATCATCATCCTCCATTCCATGTTCTAATTCTTTTTGTGATTTTAGTACATGAAATAAAGTTGTTAGTTTACTGTTTGATTAAACGTGTTGAGATGTCTTAGAACTGTTTTCATTTAATTTCTCAGGTGGAATCGCAATACCTGGAGCTGTATTGGGAGTTTTGTTTGGTGGGTTTCTTTTGAAGAGGCTTAAGCTGAAACCCATGGGTGAGTGAATTTATCTCCTGTAATAGTTTTAAAAAATTTACATTGTGTAATGTAATAATGACAACTCACATTAGAGCTGCAATCAGCTGATTTTTCATGTAGTATGAAATATACATTAATATCGATGTTCATAGGTAAGAATGTTCCTTTCAGTTGCCACAATGAATATTGAATGATCTAAAGAAATAACAAGGTGTTTGATTTAACAAAGTATTCTTTATATAGATGTGTTTTTATGGGTTTAAAGAAATGTTAATTATATTGGGAATTTGTTATAGCAATGTTGTTTGCAGCAAGGACCACTGTACTAGAAAATGCTTAGTGTTGTTCCAAAAAACCTCAATATATTTAGAACTCTCCATTTATGTTTAAGCTTGAATGAACCACCTGATTGTCACAATACCAGATTACAAAGTTGACAGTTACTGGTGTTACTGGTGAAGGTTTAAAGAGATCTTTGCCCTTTAATTAGTAAATTAATGTTTATGTGTGTGTGTTTGTATGTGTGTGTGTGTGTTGAACTTACTTCCTAGTGATTTGTTGAACCAATAAAAGTTCAAGGTATGTGTGTGCGAGTGTGTATATGGATGTGTATTAGATGAACAAGATTCAGGTTAAATACTTCTGAATATTCAAAACCTGTCATGTTGCGTTTGCAGGTTTTGGGTCTTAGCAAAGGTTACTAGATATGCAGTGTTTTTATCTACTAGCCAACTAAGACATTAAACTGGAGCATAAAAGCAAACTATCCACCAATCTCACTTGAAAGATTAATTCAAAATTAGTAGTAACATGTAGTAAAAGGGCAAAGGGCAGACAGAAACAGATGCTGTAAACCAGTCTGGTTGTATTAACTTGATTAAATCAATTTATCTGCCAGTCCTGGCTCTGCAATAATAAAGTGGCACTTAGTTGATTGGATGGGCCAAATAGTGGAGATACACACAAAGATTTGCACAAAGATCATATATCATACCATATACAACACTATTCAATTTGTTGTCTAGGTTCTGTACCAGTTTTGGACAGCCATAATCAACAGTTTCTATTCATAAGCCTTGACCACTCAATTTTGGAAGATGGCCTGCCTTGAAGGTTGACATTTATGATGTTCTGGGAGCCCATTAAAAATGTTGGGAGACTAGTGGGAAGAAAAACATGAAAGAGTTTAAGCAAGGAATGGGGAAAAATTGGAATACATAAATAAGTATTAGCTGTCTAAAAAGCATGACTTTATGGGTTTAGAAAGAAAGAAACATTAAAAAACTTGAGCCTGGAGATGTAGGTCTAGAATTTTTTGAAGTGGAAATGTATCTTTACTGCTGTATAGGCATGGGATCATTTTATACTGGTATTATTTTTTTGGTCCCATTATTGATAAGCATATGTAGATTTCCGCGATTTAGGAAATCATTAAATCCTCAACAAACTTTAATCGATTGGGGATTATCTCTCAAAGTGGTATTTTGTGTAGTTCCTGAACCTAACTAATGGTTTTGAAATCGATGACCATGCCTGTATGAATAAGGAAAGTTTGAGCTTTCACAGAGCTAGTGTTGACAGAACAATGAAATTATGAATACATTTATGCAATAATAATAATCATGATCATAATTGTTGTAATATTAATTGCTACTTGAGAATTCTAGTACTAATTAAAGGTAATAAAAGACACAGACAAAAATGAGATAAATGAAGATGAACAAAGATAATTTATATTGATTGCTGACTTGAGTGAATTGAAGGTCACTGATAAAAATTATTGCAGAACAACAAACATCAACACTAGAGACGTGAGTGGGAGAAGCACTTCTCATGGTTTAAAACCAAAATGCATCATTTAGCATGAAATTAACTAAGCGAAAAAAGATTTATTGTGGATTCTAGCACAAAAATGCAGATTAGTTTAGAGTGTTATTTTTAATTGTAGGGAAGTTTGTTTTAGTAGATATCATGACCAAAACACCTCACACTGGCTTTTACAACTTTGTAAAAGACCTAAATTTGAATGGTCAACTTATAAATGCCTTGAATTTTAGGAAGTTTTTTTTTTTTAAAGTCCTTAAGTTTGTTGATAAACTAAATTTTTGGGAATAAAGAATGCTTAATCAGAATAAACTACCAATTAGTATATGCCTGCCATAATAGAGTGTACTATGTCATGATTATTACCAATTTAGATTCTACACAATAACTCTAGTAGTTGTTTTTGCATTATAACATTAATTCTGCATGGCATACCATAATAACAATTTTGTGGATGATTTATGCTAGAGTTAATGCAGCAGCAATTGATTTTGTGGTTAAATGTCAAAATTATCGATTGAAAGAAAAGTAATGTTTCCAAAGAATAATGTTGGTTTTACATCATGGACCTGACCAAAATGACGTAGATGGCTTGCACAACGAGTAAGGAAGAAGTCTGTCGATTTCTGGGTTAATAAAAAAGATCAAGGTCACTGAAAGAGTACAAAATGGTTTATTTGCAAACATTTTCTATAGAGAGTACATTTAAACATAAATAATTAAACATAATATAAAAAAAAAGTTGGAAGATCAGAAAACACATAAAATGGTTAGCTACCATATTGAGTAGCATCTCATTGCTGTAGTGATGCACAAATTAATTGTTTTTTCTTCTATTTTTTAAAACATTTTTATGCAGTAGTATAAATTAACAAAGTAACACATGGAAAAGTTCATTATTTGTGTGAGAAAACTCCTCGATTAAAAAGTTTTAAAGTCCTAGAAAAACACCTAATCTGTATGAATGATATCATTATGTGTTTCATCAATAACATTCTTTTCCATTTAGACTCACCAAACATGGATATTATCTATCACATTTTTGTCTTCATAGACTATCACATTGTTATCAGATTTGCATATTATTTTACTGGGGCAGGGAACATATTCAGAAACTGAGGAGACCAACATTATAGAGGTCTGTCTGTGAGTGGGAGAAAATTTAAAGTAGACAACCATAGTTTTTTGAAGCTGTGGCTGTACTCCTTTTACTAAGATAGCATGGGAGGGATCTTAGGAAGATCAAAGTAAATCTTTCACCCATGTGTTTTTTTTTCTTACCATATATACCTGCTTGTATCTTGATTGAGATCAACTGCAGACTGTCTAACCCAGATCTACCAGCATAATATGCACTGACAGATCTGGATCTGTGCAGTCTGTTGTGAGTAATCAGTGGGACAAATAACATAGACTTATATGTGATAACTGATAAGGATCTGTGTTGTTTGCAGTTGAACTTGTAAGCAAGTATATATTACAGGCACATGCATCCTATGACCCATGATGTTTAATGGTATCATAGGGTGCGACCTTAAAATTCACTCATCTGGCCAGTGCCACTGAAGAAAGTTTCAGATGCCTGTTATACAGTAATGATGAAGATAAAGTGGTTATCTCATGAACTTACCCCTTTAGTGATAGAAGATGGCCACACCATTTGCTATACAAGATTATATATTATGGGTAACTCTCAGTGATGAGGGATGAAATGGTTAAAATGCATGATCTTGGTGAGGATGACTGGCAGCCTCTCATAACTGGGTGGCATCTGTCTTGTTGATTCTTAATAAGAAAGTTTTCATGATGATAATAATAAAAATAATAATGATATCTTTACTGGTGCCATTCAACCGCTCCAGTGGTCTAGTGGTTTTAGTGTCTACAGCAGGAGCGGTAGGTCGTGGGTTCGATTCTTGGCTGAGTCATACCAAAGACTTACAAAAATGGTACTAACAGGTGCCTTGCATGGCACTTAGCATTAAGAGGTTAGTGTTAGGACTAGTTGACCCGTTGTCAGAATAATTTGACCGGTTGGGACAACATTCTACATGTTTGAGGCATGATGCCCCTGTGCTAGACATCACTTTAAACTGCCTCACTGCAGACATCGTAGCGATATCCTAATGAAACAAACAAACAAACTGGTGCCATTCAGTTGGCTATAATAATAATAATAATAATAATAATAATAATAATAATAATAATAATGATTTGCTTACAGTTGCCTTTCATTTGGCTCTGATACCAATAATAATAATAATAATAATAATGATAATAATAATAATAATAATGATTTGCTTACAGTTGCCTTTCATTTGGCTCTGATACCAATAATAATAATAGTAATAATAATAATAATACTGTCTTTACAGGGGCCATTCAGCTAGCTCTGATTCTTGATTTGGTGGCACTACTTGGTTGTATCTTTTTCTTCTTCCTTGGATGTGACAACCTGAAAATTGCTGGAGCCACGTTTCCATACTTCAATGGGTAAGACCATTAACTTTATTGTCCTCTATTTGAAATGCAAACAGAACAATATTTGTGGAGCTGACAATAATGAAAAGCAAGACAGCAGTCACCTTTCTTATATCAGCATCAACCGTTCTTTAAAGGTTTCTGTTTTAAGTTTTCAGTGCTTTGTTCATTGGGTCAACATGCAGGTCTAAGGCTTCTTGTTAGGTAGGGCCCTGGATAGCACAGTGGTATAATTTTATATTGCACATCTTCAGTCCAGAGTTTGATCCTAGTTTTCAGTCTGTCCAAGTGTAGCAATTGTTTGTAAGTTCAAAGTAGCATCTAACAAACCACATCATGTATATACCTGGGCTAGCAGGATTACTTAAGAATTTCAACTTTTGCATAAAAACAAAAATCAGTGCTTCGCAGCTTCAAATGATGCAAACATTATATTATACTAATTTCAGTGGATATTATATATGCACTAAAATACATGTCAGTCTTTGCAGTGGATATTATATATGCACTAAAATACATGTCACTCTTTGCAGCGGATATTATATATGCACTAAAATACATGTTAGTCTTTGCAGCAGATATTATATATGCACTAAAATACATGTCACTATTTGCAGTGGATATTATATATGCACTAAAATACATGTCACTCTTTGCAGCGGATATTATATATGCACTAAAATACATGTCATTCTTTGCAGTGGATATTATATATGCACTAAAATACATGTCACTCTTTGCAGCGGATATTATATATGCACTAAGCTACATGTCACTCTTTGCAGTGGATAATTATATATGCACTAAGCTCTTTCCAGTAGATTATTAGGTATGCATTAGGATACCTGTAACTCAATACAGTGGATTATATATGCATTAGGCTTTTCAATAAATTTTGTATTAGGGTACATGTAGCATTATGCAACAGTTTATTATAAATGCCTTACTTTGCATGAGTTTTACTGCAATGCTATATAAAATAATCATGAAATATTTCATTTATCAATTGCTTTTTTTCTTCAGTTCAGGACACAAGATTTTAGAATACGAATTTGAAGCAAACTTAACCTCTGCCTGTAACATGGACTGTGACTGCTCGAATAATGACCTTGAACCAATCTGTGGTATCAATGGACTGACTTATTTTTCTCCCTGCCATGCAGGGTGTACCCAGTTTTACATCTCGTACACATCGCCGGAAGAGAAAACAATGGTTTGTATGCGTATTATAGTAGACTGATGAATTTTTTAAAATTTGGACATGGTTGACTCATAATTTTGCCCATTTCTTGCATCATATTTTTTGTTCAAGAACTTGTGAAGGAGGTGATGAATTTAAACAAAATTTAGTACAAGATTTAATTTTGAAAAGCTTAGTTCACATCACAGGGGCTCATATCATTGCTGACAATTGACCTGTCATACGTGTACTAAATAATAACTGCAAGGTAGGATACTTCTCTCGTTTCTGATGCAACCCATTTAAGAATAAATGCTGGTATTTTAAACTATTTTTTGTGTAGCGTAATACATTTGGTACCGATATTTAGCTCAGGCATTCAACTTTATATGTGTATCCAATGTTTGGCTTTGTAGCATACCTTTAAGGAATGCCAGACCATTTTCCCATGAGTCTTCTTTGCTTAATATGTCCGTGATCAAATTTACTTAATATGCAAGAACAATGCACTGAATGGAATACAACCTTCTTATTGGCCAACTGAAAATAAAGTTATAAATATATGCATTTCATCATTTTATTTTAACCAATGAGAGGACAGTGTCATTCCTTAGTTATTATTTAGTTCATGTATGACAGATCAATCATAAGCAACGATACAAGCCCGTGGTTCACATTTGATGCACATCATTATAAAAAAAAATGCTCAATAACTTCTGGATTAAACCAAATTGAGTATTAGGCTTTGCACTAAGAAAATATGTCAAGCACAATTTTACAACACAATAGTTACAGCCTCTGTTTGATACTTTTGACCTCACATTGCTCTGTTTATTTCTTATGTTTTTAGGGTTTTATTGTAATAAATTGGGTATACAATTCAATATTATTAAGAAGACCTAGGTAAAGTTTGACTTTCACTATTTTCTGCAAGAATTTTCTAGTGATTACCCCAACTTTTTTTAATTTAAAATTTTGCTCTTTATATTTTTCCTTATGATATAGGGGAGGGGAATAAGTGTCATATTGACACATTTCTTGTCTAAAATACATTCTAAAGATAGTAAAAAGCCTTGTACACTTAAGCCTGTTCATAACAGATTGGGATGTTATGAATTTTGGAATATGATTAAGGTGGGAGTCAAAGTAGTTCTATTGGTAGAGCATCCAATTTATCAAATGGTTAGATTTATCAAATGGTCATAAAATCAAGGCATGCCTAGTTAGATTGGAGAGTTCTTGGGAAATGCACTTTCCTCAACATGATATAATAGATAATATGTTAAAAGTGCCAGCAACATAAAACAAAAAAGGCAGCCAAAGTCTACATTTATAGTAAAACTTTCATAAACTTGACACGGCAAAGGATTACTATATTGACTACTTTTCGAAGTTTAGAACCAAAACTTTTGGCCAGTCTGCATTAAATGCTGGATTACTGACGGACTGGTATAAGAAAGTTGCACCATATTCTGCAATACCAATTTACAGATCGTCTATTCTTATACTTCTGCCATAATGTGGAGTGTATTAAGTTATGATGCTCACCAGTTCTCATATCCATCCGTCTTTTGTTTCATTTACACACGGAAACTTCTCTCAGCCAACTTCATTTATTAAACTTTTGTGGATGACTTGCACTTAAAAGTATAAAAGAGTTCTATCAGTTTTGGCCAAGGTCATGGTCAGGCGATCTCCATCTACAGTTACCAAACTTGTATCACTCTCACATTGTATAAAGAACCTTTCACTTTTGGTGTCCAAAGGTGAAAGCTTAAGGGTTACTCACTGCAAGTATAAAAATGCTTTCCAATTCAATAGAATTAAGTTTTACTTAACATACCTTGGCCAAACCTTTTGGATGTCTTGTACTTTGGGTAAGGAAGAAGCCTGCTGATTTTAGGCTCAAAAGGTTAAAATTCAGGGTCACTGTTTTGCTAAAAAAAACTAAATTGCTTTCTGCACTCAAAATTCATTATTTTTGTGGGGGGTTTAAGTAACTATTAAGCACAGAGCTTGCAAATCAGGTGCTCTTTCCATTATTCTTGTTACGAAAATTGGAATATTGATGTAAATAATATTTGGTTTAAATCGGATTTATGTCAAGCAGCATGATTGAATGACATTGTTGGTGGTCTTTAAATTTGGACACTATATAGTGGAGGAAGATATGTAGCTAATAATTTTAAAATAATTGTCTTTATTTATATATTTAACAAAATGACTTGCTGATATGGAGATCATTTCAGCAGCTAGTATTAAAATACAATTTTTTGATTCTGGATTTTTGGCTGAGATTTTCAGCTTCCCTCTCCTTTCCCCTCAGCTCTTAGTATGCTGCTGTTATCACCCAAAACAATTTTCTGCTTTTAATAGTTACTTAATAGTTTTATAAATTCAGATTGTATTGTATTCAAAGGGACATCACTTTACAGATTCAGATAAAATAGATTAGATCTTTGTGTTCAATTCCGTGATAGTTTCTGCACTCATGTTAGAAGATAAAAAAAAGTGACTGTTAAGGTAATTGTTTTTAAAAATTAATAAGTGCACAGGTAGTAAAAAAAAATTATTTTGTAACAAAGTTCCTGATTATAACAGTTCTCAATCTCTGCATATGTCGTTGGAGAGAAACGGCTGCAAAACCAGATTTTCTTGGAACATATGACTGTCCACATGTGATGCCTAGCAATCACTTAACCATGGTTGCATCTGGAATAGATGGTTGTGAAAATCTTGATAAAATTGTAACTTTCAGACCAGCTTTTTAATCTGGGTACATTCTCATAAACATTTTCAGTTCATATTTTAACACTAGGAAAACTTTTTTGTTGTGCTTTATTTGGGTTCTCCAATGATGACTTAAAATGGGTCCTTGGTATTTTAACAGAAAAAGGGAAGAATGCTCATATTCTCTGAATTCTCAACCAGACTGAACTCCCTTTTTTTAACAGTAAGAGCAAACTGCCTAAATTTTCTCAATCCTAGATGCATCATTTATATAAATAATTGATCTAAGATATGCTTTATTCAGCACAACCATATTGAGAGCAAGTACACCTCCAAAGTGGAGAGCTCACACAAATACAAAGGAAGCTAACTCTTCTAGGATTTATTTAAATAATACATTATTTAAGAGTACAGTGCAGATATTACAAAAAGCAGTATTTGCTTTGGCTTGCAATTCACATTCACTTTGAATGGTGCCATGATAATTATTTTAACTTAATTTGTTGTTCATTGCTCTGACCCTAGTAAATATATTATTTCAGCAACTATCATTATTTGGAATATTTTGGTTTTTAAAGAATATTCTTGCATTCCAGAATTTCAGTGGATGCTCTTGTATCCTTGGGAGCCAGATGTTAGAGGAGGTGATCATGGCCCCAATAGCAACCAGTGGACCATGTAAATCTACATGCCAAAATCTCTTGCCATTCCTTATCTTATTAGTGGTCATGACTTTTTGCGTAGCAGGGACACATATGCCATTATTAATGGTTACATTGAGGTATGATTTTTACTCCATTAAAGAAAAGATAAAGAATATAGCTTGTTTCAGTAACCATTTGTGTTTTGATTGTATTTATTACAAAGAATTTTACTTTTTTTAAAGTGCATAAGTATGATTATAGTATAGGATTCCAGTGTCAACTAGCAAAACTATGTAAATTTTACGGTCATGGCTTGGTTACTGGGGGTTGTGTTCATCAACATTATCCATGTTCAAGCCATGAACACACAACCACATTGATTTAGAGGATGAAGTATACAACTTCATTGTCTTCATACTGTAAATTGATGCAGTTATTTTGTTTCCCAGCTGTTTCTGTTTAGTAATTTAAAAAATCAAACTTTGTGGTCACATTTTTATAAAGATCTAGGTTGGTGCAAATTTAATATTGCCATGCAGACATTCCACAATGCATTTCATTATATACATGATCTTCAGTTTTAGAAAAAACTAATTTTCAGTTAACATTCATCTTAAATTATGAAGAACAAGTGTATTATTAGAGTTGGACACCTGAGGCTTCATATTTGAAGCAGATTTTAAAAAATTACCGGCTAGACCTCTGGAAAATTTGTATTAATAAATCTAAATAGCTCTTTATTATAAAGGTTTCTAAATCGTAAACACCAACCATGCATATATACGTATATTAAGTATTTACAGAAATATTTAACATCCAGCATTTCTATCATAAGTATGTCTTACCTTTGCATAGTTACATTATACTTGATAATGTAAATAGTGATACTTGTGGATGTCAGGACTAACAGAAAGCATCACTCCCTCATGATGCACAAAATAACTAGTACATTTATCATGAAGGAGTTACCTATTGATATTTACAGTGAAGGAATGCATTTTTTGAGGCACAGCTCTATTTACCCATTTTGGTTTCTTGTATCCGTAGCAAAGACAACACACTTCTGATTGCCGGTTAATAATTGACCATGAAATAATAGAAAAAATCTCTTGTCTTGCAATTTAAGTAAAGGAGTATTTGACTATTTTTGTTTCTAAATGATAATCGAGTTTCATTTTCTCTTTGGTCAGGTCTGTAAGGGAAGAAGAGAGATGTTTTGCCCTTGGAATGCAGTTTGTGATACTTAGGTTATTTGGTAGGTAGTATACCCTTCATTTTTGTTTATCAGTTCTTTCTATTGAAATAGCTTTGTTACTTGCTTTCACATACAGACAAGCTTATCCATTTTTCTTGTAAATCTCTATTGGGGTTGAAAGAGATTAAGTCTCATGAGACATGGGTTATAACAAGAAGCTTCTGTAATTTTTCCCTGAAAGATTTTGTAAAGTAAATGTAAAAAATGTCCTGTTGTTCAAAAACTATTTTTGTATGGCCTAAAATAAAAATTTAATTTATTTACTTTTCTAGTCATTTTTATAAGTAACCAGTTTTAGAAATTAAATATGCATCATTCTGAAGTAAAAACTACAGAATTTAAAAAAATCTGAAAGCAGCAGTCTTCTATGTTTATTGTTTGAGTAGTGTTTTCAGTTTTCAGCTCTTGCCAGTAATTGAACTAAATTATGGTGTGACCTCACTGTCATGTTGTAATATTATTTTTTTAATGTTAATATCAGTGAGTAACCATCTATCATTAATGGGCAGTCACTGTCATGAAGTAAACGTTTCTATCCTTAATTGAAAGGCACTCTCATAAAGTAAAAACATCTATCCTTAATTGAAGGGCACTCTCATGAAGTAAAAACATCTATCCTTAATTGAAGAGCACTCTCATGAAGTAAAAACATCTATCCTTAATTGAAGGGCACTCTCATGAAGTAAAAACATCTATCCTTAATTGAAGGGCACTCTCATGAAGTAAAAACATTTATCCTTAATTGAAGGGCACTCTCATGAAGTAAACATTTATCCTTAATTTACAGGCACTCTCGTGAAGTAATTGTCTATCCATGCAATTGCAGATCGGTCTTAGCAGTTGAATCGGACTTGCGAGTATAAATGGTGTGCATTTTATCATATTGATTTAATTTTCATAATTTTTTATTGTAGCCTATATCCCTGCTCCAATAATGTTTGGAAATATCATTGACACAGCCTGCTTGTTATGGGGAAAGACCTGTGAAATCCATGGTTCATGTTTGGTGTATGATATCGTGCAGTTCCGATATAAATATGTTGGTAAGTGCCTTGTCATTACAGTTTGCAGTGTCCCTGAAGTCATTCACTTTCTTCAGCATACATTTCAGAAGTCTCCACCACGAATTTGGCATGGACATATAGTATTGGGCTATTTTTTATTCTATGTGTACATCTAAAAAAAACTTGCATACAACTACTGCAACACATTTTGCCATAGACAGTTAAAAGTTTGTACACATTAATGACATCAGTGGACATATGCATATTCTATCTTCACGGCCTGAGTTTTTCACTCTTTTGATACATATCGGTGTTAAATGTATTGAATATATTTGATAATTCTTGTTTACACAGCTAGTTCCTTAACTAGAATAACTGGTTTCAGTATATGCATGGGTACGTGGTCATTCATTTAATTGCTATGGTTTCTTCCAACTCTTTATGCAAACACCTGCATTAATAAGAGCATATTAATGTTGTCAGGGTGTACAGTTTGTTATGACCATTTTGAACCCCATATCCCCTGAGCTGGAATCTAATGATATATGGGCTTTATCAACCATTAAGCTTTTTTAAACAAATTATGTTTTCTGCTATACCTTATGTGGATTTTACTTTTTCGCTAAATTAGGCAATAAAACTAAGGAATGAAAAGTTGTTTTTGTCACTTTTATTACCATCTCTTTTATTCCACTCATAAAAATTTGAGAACATTCTTAAAAAAAAAAAGGTGACTGCTGCATAAGAATGGCATAGAGCACTTTTCTTATTTGCTATTTGTAGCAACTGTATATGACCCATTTCAAATAAAATAGTTTTCTTCAGAAGTGAACCATGCCTAACAGATTCATTTTTATTGATTTAGTATACTAGTCTATATTTTTTAAAGAAAATGGTGTCAAATGTTAAGTTAAAATTTTACAGTGCGAGTTGTGGATGTTATATGACAGAAAATGTGATAGCATTATTATTATTAGAAACAAGGACAGATCAACACTGCTTTACAAACTTTAAATGAAGAGTATAAGATTAATGTAACACAGCACCTTACTATGATCATTGCAGAGTTGGTGATCATTGATAAAAAACTTACATAGGCACGTTGAACTGAGTGTTGATTATAAATAATTTTTCTGTATATTTGTGTTTATATTCTGGTTCAAATCCATATGGATTTTGCCCTTTTGTGACAAGAATTTTGATCAGCTGTAGAACCAAGTTGGCATCAATAATTTATTTTTTCATATGTGCTGTAATTCTGACATGTAAAGTATAGATTACACTTTGTACATCCAAATTACGTTTTTTTGCAGACCCGGTAAACTAACTAATTTAACACCCCAAAAACTTCCATTTAATTTAACGTAACGTTTAATGAGTTTATTATTAGCTCAGAAACCCTATTATATGGACACTGTATGGTGCAGATGATTGCAAAATTCATAATTTGACGGCATTACATGTATCTTATTTACATTTCAGGCACCTCAGCTGGACTGAAGGTGTTAGGAGCCCTGTTGTTTATTGTTGTATGGCTTTACATGAGGCACAGGAACAGGAAGGACACACAGAAGCAAATGACGGTAGAATATCAGCTTTTTTATCAAATTTTAAGACAGGAGTGCCACTTTTGTAGTGAACATAGTAGCTTCATTTTTATAGTTATTAATAATTTTCATTTGTTGCGTTCCTTATAGGTCATCAGATTGAATCAGTCACTTATAACACTTGAAACATATCCATTTCCAAAGTTCTTGCACACAAATTGTTGTAAGAAAAACAGAAAGAAGAGGTCTTTTTTTTTTATAGTTTTTCACTATTTCCACTTGGAACACTGTACAAGATTTAATTAAAAGGTTTTAAACGTGAATCAGATATATCTTAAAGAACTGTTTGCACGCAAAAGGATTGGTGTTATGCAAGGTGAAATAAAAGACGAATTAAGGATAATCTTAACTGTCTTCCAGGTCTGTTCTTGAATTAAATATTAAGGGATCACATGCCCCACTATCCCACCCCACCCCCCATCCCCCATTTGAAACTGTGGTGATTTTTCCGAATATATGAAGTATTTAATGAACAAATAGAGGTAGGGCTGAAAATATATTGTGCACAATTGTTTTAAATAAGCATGAATTATATGATCGCTCGTCCAGAATAGACAGGGGAGTTTTATATGTAGCCAAATAAAATTATGTATTTTTTTTTTTTTTTATACCATTCTGTATAATGCATTTATTTTATACCATTTTGTATTCCATATTTTGACTTTGGAAAAACTGCGGAAGGCACTAGTCATATTCATACACATAAATGCAAGACCATTCTTCAGCCTCATAAAGCCACACAGAGTGAAATAGAATTCAACAAGAAAGCACACAGAGGCTATGAAGTACCAATTTTTCATAAAAATGTTATTGAAAAGTTGACTTCTGTTTCTTTCCTTTTTTAACATTAAAATTTACTTGTCTGTCAGGACATCTGAGTACATTTCATTCTTAGGTTAAAATAGTGAATTTAAGTACGCTGAAAATCCTTCAAGCTGAAAATATACTTTGACTTTGAGAGGATTTAATATATTTGATTTACAATATTTTTAAGCATTGACATTTTGTCTGATTTCAGGTTCGTGAAATCATGAATTCAGTAACATCAATCGACAAGTTGGATTTAAGTCACATTCAACCTCATCCTTACCGGGATGGGTTATCATCGGACTCGGAGGCAGAGCAGGAGGAAAGAGAAAATGATGAGAATGCTGCATACCCAGCTCAGTTTTTGAGGACAGAAACTAGAGAGTCAAATTTATAGCACAAGAGTATGCTTGAATTGGCACAATAATATCATTCTGATTGGATTTTGTTGTCAGGAAAATACTAGCCAAAAGATGTGGTATCATGGAGGCCAGTAGTTAGCATGTTTTGTCTGTTGTGGGATTGCATATAGCATTTGTTGTTTAATGTGGGATTCCAGATAGCACATGTTGTTTAATGTGGGCTAGCTGTCATTTTTTCCATTAATGTGGGTACATTATCAAGATCAAGATTTATTTAACTGTTCTCTTACAGTAATGTCAATGGAGTATAGCAAAAGCACTGAACCCACCTGACAGAACTGAACAATAACATTTTGTATGGGAGAAGGCAATAATTTGATTTAGTATGTCATCAAAATATTGTGACATTATATGGTATGGGCACGTGTCTGCTGGACAGGTGTCATAAATGTCGAAAGTTTTACTTTCCTATAGTAGATTCCACTAGTTAGCTAATCAAAATTCTAGAGTTTATTATGTTCTTAAAGCATGTAACTTGGACTGTTTGCAGTAAAACTTGTGTATGCATGAGGCATTGATCTAATACAGGGGTGCACAAAATATTTCCCATGGGCAGCAGGAGACCTGCTGATATATTTTGTGTGGCCTATGGCCTTTGCTCTTGCTGAATGCATGTGCATTTATGCTTTCATTTTTTTAGACAGGCTTTTTTGCAGTGTGGCCCATTTATTTCAAATTTAGATCAAATTGGGCCCATATAAATGTTTTGAGTTGTGCACTTCTGTACAACTATTGGTATTACATCGGAATTACGATATTTTTTTAAAAATAAAAAGACACTTGGTGTCCCAGCCCTCATACTGAAACTCAAGTAACACTATCTTTTCTGCATTTGCACTTCAGTGTTGTGTTCAAATTGAAGGAAAATGTAACAATTCAATAAAAACACAAAACTTGTTTTGTTCACTCATCTCACTTGGTATGATTGTTGTAATGTTGAAATTGTATTTTAGACTTGGGGGTATTTAATGTAAGTATGGGATTAACATCATGGTGTATTTTAGTGTAGTGAAACCTGTCTCGTGAGACCGCACATCTGCCAACCATAAGTGGTTGCACAAAACTGGTAACCTGTCATAACATCTGTGCAGGAGGACATTTTATAGGTTGAAGTCCAGTTAGGTTAAATAAGGATTTACTGTCCATATATTTTGTTTCTTATTCATAGTTCTGTTTAAATATTACATGCCTTGATCTTGAACATTATAATTTTTTAATTGAATTTCACATGTCTGTTCTATCTGTAATGTGTAAGTCAGCTATGATATCTTCCGAAATTTTTATCAACCAAAAGCCAAAATCTAAGTCACCCATGTTATGTAATAAACTTGTATTCTTGACAAAGGATGTTACTAAGTTTACCTTATAACAAACTTTGTTTGGCCTCATATGGGGGTTTAAAATAACAGTAAAATTGATAAAGCAAGAAAGAACACAGGCCGTTACAATATATAATTATCTCATATGAAAAAAGTAAATAATTCATTAAAAGATAAATGCAAAGAACTTGTGACCTCATGTGCCCTGGTTAATACATAACTGCACAGAATTATTTAAGGCAGTATCCACTGCACTACATTGAAAGTAAGGGTAAGAAGGTGTCTCGTCATGACATCAGATTTTTAAGGATTGTCTTGATTATCAGCACAGTTAGTGATGTGCTTTTGTTTTGTCTATAGCATAAAGTACTATCTGTTGATTTTAAGAGATGTAGACAGGTGCAACAGTTTTAGAAAAAACTACTTTATAAGCATCTGCACTTTTGGCTGCAGAAGCTTCTTAGAAGTTGTTGTTATAAAGGAATAAATAAAGGTCATTGGTGTGTATAGATGTTTTTGAAATACCATCTTGCATTGCAGTGTCAAATTCCATATTTTGCCTACAAATCGTTGTTGTGTTCAGCAGGTATTTGCTCACAGCGTGTTTATATAATAAAATGGATTTGACAAGTTGTTCCCCACAGCAGAGGTCACACATTCCCTATATAAAGATTAACATTTGATGATTGCAATTGTTAAAGGGAAAAGTAATGATATGATAAATCTCTGAACATATCAGGAAGCTGATTTGGTAAAAATATTTATATCTTATGTTATGGCTGTGTACACAAGTCTGTTTGGCTGTACAATATTCTAGTCTTTATTGTTAACCTTGTATTATATTTGTGTTCATATTTCAGAAATTCCTGGGGCAAAAAAATTCTGTGTTATAGTTGATTGTGATGCACATTTTCTGAACGCCAGTTTATGTATATTTGGAGTGAAAAGTTGAGTTATGTAAAATATATTTTTTGCATACCTTGTTTACAGTAAAGAGCATTGTATTGTAAGTATAATATTAATTATATACCTCTCAAACCATATTTAGGGCCATTTGCTTATTTTTTATGTAACCATCTAAAGTAGAATAGATTTTGTTGCAGCATTGTCCATCCATTTTTTGCTATTTTTACATATTGATTCATAACTTTATAATGGTGGATGAATCGTCATGAAACATTGCCCAAGTATTTATCTGGACTGGACTTAGCCAGGCCCCTACCTGAAGGCCAATATCACAACAAGGGAAAATGTAATTTTATTACTTTAATACTTTTATGGATGGTAATCTTGGAAATACTAAAGATATTTTAAGGAGACTTTTGCAGTTTTGTATTTATTGTAGATGTCATGTTGGATACGACAGCCCAGTCTCCTGTCTCGAGGCCAAAGTCATGGCAAGGCTGTTGTAATTCTGTGACTCGTGTCAGGATTTTTCAATCAATGACGATACTTTAATTAGGTTTGCATGAAATATATATAGTTGTGTCATGGTCAAGATCAAGGGAATTAACTTGACTATGATTTGTATATTTAGTCAGGAGTACAACTTTTAAAGCACTGAAGATAATTGAAACACGTCAGGACTGTACTTGCGTATCTTAGGCATGCCATTTGCTTCTAGGTTGAGGACCCATCAAAGGAAAATATTAATCAGGGATCTTTATTCATATACTGGTATAACTGTACTATAATGAAGGCATTTTAATGAAACTGTAACCTTTTGTATATCTTAACATTGTCTCATGTATTCAATTACACACCCTGCATATCTGACCAGTTTCCTTACCCAAGCACTTACCTTGTAACCATAAGAAAATTTGAGAGGATTTTATCCCAGTACATTCCTTACCTATAATAGTCAAGTCCGCAGATGAATGGTCAAGTTTATTAAGGAAATTCCATTTACAGTACTCCTGTTCCAACTGTCTGAGAATTCTATTTGCATGTTTAGCATTTATAGTCATTTTTCCAAGCATGGTGTATGCCAGTCATAGATTTGTACAAAGTTCAAGTAATGTTATTGTCAGTGGTCCATTTGCCCCAGATGTGCAATATCCCAACTTTCATAAACTGTCTTTATATCATGTAATTATCAGCAATATTTCTTGTGGTATTTAATTTTTAGACTTGATAAAATTGATATTGTTAAGCCATAACTGTTTACAATAGTCCTTGACATCTTTTGTTCAGTATATATTTAGAGGGTCTACCTGCAGTAACACAAGTCCTAACTGTTCAAAATAGGCTTTAAGTTACTTTGTGCAGTATCTAGAGAAGTTCTTACTGCAAGTTCTTGTATGATTGTTTATATATCTTTTGAAGTGGCAATGAAAATAGTAAGAATTGGTGAAATGTAAGATGTGATCAGACTGACAGAGGCATTGTTTTCATTGTTGTAATTCGTAAAATAATTGGAAGCCATGTTAAAGAACTGTACAAGAAGTTTATTTTATCTGGTTAATCACAATATTTGAACATCATTGAAATTTCACATGTTTCATTTAAGCACAAAAAGTTTTTATCACTGATCTTCGCACTTGTGCAATGTATTATTTCATTAACAAAATTTTTGTAAAATTGCATTCTGTCTCATGATTTGTGATCTAGTGTACATTGATAATGTTGAACATACATTATTGTACCCGTGTATAAGCTTCCTATAATTCTTATCCATTTTTTCAATGGAGAACAGCTTGTCACATCTCAGACAGCTGCTTTCTTTTTGTTACTATTGAACTTTGGTCCATTATTCGTGTTCTTATTATTAATAACAAATAATTTAAAAATAAATATAGGATTTTGTGTAAGAAAGGGTCAGGTCAAACAAAACTCATTACAAATAAATTTTCCTGGAAGTAATGATGTATGATGGTTCATATCTTGGTAGCATGTTTTCGTTAATACTTGTTTTGGGGTTTTAGTATAGAATTGGATTTTTAAAAAAATAAATATAGTATGTGCTGATTTATCAGTCAAGGCAAGCAGCAAAGACACAGGTCTGGGTCTCAGCAAATGCAAAGGCAGATCTGAGTCTATGCATATAATTGGGAGTATTTAGCAGAACAAAAAGTATAGACATTGATCTACCAGCACATTGAACATTGGCTGATCAGGGCCTGTATTGTTTGTAGTTTGATCTGACTTATAAGCAAGTATAAACTATGTTCAGTTTACAGTATTTGCATTTATGTTTGATAGATGAATAATAGTGGATGTTTATGCTTCCTTAGAAAAAAAAGAGATATCCATGAATAAAACTAAAGGAAGATTTTATAACATTTTTGCATTTCTTTTATCTTTGTATAAAGTGTAGTTTTATAAACTATTAAATTTGAGTTTTAGAAATTTTGTTTTTATAAAGTGTTCAGTTTTTTAATGTGGAGAATGTGATTCATATGAACACATATTTATCAGTACAGTAAGTATAAATTGGAGGTAATGGGGCACATTAGTTTTGTATATATTATACATCCATTAATGTTATAGGTTAATTGCATACTATATTTTTATCAGATGATTTTTGTAGAATTTACAAATGGGTTTAAAATTCATTACTATCAAATTACATGTGTGAAAGGTTGAGGCTTCCCTTCTTTAACAGATGGTACTAGCATTGAAATTACCTGTTACTTTAGAACATTCAGTACTAGAAATAAAATGACCTATTGCTTGTAACATTCAATTTAAGAATTAAATGATCTTTGTTACTATTAACATATATTACTAACATTGAATTGGCCTCTATTACTGTAACATTCAGTTTAAGAATTAAATGATCTATGTTACTTTTAACATATATTACTAACATTGAAAAGGCCTCTATTACTGTAACATTCAGTTTAAGAATTGAATGATCTATTATACTTTTAACATATATTACTAACATTGAAAAGGTCTCTATTACTGTAACATTCAGTTTAAGAATTAAATGATGTATGTTACTTTTAACATATAGTTCTAGCAATTAAATTACCTCTATTGAAGATTGAGATTCCTCTTGAAAAGGGAGCCCATAGCATGAACTTTGCTGCTACCCAGGAATATTTCACTATATTAAGAGCTGATTGCTGATTGGGGAAATAATCTGAAAGATATCCATGACAATTCATTTGACAGGTGAAACCTTGAGGTATCAATATAAATTAGAAGTGATTTTTGCTTATTGATCTACCACTCCTTCCCATGGGTGATAAATCAGTAGTGTCTACCAGATCCCATATTGTTGAAACATTTTGAACACACTCTGATTCAGAAACACACAGATAGATTTGATATTGGGATCAGATTTGTTGATTGGCATTGAAAACATCTGATATCAATGCCAGTCGATTGTATGTGATAAGTTAATATTAATTATCATGAAGGGTTGTCTTTGATACCAGTGCTCAGCCTTGGCATCAGAATCAGTACATACATTACCTACCCTTTCTAACCCAAACTGTCAGTTTACAAACTTGGTCATTCAGGAAATTGTAGGCACAAAAAAAAAAAACAACCATCATACACATGGCAAATCTATAAAACTATTTGATTGTTGGGAAAAATATAAGTAGTTTGCAATAAGTAAACGAGAGTCCCATGTTTGTATATAAAGTTAAAAGTTCCATGGACTGCTTGTTTGCATTTCAGTTGAAAGATGTTTCAAGTTTTGTCAATTTTTTGTTGATATTTATTTGTTATATGTAGATGCTTTTATCAACAAAGTACATAATGGATGATTATAAACAATGCAATTTGATATTTTGCTGTTACACATATCTTTGTTTTTGCTTTTATCTTTGTTGCCAAAACTTGTTTCTAATTGTAGCCTATGATCAACACTAATAATTGGAGATAATTTTGAAGTATAACACTTTTACATTTGAAATATACACCATAGAAATCGCTTTTAAATTACCATGAAAAATAAAGATGTCCAAAATGATTACACTGATTACTGATTTACCTTTTAAATTTTATACAATAATATTTTATATTCATATATGGTATAGTTAAAAATGTAGCACACGAAGAAAGATTCAGAGACCTCTTATTTGTGAAATGTGCCATTAATAAGCAATTAAATTAAATAAGTTACATAAAATGATATATTTCTTCAGATGAAAATTGGATTATATATTAGTCTTCCAGGCTTTTCAGAGTTGGTGCCCATTTGGTAAGCATGAATTTTTATCTTAATTTTCTTTTCCATTTGAATATTTCTCAGGAATTTATCGATTATGAAGTTATATTGTTGAGAAAGTTTAATTATTAAAAACTATTTTTTGGTGTGTTATGGTTTGTTTTATCAAGATGTACATTATATTTGTAAAGTTTTTGTTATAGCTTCGATTTCTGTGCTGTGTAAATACTTTGTTTCAAATGCAGTTTGTTGAAACAACTTAATCTGATTTTGATGGCAGTCTGTTAATTATAGCTAAGTAACTTGCAACTTTAACAGGATTTAAGTTTTTTATTTGGGGAAAGATTGAAGGTTTAAAATAAGAAATTATATTTCTTCAGCATGTGGCATAGTAATTCCATTTATACAGTAATTATGCATTATGTCGTATTTTCTTAAGTCTGACAATTGCACATTTTCATCAGTTTATGAAATTGAGTTTGTGACAGTGAAACTCCATTATTCTGGATGCTGTTGATTCCAATTGAAATTACTGAAGAATTAGAATTAGCAAGTCATTTTAAAGAGCAAAGAGAATGTACATGCAATACAGGACAGGTGTTCTTAGAAATTGTTCTTCAAGTACCAGAATTTTGTGTACCATGTCATTTTTCATTCCTTAACCATGGACATCATAATTACCTATTTTGGCATATTGGTTTTTGTACACCACAGGTAATTCTTTTTTCACGATTTCTGTTATTTAGGCTCTAAAACCAATATCATATTTTTCTATATTACTAATCTATTAATGCCTTCTCCAGTGGGAACATACCTCATTAATGTTCTTTGGTGGGGTATAGTGCCATAGCAAATTCAAGGGCTCCACAAGACAGGATAGTTTCCAAAGGAGAAGGCATTAATACATTTAGTACATTACATGACATCATATAACCTCAGCACATGACATTAGTTTCCATTGGAGCTGATACAGTTCCTGTAAGTCAAGTACAGCATCCCATACTTAACGAAAATGCATAGCATCATAAACTAGATCATTGTAGAAAAGAAGTATGAGAATTTATTGTGGTGTACTAAACCCGTATAAAGGCATGTTGTGATATCCACAAAAGCTATGGCACAAAGTTTGAGGCTTCTGAATGTATTCATTTTGTGGTTCATCAATCAATACAGCTCATCTTGAATGCTTCAATCAAGCATCTTTAATAGTAAATAAGAAACTTTATATCCAGATTCGCATTATAATGTTATAAACGGGGAGAGCTGTTTTGTGTTTTAATAATGTGGTAAAAAGAGCCTTAATGAAATTGACTAGGCACATAAATTTCATTTGACATGATCAGTCCATAACGTTCTTAAAATATTTAAGAAAATTATTGTATTTTTATGCATATAATTTTTTTTTTCCTTTCTGGGAGATAATATTACAGTGCAGAACAAAACAGAATTAAGAAATTAATGAAATTTCTACTGTTCTTGGTTTAACATGTAATGGCCAGCATTTAATCTCCTTTTTGAAAATGTTTCGTATTTGAGATGTCCAGTAACAAGAGATAGGTTTTTTTAAAACGTTGTCAGGAATTATTTGAGGTGGTTGTCATTCGCAACGTTGATTTTAATCATACAGATACATGCTTCAAATGTATGTAAATACCTACTGTTCAGACTACTTTGGCTATTTACGAAACAAGGATTGACTGAGAAATTACAAATGGTTGAACTATTTTTTCATCCATAGTCCATTATTTAATCCTATAGTCAATCCAGTCATAAAAGTGGCTGAGATAATCCAATTGTTCCTGTTTTGCAGAAAATATATGGCAGACAAAATGTATGATTTTCCTGTAAAATACTGCACCAACATGCATCCATGGCATAATTTTGTCTTGCATAAATAGCCAAGATTGTTCTGAGTTATGTCCCAGTAAACAGAGTTATGGTTCTTACAGACATTAACGTTGGGAATTATTTCCTTTTCATTATGACACAATGTGCCATTTCCTTTTTTCATGTCATATCAAAGCATTATACAAATTCTATCTGAACAGTATTTATTCAAATAGCTGATACTGTCAATGATGTCAGTTTTGAAATTATAAGTGTTGATTTTGTTTTCTGTGTAAATTTCTAAAAAGTTACACATGGTATGTATCATGATGCAAGTGAGATTTTATGGTGTTTTTAAACTCCTTATTTGATAACACTTAGATTGCAGCAACACCAATTGTGTTCCTAAATTGTCAATATTATGTGTTTATTTTCAAATTACTTCATGCCAATTTGGCAGTGGATGTGATCACATTTTCTTTGCAATGATGTTGCCATTGTTTATTAGTCAGATTCAACATCAAACTGCATAGACCATGATCTGTTACATATTGTTCAAGCAGATATGGGTTTATATAGTTTTTAAAGACTGATCAGTGGATCAAACAACATAGACCCTGATCTGTTGGTACAATTATGCAGTGGCAGATTAGGTTTTGTGTTTGCAGTTGGACATGACTTGTAAGCATATATATAGGGTCTATTTTCTATAGACCTGGACTAGATTTTTTTCTCTCAATATTTTAACTAAACAAAAATACTTATAAAATTACTACATGTGTTCACCTATAAATTGTTTTTCTCTGTGCAATTTTATATGGGGATGTGTAATACTTTTATACAAGTAGAGCCACATGCAGAAATGCTTTTGCTTTTGTTATACACTTTTGCAAGTGACATTTTGAATGATATATTGGAATTTGCTTGTCTATTCATCCATCTGTCAAACTGTTGTGTACTGTCTCCAGCATTCTTTGAGATATCATCATGAAACTTGGTATGCATATTTTTATATCATTAATAAAATTTGCATCCTGTGAAAAGTCGGATTAGCATTTTTAGAGTTTTTGCCATTTTTATTACAAATTGTCTCCATCCATCATCACGCTTTTTTTAGTTAATATCTCAACTGTTTAATATGTTTTTGTGTAACTTGGTTTCAGGACATGAGTTTGTGTACTTTTTCAGGTTATTACTGTAAAAATTGTATTACCTATTGTGTCTGTTTGTTACGTTCTTCTCAGCTAAAAGTCTCTTGAACTGTTTCAAACATTTCATGAAACTTGATATCCATTTGTATTATGACACATTTAAGCCCATATATAGTTTAAAAAACTTAGTGTGCTTTTGTATGTTGATCAAACTGGATTGTGTGAAACAATGGGGCTCTGTTTGAAAAGCAGATGTCACTTAACCTTCTCCCATGAGCATAAAATACATTTAAAACAAATTGACATCCACTTCACCATCACACTCCTGATGTTTAATATCTGGTGAATTGTATGAGATATCCTTATGAAACTTGGTATGCAATTGTAGCATGACAAAAGTTAATACCATAGATAACAATGGCCCGGTCAGATTATTTCTTTTAGAGCAAGAAGGGGTGGGGAGGATTCCATATAAGCATTTGCTTAGTGGCCGATCTGGTAACTTTGTACAAGGTTCCCAGAAACCATGGCATTCCAGTTATGGTAGTAATGGATTGGACTTGTAATCCAAGGGTAATGACTTGATTGACATCTGACCAGGTCCAGCTAGGTTGGTTGCCTTGGTTTGTCGATAGGAAAGGTGCTTAGATCCTATTTCATCTGCAACATATGACCAGACACATGCTTTAAAAAGGGATGCAACTAGCAAGTAACACACGTATGCATCCAGTTGTATGCATTGTGTGTAGGGGGTTAGAATAGGAAAAATGAATCATAGGGTTTGAATTTTGCATCAGATATGATTATTTGTTGTGTGTTTGATGCAGAATTTGTTTGTGAGGGTGAATGTTTTGTATCCAAAACTGATGCACAATGAAGGATTATTTTTCTCACTTTTCTGAACAAAAACTGATTGAAGTAAATATGGCTTAATCTGAATATTTATATATCTTTCAGAAAGTAAAAGAACCCACCTTAAGATAGTGTTAGTGTGAAAAGGACTAGAAGGGTAATTGCGATATATAGTGTGTGAATTGTGTCCTGCAGAAAGCTTGCACATTGCCCAAGGATACACCATGGTAGTTGATACAGGCAGGTAGGGGCCCCAAGTGGCTGAGTGGTCTAAAGTGCTATCCGTTACAGATCACTACCATCTCACCTCTGTCAGCATGGGTTCAAGTCTCAGATTCGGCAAATGTAGTTATGTGAGAAAGTTTGACAGTAGCTTCTCATGGGTCGGTGGTTCTTTCCGGCGGTTTTCCCGGCTTCTTCCTCCACCATTAATACTGGCCACCATGTATAGCCTATATTGTTCTGAAAAACAACATTGAACCCTACAACAACAAAGTTGATACAGGCTTAAACAGTGCAATGATTCTAATCTTTATTTGTTCAGTCACATGTTTGGTATGCTAACATCTGAGCCACTGTGGCTCATGCCTCCATTAGTTGTCTTTTATCTTATACAGCATGCAGGATAGCACATTTCTTCTTCATCTGTAAACCTGCAATTTAATTTTTTGTGTCAGTTATGATAGGTGATATCTGAAAGGAAGTGAAAAAGACTTGCTTTTGCTTGAAAATTTGCACAAACGTAAATACATGTATGTACATATATACTTACATTCTTTTGCATTGAAAATGAATGACCCATAGCATTCATCAAATTATGTGTAATTGTATGTGATTTTAAAGTGATCATGATTAGAAAGTAGGCTTTGTATTTCTAGTTTTGAAAACAAAGCCTAATTGTCCAATGGAGAGATAATCAAATTTTGTTCATGATATATTTTAAAATGTTTGTACATAATAGATGATGTATCTGTATACAGTGCAACCTCACATAATAAAGACCTAACTAAAGCAACAACCTCTCGAATCCAGTAAGGGTCTGGTGTTTCTTTTCAGTCATCTAGGCTACCTTAAAGGAGATCAGAAACAAATGGAAATATAGAAAAATAAAAGCACTATGGAAGAAAACCTTGTTATGAAGTACCGGTATCATCTGCAAGATCAACATGGTAATCTTTTCAGTTTGTTTTAAAATCCATTGCTATGACTACCCAGTCTTGAATTTTTATTCATGAGATGACTATTTTAAGTACAGTTGACCACAGAGTCATGTGACTTGGTGTGTGGATATATTGTAATGCTTACAACACCATTTTATGAAAGCCTTGATTGGTTCCTAAGATGCAGTCCAGTCCAGCTGAGATTTTTCACCTCCCTTATGTAGTCATCCCATGTCTCCTACCCAGATTTTACTATCACATTAATAAATTTAAGTAAGGTTGCACTGTATTTGGAATTGGTCATTTTTTATTGTTATTTATAAACAAATAGGTATATAGTTTTATACAGTTTAAATGTTTTGAAATATATTGTACAAATATTAAATGAAATTTGCCATAACTAAGCATTTTTATTATACAAAGACCTCTGACCTTATTAACACTATTCAACTTTGAAAACGTCGACTGTGTGGAAGGTAATTGATATATCATTGCAAACTAATGTAGTTGGTTAAAGTTGTTAACAGGAAATTATAAATGTGTAGGAGGCAGAAGATAAATATTTCAGGAAATCAACAAATTGTTGTTGAAGTATCTCCCACAAGTTCTTTGTTCAACCTACAACAGGGCATAGCAAAACTTCTTACAAGTTGAAAATTGTCGACTTTTGAGATTGGAGACATCATGAGGACATCACAATTTTTTCCCAAGCAAAAAGTCGGCACAAATTGATTTGTCAGTAAAATTACAAAAGAGTGAATAGCAAATGGACATTTACTATATGCATTTGTTCAGCAGAGGTTTAAGAAATGCATTATTATGTTGTTCACAGATGTTGTGATTTGAATTACTTTTGATGTGATAAATTCTCATTTTTAAGTTGCAGCTGCTTCAATATTCATCATGTTAGGTAGTTGAAGTGTATGCTGGAGAAGAGTTATATTAAAGATGCTAGACTGAAGCATTCAAGATGAGAAGTTTAGCACACATCTCTACAAATTTGCCTGGGAAGAATTTATCTCTTTTGCCATTTTTCATGCTTCCTATATTTTGTATGTCATGATTTTCATGTTGGTACAGTTCACTTTCAGACCTGTAATATTCTCATTAACCATGTGATATTTTGTGGAGAAGAAAATTTGAAAGCTGACTTGCATTTTAAAAATACTGAATAGTTTGAAATCATTTTTGTTTTGTGGGTGTTAATTTATACTGTGGTGTGAAAAATTACATTGTGATCTGTACTTATAATTATAGTTTGGGTAAAGGAGTCATATTTTTCTA
The DNA here is from genome assembly GCA_030141615.1 of Unio pictorum. Lineage (NCBI taxonomy): Eukaryota > Metazoa > Mollusca > Bivalvia > Unionida > Unionidae > Unio > Unio pictorum. Next base: position 10,420,989 of record JARLTB010000057.1, read on the forward strand.
AAGAGTAATTGCTTTTCATTTGGGATTTCAGTTTTTGGTTTGAAGCAAACATGAAATCCATAGTAATTAATGAATTACTAAATTATAAATGCTACTACATGGGAACATCATAGAGCTGTAGTGGCATACTATATTGTTAATTAGACTGTGTGCCGATTATTCTTGTGATTTTTGTTAAGTGACAGATAGTGTCCTACCAGTGCATTGTAGGTCAGTTATTTTTGCAGATGATTGTGCGTTATGCAGGGTTGAATTTTTTATCTTTTATAGCCCAGCTAAAATGACCATACAGTGTACTCCAAACGTCTTTAAGAGTTTCCATTACCTATATACTATTCACATAAACCTTGGTGGTAAATAGTAGCTATTTTGAACTCCCCTTATGATTTTTGTTGTAAATTTATCATCAATAACAATACAGACATCACTAGCAATGTAAGCAACAGCAAGCTATTGCAATGACATTTTATTAAACAAATTCAGGAATTATGTTTGGGATTAGGAATTAAAATTGTTGGCATATCTTTGATGGCGAAATAGGCTTTCATAGTGAGGATCCATTGGCCCCCACCACCACCACTATTGGAAATGGTGGAATTATTTTGCAAATGGAATGAGATCTAATACATTAAACATGGCAGAGTATGCATCAATGAGGGCCTCTTTTCATGTACTGTTTCATTTTCTGGCATGATGTTTTACATATTAGAGTGAATCTTGCATCCAAGAATAGATTATCTATGATACATAAGATTAACAGTATTAAGATACATAAGGTTCATGGGATTTACCTGTGGATATTGCACAATCATCTGCAAATAGTTCATACTCCTCAGATGGCAGCCTCCAGTTGACAGGACAATGTTGTAAAAATTTATGTTAAAATGCCACCTTCAGAAAGCCATAAGATAGTGACATCTGCATCACAAATAAGATTGCATTTTCTGTAATCTTTATTGGCTTTTGTGAAAATTATGCAGATTTGTATGAAGTTAGTAAATTAAAGGGAGATAACCTATGTGAAGCATAGGATACAAATAAACACAAACAGCAAGCCATAACACAAATGCACTGCTTTTTGTTTGTCCCTTAGGTAATACAAGTCAGCTTTTATGTATCTTGCCTGTTGTATCCAGTTGATATGTATGTTTTCAATGAGCCATAAAATACTCTATAATAGTGTGTAATGTTAAAATGTAAAGCCTAGTACACATTGTTAAAAAAATCCAGAAATAAAGACCAATTCCTAACAGGGTTTCCTTTTGTATTTTGTGTAATTGTTGTGTGCCACACAGAAGAGGAAAAGAAAAACAAATTCCCATTCACCATTAATTTGGATTCAGAAATGATCACTGGTATAGTACCCTTTTCTCTTTAATAGATCTATGCAATCCAGGGTTTATTCAAACAGATCATACTGGGTCTCTAGCTAGAAGGATTTACATACACAAATCATACTGGGTCTCTAGCTAGAAGGATTTAAATAAACAAATCTGAGTTTCACAAGTTTCAGTCTAGTGGGTTTTACACACATAACTCAGACTCAGTCTGGTAGGCTTTACACATATAAATCACAGTCTCACACTGGAACTCAGACTCTGACTCAGTCTTAGTCTGGTAGGCTTTACACACTTGACTCAGTCTCAGTCTAGTAGGCTTTACACACTTAACTCAAGACTCAGTCTTAGTCAGGTAGGCTATACACACTTGACTCAGTCTTAGTCTAGTAGTCTTTACACACTAGACTCAGTCTTAGTCTGGTAGGCTTTGCACACATAAATCACACCGTCTCACACTGAAAGGTTTTACACACTGACACAAATCAGACTGAGTCTCAGTGTAGTAGGCTTTACAGACTTGACTCAGAATCAGTCTGGTAGGCTTTATACACGCAAATTAGACTGCGTCTCAAGCTCAATGGTTTTACACAAACAAAGCAGGCAGAAAAGTATAAGGAAGACATGTCACACAAACATACACCAGACAGAATTAAAGCCACTAAAAAAGAAAAAGAAAAATATTTTTAACATGGTAATTGTTGTTCTTATAGTTACAGAAAGTTGATTTTAATGGTGGAGAAATTATATAGTCATTATTCTTATATGTTAAATTTACAGTCATGATTATTGATAATAGTTAAACTATATACTTCACCCTCTCCATGGACACTCAATCTTTGGTAATAGTATATCAACTGATCATATGACCGATGATTGTTATACATAATTATTACTAGCCAATCAGTGATTACTGTCAGCATCAGCATAAATCCCTTAATCCAAGAAGTTGCTGGGGCACCACAGTTGACTTTACAACCAATTCTCTCCATTGTTCCTTGCCCTTTGAAAATCTCCAAATCGAATGCCTGTTCACTCATTAATGTCATCTTCCCACCTCTTTTTCTCTCTGTCTCATCTTTTGCACCCTTGCACTGTGCTTTGCTAGTCCTGATGATCTTGAGACATGACCTTACAGCTTCAGTTTATATTTTTTTTACAGTGGTCAAGAGATCTTCATAGAATTTGATGGCTAATTTTAGATCCTGTTGTGGACTTCTTCATTGGTTACATGTTCAATGTGTGAGATCCCCAAGATCTTGTGGTAGCATCTCATTTTGATGGTCTGAATCCTTCTCTGTAGATCTGATGTGAGCATCCATGTTTCACAAGCATACAAAAAGATGGATAGGACAATTGAGCGCATCAGCCTTACTTACGAACCGAAAGCAATGTTGGTATCTTTCCATATTGGTCTCAACCTTGTTATTGCTGCTATTGTCCGGCCAACCCTGCTAAGTAGTTCTGGTTTGAAGCCTACATCTGTGATAATTGATTTCAGGTGCTTGAAGCATATGACTCCAGCTTTTGTCCACTGACTTTTCTGCACTGTTGCCATTGGTGTTGTTTTACTTTTTTATGTGTGGCACTAATCTTCATAATGTATGCTGTGGACATTGTGTAGAGGCACTCAACCAAGTCAACCAGTTATTTTTCATCTGCTAAACCATCATCTGTGAAGCAAAGGTTGGTGACTGTTCTTCCTCCTAAGCTGACAGTGCCCTTGTGATCATGCAAAGCATCCTCCATGATCCTTTCCAGGAAAATTTTGAAGAGTGTAGGTGACAGTTTACATCCCTCACACAAAACCACACACACCAATTACTGTCAATCAAGAGTTAATCTAGAGTTTCTGGGACCAAAACCAATCCACTGTTATTGACAATATTTGGGATTGTTTACACATTGCTTCTATACTGGCAACTGTAAAGACAGTAGCTAAGTCAACTGTAAACACAGGAGTCAATCAATGTTATGCAAACAATTGATGGGCTAGTGAATATTCTTGTTTCTGTGCCAACAATACTGACCCATTTCTATAGAGGACAACATAGTCTAAATTTGTTTGAATTTATGCATTTATGGTTTTTACTGATTGGTTGAAAATTAGATCTAGTTGACGCTGCTAAAATTAAAACCTTCCTTTGTATACAATTACTTCAAAATAAATCACCAAAACTTATCCAAACACCTGGGACATAAATACTAAATCTGATATATAAAAAATTACAGAAGAAAAAAAATTATAGAGATCCTCATTTCTCTAATATTTTAATACATTTTAATACAAATAATCACTCTCGATATTTATTTCATACCAACAGATGTTTTGCATGGAGACATACATAGACTGATAAAGGAAACTTAATGGATTTATAAGTTAGATTATTCGTGTCCTAATGACATTATTATGAAGGCACTTTTTAAAATTGTATAAAATTTTAATAAACGTTTTGATATGTTGTATATCCTTTATAAAATATAATTGTATGTCTGTTTGTCTCTTTTATTATTATACTGATTCAGGTTTCATTAGAGATCTGTGTATCTTTTTTTGGTTTGTTTTCTATGGTTTAACACCATTTTTCAGCACAATATCTTTTTAGATTCTACCATATATATATATATATATATATATAACATTGTTATGATGATGCATATTTTAAAATATAAAAATATCCGTTCCTTTCAAAATATTTTGTGCCTAAAGAAGCATACGGTATTTGCAAAACAAGTTCCACAGAATCATCGGCATTTGTGTTTTTTTTAAAATTCCAATTCAAATATCAATTGGTAATCATACGACATACTTGTTAAAAGTAATGTACATAAGTTATGTCTTGTGTATGTTATGCAAATGCTTTATGAATACTAGACTGAGTATCAAATCATTATCAAAATGAGAATTGCGTATCACATATAATCACCTATTATAATAATATATATTATATCCAACATAGCATAGTGTAGTGTTGGCACCTTATCTTTACAACAGTAATGTCATCAAATCTTATGTTCCTGTTTTCAACGGAAATCAGTTTGACCATAGAAGTCACTGGATTAGTTTGTATGCAAGTGAAAAAAGGCAATGGCAAGTTTTCTCAATTCAAGGGAGAAATTACACAATTCATAAAGTGATGAAACGTCAAGATTACCTAGTTTTAATGGAACCCAATGCTGTTTAAGACCAATATCTTTCAAGATTAAGTGTTACTCAGAAGATTTGGCACCTAACAGCGGCATTGGGGCTTTAGGATTTCTGAACATCATGAGATTCTGACCATTCATATGAATTTAAATTTAAAAAAGTATAAATATGCACATGCAAATACTAAAACAAAAACACCTACACAATGTGTTTATTGTTTGAATTCAGTTCTAAACTATACTATATATTTTAAACCAAACATTATATAAGTTAATTATCTGCAGGATGTCCAATGACTAATACAAACTTGTAAAGGCAGTTAGCATGTACCGTATTTTCGCGTATATAAGACGTGTCTTATACAAACTTTTATGTACCCCGCACCCAGGGTGCGTCTTATATTAATGGGCGTCTTATCTAAGTATTTTTTAACATGAACGAATGGTACAGTGTGTGATATTGAAGGACCATTATTAATAATTCGAGCCTTCAGTTTGATCGCTATCGTTGAAACGGCACGGTTACTGTCATGTTGCGAACGCACCCAGTTGGCTAGATTTTCTTCCAAGTTTGGCCATCTTGCCTTTCTACCTCTACGAGCTCGTTTCCTTGGATTCATCTTCTTAATCTCCTCTTCCTCCAACCTCCAATCATGTATATTCTTCTCACTGCAGCTAAATTCTCTTCCAGCAGCTCTGTTGCCACGCTCCTTGGCAAACTTGATGACGTCTAATTTAAAGATGGCCGTATATGATTTTTGCTTCGGCATCGTGACAATTTTATAAATTTTAAAAATGCTAAGCAAATTGATCACTCATTTATATATAACAAGAGACTGTTCCCATGTTTATATATGCTAACCGCATACATCGGGCATTTATTGGTTTATGTACTAATCCCACCCACTGAAGACTTGGCCTAGCGGATCAAAGAAACCGCCTTTACATCCGGTGTTTATTGTTCTAGAATCTAGATACCAGGTACTAAACCCATCCGCTATTGGCCTTTGATCTCAATTAAAAATGGTAATGAAGCCTTGTTTACATCCGACAGGTGATGGAACACTGGACAAATTTTCATTTATGATAAAGGAAAGGTAACCACTGGAGATAAATTGCTCAGTTCAGCAGATGGCTATGCCACGTGCGTCTTATATTTGTGGGCGTATTATGCAAAATATTTTTTACACAAATCATCAGAACCCGTGTCTTATATATGGGTGCATCTTATAATTAGGTGCGTCTTAAATGCGCGAAAATACGGTAGTATCTGAATTGACAGTAATCTTGTAAATAAATTGCCAATATGTCTTTACACAAAACAAAAATATTTTTTGTGTAGTTTTTATTCTCAGCCGGTCTATATCAACCTATTTAATGGACTACATCAATATGTCTAGTAGGACTATCAACAAGATGGACTGTATCAACATTATTTTCTAAGATGGACAATATGAACATGTTTAAGTTGGACTACATCAACAAGTTTAAGCTGGACTATAGTAACATATATAAGCTGGATCATCAAAATGTTTAATATGGACTATATCAACATGTTTTATATGGACTATATCAACATGTTTAATATGGACTATATCAACATGTTTTATATGGACTATATCAACATGTTTAATATGGACTATATCAACATGTTTAATATGGACTATATCAACATGTTTTATATGGACTATATCAACATGTTTTATATGGACTATATCAACATGTTTAATATGGACTATATCAACATGTTTGATATGGACTATATCAACATGTTTTATATGGACTATATCAACATGTTTAATATGGACTATATCAACATGTTTTATATGGACTATATCAACATGTTTTATATGGACTAATTCAACATGTTTAAGGACTACATCAACATGTTTAAGGACTAGATCAACATGTTTTATATGGACTAATTCAACATGTTTAAGGACTAGATCAACATGTTTAAGGACTACATCAACATGTTTAATATGGACTATATCAACATGTTTAAGGACTAGATCAACATGTTTAAGGACTACATCAACATGTTTAATATGGACTATATCAACATGTTTAAGGACTACATCAACATGTTTAATATGGACTATATCAACATGTTTAAGGACTATATCAACATGTTTAATATGGACTATATCAACATGTTTTATATAGACTTCATCAACATGTTTTATATGGACTACATCAACATGTTTTATATGGACTATATCAACATGTTTTATATGGACTATATCAACATGTTTTATATGGACTTCGTCAACATGTTTTATATGGACTTCATCAACATGTTTAAGGAGTACATCAACATGTTTTATATGGACTATATCAACATGTTTTATATGGACTAATTCAACATGTTTAAGGACTAGATCAACATGTTTAAGGACTACATCAACATGTTTAAGTTGGACTATATCAACATGTTTAAGGACTATATCAACATGTTTTATATGGACTAATTGAACATGTTTAAGGACTACATCAACATGTTTAAGGACTAGATCAACATGTTTAAGGACTACATCAACATGTTTAATATGGACTAATTCAACATGTTTAAGGACTAGATCAACATGTTTAAGGACTACATCAACATGTTTAATATGGACTATATCAACATGTTTAAGGACTAGATCAACATGTTTAAGGACTACATCAACATGTTTAATATGGACTATATCAACATGTTTAAGGACTACATCAACATGTTTAATGTGGACTATATCAACATGTTTTATATGGACTATATCAACATGTTTAAGGACTATATCAACATGTTTAATATGGACTATATCAACATGTTTTATATGGACTTCATCAACATGTTTTATATGGACTACATCAACATGTTTTATATGGACTATATCAACATGTTTTATATGGACTATATCAACATGTTTTATATGGACTATATTAACATGTTTTATATGGACTTCATCAACATGTTTAAGGAGTACATCAACATGTTTTATATGGACTATATCAACATGTTTTATATGGACTAATTCAACATGTTTAAGGACTAGATCAACATGTTTAAGGACTACATCAACATGTTTAAGTTGGACTATATCAACATGTTTAAGGACTATATCAACATGTTTAATATGGACTATATCAACATGTTAATCTGGACTATATCAACATGTTTTATATGGACTATATCAACATGTTAATCTGGACTATATGAACATGTTTTATATGGACTACATCAACATATTTAATATGGACTATATCAACATGTTAATCTGGATTAGATCAACATGTTTTATATGGACTATATCAACATGTTCTATATGGACTAATTCAACATGTTTAAGGCCTAGATCAACATGTTTAAGGACTACATCAACATGTTTAAGTTGGGCTATATCAAGATGTTTTATATGGACTACATCAACATGTTTAAGTTGGACTATAACAACATGTTTTATCTGGACTATAACAACCGGTCTCAGCTAGAATATCTACATCAACATGTTTAAGAGTAATGATACAAACTGGATAAATTAAATATACTGTGATTGAATATAACATAAAGCATCATATTAAACCAGATATCATAATATGCTGGCAGATCTGGGTCTATGCAGTTAGGATTAATCAGTTATCAGATCCTGATTGCATAATGCACTGGCAGATCATGGTCTATGCTGTTCCGTTGGACAAAACTTGTACGAGAATATATGGCAACTATGAAATCCATTAAAACTGGTATCCCAAAAACAATGAAGAGTTAGTAATTAAGAACACCAGCAAAACAAAGATTGTGTCTAATGATCCAAAATTTGCATTATCCATTATAGCATCCTGTGAACATGTAATATTTATGCGGTGGCTATATAACAGTGATGTGTTAAACAACGCATACATGCCCTTATTACAGGAAAAGTTTAACAGCAACAGGCAATATTTTTCCACAGGAAATGATTGATGTACAATAAATAAAACATCCTTGACCCTTTATCAGTAGCTTTCTTTTTCCACAGGAAATGATTGATGTACAATAAATAATACATCCTTGACCCTTTATCAGTAGCATTCTTTAGGAGATATGATTGACCAAAGCTGTCAGATTCATCATTTATTCTAGAATACCTAGAATGCGTCCATAAGGTACAGATACCACCACCAATACTGAAAGATAATGTTACAAGCCAAACATGGGCAATAACTGTCACAAATTATGACCTAGGTCTTTATAATGTAAATACCTTGTACTAAATTTCATTTCATTTTATAAAGTTCTTCAAATGTCTTGTTAACACTATAAGACCCTTCAAATATGACAGGAGCAAACAAATATCTGAAAAGATAAAAATTTATGTAAGTAATAATTTGTTTTTGACTGATATTTAGTCATTTTGATATCAACAGTTGAAACTAAAACAAAATTTCTACTGTTATTTTTCTATTTTTTGTAGAAAATAAACTATTGCAATCCCACTCTCTATCCTGAGATGATATAAATGTTTAATTATTTTATATTTATATAATTTATTCTAACTTCAAGATTAAAAGTTGCAAACATATTACACAAATATGCCTGGATCTGCATGACAACAAAGAGCTGAAACAACATGAATGACCTTGACTCCAAGGTGAATGGGATGAGAGAATGCATCACAGGATAAATTACCTTAAGCGTCACAACAATTCAGCAAATGTGTGAGGAAAACCCATCCAAGACCTTAGTAAATACAAACATACAAATACAAGTTTTTCCAAAACCATACAACACATTTGTTTCGACTGCGATCTTGACCACAAGATCAAAGGAGACTGCCAGCATGCCAAATAATGAATTGTCTGGGCTTCCTAACGGTTCATCACATGTAGGAATAAAACATATCCAGGGTTTAGGAAACCAGTTTTTTTCTAATAAAAATGTTTCTTTGAGAATATTTACCCAATAATACCTTAGTTCTCCTAAAGTATCATGACTGGGTAACATATCTCAAGAACATCCCAACATTTCCTAGCAAAATGTTTCTCTGAGGATACTTACCCAATCATAATACCTATGGAGAACTAACTACAGCCTTAACATAGATTTTAAATGACAGCACTTGAAACAAAGTCGCAATGAATAGTCATAGTTTCATGATTAACCTAGTCATTAGTCTTAATAATTGGTCTATTTAGTCGTAGCCTCATGATTAACCCAGGCATTAGTCTTAATTACTAGTCTTAATTAGTCTTAGCCCCATGATTAACCCAAGCATTAGTCTTAATTACTAGTCTTAATTAGTCTTAGCCCCATGATTAACCCAAGCATTAGTCTTAATTACTAGTCTTAATTAGTCTTAGCCTCATGATGAACCCAGGCATTAGTCTTAATTAGTCTTAGCCTCATGATTAACCTAATCATTAGTCTTAAAAATTAGTCAAATTAGTCTTAGCCTCATAATGATTCATGCAAGTACATGTATATTGAAAATCTATCCAAGTGTTTAAGAACTAAAAAATTAGATGTTTTGCAAAGTAATCAATTTAATCAAAAAGTCAAACTGTTGAGCCAATGTTAGCTGAAAAGTGACTGCTATGTCTTGCTTTCCACTAATATGACAATAAAATTTCAATCAAGAATAGACCATATTCTGTTGAATACTGTTTGTATCTTTATTGACCTCTAGTGAATATTTTACAAGCAACAAAACTATTACTTTGTAATAATTAAGGTTACAATTCTTTTATTCTTTGCAACTTTAATGGGTGAAAAAAAGTTACTGTGGTCAGGAAATCATCATCTAAAACTCATTCTGGCTTTACAAAAATTGTATTATAGGAGTGGTCATGGTGATCTTAAAAATCACTTTGTTAAAAGCTTCTTAAAATTCAATCTGCTTTAGGTTTCCCATAACCACCAATCACTTTCTTCCTCTGAGCAAACATGTGAAGATACAGCTGGGGAAAAACTGAAATATAAAAAATTATAATAATTCATGAAGTTCCATAAATTAAACGTTTTAGCATACAACCATCACTGTGTGAATGCTTCAGATTCACACCTTAAAATCTTTATCAACTGATAAGCACTTAAAATGTGTATCAGTATGCATCACATTCTTTACTGTCATTTTATATCTTTTATTTCTGTTGTTCTACAAGTTCAGTTTTCTTGCTCAGGGGCAAATTAAAGTTTTCTGTCTGATTTAGGATTTTGTAAAGCTTTCAATGTGGAAAGGGTATTTGAAAAATTGTTTTTGAGGTTGCATTTCAAAGCCTTAAGTAGAGCTATAATGTCTGCAGTAAAAGTGTAGGCTTTATCTAGTAAAAGCTCGAGATGGCACCCGATAACTCCACCCTGATCTGCATCATTTGAACCATCTTTACACAGGAACATATACAGTAGTCCCCCTCTTATACGGCCACCCCTGCTGCACCGGGAAAGTGGCCTTATAAGGCGGGTGGCCGTTCCAGAGGGGGGCTAAATTTATTATGAGAAGTACATGTATATGTAATGTACGTAGTAAGAAAGCTACATACTTCAAAACATTAAATATCTTCGTCTAAATGAAACATTAATCAATAAAAGTTTTTTTTTGTTATAATAACAAATTTATTTCAACTGAATATACGTTACTATTTTTGCTTTCTTGGCGTAAGTTTGATATGCGAGCGGGTATTGTTCTTATGCACATTGCAAATGGATTCAAAAATGTCATTTACATCTTGGTACATACATAATTATCTTTCCATTTGCTCCATTTTCCCACTGTTGCTGAATAACCTTCTTATCGGTTATTACTTTGTTTATTCAAATTATTTCAACATAAACTTGTTTTTACGAGTCTTTTGTACATACAATTGTTCGGCATCCCCCCCCCCGATGTCGTAGAGTAGAATAACCGACTTTCTTTGAAAATAATGTATCCGTTAACGTGATGACATTTTAATGTTTGGTAATGATTTATTCGGTTATTGCTGACTGTATGCGATTTAATTATGCAGACAAAACTTGTGTCGAGTCTACGAAATACAGCCTTCGTAAAGGAAGCCATTTTATGTGGTCACGTGATTTTTCCGGTCTTTGTCTGGTACCCTATTGTCTTTTTTAAGGTTGTCTGTGTGTGCCAATGTACAAAATCTATTTTTAGCCTATGCTGACCTTGTTATGATTATAACAATTACGTCTGGTTTTAATCGTCAACGAGAAGAACTCAACATAGGTGTTAAACCCCAAACTCTATCATAACATTATTGAGCCCATTTCCTGTAAACATCGACTTTCATAGATAACGATATACTATAAATCTTTAGTCAACACTTTTAACGGCGAATTGACACTCGGAGACGTGTATCTACGATAGAGATAATCAAAATTGCTTACCTTACGTCAAGATTTGAATTAATTATTGGTTCTGGATACATTTTAAAATAAAATGAGGCCGCCCGTGAGGGGTAAATTTTATATTATTGCACAAAAATGATGGGCCCCTGGTCACGATAGCTGGGTGGCCTTTCGTGAGGGGTACTTTTAAACAGAAACTCGTTGGTGCCAACGAATTCTGGCCATTAGGAACGGGTGGCCGCTGGTCAGGGGGGCCGTACAAGAGGGGGACTACTGTAGCTGATTTCATGATTTCAATTTACTCCAAAAATGGAGAGAATGTGTTGAGGGCATTTTGAACTGACAAAGATCAAATATAATTTTTCAAGGTTTTGGTAACCAAGGTGGTGATTTTGGAACATGGATTTTACAGTAGTTCCAATACTGAGTTTTGCTGTTTTTCAGTAAGGATGAATCTCTAAGTTGATTTCTGAATGGCTGGGCCAAGTAAAACATTGCCTATGAACTCTTTCCTGTGTCAATTTGATGCAGATTCACACATTGAGAATAAATCAGAGTGCCTTTTCAACACTTAATGCTGAAGTCTCATGACGCTTAAAATTTGGTGTGTGTCTATAATAAATTACCTAATTTCTCTACTTTTCAGCACATCTAGAGCATTCTGTTTTCCTTCCACGGTTACTTGATGTTAAAATGGGTAAATATTATGCACATATAATGATGAAGTTTCTGATGCCTAATGAGGCAGCTGCTAGTACCATTTTCTAAAGTCTTTGGTATGACATGGCCAGGTTTCAAACCCATGACCTACATCAACCAAGAATGCTCTATCCACTAGGCTACAGAGCTGAGAGACAGTGAACAAAGTGTAGGGAAACACCGGTGGCCATAACCTGTAATGATTTTAAGTTGACTGTGAGGAGTTTTGTCATTTACAATGATGGCCACTTCTCCAGCAGCACTATCAGTAGTTCTCGAAATGCTGCTATACCTTGTGGTTTTTATGATTAAATTTTATTGATTTTTTTTAGAAAGCAGATAGCTCTGTGTGTGTGTGTGTGTGTGTGTGTGTGTGTGTGTGTATGTGTGTGCTGCGTGTATTAAAGTTAAACATAGCTTTAACAATTATGGTCATATGTCTATGATGTCTGCAGTCTGACTGTTTATAGTGATGTCCAGCACTGGGGCATCATACTGCAGACATGTGGCATCATGTCCAACCCATAATCACATTATCCTGACACCAGTCTGAACACTAACCTCTTAATGTCAAGTGCCAAGTAAGGCAGCTGCTAGTTCCATTTTTATAAGATTTACCCACTAATGAACCAACATTTTTTAATACTGAAACTTGAATAATGAAAACACTTGATGTTTGCAGAGTGTACAATTACGATCAAATATTTTTTACATTTTTATGCCACTATATAAATGAATTAACAATATCAAGCATTATGAATTTCCATGGATTTTAATGCACAACAATGAACAAAATTCAAATTGTCAATTAGTTTGCGACATTATTTAACACAATAATACATATGCATTTATTTTACACTGGTTTTGTATATATTTTTCCTCTACCAAGTTTAGCTTATTTATTTTTCCAAACTCCATCTCTGACTCAATGATGAATCTAATAACATGCAAAATACACTCCAACTTATAGTGGGTCAAAGAGAAATGAGCTCTGTTTAGCCTCCAATATATAGGGTGAGATGGGTGGTTAATTTATAAATGAGCCATCTGATAAGGAAGTATATTAACCATGAAAACTCCACAGAGACATGTATTTACCATGAAAACTCCAGAGACATGTACATACCATGAAAACTCCACAGACATGTACTTAACTTCACAGAGACATGTACTTACCATGAAAACTCTACATAGATATAGTTGCTTACCTTGAAGACTCCACTGAGACAGATGTACTTTTACCATGAAGACTCTACTGAGACATGTACTTTTACCATGAAGACTCTACAGAGACAGATGCACTTTTACCATGAAGACTCTACTGAGACAGATGCACTAATACCACGAAGACTCTACTGAGACAGATGTACTATTACCATGAAGACCCTATAGAGACATGTACATACCATGAAAACTTCAGAGACATATACTTACCATGAAAACTCTAAAAAAACATAGTTACTTACCATGAAGACTCTACTGAGACAGATGCACTGTTACCATGAAGACTCTACTGAGACAGATGTACTTTTACCATGAAGACTAGGGGCCCCGAGTGGCCTAAAGCGCTTTCTATTACGGATCACTGCCACCTCACCTCTGTCTGCGTGGGTTTGAGTCTAAGATTTGGCTAATGTAGTTATGTGAGAAAGCTTGCCAGTAGCTTCTTGTGGGTTGGTGGTTCTTTCCGGGGGTTTTCCCGGATTCTTCCTCCACCAAAAATACTGGCTGCCATGAATAGCCTATTGGTGCTTAAAAATGGCATTAAACCTTAAAAAAAAAACAAATAAAACATGAAGACTCTACTGAGACAAATGTACTTTTACCATGAAGACTCTACAGAGACATAGGTACTATTACCATGAAGACTACTGAGACAGAGGTATTTTTACCATGAAGACTCTACTGAGACATAGGTACTTTTACCATGAAGACTCTACTGAGACAGAGGTACTTTTACCATGAAGACTCTACAGAGACAGATGTACTTTTACCATGAAGACTCTACTGAGACAGAGGTACTTTTACCATGAAGACTCTACTGAGACATAGGTACTATTACCATGAAGACTCTACTGAGACAGAGGTATTTTTACCATGAAGACTCTACTGAGACAGAGGTACTTTTACCATGAAGACTCTACTGAGACAGCAGTACTTTTACCATGAAGACTCTACTGAGACAGCAGTACTTTTACCATGAAGACTCTACAGAGACAGCAGTACTTTTACCATGAAGACTCTACAGAGACATAGGTACTTTTACCATGAAGACTCTACTGAGACAGAGGTACTTTTACCATGAAGACTCTACTGAGACAGCAGTACTTTTACCATGAAGACTCTACTGAGACAGCAGTACTTTTACCATGAAGACTCTACTGAGACAGCAGTACTTTTACCATGAAGACTCTACAGAGACAGATGTACTTTTACCATGAAGACTCTACAGAGACAGATGTACTTTTACCATGAAGACTCTACTGAGACAGAGGTATTTTTACCATGAAGACTCTACTGAGACAGATGTACTTTTACCATGAAGACTCTACTGAGACAGCAGTACTTTTACCATGAAGACTCTACTGAGACAGATGTACTTTTACCATGAAGACTCTACTGAGACAGAGGTACTTTTACCATGAAAACTCTACTGAGACAGCAGTACTTTTACCATGAAGACCCTACAAAGATACAGGTACTTATCATGAAAACTCTACAGAGATACAGGTGCTTACTCTAGAGCATCATTGGTCAGTAAACCTCTGTAGTTATGTAGGTACTTACTAGGTATGTACAACAGCATGGTGATGATTAGAAAGTAGTAAAAGTTGAAGGACATGTTGAATGCATTGGGCAGTTCCATAAAATACAATTTGTAGGACTTCACATATGGCAGACCATTCAAGATGGACAGCAGTTCCCCCTAAAAAGAAAAGATGAAAACAAAAACAATTTTATAAATGCAAAGAAACCCCAAAATCTTGAAGGCAACTTTAATCAGGTAATTAGCAAATGTAAAATCGATCTGACAAATACTTTAGCTCTACCATGATAGTACTTACCAATAATGTCCAGTATAATAAGCTTGTCTCACTATTAATAAAGCCCAGGTTACTAATAGTCATTTAATTTATTATGTGATATTATGAAGTAAAGTCTGGAGCACTGAGTTTGTCTGACCATATTAACAAGGCCTGGTTATCTAATGATCAGTCAATTTATTCCTTATGTAATATTTTGTAGTATTGTCTAGGGTACTTTGTTTGTCTGACCATCAAAAATATCTTTTAATAATGGTCAGTCATTTTATTCATTATGAAATATTATGTAGTAGTGTCTCAAGAACAAGGCTTTTATGACTAATATACTAGTTAGAAGGAATTCTTATCCATGATGACTAATATATTAATTAGAAGGCATTGTTATATATGGTGACTAATATACTAATTAGAAGTCATTGTTATCCAAGATGACTAATATACTAATTAGAAGGCATTGTTATATATGGTGACTAAAATACTAATTAGAAGGCAATCTTATCTATTATGAATAATATACTAATTAGAAGGCATTGTTATCTGTAGTGACTAATATACTAATTAGAAGGTATTGTTATCTATGATGACTAATATACTAATTAGAAGGCATTGCTATCTAATATTTGGAGCAGATTATCATCTGCAAACTGCACAGACCCTGATCAATTGCACAATGCAATCAGAGATCTGAGTTGACAATGCAATCAGAGATCTGAGTTGACAATGCAATCACAGATCTGAGTTGACAATGCAATCACAGATCTGAGTTGACACAGTTTGCTTCTACTTTATTTTGCAAAATAGTCATAGAACCTGATTTGCCTAGACATCATGTCCCACACACTTACATTATACTGACACCAGGCCAACAAGTTCTAACATTAACCTCTTAATGCTGAGTGCTTTGTGAGTTAGCTGCTAGTACCATTTATATAAGTCTTTGGTATGACTTGGCCTGGTTAAAACCTCAACCTTCTGCATCAGAGGCGGATGCTCTAACCACTTAGGTCACCAGAATGGTCCAATTAAATATGTGAATAAACTTGTGTGGATTTCCCTTAGCAGGACTGACGATGAGTTACAAGAATGGTGTGTAGTTAGGAATATCTATTAACACAACAAAATTTGGTGAAAAATGTTGATTGCTGCAATAGGTGGAGGGCAAAGGCACTAATTTGCTGGGCAACTGGAAAAGATCTGCTGGGCAACCATAATTTCAAAGTGTTTACTCAGGGACAACCATGGATGTTAACAAATCAGACATGGAAATCAGATTACAGTTGAAATAAATACATTTTTAAATGCAGCACCTTTAATATAGAAAATAAATAAAATGTCAACTTACAGTTACACCAACTGGATATAGAACAATGAAAAATGAGTATCTGAAATTGAAAAATGAAATTTTAAAATATTCTTGTATCATTGCATAAAATAACACCTGGGGGTTTAGATACAGGCATGTGACCAATATGAGCGTTTACTTTCTTTGGGGCATCATGAATGTCATGGTAAGACAAGTGCTTTTATTGCAGAGATGTATATTTCATTGTCATTTTTGTCGTGCATTTAATGCTTCATTTCAGCACACAATAGGTTATACACAGTGGCAAATAAAACTGGTAGAGGATGAATCTGAGAAAATCCCAGTAAGAACCACAAACCTACAGGAAACCACTGACAAGTTTTCTAAAATACCCACAATGGTCAGGCCCGAGACTCAAACCCAGGCAGACAAACATGATAAGGCTGTGATCAGTAAAGGCAAGCGCTTTAAACCAGTTGGCCACCCGGGTACCTGCTATACAGAAAATATATAGATGTACATTTTGTAAAGACTATGCAGGAAAAGAGGATATTTTCACACACAAAACATCCAAAAAATTTCAAGATAAATTAATTTGTGCATATTTTTAAAAGCAAACACACATGACATTCATATCATGGAAAAAAAGAAGAAAGAATTTGTATTCTCCATAAAATGACGGGGGAAAGAGCCATGACAACTGCTTGGAGGGTTGGTGTAAGTTTATGACCAAAGCTTACTCAAAAACTGATGAAATTTTTTAAAACATTTGTAGATGTGCATAATTAACCTGTTGGTATGCATAATATTAAAATGAAAGAACTATGGTACCTTGTGAATATGTAAAAAGAAATATTTAAATTTTAAAAAAATCATTAATACTAAATTATTTATGCTGTTAATAAATCACAAAATATCATTCAAACTAGGGTAATCGAGGGGATAATGACAGGATTTGACATTATTATCTGTATGCTGATATGATGCAAAATATATTCTGGTGGCAGCAAAACAATGTTACAAGCCTACCAAAATCAAATATTGATCAAATAAATGTGTAGAAGTTTCTTCTAATTTTTATGATTGTATATGTTAAGAAAACAAGCCATATTAAGGTTTCTTTATCTATATTTGACAAGCATTTAAAAAAAATTAAAAAGTCTTTTAAAACAATAACATTCTTTAAAAATAGTAACATCCCTCCATGTCGAGATGATTTTGATCCAGTTTGGTTCAATTCTGTTGAGAAGTTCTTTTGGGGCGAAAATGCTGTTTTACAGTTTGTCTATTCTTAGCAATTGGGTCATATTTAACTGTTGACAGGTATCTTGACAAAGACACAGTGGTCCCTTTTAAGAGTGCTCTTAAGACTCACCTGTTTCGACTGCAGGGACAAACTTAGCAACCTAATCATGTTTTGTATCTTATATGTTTTCAGTATGTTTTTATGTTTTCCAATTTCATTGTTTTTGTCATTTGTTGTTCTGTAGTGTAGTCATATTATTATTGATGGTGCAAAACGCTTTGAGCTTTGAAAGATTAGGCGCCATACAAAGTCCTCATTATTATTATTATTATTTTTATTATTATTATTTGTATTATTATTATTATCTTTTAAAATGAAACTAAAAGTTTTTCATGCTGGGGGTGCTTTCTGTTAAATTTGGTCAAATTCTATTTTGTATTTTTTTAAAATTATTTCAGGTTTTGTCAGTTTTTGTATGGTAGCATTTTTAATGGCAGATTTGACCAAACTTTAAATCCCTTCAATTGTTGGTAGTTCCATGGATGTCTAACAAGATATGAGATGCAAAATTGATGACAGATGATGTAGGACACTTTCATATGCTATTCTAACCTTACAAATATATGCAATAGTGTAGAGCTGTACCGATGTCACTTTTTGCCGATTATGCCGATACAGCGTATAGCCGATTATCAAAATTGCCGATACCGATTATGAGACCGATTATTTGATTATCATATTATGTACTCAGGTATAAGCCGACAAATTTAGAAAACAATAAAGGTCTGGAATGGGGGGGGGGGGGGTTTGCAAAGAAGAAAGTTTCGCGGCACAATAAATATGTTCTAATCACTATGTAAATTGAGGCAATGCTTTTGAGTTTATTGCCGACTTTCTATGAGCAAAGGTCATCGGCTTGCTTTGACAACAACAAATACTCGTTATTGCTGCGGCAACATCAGATAATTGTAAAACATTGATATAGAATTGTTTTATTTGTTTAGTATATGTCGGTGCTTCAAAGGTACAGTAAAACCTGTTATGACTTATGAGAGACCGCCCCTTCTGCCAGATGGTGGCTTGGTGAAACACTAACAAAAGAAATAAAAAATAATTTTAAAAATCCGGAAATGATTCTCACTTACTAGTATTAAAGACAATGAGTTTGTTCACCCTCCAGGCATTACGGATTAACTGAAAGACAGACGACGTACTCAAACCTACACTGAAGCCCTTTCACTGGGACATAAGGACTATCGGTGTTTTGTGAGTTTTCATAAAGATAAAGAAAAAACACAAACCTCAAAATTGACTGTGTATATATCCATCATTACTCCCTTTGATGTTAATCTTACTGGCTATTCACATGACTTTGGCACTACAATGGCGGTTAGCGACATGTACTTTAGTCTGGTTTACTGCAGTTTACAAATGTTACTGGACGCTGGAGTTGAAAATTTCGCAAAACTGGCAGCATGATAAATACTTTTTAAATACTTTATTATAGCAATCTCTTTGTTACAAAAGATTAATTGATGGTTCGATGTGTTTATCTCGATATATGGTTATTCGACTATACAGTAGTGTTAGTTAATGAGCAACTTGTTTGCATACTGCATATATCCCGAGCTCTAGTGTTACAAAGGATTAAGTTACCGTCAGTCAAAACGCGACTGTATATACAACTTTTATCAGGAAAAATTGGTTATTTAAAAAAATTATTTGCATCGGCACCGATTATTTTTGCCGATACCCGATTATACCGATTGTGCTAATAATCGGCCCGATTACGCGTACGGGCGATTAATCGGTACAGCTCTACAATAGTGACATAAACTCTAGAATCAGAGCAAACAAGGATAGTCCAATCTGAACATTATGTAAATAAATCAATATACTTTTGATTGACAAACTGAGGATCTTTAAAAAAAAGTGCTCAATTAATGAGAAATATAAAGTGAGTCAAGTAGATTTTATAACCTTGGGAGATTATATGGCATTAGAATATTCTATGACCTTGGTAGGTTATATGGCATTAGAATATTCTATGACCTTGGTAGGTTATATGGCATTAGAATATTCTATGACCTTGGTAGGTTATATGGCATTAGAATATTCTATGACCTTGGTAGGTTATATGGCATTAGAATATTCTATGACCATGGTAGGTTATATGGCATTAGAATATTCTATGACCTTGGTAGGTTATATGGCATTAGAATATTCTATGACCTTGGTAGGTTATATGGCATTAGAATATTCTATGACCTTGGTAGGTTATATGGCATTAGAATATTCTATGACCTTGGTAGGTTATATGGCATTAGAATATTCTATGACCTTGGTAGGTTATATGGCATTAGAATATTCTATGACCTTGGCAGGTTATATGGCATTAGAATATTCTATGACCTTGGTAGGTTATATGGCATTAGAATATTCTATGACCTTGGCATTCATAACAATAAATCATTGAAAAAGGTTCAGAGAGTTCATACAAAATTATCTCAGATGTAAAATGTAATTTATAATTGTGATGACATCATTTGATAAACCACTTGAAAACAGTAAATCACCTTGGCCTTAATGTCTTTAATGTTGTACTTTGACCTTCTTTAACAATGGTGAGGTAATATTGCATATATGTAGTATCTACCAATTTCAGACTTGAGACTCATTGATCACACTTTTCATCAATTATATAAAATTTAAATTATGTAAAACAGACCTGCACCACTGTAGTATGTACGGCACCTCACCAACCAGACTAAAGACATAGAAGGCATATCGGATGACCTCAGTAATAGACCAGGCAAAGACCAACAGGACAATTGCGATTGCATCATGTACCTGCAAAATAAGATGTGATAAATACATTCCTTTTTACAGAGAATTTGTAAAGGAATTTAGAAAAATCCCATGTTTAACATGCTCTGCTATCACATGATCCAAAACATCTTAGATCAAGACTGTTGCAATAAAAGTTAGTCACCCATTTTTACTAGGTGTGAATACATGAAGTGATACTTGCCATACAGTCATGTACAAGTCGACTCTAATTGTAAATAAGATGGACCCAGATCTGTTGTTACACAATATGCTGGCAGATTAGTGTTGATATTATTTTATCTACTGATTACTTCTAACAAACACAAGATCTACTGGTGCAATATGCATTAGCAGGACTTGGTCTAGTATACAGTTTGTACTAAATGCCAGTATAAAACGGTAACATGATTAGTGGCTTTTTCTAGTGTTATAGAGATTACAATTTTAGCTCATTGTTCAGGTGAAAGATTTTAAACTGGTATTAAGTAGTAATGATTACATATCTCACCTTGGAAACTCTGTATAATTCAGAACAGCTGTAAAACTTGAAACATTTAAGTTTTGAGTTTACAGACATTAAAGGTTTGTATGCTGGGACTAGGCATGTAACTCGAGTAATGGTATATATACAAGTGATTAATAATTAAACTGTCTACGTTTAACTGTGTTTGATATTTTTGTCATTCAAGATCTATATTTGATTCTTAAGGATCCCTTTGTATCCCTTAAGTGACGTGCACTTTGCATCATGTGCACCCATCCGTTATTTTTGAAAAAGCTGCAGATTGTCGCTTACTGAAAGTCATCAGTAATGTCCCATTTAAGTTTGGATTAAAAACAAAGGAACCAAGCGAAGACAAATAAACATGGATGTGTTCGAAGGACCTCACATTTAATGATACTAGTAACTGAGCCCTTAACTGCTGTATTATATATAACCAGAACCTAGCCATCAATCTTCTAGATGATTCCATTATAGAATTCTGTAGTAAGTGTATCAATTATTTTCGTTGGGCTTAATGTTTGTAGTTTTGTAATAAAAAAGGGCATTTTCATGGGTACTTAAATTTGTGATTTTGCTTGTCAAAATTTGGATATTGATAGGTATTTAATTTCATGGTTTAAACTCAAAATACCCAAAACAAAGAATACAAATGAATAAAATTATGCTGAAGCAAATGGCGGTTACAGTAATGTTCAAAACAATACTACCACTTGTATGAATATATATCAAAGATCTGGCATGCTCAATACTTACACCGTGCTTTTGACCAAGTAAATAACATCAGTCGATGCAGACGCAGCCAACAACACTAAAACAATACTTTCACTTCTATCAGCACAAATAAAACACCCATCAAGATTAACCCATTTCACCATGTTTTTGATTGCGTGTTTAACATCAATGGAAACCAATTCATCCAACAAAACCAGACCAATCAGTTATTAGAGTACAAATGAAAGATCTCTTCCTAAAACCAATGTTCATCAAACTGCACCATCAGTACTTTCTGACTATCACGGCATTAACACAGTGGCTTAAGAGTGGGAAACTTCAACTTAGATCCCCCTCGGTTCCTGGACTTCCTAACCCATTAGAAGCTGCGAACCCTGTGCAGGCACTTGTTTACCTTGTTTACCAGGCACTTGTTTGTTTACCAGGCACTTGTTTACCAGGCAGGTAATAATGCAATAGTCAAATGACTTTACTTACCTTACAAATCAATTTAAAGTATTGAGTATAAAGTTACAGCTATTGGATAAAGTACCTTATCAAACATGTGCATTGAAACAATATAAAATGATTTATAATAACATAAATAAAAACTAATATTTAAATACCAAATTACAGTACTGACCTTGATTTTTCAAATACAAGTAGCTGTGTTAATCTCTAGAAATGAATCACTAACAAAATGGGGGGGGGGGGTCATCATCCTATGTGGCTCATTTTTCTAAGAGGATTTAAATTCGTGATTTGTGGCAACAATGAAAACCACGAAAATTGGTCCCCCACACTACAGTATTTTCTCTCATTTTCTTTCTCTTCTAAACTTGAAGTTATGGGCATCATATTATTGAGTTCACTGGTAAAAGAGTTTGACTGAGTTCACCAACTGTATCTATATATGTATTGACTTACAAATGGTAAACTATTGTTACAATGATGTGACTTAAAACTGGCACACTACTGATACATCTATTAACTTGTGACTGGTACACTGTTGCTACATGTATTGACTAATGACTGGTATGCTGTTGTTATGTGTATTGACTTATGACTGGTATGCTATTGTTATGTGTATTGACTTATGACTGGTACGCTATTGTTATGTGTATTGACTTACAATGGGTACACTATACAGCACTGCCCAGAGAACAAATACCCGTGAGTAGACCTGGAAAGCGGTCAATATAGGGTTAGATCTTACTATTCCAGTAGCACTATGAAGAATCTGAAACAGAGAACAAAATGTGTAAATATGAAGTGTGAAAATTTAAAACATAAGAAAATCTGCCTTCTGTTTCTCTACTTATATGTCAGTATTTCTCTGCTTTTCTGTTTTTCTACTTATATGTCAGTATTTCTTTGCCTTCTGTTTCCCTACTTATATGTCAGTATTTCTTTGCCTTCTGTTTCTCTACTTATATGTCAGTATTTCTTTGAATTCTGTTTCTCTACTTATATGTCAGTATTTCTCAGCCTTCTGTTTTCCCACGAGAGAGAGAGAGAGAGAGAGAGAGAGAGAGAGAGAGAGAGAGAGAGAGAGAGAGAGAGAGAGAGAAAGAGAGAGAGAGAGAGAGAGAGAGAGAGAGAGAGAAACATGAAATTCAATTTGTATTTCAGAACACCCATAAGTACCAATACTGAAAAGCTTATGGAACATATAATTTTACTAAATTTAAATTAAAGAATTGTACAATTTTAACTTTACACAGTGTCTTCATTTCCTTCTCAATTTCTGGGGACTTTTTTTCTTTAAAAATAATATAGATCAAAGCAAATGTTTTTTTGTACTAAATGGAAACATGCTATGTGATTACTTAAAATCAGAAAATTGGCAATAATGTAATTGTCAAAACACATTATGTCTGCCATTTTTATACCTGTATCTTCAATTACCAAGTCTGAGTTATGGGACTTTAACCTATGAAATTCTACTAATTTCAAGCTTGATTTGCTGTATTTTGATCATGGGTATATCAAAACTGTCTAGTGAAAGGATATTTTTCCAAGACTAAACATTTTCGGTACTCAGTCTTCTCAGTTCCTTTAATATATGTATTTCTATAAATTGGACTTACACCTTTATGAAAATATGTCTCAGGACTGCCATCTTAAAAGATTCCAACAGACGATTTTGATGCAAGTAATTTTTATGACCATGTTATGAATTATGAAATTCCAATATTCTTGAGAATTCCTATGCCTGCTATAAATTCTGAAATCCCAATATTCTAGAAAAATCCCATGCCTGTTATAAATTATGAATTACCATTTCCATGTCTGTTATAAATTCTGAAATCCCAATATTCTAGAGAAATCACATGTCTGTTATAAATTCTGAATTATCATTCCCATGCCTGTTATAAATTCTGAAATCCCAATATTCTGGAGAATTCCCATGCCTGTTATAAATTCTGAAATCCCTGTATTCTTGAGAATTCCCATGCCTGTCATAAATTCTGAAATCCCAATATTCTTGAGAATTCCTATATCTGTTATGAAATAAGAATTACTATTCCCAAGTCTGTTATAAATTATGAAATCACAATATTCTAGAGAATTCCCATGCCTGTTGTGAATGAATACCCATACATGTGATAAAATAATTCCCAAGCATGTTAAATTTACAAACCTCTAAAACAGCGGCTGTCTGAAATATGTACAACATCGGAGCAATGTCCTTGTACAAATTGTTGTATGATCTATAGGAAATGAGTTCTGAGATGCTTGCAAACAAAATGGCGCTCCATCTGAAATACAATTTTTTTTATATTAAAATTGAACTCATGTTAAAAAGATGTGAAAAACAAAGTACAATCACCAACAGTTCTTGATAAATCAAAGATGAAAATAGATACATGACAGGTACATGAAATAAATTTCTTTACTTAATTCAATTACTGTAGAGCAGGGACGGGCAACATACGGCCGGCGGGCCAGGTCTGGCCCGCGAAGGGATTTTGACTGGCCCGTGGTCACATCCGGACGCAATCTCCTACTAATTTCTTACTGCGTTGCAGTAACAGTGACTGTTAGTTATTCTTTGGTTGTTTTCGATTAAATTTAGAATTTACAATTAAATTTTTATCATGAATTTTGCCAAGAAACGTAAAGTTGACAGCGAGTGTCGCGCATTCAACAAAGATTGGATGCCTAAGTACTTTTTCACAGAAGTCGGCAAAAAAGCAGTATGTTTGCTGTGCAGTGAAAGTGTTGCTGTGTTTAAAGAGTACAACATTGGCCGCCATTATGCGACGAAACATGCAAGGCTATGGCAGTAATTTATCAGCAGCAGAACGGCAAACAAGAGCAACAGAACTGCACAGAAAACTTATAAAGCAGCAGAATGTATTCGGAAAAGCCAAAGTAGCCCAGAAAGCTGCTACTCCTGCCAGCTTTGTAGTCGCATAAAACATTGCTAAGCACAGCAAATCGTTCTGTGATGGTGAATTTGTCAAAAAGTGCATGCTCGATGTAGCTGATCAAGTCTGTCCAGAACACAGACAGAAGTTTGAAGAAGTCAGTTTGTCGAGAAGAACTGTGGCTCACCGCATTGAAGCAATTGGTGAAGACCTGACATCACAACTGAAAGGGCGTGTACCTTCATTTCAGCTGTTTTCCCTGGCATTGGATGAAAGCACTGACATCGATGACACTGCACAGTTGCTTATCTTTGTACGAGGCATTTCAGAAAACTCTGAAATCACAGAAGAATTGCTTTCTATGGAATCAATGAAAGACATTACTACCGGGGAAGATATTTTCAAATGTGTGGAAAATGCCTTGCATACAATGGAATTACCATGGCAGAAAATGGCCAGTGTTACTACGGATGGTTCTCCATCTCTGACAGGAAAGTTGGTCTACGGAAGAGACTGGGTGACCATGTTGCAGAGGTCGATTGCACCAGGGAATTGATATTTCTACATTGCATAATACACCAGGAAGTGCTGTGTACAAGTGTGCTTGACATGAAACATGTTGTGAATCCAGTTGTGAAGATTGTTAATTTAATCAGGGCGAGAGGTCTAAATCACAGACAGTTTATCACACTTCTGGAAGATTGCGACTCTGATCACAGTGATGTTCTGTATCATACCGCTGTACGCTGGTTGAGTTTGGGGAAAGTCCTGAGACGTGTTTGGGACTTGAAAACAGAAATCTTACTGTTTTTGGAGATGAAAGGGAAAGATACAGAATATCCTCAAACTCAGAAAATCAGAATGGTTGTCAGATCTGGCGTTTGCAGTTGATCTCTGAACATATGAATGAACTTAACACCAAACTTCAAGGGAAAGGCACTTTTGCTCACGAAATGTACTCAACAGTAACGGCATTCAGGGTGAAGCTTAAACTGTTTTCTCGCCAGCTCAGTCAGAATATCACAACACACTTTCCAACACTCGAAACTATGGCACCTCAGATGATGTCAACTGAGAAGTACACCAATATGATATCTGCACTAGACAATGAATTTGCTCGTCATTTTGCAGACTTCCAGAAACTTGCTGCTGAGTTTGATATCTTATCATCACCGTTTACAACTGACTTTGAAAAGGCGCCGGATGCTCTACAGCTGGAACTGATTCATCTACATTGTGACTCTACCCTGAAAG
This sequence comes from Unio pictorum, assembly GCA_030141615.1. Taxonomy (NCBI): domain Eukaryota; kingdom Metazoa; phylum Mollusca; class Bivalvia; order Unionida; family Unionidae; genus Unio; species Unio pictorum. The sequence goes on from JARLTB010000057.1 coordinate 10,447,744, forward strand.
AGAAATTCCAATCTGAAAGCATTGACAAATTTTATGCGTCACTGAATGAGTCCAAGTTTGCCAACCTGAGAAAGATAGCTATGAAACTACTTGCTCTGTTCGGGTCTACATACATTTGCGAACAAACATTTTCGACCATGAACATTAACAAGACAAAGCTGCGTTCAAATCTAACTGATGTTCACGTGCAGTCTTTACTGAGAATTTCTACGTCCAACATGCAGCCAGAGTTCAAACAACTTGTTGACAACTTTGATCGACCACAGATGTCTCATTGACTTCAGCAGTTATTGAAGTACATTACGTTAAATTACGTTAAATATTAAAGTACATTACGTTAAATTCAATAAATATTGAAGTACATTACGTTAAATTCAATAAATATTGAAGTGCATTACGTTAAATTCAATAAATATTGAAGTGCATTACGTTAAATTCAATAAATATTGAAGTGCATTACGTTAAATTCAATAAATATTGAAGTGCATTACGTTAAATTCAATAAATATTGAAGTGCATTACGTTAAATTCAATAAATATTGAAGTACATTACGTTAAATTCAATAAATATTGAAGTACATTATGTTAAATTCAATAAATATTGAAGTACATTACGTTAAATTCAATAAATATTGAAGTACATTACGTTAAATTCAATAAATATTGAAGTACATTACGTTAAATTCAATAAATATTGAAGTACATTACGTTAAATTCAATAAATATTGTTTTTGGTCTCTATGCTTTAAAGTTTACATTAAATACGATTCATTCCTTGCATAGCTATAGGTGGATAAAAGCGATTAAGGTATTGATTTAGTAATCCGGACCACCAAGTACTTCATTTTCCCATATCCGGCCTGCCAACTAGAGAAGTTGCCCACCACTGCTGTAGAGTCAGGTGACACTATTCATCCAAATGAATTTAAATAGTTCTTCATATATGGGGGTTTAAATTATTTATTTTGCAGATATACCTAAATACAAAAGTAAATACTGGCATTTCCATCAAGGATACAGTATGAAAAACTGGCATTTCCATCAAGGGTACAGTATGAAATATGGGCATTTCCATCAAGGGCAGAGTATGAGATACTGGCATTTCCATCAAGGGTACAGTATGAAATACTGGCATTTTCATCAAGGGCACAGTATGAGATACTGGCATTTCCATCAAGGGCATAGTATGAAATACTGGCATTTCCATCAAGGGTACAGTATTAAATGCTGGCAACTCCAACTAGGGCACTGCATGAATACTGGCATTTCCAAATAATCTCATCTGTCAAAAAAAGCAGCTTCTTCCCCATAGCAGTTATCAGGAGAAACAGCCTCCCTGAGAGGTGATTAAATATACTGTACCATACTATTCCATTTGGTCCTAGTCATCTTCAGTCTTCAATGTCAGAAATCCTGTTTTAATTTTTGGTTTAAAAATGCATAATGTGGTGCCGTTAAGCTGGGTCTGAGGGAAGCAGATGTAGTTGTTGTTGTAGGGTTTAACGCCATTATTCAGCACACGATAGGCTATACATGGCAGCCAGTATTATTGGGGGAGGAAGAACCTGGGAAAACCCCCAGATAGAACCACCGACCCACGAGAAGAAACTGGCAAGCTTTCTCACATAACTACAGTTGCAGAATCTACTTGAACCCACGCAGACAGAGGTGAGATAGCAATGATCCATAACGGAGTGTGCTATAGACCATTCGGCCACTCGGAGTCCCACTGAGGGAAGCAATTAAGTAAAACAAAGATAATGAAAGAAGCCTGTGAAACTACAAAACATTGGCTTGGAAAATGCAGACTGCATGACATCAGGGTTATTGATACAATAAGTACTGGTGGGTGGGTGTAGTACTCACACTGTGAATGAATGACTATAACTTTTGGAAATAATGATGTCCTAATTCTTCTTTCAAAAATATCCTTGTCATTTAGCAATGAGCTTGTAAAAGAATAACTTTCAATAAAAATTCCACACTGATAAATCAATAAATTCTGAAGCAGTGTACATCAACATGGAGTTTGACAGAAAATAAAACCTGGTACTTATCAATAATCTACAGACTGGTTAATGAAAAGTGGATTTGTTTACAGCTTTGAAAAACTAAAAAGAAGCTGTTAATGTTATTCTACACATACTGTTTGCAGATAAAAACTTTTACATCACATGAAAAACTGGAAAGTAGATCATAAAAAAGGTATTAAGTCTTGTATTGGCCAATATGCAAAATTTTAAGAGAAACAAAATAAGACAACTTCATGTGTCTGTTGTATGTGTGTGTCTGTATGTGTGTGTGTGTGATTTAGATTTTTAACATAGTTTTAAAACAAATTCAGTCCTATCGCTATGATGTCTGCAGTGTGGACATTTATAGTGATGTGTAGCACTGGGGCATCATGCTGCAGACATGTAGCATGATGCCCCACCCAGTCACATTATCCTGACACCAGGCCGACAAGTCCTAATACTAACCTCTTAATGCTGAGCGCCAAGCGAGGCAGCTGCTAGTGCCATTTTTACAAGTCTTTATTATGACTCAACCAGAATTTCTAATTCGCAACCTCCAATATCTGAGGCCGATGCTCTAACCACATGGCCACAGAAGCAGTTTATGTGTCTGTAGGCAATAATAGTAATGAGTTTAATGTCAGTGGCAAACATTATGACGATCCTCCAGCAGAATAGTTTGGAACATTTTAACAATCTTATATCTCTTATTGTACTTCTATATGTTTACCTTGCTGAATTCAACTGAAATTTTGAACTGCTACCATGACATAAAATTCTGGCTAGTCCCTTTGATGACTTTCCAAGGTTACAGGACTTGCACCATTCTGTAACATTTTTGGCTCAATCATATAATGATGATTTGAGAGGTCGATGATATGCTTTACAGACGCTCTAGATTTATTAATCTGTAGCCATCCAAAATGTCTAAAGACCATTTGATTTGAAACATGGCACACAATAATGTTGGTAAATTTCTTTTCAGCAGATTTAACTTTCATCTTTATCAACCAATATCACTGATACCTAATATCGGCACTATACTAATGTCTCATGTTTTAATTTCTTCATACAATCCCATAATGACTTGCATATATGCCTGCTATTACATCAACCACAAGTGACATTAAATTGCCTACCTTGATTCTTCTTTCCAAAGCACACCATATCTTTGCAAATAACTAGACTGCAGCACAAGATAAAACTGACTCATCCAAAGTCTTCAAAACTAAGCCAGTCAGTATTTGAGACAAATCCCAAAACTGTCACTAAAACACCAGTATAGGAAAAAAACAAATCTGGATATAAGTAGAAAAAAAACACATGAACTCTTTAATTACAAATAACCTTATTGATACACCACAAATTGATTCCAGCGTAGAACATAAAGACATACACATGCTGGCAGTTCAGACTCATGTTTTTTTAAGTTTACAGTTGAGAATATCTTAGTATCCAAGACATAAAAAGGAATGGCGTTATTCCAAAGCAAGCAATTTCTTGCATATCTTAATAAATCATTGCTTAATTTTCATACAATCAATGATTTTCTTCTCTTGAAGCACATTTTGTATCTTGCAAAAACATCCAAAAGCTGCAAGCAAGATAATAGATGATGTCAAAGTATATTTATGATGTATAGCAAATTTAGTGTAGGTTCATGATCTTCAAGGACATGTTCTGTGGATTTATATTTACAGACCTATATTATGTGAATTGAAATGGGAACAAGCAAGGGAAATGTAAACAAAGGATTCAGCTGTTAGCATGTTGGTATTATGTTAATGTCATTTTCAGCACATGCTAGACTATATTTGTCTGCCAGTCCAGTTGCTTTAGAAAGCACCGAAAGTTTAATATGCATTGTTTTTTATCCATTATAATATGCTATGTATATTTAGTTTGCATTTGTGACTGACCTTTGGCCTTTTTTCCATAAATGAGGGTTTGAATTTGGGCCAACCTGATTAATGTCTGTTTTTAAAAAAAACATATTACATAGCCAATATTTGTTTATGATTGTATATTTAATATTAAGATTATTATTTGTAAAACTAGCTAATCCTGATTATGCTATTGTGTCTTAGATTTATTCATATATTTTTTGATAAACAAATACTCATTCATATTTTAGCCTTAGAGGAATCAATTCTAGTTGTGTTTTAGTTAATATTTGAGAGATTTGTTTATTTAAATTATTCACTGAAATTATAAAGTGCTAACTAATACTTTCTGACTAAATCACTATTTTGGAATTATTGTGTATTCATTTTGAGACATTTTGGATTAAATCATTGTAATACATCAAAGACTGTTAGCACATCAACACTACTCCAGGCTATTGGTACATTAGCATTTCAAGGTTTGAATTCATATGGAATACCATAGAAATTTGTTTGGAATACATTATACTTGTTAACTTATGGTAGAACTTTCATTTCATCGGGTTATGGGATTGATGATGATGATGATAGCTTTCAGGACCATCTGGGATTTAATTCACAATACTGTAAAATCTTTTAAATTTCCACTTGGCATTCTAGTGAAAGAAATTATTTCTTAAATGTGGTAAACTTGTTGTTATTTGCTCTTTTTTTTTGTTAATTTGTTTAAGACCACAAGAGTTGTCATACCTTGAAAAAAAACTTAAGAAGAACCACCAACCCGTTGCAAACATTCTTACAATCCCACACTGGCCACGACTTGATTCACAGAAGCATATCTGATATGACAGTGAGTGCTATAGACCATAAGAACGTTTTAATAATGTACATGTATTCCTAACTAATGTGCTTTAGCAAAGTATTTCACAATTTTCTTGACTATAAACAGAAAAGACCAAAAACTTTAGTGTATATGAAAATTTCGACAAAAATCGATTAATATAATGCATGTATTAAGAAAAAGTCATGTGACTCAGGTGTCGAGTTGTCTAAGGTACTTGTCTTTGCGTATCTTTCTCAGTGAACACTTCTGTCCACATGGGTTCAAGTATTTTCTCCACCAATGTGTGTGTGTGTTTAAAAGCTTCCTCTGGGTCAGTTGTACACATTGCAATGGCAGTGTTTCAGTGGTACACATTGCAATGGCAGTGTTTCAGTGGTACACATTGCAATGGCAGTGTTTCAGTTGTAAACATTGCAATGGCAGTGTTTCAGTTGTACACATTGCAATGGCAGTGTTTCAGTGGTACACATTGCAATGGCAGTGTTTCAGTGGTACACATTGCAATGGCAGTGTTTCAGTTGTACACATTGCAATGGCAGTGTTTCAGTTGTACACACTGCAATGGCAGTGTTTCAGTTGTACACATTGCAATGGCAGTGTTTCAGTGGTACACTTTGCAATGGCAGTGTTTCAGTGGTACACTTTGCAATGGCAGTGTTTCAGTGGTACACATTGCAATGGCAGTGTTTCAGTTGTACACATTGCAATGGCAGTGTTTCAGTTGTACACATTGCAATGGCAGTGTTTCAGTGGTACACATTGCAATGGCAGAGTTTCAGTTGTACACATTGCAATGGCAGTGTTTCAGTTGTACACATTGCAATGGCAGTGTTTCAGTTGTACACATTGCAATGGCAGTGTTTCAGTTGTACACATTGCAATGGCAGTGTTTAAGTACATAATGACGCATTATCCACTACTTACGCTCATACATGATATATATCTATATAGAATGCTGGCTGATTCGGAACGTGGCTGATTCGGACCATAGCTGATTCAGCCCAAATTACGGGCTGATTCAGACCAGATGACGAGCTGATTCGGACCATGTGAGCTATTATAAGAAAAACCATGTAACACACACATTATTTAGTTTGGTAGTTATTACTGATTTTGCAGACATACTAAGAGCATATAAAAAGTTGATATTCGGCTTTTAAATTTACGTAAGACAGTTGCTAGCAAATTTCTAACCAAAATCAGAACAAACTCCATATTAACCATAGCATTTAGATTTGTTCAACCAAAATAAAGAATATATATATATATATATATATATATATATATATATATATATATATATGCAATAAACTGACAACGAACAGTGCAAATTAGTATCTAACTAGCCTGAGGGCTTTTGACTCTTAATGGTTCTTTTTCAAAGGCAAATACAAAACATAGACAAGACAAACAAATAAAACAGAAAAACGGTTATGTTTGCAAAGTTTTACATGGCTGTTTCTACTGGAATTAAATAATTACGTTTATATTATTTCAACTAGTTTATTTCAACTATCGTGTCTTAAACAAATGTAAGTGACACATTTAAATCTCAGACGAAACCTATTGATATTTCACATGGTCCGAATCAGCCAAAAATCTGGTCCGAATTAGCCAGAAATCTGGTCCGAATCAGCCCGTAATTTGGACCGAATCAGCTTGGTCCGAATCAGCCTGTTACCATCTATATATAGCTATACTACTCCCACCCCGACCAATAGCCTTAACATTGAATAATTGTGAAATCAACGAATCATATAGTAAAATAATTAGCCGAATTTTGTTAAAACAAGCTAAAGTCATACGTGCATTACCCGATAACTTGTGCAACGTTATAAGCTACAAGATATATAACGACACAATTTGCTTTGGGTTTGCTAGCCGGTCTGTTTGGACTTTTGCTCTCCATGTTTACTGTGTGCCACTAATCGGACCAACTCCGGTCGTTTCCGTCCCATCGAGAGAGCCACAGGGAACAATATTACGAACTACTTTGCTCACAGGGCAGGCGGAAGAACTTAAACAATCGGAACATCGCTCGGCCAATGCCATCGGGACACAAACAAAGTCAGTACTTTCTCGGCAGAAACGGTAGACTGGTCCCCTGTTGTGATTTAAATTTATTTTGAAACTGTTGAATATATCAGAATGTTTGCTGATAAACATGTTCAAGAACATAAAACACATAAATAATCACAGATATTTATTTAGTAGTAATTAGTAATGTTAATTTTTGCCCATCAGTCAAATTTTCAGATTTTTAAGCTTGGTAATCCTCATTTGTCCGCACCAAGGTTTCGCGTGATAAACTTGCTTCCTTTAAGAGCTTTATACATTTTTAAACATACCAGTCCAAAGGTTTTTTTTTTTTTTAAAAATGCTAGCTTTTTGTTACGTTGTGCAATTTCTAAAAAAAATTGAATAACTTCAGAGCTTTTTCTAATTTAACTATTAGATTATTTTGATTGACGCAATTTATCCGATTACAAACTAGACTCGCACCTGATACCCACGATTTTGTTTGGTCACGTGATTCTCCCAGACAACGAGGATTGTTGAATCTGATTTTGGTGCTGCTGGCATCGTATTTTGTTCATGATGCGAAATAATGAACTGTATAATTTATTGATTTTCGTATAGTGAGATAGAAATACGTTTTACTATTAATAAGAAGAAAGAATTTACAAGTGTTTTGTGCCTTTAATTGCCACAGAAATGAGTCACATTCATCAGGGGTATGTATGATTTTCTCCCTCGCTTTCTTGAATATTGATTGATTTATTTTCTTCTTTCCGTTCATCCTCATAAGTGTCAGCTGTAACGAAGTCTACGGAGCGTGATACAAGTTGTTACGGCATTATGTAGCTTATTGGATCTCTTTAGATTCTTTTAAAACACTGGGGGTATTTAATATTGTTCGTGATTCAGACATGAACAGACAAAATTTGGGTGGGTGGGTAATGCAAGCGACATAGATGTTTTAGATGTGCTGAGAGTCAGACAGATTTTTAAAGTATTTTTTGTGTGCCTATTACAACGAGACATATTGAATCTGCTCTCAGACTAGAAAGCTATTACGCTAACCACAAAACATGATATAATTGAATATACGTTATAATATATATCATTGTATTACCACATGTACTAAAATTGATTGATTTGACAGTTTTATTGTTACAGTTTGCTTTTATGTGTCTAGCATTGTTGTAAGAGACTATGTGAAAAATTTTGCTATCATAATAACACATGCAGTGTTGTTGAGATAATAATAATTATAATAATGACTATATTTGAAGAGGGTAACATATATATTTACTCATATTGTTTTTAAATTTAACTTTATATTTACTGAAAATAACATTCTTTTATTCATGGTTAAGAACCCAATTCTTATATTATTAAATTAGTGAGCATGTGCAATTGTCCTTTTTAAAGTAAGGGACTCCTGAGTTTATGACAATGACTGTTAGATATTGGCATGGACTCCTCAGCTTTATGAGTGAAGAGTCCATTCCTCCTCATCCTAAAATTCAGTCAAGAGCCCTGTTTTTGATCAGTTCTGTTTATGTTCAGAGGCACATTATATAAATATGATAATCAATTACATACCATAATTCAACGGTATATAAATATGGTAGTTAGGGGCAACCTTTTTCTTGTTTTACAGGTTTCATGATTTCAATGACTTCAAATAACAGCATTTATCAATATTAGGCTATGAAAATATTTTATGCATGATTGTTTGATGTTCAATAGCATGATTCTTTGAATGTTAATATATGTGGATATATTCAACTATGTATATATTATTTTACCTAAACAAGGGATGGCACTGTTATTAAAAGAGTTGTCACCCAAAAGATTGCCAACCTCAGTATTTTGTTGCCATATTTAAAAAAGTCCCCATTTTCATAATACAATACTATCTGTTTATCTAATCATCTTCAGGACTAAGGTAATATTGTTAACATAAGCAGATTTTTAAATAAGTAAAGGGGGGGGGGGCACCTGAAATTAAATTGAATTTTTGCATACAAGTGAAATTTGTAAGAGATTACATGTCTTCATATATTCCAAAATTTATTGATAGGTGTTTCTGGAATTACTTCACACATTATTTCACACTGAATTTTATTGTGTTGTAGTCTAATTAATTTCTTAAACTCTCTTTATACTGGATCAATCACTCTATATATTTCCTCATAATAATCTACAAATGTTTTAGCCATCCATGTGGAGACAATCCAACAAGAGGTTGTGGTTGACCGTGATTGCCGCACATTATCACAACATTACTTTTTGTCAATAAGTGAATAACTAATCAAGAAATGTTTTTCATGTTTCTAATGACTGTACATATTTCATCCCAAGCAATAATCTTTGGAAATTTTGATTAAATGAAGAGAACTAGTCTGAATTACACTTGTATATTGACAACTTACACTTGTGAAGTACACTCCATGCATATGAAAAATCCATCAGTCAAATTCGATTAGAAAAACACAACAGACAGGTTTGCAGAAACTCTGATATTTTATTTCCTAGTACACAATATACACATGTGTTTTTTTTGTTGTTTGTATGCTACTTGTACATGTACTTTAATTGGCCTAGATTTTGGTCAGCCAGAGACATGATGCTGAGGCTACCAAGGGGATGATGCTATTCATGGAGAAATGTGAACAAATTAAAAAATTTAACATTCTTGCGAGACGTCTCACCTTCATTTAACTTGTTGGCCAGATATCAATTGTTTCAAAATATTGGAACCTTAATTTGGGTTTTAAATGCCATTGGTATTGATCATAGCCATAGGCATAAACTTTTTTGTTGCAAACAGGAAAATAAAGGTACAATATATATGTTCCAATCACTATGACAACTGAAACAATGCTTTTATTTAAGTTTGTTACTGACTTTCTTTGATTTGCGGCTTGCTTTAATGAATTCATGTGCAATTGAAGGTAACACCACAAGCTCTCTTTGAAGGACCAAAAAAATGCCGGTTTGTTATTGCTGCAATGAAAGCAAATAATTATAAAACATTGACAGAGACAGACTATTTTTTCTCTCATTTCCTTAGTATATATACATAATGCTTGAAAGGTAATCAGTTTTTTTTTAAAAGTTTTAGCAAACTATATTTTCTGGTAGTTTTAAAAAAGAAAAAAAAATATCTCATCATCTGGCAGATTGTAGTCATTCTTGCTCAAGATTTAAGTGGTGGTCAGTTGTAACTGCATAGGTAGCATGACTATTACAGCAGAGAGTACTAAGGCCAGACATTGGCATAAGCAGATTATGATATAACCATGTCATTTTGGGGTGGTTTGATAATATGAGCAAAGGATTTATTTATGTAACAAATTCCATTGCAATTTTATATCCAAGTTTGTGGCTTCCTGTCATGGTGCCCTTTAATGTCTCAACTCCAAACCCAAGACTTTATGTAAAGTTTTAACAGCCAAAACTTTTTTTTTGCCAAAATGCTTGTCAGGTGGTATATTTTGTTGCCAGTAAGGAACAAAATCACAATTTGTGATACTGGCAAAGTCCGGCATTATCCCTACTAAATATTATCCTTCTTTCTTCTTTCTGTTATTAAATTTTTTGCAGAAACACTGCCAGTAGAATAGGTTCATGAGGAAATCCATGGAGCTCAGTGCTTATGAGGCAATAATTTAATTAATTGTTGGCCTGGAATTGTCTATTATCAATTTTGTATTTCATATCTTCAGCATGGTAATAGCATGCTAGATATTCTGTGTATTGTGTGCCAATAACTTGAAGCCTCAAATGTTATAAGATGTTATACAAGCATTTAAAAGGTATTGGAAATGGTTCAGCTATTAAATTCTCAGATTACACTATACTTAGACAACTCAAACATTGGTTACTCAAATACTTGTTATGTTATGACTCCAATGTCCTGTTCAGTCTTGAACTAAAACTTCATGTCCAAGCGACTTCAGAAGACTTTAAACTTTAGAAAACATTACTACAAAATTTGGACTTGTTAAGGTATTAATTTTCAAAGTTTGTCTTTACTTTACTGTACTTAGCATTTAATAATGATACATGTACCAGCATTAATTTACTAAGTACGTTATTATATAAAACAATTTGTGCATGAAATAAAAATCATTCATTTTTGGCTACATTCTTTGGAAAATTACCAAAACCTTATATCTGTGTATGTAATGGTCAAAGGAAATAATTTCAAATTAAGGCTTACAAAGGTTTGACTTTAAATATAATGATATGTCATAAACAAATGATTGGAATTGAAGATATATGTTAGATTATTAACCTATAATTCTCAACCATAAATTATATATTTAACTGTAGTACCTTGAACTCTTGACAAGTTATGTGAAGAAACTAATTTTGAAAGAAATGGTCAAATGGTATAACTATAGTGATTTGATATAGTCATTACATAATGGGCCATTTCTAAGTTAATTTAGAATTAAAACGTGAAGATATGGAGACAGAAAAATGAACCATGAACCTTTTATTAAATACAGTCTTCATGAAACAAATCTTGGCTGATGCAGTCCTAATTTGCAAAGTAAGTGGACTCTCCCATAACAAACTGTTCAATAGTTCTGTGTTTTAATCAGTGTGATTATGTCTAACTGATTAGTGTTTTCGTTATAGCATCATGCAAATTTAATCAGTTTCTACAAAAGATCCTTGATCAATATCAACACAAGCAGAGATAAAGACTCTTGTAATAGTCTAATACAGGATATTACCTGAAAGAATAGGGACATGATAGCATTATGGCTAGTTTGCCTGATTCATTACCAGAAGTGTCAAGGTAACAATCCGGCCCAGACAAGGGTTGGTGGGGTAGTTTGCATGCCACTAGGCTAGATACCTTAATTGTAAATTGTATTTCCTTGGAACAATATAATTAATATTTAAGGTATTGTTATGCTGTGGAAGTCAGGATCTAGACATGTAATGGACATCATATGCCCAGATGTTACAATTTTTTAAACAATAATATTCCCCTCAAAAAGATAAAAAATGGAAAATCAATACAATAGATATCAAGGAAGTATAGGTCTATCATTATATTTGGGGACTGGTCATCCATATGTGTGGCATTAAGCTATGGTATTTATTTTCCTTCTCGATAACTTTCAAAATTGTAGAGTTTTAAAAGTTTTAAAATGCTGTAGAGTATACATGCTCACAATACCTGTGAAAAATGAGGTAAATATTCAGTTTTTGACAGCAGGTGTCCATGAGAATATAAGCGTTGAGGCAATTTATGGACCATTAAAATAAGATACTGCATCGTCTCATTAAACTGAGGAAAAGACACAAAGGTATTTAGGATTCAGAAATCTATTACATTCAATATAGAAGTCAAGTAGTGTAATCAGTCATCCATGAACATTTTATACCAGGCAGTGAGGTCTTCTGTAGTAAGGATTTGTTTCACTTAGGTGCTTTATACTGAGGGACTTATTTGCTTTATACTAAGGGACATGTATTTTCTATACTGAGGGACATGTATTTTCTATACTAAGGGACATGTATTTTCTATGCTAAGGGACATGTATTTTCTATACTAAGGGACATGTATTTTCTATACTAAGGGACATGTATTTGCTTTATACTAAGGGACATGTATTTTCTATACTAAGGGACATGTATTTTCTATACTGAGGGACATGTATGCTTTATACTGAGGGACACAAACATTTATACAGAGGGATATGTTTGCTTTATTCTGATAGAATATGTGCTTTATACTGAGATATTCCTTATACTGAGGAGCATACATGCTTTATACTGAATGACATATGTGCTTTATACGAAGGGGCATGTTACTTTTTTTACTGAGGGACATAGTTGCTTTATACCGTTGAATTTAATGACATGTTGGCACATTATGTGATGTCAGATCTGTGTCTGTGTAGTCAGCCATTGGACTTGACATGTGTGTGTAGTAGTTAGAGTTCTTCCCCTTTGTAATGTTCTTCATCTGAGTAATAACAATAAATACATTATAAGTTATACCATGTTATACTGTACTATGTTATAATGATGTATATATCAATATGGCTTTGTAATTAATGATATATTATACACAGTAACACAAAAATAGGTTTATTATTAATAGGAAACATTATAATTGAATCTCAACAGGTTTGCTTCCCACCATGTTGTTTTTTCATTCGTAAAATGGGAAGGTTTTAGTCATGTGGTGTCATTTAGCAAAAATGAGTACATGTACTAAATTTCATATATATATATATATATATATATATATATATATATATATATATATATATATATATATATATATGCATCATTATCAAGGACACTCCCATCATGTATTAATTTCTGCAATAGCTATTCACCTCCTTTGTGGCATTATAATTTATAATTTATATGGTTTGAATCAGTCATTGCAAAGTTTGAATACAGCACATTTTCTAAATTAATTTTCCCAGTTTAGGACATGGTTATTTTAGTTGATAAACTATAATTGAATAAATGTATATACTGTTGGAAAAGTGAAAAGTGTTTATATTCAAACACCTGTGATCATTTTCAGCCTCCCCTGTCATGAGCTTCCATACTTGGATTTGAATTCTTTTCCCCAATTATTTTGGACATTTGAGTTTATATTTTAACTTCCCTGTATGTTACTTTGAAAATACATGTAATAGCATTTTTGTGCTGAAGATTTCATCTTTTCTTCTTTACATTTTGACCGCTCTGGTGGTCTAGTGGTTAGAGCATCTGCCGCATCAGTGGGAGGTCATGGGTTCAATCCCCGGCTGAGTCATACCAAAGACTTACAAAAATGGTACTAACAGCTGCCTTGCTTGGCGCTCAGCATTAAGAGGATAGTGTTAGGACTGGCTGTCCGGGTGTCAGGATAATGTGTCTGGGTGGGACATCATGCTTCATGTCTGTGGCAAGATGCCCCGGAGTGCTAGACCTCACTATAAAACTGCCATGCTGCAGACTCTGTAGTGATATGACTCAAAAAATTTAAAAGCTAAAAATACACACACACACACACACACCAGTCTTTATTCAGGGTCTGTTTTCAGCATTGTCAAGGTTTTACTATCAATAAATCTTTGTAAATCAGATTGAAATCCGGATCTTGTTTGCATAGATAGATTATCCAGTAATTTTCAACTACATTAAAATGTGCTTAAGTGCTGATCAAATTTATTCTGTTTTGAAAACATACATTGTGCCCTGTTGTAACCATGGAAGAAAACAGTCAATAGCTGTTACTAGATGTTACTCATAAAGGCACATGTCAAATTAAAAATGAATTTATGGGAAAACTGTTTGATGTAATGCATGTTAATATACATTTTTGCTTTAGATTTAATATTATGAATTCCACTCTGAGCCTTGGTGCTTATATGCATGTATAATTCTGCATGTAACTATCATTTTTCAAACTGTTGGGAAACATGAAGTGTAATAAAAATAATCATTCAAAGGTTGGATAGTCAGTGGTTTTAAAACAATGGAATAACTGCAGATGCTGCTTTTGTTGAAAATGAAAGGAGACACAAAGTTATAAAGGTTGAAAAATTGTAGCGACTTTCACATAATTATTTGATGAAGCAAAAAGAAGAAAAACACACATAATATGCAAGATCAGATCAACTGCAGTGGATTGCTAATGCAAACTTGTTGCTTATTCTTAACTCCATTCTTCCCACTATCTCTCCCCTTTGTCCCTACCAACTGTGCCCTGTGGTGATAATGCATAATCCATACATTATTTGATGTGTCATCCTGCTGTACCCTGAGCTTTTCCTTTGGCCTAGTGGTTAGAGCATTTGCATCAGATGCTAGAGGGTATGGGTTCGATCTCTGGCCAAGTCATACCAAAGACTTACAAAAATGGTACTAACAGTTGTATCACTTCTCGCTCAGTACTAAGAGGTTTGTGTTATGACTGGTTGGCCTGGTGTCAGGTTAATGTGACTGGGTTGGAAATCATGCTACATGTCTGTGACATGATGCACCAGTGCTAAGCATAACTATAGACTGCCACACTGCAGACAATGTAACAATATGACTGAAAAGTTGTTAAAGCTATGTTAAAAATCCAAATCACACACACACCTACTGTATCAATAAATAATACATTTTAGTTGGAAACTATTGGATATTTGACTCCCTCCCGGGAATGGGACCCTCCCAAAGATCAGTCATTGGAGCCAAGGGTGACCACTGGGTACAAGTTTATTAGTCGAATTCAATTCAGACTGTATTGACTCCTTTCTCCCTGACAATAATGTGACAGCAGATCTGGGTCTGTGTAGTTTGTTAAGACTAATCATTACAATAAGGAGCATAGACATCAATCTGCCAGTGCATTATGAGGCAGTAGATGAGAGTCTATGTTGTTTGTAGTTGTACCCAATCTATTTTCTACAAAGACTCATACAGTTTTACCTCACAGTTTGTGATTACTTGTGGTAATAAACAGATGGGTAGAATAGACTTCATGGAGGATAGAACACTATATTTGATGTTATTTAATAATGCATGAGAGGGCCCTGTGCTTAGAATTCGTATGAAGACTTGTAGGTGGTTGACTCTAAGCAACAAGGCCTACATATATGCAGTATTGATTTTTAATGCACCAGGTTCCTTCCTGTCAGTATCATTGCTTGTATTTGGTTTCCCATTTAATCTAGCCTATTGATTGATCACTGTTTGTTTTGAGCAAGTCATTGGGATAGGAATTATGAAAAATATTTCCTTCCGGTCCCATTTTGATAACATGCTTAGACACTTTACATAAATGTTATAAATAGAATAAAATTGCAACATGAATTAGAATCTGATACACAGACATAAGATAGAACTTGTTATTGATAAGCAACATATATTGTCCATCCATCCATCCATCCATCCATGTCTTTCTCTTTCTGTATTTTCATATATTGCAGACTTTGTTTTTGTATAAATAGCTTTAATTCAATATTGTCAACAGTTAATAACCTTTGTGGGTGGTTTGCATTTAAGGAAATAATCAAGCCTATCAAATTTGGGGTTAAAAGATCAAAAGTCAAGGTTACTATGACATGAAGAGCAAAAGTGGATCAAAAGGTCAAAGGTCAAAATTAACTGGCTGAAAGAATAAAAAGGGTTTCATCACAATAATATCAACTCTAAAACAAAAGAATTGAATAAACTTTATGGATGGCTTGCACTGCTGGTAAAGAAGAAGCATAACATTTATAGAATTGAAAGGTCACTATCAAGGTCCTGTGACTGAAAGAAGAAAATGGTTTTGTCAGAAATATGTAAATTTTCAACCAAGTATCTTCACTATACATGTACAAGGAGGAAATATGCATTGGGTAAGAAAGAAGCCTATTGATTCTGTGGTTACAATCCCAAAGGTCAAGGTTACAGTGATTGAGAGAAGCAGATGTAGTTTGCATGACAACTTTTAAGTTCTATACTATGTACCTTTAGAAGAGGCCTATTGATTTTGGAAACAAAAGGTCAGTGGTATGAGTACAAGTTAAAACATCATGACCTAGAGAAAACAAGTAAAATCAAAATGTAACATACATTTTGGTGCTTTTTGTATTGAGAAGCAAATACTTAAAATATTAGTAAATCTATAGCAGCTTTGATTTTGTTAATTAAAGTATACAGTTTTAACAATGTATCAACATAATAGTAACAAATATGCTGGGCAAGTGGATTTTGAGTTAAGGCAAATTTATTCTTAAAAGACATATGCCGTAATTGCCTATAACTTATGACACATACAATGTATTAATAAAATCACTCAGAGGAACTGTTGTTTTACTGGGTGAAAAGAATTCAAGACCAGTTTCTTCCTTTCTATTGTTGAGTGTTAACCATCTCTGATATTCACGGTGATAACAAAATTTTTATATTAGCCACTGCAATGGACATAATGAATGTGAGATTATCAATTTTCATTTATGATAATGTATTTTTGTGTTTTGGACTTTTAATGTACCTTTAACATGTTTCCAGTATTATTGCTGTGATGTCTGCTGTGTGACAGTTTACAGTGATCTTCTATTCAAGGGGAGGAGTGACAAGATTTTTAAGACAGTTGTCATATTAGTTGTATTAGATGTATGAGTGGTGCCATTTCCTTTATGTGTCTGACAAATATCATAAGAAGTCTTGGTGAAATGTCATGTTGATTTATCCATTTGTGAAGAGTAGAGATTACGATATTTTGTCAAGCTAACCACCATAGAAGCCATATTGAGGGTTATTTGTTTTAATTTACATCCAGCTAGACATCATATGAAGACTTTTTGTGAAAACCTCATACAACCATCTAATCAGAAAGAATAGCAATAAAAATTAATACTTTTGTGGCAGCCATATTGGATATCAGACACCATTTTTAATTAGGGCCAACTAGACAATAGCCTTGTAAGGTACACTTGAAGTTGACATGATTATCAATTCAGGAGGAATAAGTTATGAAAAGATTTTCAACATGGTCACTGTGTGTTGGAGTGGTTCCATATGGTCACTGTTTGGTGGAGTGGTACCATTTGGTCACTGTGTGGTGGAGTGGTACCATTTGGTCACTGTTTGGTGGAGTGGTACCATATGGTCACTGTGTGGTGGAGTGGTACTATATGGTAACTGTGTGGTGGAGTGGTACCATATGGTCACTGTGTGGTGGAGTGGAACAATGCTCATTTAAGACTAACTTGACATAAAAGGAAGTCTTTTGGTGACAAACTCCATGTCAGTAACTTCCTGATCCATGGGAGTTTAACAATACAGTAGAACCTGTCTTGAAAAACCACCCTTTATGCCAATTAATTATGGTCTCTCAAGACAGGTGGTCTCTCATAATATACCAGAATGCTATATAATCAATAAAGTTGCGCATTGAGAATACGGTCTCTCAAGACAGGTGGTCTTATGTAGCAGTGGTCTTTCAAGACAGGTTTCATTGTATTTTGAAGATTGTTATACTGAGATTGGTCTCATTTTTGTTGAGGATTGACATGACATTATAATAATAATAATAAGACAGGTGGTCTTATGTAGCAGTGGTCTTTCAAGACAGGTTTCATTGTATTTTGAAGATTGTTATACTGAGATTGGTCTCATTTTTGTTGAGGATTGACATGACATTATAAGGTTAAAGTATTTTTGTGTTAACCCCCTGATTATATGACCATCCATTTCGGAGGAGTAGCAGTAACAAGATTTTTATGATGTGGAAATCGGATCAATAGTTATTTGGGACTAATAGACCATGGGGTGACTGTGTAAAGTTTAATTGTTATCTTTCAAGTAGTTTATGTGGAGTAGTGATAATAAACATGTGCAAAAAGATTAATCAAGGATAAACAACAGAAAAATCACTGGTGGTAGTTGACAAGAAATCCCATAAACTGTTCTGGTTTATAACCTATAGTGCTCAAAAACAGTAGTCAGACTGTGCCAGTTTTTCCAATCAAAACCATCATCTTTTATATATACTGTAGTCATAATTTAATCAAATGACTACCATTCTAAAAATCTTTGTGCTTTTTTTACTGTATGTACATGCCTATAAGTCGAGTCCAACTGCAAACTGCACAGATTCAGATCTGCAGTTGCTTAATGTGTTGACAGATCTGGGTGTTTGCAATTTTGTAGGAAGCAATTATTTGAGCAAACAACATAGACCCTGGTCTTCAGGCACATTGTGCTGCGGCAGATTAGATTCTTTGTTGTTCACTGTTGGAATCGACTTGTAAGCGAGTGTATATGGTAATAATGCCAGGGATCTTGTGATATCCATGTCCATCTGCCTGATTGTTTCATGTCTGGTGGAATTTCACAAAACTTCATAGCTATGTTGCTTCTTTCATCTGTCATCCTTGACACCTGCATGGCCTGGGAGGGGGGATAAAGGTCAACTATATGGGGTGTAAAACAAATTTTTATCTATGCAGTCATAGCTGTAAGGTACATGCTATAGGTCTAGCTATGCCCATGTTTATTTGACACTTGTTGAGGTGTTATCTCTCATGTGTTATTTTTAATATTCAAAGAGTTTTTGTTGTTGTGTCAGGGGTTATTGCCATTTTTCAGCACACGATAGGCTATACATAGCGGTCTGTATTAATGGTGGAGGAAGAACCCGGGAAACCCCCGGAAAGAACCACTAACCCACAAGAAGCTACTGGCAAGTTTTCTCACATACCTACATTGGCCGAATCTGAGACTCAAACCCACATAGATAGAGGTGAAATGGCAGTGATCTGTAATGGAGAGTGCTTTAGACCACTTGGCCACTTGGAGCCCCAATCAGAAAGGTTTTATCTTGAGAGTATAATATTATAATAGATTGAGTGATCATTTGTTAAATTGGTTTCCTATCAGGATTTTACCAGTGGGAAACAGCCAAGTTTTACTGGATAAGAGTTACAAGAAACTTAATCTAATGTAAATGGTCCTGGTAGCATAAAAACACTAGCTTTTAAACTTTCACCCTTCTGGCTGCTAGTCTGGCATGTTCACTGCTGCATATGCATGGCTCCTAATAATAGTGGAATCATTTACTGACTTGAGACTATAGATATTACTACACACTTAGAAATTATGGCAGAGAGATAAAGGAATTTTCTTCTGATAATTTGAGTAGCTCTTTTCTGGTAGATCACTCTACCAGTATATATTTCCTATACAATATCAGTTCCATTATATTAGATTCATGTCTGTATAATCGTGATTTAAATGATCAAGTTAAAGATCAATACACATTTCACTGTTTAAACTAATGAACAGCAAGCAAAATAGTGTTGAATGGTATGTCTATATAGGGTTTATTGACACATCAGCACATTACTAGCTATCATGGTTTGGGTTTAATTTCCCAGAATTCACTATATATGGGGCCACTGTTACCTGTTGAGGATGAACCAGAGCAAACCCCAGTAAGAACCACTGATCCATGGGAAGTACTATCATATGCATACCCACATTAGTCTAACACAAGACTAAAACCCACTCAGAGAAGAATGTTTTTGTCTGTTTTTTATGGTTTATGGTGGAGGAAGAACCTGGAAAATACCCGGAAAGAACCACCAACCCACGAGAAGCTACTGGCAAGCTTTCTCACATATCCACATTGGCCAAATCTGAGACTCGAACCCACGCAGACAGAGGTGAGATGGCAGTGATCCGTAATGGACAGCACTTTAGACCACTCAGGGCTCCCCCTCATAGGAGAGATATCAGTGATTGGTAAAGAGAGCACTTTTTACCACCGTGCCAATTTAGGTACTAAATAATAAAGATAAAGAACTGCAAAAAACTCTTTAGGAAAATAAACCCACTGAAAGGAAACATGATTTATTAGGGAGGGTATTTATGGAATGACAGTAAATTTATTAGCCTTTCTATTTTATCCCACATTTTAAAGACTACAAATGTTTTATCTTTACAAAAAATAGCTTTGTTTCCTGATTCTTGTCACAGTACACTGGATACATAACAAATAGGAAGAGACAAATGTTGTTGTTGTTGTTGTAGTGTTTAACTGCATATTTCAGCACACGATAGGCTATACATGGTGGCCAGTATTAATGGTTGAGGAAGAACCAGGGGAAAAAGCCCGGAAAGAACCACTGAGCTATGACAAGCTACTGGCACGCTTTCTCACATACCCATATTGGCCAGATCTGAGACTCTACTTTAGCAGACAGAGGTGAGATGGCAGTGATCCGTAACGGAGAATACTTTAGACCACATGGCTACTTGAGGCCCCTAGACTAATGTTATATGTCATTGGAATCAATAGCTAGTAACTCTACATCTGGATTAAAATAATAGTCATTTAATGTCAAAGATATTCTTGTGTGCACTTTACAATGTCACTAAATCCAATAAGAAGTAGTTAAATATTGCTCATTTAATTTCAGTTTCTTTTTGGAAATGCATAACAAACATGTTACTTTTTTGCCACTCTAGGTTTTGACCAACAAATTAGATTAAAAATGTGTTTTTTTTATGTTTTTTCTTTTTTTGATGACAAAATTGATGGACAACTCACTTTGGATATAGAAGAGCCCATTCTAGAATTGGATGTGTCCTTAGCATTTATTATCTTGTGCGTTTTAGAACTCTACATTGTTATTGTTACTTCCATGCATGACCATTTCCGAGTACAGATGGAACCATGCAGTGTTACATGTAGAATAACCATGTGTTATAGGGGAAATTACCAAATATCAAAATCATGTTGGAGATGTTGCTAATGATGCCATCTTCTTGTCACAATAAAAGCTTTTTTTTTTCTTCTTTTCAGTTATACAGTACTGAAATTTCATGAATTTAATGAATTGCAAATGTTATCTATTTTTTTTCTTATTTTAGCCCATTGGCCACCTACAATTCCTTGACGGACAAACACCTGTCTGGTTACTATGGCAACTCCAGGATAAGAAGACACCTTGTCAGATCTGGACTGGTAATGATCTTGATGTGTAGAAAATAATAAACGAATTTTAAGTATTAAATGAATGAATTTTAAGTATTAAGTTGTTGAATAATGTTTGAAGTCATCACAAATCACTTGCAGCTGGTGGCACATTGTATTATGTAAAATGTTCATACATTTAATTTATGTGTTTTGTGTATAAAGTTAAAATTACTACATATTTAAACAAATTACAGCAGATCATATATTTGTGAAAGATTTTCTGTTTAATAGCAAGTCTAATTAATATTAATATGAGAATTTTTATTTAGTATGATATATTTATTTACTAGGAGATTTTTATTTAGTATGTGATTTTGTATTTAGTATGTGATTTTATTTAGTATGAAGTATTGTATGACTGTCTGACCAACTAATCATAAGTCAGCAACCCTCACATATAATTTTTAAACATTCGGTTGATAAAGTACATTAAAACAAGAACATGTGCATTTTATAGATTTTCACACTCCATTTTTGACAGAGTTATATCCATTTCTGAATTAGTTGTGGATTTTCATAAATCAGTCAGTGTTTACCACCACAAATAGCATTTTATATTAAATCAATGAGACTTTAAATTTAAGAACTTTCTGACTTTACTTTGTATTTTATTATAGATAAACAAACGAGGGCAGTTGATAACAGAAAACCAATATCGAATTAACATGGCTCGTAAAGAACACAAAAAACATGTGAAGGACCTTCTTGCCCAAGCCATTGTCCATAAGACTTTGGACATGGAGCGGTACAGACAGGTTGAAATACGCAAGAAACTGGAAGAAATTGCCAAGATTGAAATGGTCAGAAGAGTAAGGGTAAGTGTTAATATTTTGAATGGATTCCATGTGGTAATTTTTTTACATAGACACAAAATGGAATCATTTAATTATTTTAAATTCAGATGTAATTTAGGACTGATTCAAATTTATTTTATTGTTCTGTTTTTATTTAAAATTTAAAAAACAATCGAGCCAGTGTTCTGTGATAGAAGTTATAGAAGCAAATGAAAATACATGTACGGTAGAGAGATAATATATAGAATCATTGTTTGGGAAAATATGTTTGTGATAAAAAATATTTTCACATATTAGTAGTTTAAAGAAAGTTAAGCATAAATAAGTGAAAAGCTTTTTGTAGGATATTTTTTTAAAAAAATAAGTAGAGATTCCAATTTTGTCTTTATGTTATATTAGTTTATTATAACCCAATTATTTGCCAAATTTCATTCAAATGTATGTTGAGTCCATCTACAAGCTGTTGAGACCCATATCTGCTGTCACATAATGCACTGGTAGATCTGGGTCTATGCAGATCGCTAGGAGTAATCAATACAAACAACATAGACACTGATCTGCAAGTACATTCTGCAATTGCAGATCAAAGTTGATGTTTTTATTCCAGCTGGATTCAACTTATACAGGAATATGTATGCTATTTCCTTTATTGGATATATAATTTATGGTACACTTGAGATCCAGCATTCTGTTTTTACATTTATATTATACCAGCAACTATGGACTCTTTCAGGTAATAAAGACATAGCTTCAACTCAGAATTTAAAGTACAATTTACTTCATTCATTCAGCAGCATCATCAGCACTAATTAGCCACAATGCCAATTTGGCATACTTCAGTATCATCAAAAGTTTATCAAAGAGATTGAATGAATTTCACAAGGAAATTAAATTTCAACAAGTATGGACAAACAATTGCAGGATGAAAAGCACATGAAATTTAACCAAATAATAATTTCCTAAATGAACAGTATAGGTATTATGTAATATATATATATATATATATATATATATATATATATATATATATATATATATATATATATATATATATATATATATATATATATATATATAATATATATATATATATATATATATATATATATATATATATGGTAATCATTTTGTTATATTTGATTGTTTATTTCTCTTAATAGTTACCAAATTTACCACCCATACATGATGCAGAAGAGGTGAGACCAGAATAAAAATTGGAATATCTCACCCGTCCCACATGTGTCTTTATTTATTTTTAATTTCAACAAATTTCATGTCTCACAAAGGAATACATTCAAGTGTGTTTTGTATTTCAGCTTGCTGGTCACAGATATTGCCACATTTGTCTCACAATATTTCATCCCATCTAACATGGTGATGTCTCATCATTAATGAGTTTAAATGTGTTTGTATTTTAAGCATGTTGTATATATTAAGAAGCTGTCCCATCACATATATGTAAATTTCACATTAACATTACAAATATTCATTAGTGTTTCATAACATTGTCTTTAAAGAAAAGTCCCAATGGCATGTTGTAAAGAACATTTTATTTGATCTCCTTAAGGATAAAAAGAAAATACTGATTTTTGCACAGTAAATTTAGGACTGCATACCTTGACCAGAAGTAGACATCCTGGACAGTTAAGCACTACTCACCAGAATCATCAATGCATATATTGCTTTCACAGAGGACATGTGGCAGGGCACATAATGAGCTATTCACTTTATTTAAACAAATCTGAATCAGTTTTTATAATTTAAAAAAAAACCTTTTTTTTCATCTCTCAAAAAATGCCAAAGTAACTCCATCTTGTGATAAATGAAATTCAGTCTTTTGTCATTAATGATTAATTGTTACGCAATAAGTTTAAATGTGTTTGAAAACTGTGTAAAATACTGTATTTACTCATTTATAAGTCCAGTCCAGCTCTATGCTGTACAGACCGAGATCTACCATTGCATAATGTGCCAATATATCTGGGTCTGTGTAGTTTGTTAGGCATACTCTGTTGACAATAAAGACCCTGATCAGCTAATGCATTATGTGATGTCAGATCAGGATCCCTGTTATTTTGGACTCAACTTATAAGTAAGTACATACAGTATTGAGAATATCATGGAAGAAGATCATGGCTGACTAGTATACTGATAGTGAGCCCCAATTACAACCTGTCAGCCTTTTTCAGGATCGTTGATCTCATTTTTGGTATCTCAATTTTGCAAACGTGTTCATCAAAAAAGGTTTGTGAACATGAAATTTTAGTGAAAATTATGTTTTTTCTTAATTTACACCAATTTTTAAGCTTACTAACATTTGTTGATTTAGCAGTTACAGCAGTGAATTGCTGATTAATTACTTCAAATATACACACCTAACAGGCAGAGAGACATCACAAACATGGTGACCATCTTCTGCCATTACTCTCACCAAAATCTTGGCAAGCAAAAGCTGTTGATTCCATCAAGAAGAAGCCAGGACTTTATGATGAAATGGACAATTTTGAAATGAGTGACAACCTTAGGCCGTCATCTGTTCTTGACAATGCGGTTAGAATCCGTAATATAAATACGAGGAAAATCATGCATCAAATGATTCAGAAACACATAGTGTACAGGATTAAATCTTGACACAGAGAAAGAAAGTGTAACCATATGCAGAATAGTATATAGCGATGCAAAAATGTCATACAGCTAAAGCTGTATTTAATGGGTGATCATTGGTAATTTCACATAGAGCATAAAAATCTGAAATATTTGGCAAAATGCTATCTGATGTTGATCGTGTAATTTATAATGACCATTATAATTCAGGGTGATCAACATTTATTGCTGATAAAGGCAGTTAAATATTGCCAAAATATTTTCACATTCGTAAGATGTTTACGCTCTGGGAAATTACAAATGATCCTTAATTATCCAGAGCAAGTTGCAACCTTCTCAGTTGTAGATTTACTGGGACAGTAAAAGCTATTTATGCATTTGGTTGATAATTTATTTGCACCTTGATTGTACTGCTTGATAGAAGAATAAAATAAGTTTTACTTGTTGGGCAAAACTCGTGAAGGAGAGATAGTTTCTTTTATTTGATTCATATAGCTGGTTCATTGTGACATTTATTGCTATTTTACACCATATTGGTGTTGTTTTCTATTGACAATATTTATTGTGTACAGTTAAACTGCATAGACTCGCTGTCTGATAATACTGCAAATTTTGTTCATCCTGCAAAATAATAAGTAAATAAGGTGAAAGTTCTACACTAAAGAAGTTTTGATACCACAGCAATATCAAGCAGTACCAATATGTTCCCATGGTGACAAATAAAATTCTCACTCTTTGCCTTGATCAATCTGTGACTGACAATTAAAAGTGTACAATGTGCTAAAGGTTGAAATGCATGCAAAGTAATGTAGCCATATTGTCTGTCATTTTTCATACATTATTAAAAATATTATTTTTTTTTATAGTTTGAATAAGTAAAACATTAGTTTTTTTTGTAAACTGCATGAAAATTTGAAGGTAAAAATATTTAATTAAAGTAATTGAATGATTAGAAATAGAACAATTAATTATAATTTCATATTTAATATGGAAACTTGCAGTGTTTTAGTAAGGAGATTATGATTCATCCGTGTTTGTTGAATATGAAAAATGATAGGCTACAATAGAGACAATGTCCATGCATTAATCTTGCTTTTTTTTAATATCTTGCATGATGGAAATTAATAATACAGTTATTACCAAATATACTTGTGCAAGTTGGATCCAACTTTAAATTCCATAGACCAAGATTGACACTTAAAAAATGCATCAGGAGATCTGAGTCTATGCAGTTTGTTAGGAGTAATTATTAGCAGAAAAGCAACATATACCCTGATCTGTCAGTGCATTATGCAATGACAGTTGACAGATCAGTCAATGACAGTTGACAGATCAGTCAATGACAGTTGACAGATCAGGGCCTATGCTGTTGGACCAGATCTATTTTTCAAGTGTATATGGTATTGCACTTAAAACAACCACAACAGTTAGATCTCAGGTCTGTTCACAACAGTAAGATTTCAGGTCTGTTCACAATGGTAAGATCTCAGGTCTGTTCACAACAATAAGATCTCAGGTCTGTTCACAACGGTAAGATCTCAGGTCAGTTCACAACGGTAAGATCTCAGGTCTGTTCACAATGGTAAGATCTCAGGTCTGTCCACAACGGTAAGATCTCAGGTCTGTCCACAACGGTAAGATCTCAGGTCTGTTCACATAAGTTGTAAAAAATATTCTCTGATAAAAACAAATTTCAGGAAAAGTTTTATGAAAGTCTCATTTTTACAGATTGTAAACTAATAAGAATGAGGCACGAAATTGATAGTTTCACCGGAAAATGATGTCTGTTAAACCATACGTCTGATGCCTAGGTAGTTATAAAGAAACCCAAATGTATCCATTTTTCACATTAATACCAATTAATATATCTATAGGCAATTTTCATCCATTGGGGTTTCAGACAGATCTCATTTATAACTGTTGTAATTGTTCAAGCATAACATTGTATTTAGTCTGTAATATTTAATGAAATTATTCAGTGTAATAGTAATTGACTAACCACTTCACAATTTGTATGTTTCACTATTAAAAGACAAGACTGTGTTTTTTTTTCTTGATATAAAATGTTTGTTCCATATGCCCCACTCGACTTTATTAATCTTGAAAGAACATAAGATGGCATGTGTTATTTATGCCACACTTGACGCTATAAATCTTGAATGAACACAAAACAGCGTATTATATTTATGCCACACTTAACATTATTAAACATGAATGAATACAAAACAACATGTGACATTTATGGCGGTGAAGTCTTGTTACTTTGTTTTAGAGTTATGGTAATGGCAGTCAGATTAAAAGTAATGTAGAAAATTATATTTATTTTTAATCTAGATTTAGTGTATTTATTATACATAGTTTTTGTCAAAATTGACAAACTTTGAATCTGATTACAATCTTCTTTTATTTCATCTATTCAGACAAACTGTTTTGGAGAAGTTGTTGATTATCATCCTAAACAGGCTTTGTCTGATTACCAGACAATATGCACAAACTTGTTAAACAGAAATGGGTATCAAGTCATTGTGTGGCATTGTGATTACAATTTAATTAGTTTTACATGACACTTTCCTATAAATAACACTATATGGAATCTGAGATGACGAATTATGTATAACTGCTTTCTACAGGTCTCATTTTTTTTATAATACTATTTTTGTATTCTACGTAGTTTACATGGTTTACCTTCATTGTTTATTTTAAATACTGTATATAATTGTTTATAAGTCAAGTCATACTCCAAATTACAGAGATCCTGATCTGGTGTAACATTATGTGCCTACAGATCAGAGTCTTCTAATTACTCCTAACAAACTGCATAGACCCAGATCTACCAGTGCATTATGCAGCAGCAGATATGGGTCTGTTGCAGTTGGACTTGTCTTATAAGTGACTACATATGGTACCATTGCAGGGCTTGTCTTATAAGTGATTATATATGGTACCATTGCAGGGCTTGTCTTATAAGTGACTATATATGGTACCATTGCAGGGCTTGTCTTATAAGTGACTACATATGGGACCATTGCAGTGCTTTAGTATCTTTGTCATTTATTTCTTATCTTGTTGTACTTCATGTTTGCATTTTTTTTTTGGAAGGATTCATCTTCCTGACAATTTAATGCAAGTCTTCATTGTTTTTTTTTTAAAACTTCACTTTTAAATTGTGCAGCTATTACCCTGAGGTGTTGTTAACACCAGTGCATACAATTATCATGACATTTGTTGGTGCATGTAATTATTAATGTATCACCTTCTGTCTCTCAAATCATATCACACTGCTCACACCAATGGATTGATTCTTTCATTGGCAAAGGCATGAATAAAATACTTGACAGGGATATTGACAGATTATCAAAGAATGAGGCTTAATGTAATTTGCTTAATCAACTCCCATTATATTTCTTACAAATTCAGATCATTAGAACTTTAACATTTTAAAAGCATTTTTCATGCAATTTTAACTTTGCAGTAAAACGCAACAATACTTCATTATAGGTTAGTGTCAATATAAAGTACTAAGATGATATATGATCACATGATATGATTCATTATGCTAATGCGACTTCATGGTTATCTCCCCTCCAGCAATAGGTCAATTACTAATGCAGATCAGTTCATACATAAAGCATTTTTAATGTGAAATCACAAAATAACACTGCTTATCATTAGTCAAGATCCAGCATTCAGTGAATCATATAAATTCATGAACACAATAAAACATAATTTAATCAGTATAATGGCATTCAAAACAAGTCTCACATTTTGATGTAAGCATCTTTGATTGGAAGGCTTTTATAAAGAGGGTTCACTGTATGTTCATAAAGATGCCTTTTTAATGTGGACAGATCAAGGGCATCTGTTTTTATCCATAATTTCCACACACAGCAAGTAGAGAAAAACTGATTTTTTTTATTGTGTACGTTTTGATGCATATTGCCTTGTATGATCTCAGTTTAATGAATGTTTTCATTTACAATGGCTCTTAAGGGAAGTAATCAGGTACCCCACCCCCACCTTTATGGGTACTGTTTGTACCGGTAATATGTATGCCCTGTTAAACAGGCTTGACACTATTTTGAATGGCTTTTTGATTAACAGTATTTACATTATGTGTAACACATTAGATAGTTTGATAATATTAATTTTCACCCAGCTATTTATTTTCAGGGAACATATTTTACTTTCAGACATTGCTTTTTCATTTGAAAAGTACACATTTACAAATGATTCATTTAACGTTTCTTTTTCTGCCTAAAACATTAGATTGAATGAGTCGTAACCTTGAGATGTTTGTTGATTTTTAGCTAACATGGTCCTAGGATGTGCAAGTTTATGGTATAGTCATGTGTCTGTTGTGTGTTGAATGTCAGTCAACAGTTATTTCAAACTTCTCCTGAAATATCATTGGACCAATTTTGACCAAATTTGGCTGACAGCATGCTGACATGAAGGGTTTTTAAATTAAATATAAATTATGATTATCTGCATTCAATAGAGCCATTACTATTGAAAATAGAAAAACTTTTGAAACAACTTCTTCTAAATAATGCAGAATTTGATTAGATTTGTTTTATTTTACAAATAATGCCAATCTGCCATTAAAAATGGCAACCATTTAATTTTTTTTATAACATTAAGTGACTTTGGCACAAAAATTACACAACAGATTTTGATCCAATTGCATAGAATACATCTGAGTAATCAGAGCTTTCGGATTACAGATGATGCTTATCCACCATCAAATATGGTCACCATGACTACAAAAAGTAAACCTTCAAACACATTATTCAGAAAAACCACTTGACAGAATTTGACACAGTGTGGAACAAAACATGCTTACATTGAGAGCTTTGATTTTTTTCTTCAATAAAACAAATGATACTGATCTGAGAGCAAAGCTGCAAAACAGAATTTGACTAGATTTTACAGAACACATTCTGGCACATTCTGGCAATGATGTCAGTCCTGTCTAACATGGTTGTTTTTATCCAAAATGTATTAAAGCTAAAATGATTTCTCTTAAGAAAACATTCTTGGATGAACAGCTCGGAAATATACACAAATCATGCAGTTTATCCATCAGATGTAATGACTACCTTTGGTAAAATACTTTAAATGATTTGTTTCCAAAAACCACTGAACAGAATTTGGCCAAATTTTACAGAATGTAATTGAGCCCGAAGGGTAAAGTTTGGTCCGAAGGGCTTATTTGTTTGCACAAATAATTTAAATCTGTCTTCAAGTGTGGTTGCTATTACAGAAAATAGAAAATTGACTTTAATGACTTACATAAAATTGCTCAACAGATTTAATCAGATTTGAAAAAAGTGCCGTAGAATGACTACTTTCATATTTATACCAGTGGTTCTGTTTTGCCATGAAATATTGTTGGCATTAATATAAAAAAACAACATTTGTACAATTTTATCTATCAAAATGCAGAACAGAAATTGACCAAACCATACACAAAGCATCCCTGGCATAGGAGCCTTTGAATATTGGACAAATAATGCTGTCGTGTTGACAAATATGATTGAAGATATAAACACTAGAGAAACCTTCAAACAATTGTTTTCACAACATATATGATCAATAGAAATGGCAAAATATATATAGAAACAAATCTACCAGCCCAAATTTTTTGGCCATTTGCTATTAATCAGATATCAGGTGAGTGATCTGAGACCCACTTCAGACTCTTGTTTTATCATAGATTTTACGATAAATTTTAATTTGTTTAACAGCATGTATCTGCTAAGAGCATGACTTTGAAGTGCATAGAACGTAGTTAGTCTCTAGCTTTGTGCATGATAATATTAAGTGAATATGATAATCACAATAATAATACTTGCTGCTAAGAAAACACTGTATAATGGGATATTGCATTAAGAGTTACTGTTCCTAAATCCAGCAGTACTGTTTGAAGCAAACACTGCTTCTTTGTGGTGGTAGCTCAGCAACAACATCCAATATAAATGCATGCAGACGTTTCCGTTATTTTTACATCAGCATATTCACTTTCTTGTTATCAGTCCTGGACCTTAAGAATCCCTGCCTCTTTGAAGTGCCTTTGTCAACAGATGCTTGACAATGCTTGCCCAACCTTGTACATTTCATGTTTAACAATGGCAATTGTTTCAGTACCCAATTCCAATTGACAATCCTTTATGAAAGCAAGCCAGAATTTGATAATTACTTATTTACTTCTCTATGTCAATATATATTTTTGTTTTGGCATGGAGTCAAGTCATATGATACACAAGTATTTGTCACCAGAATGTGCCTGGCTCACTGTTTTGACATAATCACAAAACTACCGGGTTGAATATAGCTTATGTAAAAGTTATGTTTTTTGAGACCAATTATACTAATAAATTACAGCACTCACTCACTATATGGTTCCTTGTTATAACACACTTCTTATAAGGCAGGTATAGTCATGATTCCATTTTGAGTTTGGTGCAATTTCACCTTTGTGTCTACACCACAACATTCAATGTTTTTGCTAACAATAGTTTATATTGCAAGTACAGTGTGTATTACCAGCAAACTATATGGTCCAAATAAAATCAGTGACTGGGTCTTGTGACCTTATGGTAAATTTTATCAAGGGCCTCAACTCAGATTTAGGTTAATGATTAGACCTGATAGTAATCTCCCTTAGATATTCCACCAATGTTAATAATTTAAACAGTTAGAAGTTGCTTTTAAAAGGAAATCACCACATCAAGTCCTCAAATAATATTTCAGGAGCTTATATAAATTCTATAGTGATGTACATAGAAAATTAAAGAGCAAAGAATTTATGATATAAAAAACCATGAACATCATAATTTATTTCTTAACCTGTATTATGCCATCTGCTCTCATGTTATAATACATACTTATATTTATAGTCTACTTAGTTATAAGGACATCTCACTATAAGATGTTTCATTCCATAGCTTCAGTGGGCAATATTATAATGAGAGTGTGTTGTAATAAGTTCCAAGACAAAGCCAGGATCTGCTTGGTGGATTTTAGCAGCATCCATCCCACAGCACTGCTCTCATGGCATTGCTTTGTATCATCCCTCCCACAGCACTGCTCTCATGGCATTGTTTTACATCATCCCTCCCACAGCACTGCTCTCATGGCATTGCTTTGCATCATCCCTCCCACAGCACTGCACTCATGGCATCCCTTTGCATCATCCCTCCCACAGCACTCTACTCATGGCATCCCTTTGCATCATCCCTCCCACAGCACTCTACTCATGGCATCCCTTTGCATCATCCCTCCCACAGCACTCTACTCATGGCATCCCTTTGCATCATCCCTGCCACAGCACTCTACTCATGGCATCCCTTTGCATCATCCCTCACACATCACTCTACTCTTGGCATCTCTTTGCATCATCCCTCCCACAGCATTGCTTTCTTGGCATCTCTTTGCATCATCCCTCCCACAGCACTCTATTCATGGCATCCCATTGCATCATCCCTCCCACAGCACTTTTTCTCATGGCATCCCTTTGTATCATCCCTCCCACAGCACTGCACTCATGGCATCCCTTTGTATCATCCCTCCCACAGCACTGCACTCATGGCATCCCTTTGTATCATCCCTCCCACAGCACTGCACTCATTGCATCCCTTTGCATCATCCCTCCCACAGCACTCTACTCATGGCATCCCTTTGCATCATCCCTCCCACAGCACTCTACTCATGGCATCCCTTTGCATCATCCCTCCCACAGCACTCTACTCATGGCATCCCTTTGCATCATCCCTCCCACAGCACTCTACTCATGGCATCCCTTTGCATCATCCCTCACACATCACTCTACTCTTGGCATCTCTTTGCATCATCCCTCCCACAGCATTGCTTTCTTGGCATCTCTTTGCATCATCCCTCCCACAGCACTCTATTCATGGCATCCCATTGCATCATCCCTCCCACAGCACTTTTTCTCATGGCATCCCTTTGTATCATCCCTCCCACAGCACTGCACTCATGGCATCCCTTTGCATCATCCCTCACACAGCACTCTACTCATGGCATCCCTTTGCATCATCCCTCACACATCACTCTACTCATGGCATCCCTTTGCATCATCCCTCCCACTGCATTGCTTTCTTGGCATCTCTTTGCATCATCCCTCCCACAGCACTCTATTCATGGCATCCCATTGCATCATCCCTCCCACAGCACTTTTTCTCATGGCATCCCTTTGCATCATCACTCTCACAGCTTTGCTTTTATGTCATTCCTATCACATCATCCCCTTCACTGCATCTGTTCCACAAAATATGCTGGGATTGAGAAGTGTGCTTAGTAACGTTATTTTGAGGAATAAAGTGGAATTTGAACTTTTGAAGGGATAATAATTATTGCCCAATAAGGTACATAAACAGTAGGAAAAGGTATCCCATTATACAGGAATACATTTTTACTTTAGAGCAAAATCTAATACTGTCTATAATACCTACTTATAAGACAAGTCCTGTCATAAACTGCGCAAAGATCTGCAATTGTAGGAGTGATCAGCAGAACAAGCAACATTAACCCTGATCTTCCAGTACATTATCTAATGGCAAATCAGTCTCAATGTTGCTTGTAGATGGACTTGACTTTTCAGTGAGTATATATTGTATTTTTCTAACGTTGAGACACATGGTGTGAAATAGTAATAAACAGCTCTTATGCATGATTAACCTGTACTAACAGGGGATGCGAGGTCGAAAAGGTGATGAAGAGGTGCTACCGTATCTATCTCCAAATTGTAGTCGTCCTATGTCTGAACGTCCACGGGAAAAAATCAGCCTCAAATATCGCCCACAGAGTGCACCAGGGCTTGCACGAAATCGCCATGTAAAACCACATGATGATGTAAGTTCGAACAAATGAGATCATTTTGGAGGATAAATAGGGTTTGGGGAAAGCAAAGATGGGAATGGATCTTTGGGTGACAGATGGGGCATACAGTACCAAACATTCATGGAAAACAGTGGTAAATCTATTACAGGGATAATAAAAACATAAAATTTCATCAACAGATTAACTGGTTTTGAGACTTGGTACTTCTTTTTTGTATACATTATAAATGGACTTCATCAAAACATCATTATATGTATTACATCAGTATGTGATAATTTTTCAAAATGTATGACTGAAAACAAATGGCAATCCATAAATATATACGTTGGATAAGGCCTTGTGCTCAGAATAGACTGCAGGACAAATTTAAAGGACTGCATTTTTAATTAATACATTTAAAGGGACTGAGATATTAGTAGAATTCAAGGAGACAGAATAGGTCTACCAGTATTATGGATTTCACTATATTCAATTTGACTTTGTAATGAACAGAATAGAATTCAAAGCAGTCAGAATATGTTTGATTGATTTCAGTGTATTTGATTTTAGTTTGTAAAGTACAGAATAAAAGTTAACTGTGAAACAAATCTTTTAAATAAATTATTATACATGTACTATTTTTATATTAATGACAGAATTGACATAATGCAGACAATGTCTAACTGCTCAGACAGTATGATAATTACTTTTTACATCTTATCAGTATCTCATATATTGTGTTATAGTAACTAACTATGATTTGTAAACACTGATAGATGAAGAAAAATAACAATTTTTATGTGAGTGTTATGCAGTTTCAACTTACCAAGAGTGTCATGCATGCATTTTTTATTTTATATTTGAATTTAGAAAGGTCTATCTGTTTGTTTTATTTTGTGCTTTTAAAAAACATTAACATGTCTTATTCCAAATATAGCTAGGATTGTGAGTTTTTATTGCTATTTTTGCATTCACTGCTTCATGTTGTGATACCACTACATAATGATGATTTTGTTAAGAGTTTTTTACTTTAAGCCTTTTTATTAATGGTACTTTGATCAGATTGTTTATTAGGATTATTTTGACCTGAACTTTTAGTTAGGAGTATTTGGACCTCAGTGTTTATTTAGGAGTATTTTAACCAAAATTTTTAATTAGGAGTATTTTGACCTCAATTTTAATTAGGAGTATTTGGACCTCAATTTTAATTTGGAGTATTTGGACCTCAATTTTTAATTAAGAGTATTTTGACCTCAATTTTTAGTTAGGAGTATTTTGACCTCAATTTTAATTAGGAGCATTTTGACCTCAATTTTTAGTTAGGAGTATTTTGACCTCAATTTTAATTAGGAGTATTTGGACCTCAGTTTTAATTAGGAGTATTTGGACCTCAGTTTTAACTAGGAGTATTTAGACCTAAATTTTTATGTAGAAGTATTTGAACCTAAATTTTTAATTAGGAGTATTTTGATGAAAATTTTCATTAGGAGCATTTTGACCTCAATTTTAATTAGGAGTATTTTGACCTTTATTTTAAGTAGAGGATATTGACCCAACTTTTTTTAAGGAGTAATTTAGACTAAATTATTATTAAACAATTTTTTAACCAACAATTTGATTGGGATAATTTTGACCTAAATGTCACTAATTACTCTTGTTTCAAGTGGAACACTCTTAAGCCTTTTGATATGCCATTACTGAGGTTAGGATAATTTACTGTTTGTTCTAGATATGTTTGCTGTTAAATGTTATGTTTGATATCCTAGGTACGTAATATATCATTCATATTGTCCCAGAACTTTACACTTAGATTTTGTAAATATAATGAACTGAATTCAACTAATGATTGCAATAAAAATTCAGAAATATTCATTGTAACAATATTCTGTATATCAACTAAATGTTTTATAAATCTTTCTGTTATGCTAAAAGCCTGTAGAATACCAATCCAAAATATTTTTATTGTTAAATGATGACATTCAGTGTGGAAACCATTCATTAAAAATTTATTTCACATTTAAACAGTTGATTTTGATATTTTACTACAGGACTCGCTTTTTTTTCTTTTTAGTAGAGTAATATTAGGATTGTAATACATTTGTTGTTTCTCAATAGACTATACTTGTTGATGAGGAAGGAAGACCAGTCACACCACCACCATTGTCAGAGCGAGATGTTGAAAAGCAAATCAGAAAGGATCAGATTGATTCAAGGCATTTGTATGCTGTAAGAGTTCTTTTGTAGATTGATTTTTCCCTGTCAAAGTCCTACACACATTTATATTGATTTATCCCTGTAAAAGTCTTACACATGTATATTGATTTATCCCTGTAGAAGTCTTACACATGTATAAGTCTTACATGTGTATGTTGATTTATCCCTGTAGAAGTCTTGCACATGTATATTGATTTGTCCCTGTCTAAGTCGTACACATGTATGTTGATTTATCCCTGTAGAAGTCTTACATATGTATGTTGATTTATCCCTGTAGAACTCTTGCACATGTATATTGATTTGTCCCTGTAGAAGTCATACACATGTATATTGATTTATCCCTGTGAAAGTCATAATCATATGACCTGTGTGACCTTGCTATAATATGGTGGTTGAGGTCTGTAGAACCCAACCATGTTACAGACTAAGTCAGTTAGCTGAAGAAAATGATGGACATACAAAAATGCCCATTGGTGGGTGGGGGGAGATAAAAAGGAGGTGAAAAAAATACATGCTTTTGATTAAATGAAAACAAGCTAGTCTGAAATACACTTTTTGTATTGACAACTTACATTTTCAAAGTACAATCACAAATCTGTTAATAACTGTTCATAAGCATGAAACATCCATGCATTCGAGTATAGATTACATTATAAAATTCATGTATCTGTCACATCCTGTTATAAAATACAAATAACACATATATAAAAAAACTGGTTGTCCTCATTTGATTTACATCCAATTGTCACCAAACATCGATATTGTTGCCAGCAACATGTGGCCATAGTTGTTTAACATGCTACATGTACATTTACTTAAATAAGTCAATATTTTGAGATCACTATCATCTTGTTGAGGCTACCAGGGGATAAGGCTATTCATGGAGAAATGAAAACCTGAACATATTAAAACGTTTAGCAAACATCTTTGTGAGGTACTCCATCTTCAAATAACTTGATGGCAAGATATCTATGGTTTGAAAAGATTAAAAATTTACATTTTTTGCCATCATTGGTAGCAATCTTAAGCATAAACCTTTTCCCTGCAAAAAGAAAATTTTCTCTGCACAATAAACTTGTTCCAGTTACATTGGAAAATGCAACAATCCATCAAATTCCATTGCTTTTATATAAATTTGGGGCTGACGTCCTTTTATAAAAGGCCTTTGTTTTTTGTCAGCCTTCTTTTTGATGAAGGGTGATTGTGTTACTGAAGTTACTGCTAAAGGACCAAACAGATGTCTGTTTCATATTGCAGCAGCAACATAAAATTATAGAACACTGATGGAGACTAAAAAAAAATTTCTTCATTTGCTATGTATTTATCCAGAATGATTGGAACTGCAAAGATAATCAGTTTTCATCGAAGTTTCAGCAAAACTTTTTTTTCTGGGTACATTTTAGAAAACTAAAGAAGTAGCTGTCATTTGGTCATTTAAAGCAGTTACTGTTTCTGCTTTTCAAATGTTGGTTGATTGTAGCTAGTCCTGATAGCACTAAAGTTCACAGTCCAGATGTCAGCTATAGTGGAGTCACATTGTTTATTGATTTATCCCTGTGAAAGTCCTACACATTGTTTATTGATTTATCCCTTTGAAAGTCCTACACATTGTTTATTGATTTATCCCTGTGAAAGTCCTACACATATGTATATTAATTTATCCTTATAGAAGTCCTACACATTAGTATATTAATTTATCCCGGTAGAAGTCCTACACATTAGTATATTAATTTATCTCTGTGAAAGTCCCACACATATGTATATTAATTTATCCCGGTAGAAGTCCTACACATATGTATATTAATTTATCCCGGTAGAAGTCCTACACATATGTATATTATTTTATCCTTGTAGAAGTCCTACTCATATGTATATTAATTTATACCTGTAGAAGTCCTACACATATGTATATTAATTTATACCTGTAGAAGTCCTACACACACACACACATATATATATATATATATATATATATATATATATATATATATATATATATTAATTTATTCCTGTAGATGTCATGGACATATGTATATTGATGTTTCCCTGTAGATGTCATACAGTGACAACCTTAGAAATATAAAAAAAGAAATCCTTTTATGACATGGCCACTCATGGCCAAGGTGGTTGGAGCATCTTCTTCAGATGTTGGAGGTTGCAGGTTCAAACCCCAGATGAGTCATAACACAGATATAAAAATGGTACTAACAGCTGCATTGCTTGACACTCAGCATTAAGAGGTTAATGTTAGGACTGGTTGGCCTGGTGTCTGGATAATGTGACTGAGTGGACATGATGCTACATGTCTATGTCATGATGTCCAAGTGCTAGACATCACCATAACTGCCACACTGCAGACATCTTAGCAGCATGACTAAAAGTGTCAAAACATTTAAATCACACACACACCATTTATGACATGAATTACTACCATGTATGGTTGCTTATAAGTCCAGTCCCACTGCAAATGACATACATGTATATGGCAGATCTGGGTATGTACAGTTTGCAGTCAGACTTGACTTATAAATGAGTATTGATAATAATACTGCTGGTAATCTTGGACTGCTAATTATTACTAATTGATGAATTTACTTTTTAAAAGCAATAACAACTCACTTCGGAAAAAAGCTACTTGCCCCATAGCAAACTTATGTCGTCAGAAAAAATTAGACATCTTTCTGGCACTAGGCAGATAAATTTGTATTGCCCTACTAAAGAAGAATAAGAAAAAGAGTGAATTTGACTTTCACAGACTCACCCCAAGGTAAAATGTGACATTGATGCTAACAGACCCACCCCAATGGAATCATTCAATCATGTCTGAAGGTTTGAAACTTGTTTCCTTTAAATTGCATAAGAAATTCACAGTCATGCTTATAGATGTACTGACATACACATACTTAAACCTCTTGACTGGTTACCATGGAGTGTTCTTGGTCAAGACACTTTACTCCAGTTAACTAAATAATCTACTTCTCTTACTCTTACAATGAATTTGGAAATCAATTATTACCATGGTTATAAATTTGTGTGGTTTGACATTATTGGTTGTATTTAAATTTATGGACAGGAGAAGAGGTCATGCTGCTTTCGCAGCTGGATTATTCTTTTACTGGTTCATAGTAACCATAAAAAA
The DNA here is from genome assembly GCA_030141615.1 of Unio pictorum. Classification (NCBI taxonomy): domain Eukaryota; kingdom Metazoa; phylum Mollusca; class Bivalvia; order Unionida; family Unionidae; genus Unio; species Unio pictorum. The sequence continues at coordinate 10,486,579 of JARLTB010000057.1, forward strand.
CACACAAATTGGGATTTAACAATATGTTAGTTATCTTTAATTTACTAAAAGATATATTTCACAATTATCTTTTTAATATCATTATCTTTTTTGATGAGATTGATATGTAAAGAGGTCCATCGGGCAGAAGTGGCAGATGCAATACTAAAATACAGTACCAATTATCGTTTACTTTTGATGATGATAAGGAAGAGGATGACACAAATATAAATATATTGTCCAGATTTTTCAATGTATCCATAATTTAATTTGCATGTTTACCTTTTTTCTCTTTCAGTTGGACTCTACATCTTTGCAGAAATATGCACATGTTCTGTCACGTCATGAGAGAGGTGGAGCTGTCTCGCCATATTTGATTGCACCGATTCCATCACCACCTCAATCAACCCGCATCCATTCAACAAGAAGGAGGACAAGAACGATTGCTTCACCCCATCCACCCAAAGAGAAGAAAAATAAGCCAGTTAAGGTTTGTCTCAAATTCTGCATTTAGATTTGCTTGTTAAAACCTTGTTTTTATAGAGATATCAGAATCCTAACTGCAGGTCTGTTAGGATTTCATACATTTGTAGGGATGAAGGTCTGTTAAGATTTCATACATTTGTAGTGATGAAGGTATCAGAATCCTAACTGTAGGTCTGTTAAGATTTCATACATTTGTAGGGATGAAGGTATCAGAATCCTAATTGCAGGTCTGTTAAGATTTCATACATTTGTAGGGATGAAGGTCTGTTAGGATTTCATACATTTGTAGGGATGAAGGTCTGTTAGGATTTCATACATTTGTAGGGATGAAGGTATCAGAATCCTAACTGCAGGTCTGTTAAGATTTCATACATTTGTAGGGATGAAGGTCTGTTAGGATTTCATACATTTGTAGGGATGAAGGTCTGTTAGGATTTCATACATTTGTAGGGATGAAGGTCTGTTAAGATTTCATACATTTGTAGGGATGAAGGTCTGTTAGGATTTCATACATTTGTAGGGATGAAGGTAAAATTCCTTTAAAGAGAGTTGCTTAATTCCAGTTTGAAATATGCATTTGTCCTTGAGTGGTGGAAGACTGCAACTTTTTCTTAATTAGGGCTGCTGTAATGTGTTTATACAACTGACCTGTTATTTGCTTGTAGAAATAAGATATTTACTTGTACAGTTGTACAAACAAGTATGGTCTTATATGCTTGTAGAACTGAGTAAGCCCTTGTATGTACTACTGAATATATTTTTGTGTTTTATACAACTGAGTCAGCTATTATTTGTTTATATACTAAGTTATTATTTACTTGTGTGCTTGTACAACTGCATAAACTCTCATGTACTTGTACAACTGCATAAACTCTCATGTACTTGTATAACTGCATAAACTCATGTACTTGTATAACTGCATACACTCTCATGTACTTGTACAACTGCATAAACTTATGTACTTGTATAACTGCATACACTCTCATGTACTTGTACAACTGCATAAACTCATGTAATTGAACAACTGCATAAACTCTCATGTACTTGTACAACTGCATAAACTCATGTACTTGTACAACTGCATAAACTCTCATGTACTTGTACAACTGCATAAACTCATGTACTTGTACAACTGCATAAACTCTCATGTACTTGTACAACTGCATAAACTCATGTACTTGTACAACTGTATAAACTCTCATGTACTTGTATAACTGCATATTAAACTCTCATGTACTTGTACAACTGCATAAACTCATGTACTTGTACAACTGCATAAACTCTCATGTACTTGTATAACTGCATATTAAACTCTCATGTAATTGTATAACTGCATAAACTCTCATGTACTTGTATAACTGCATAAACTCTCATGTACTTGTATAACTGCATACACTCTCATGTACTTGTACAACTGCACAAACTCTCATGTACTTGTACAACTGCATAAACTCATGTACTTGTACAATTGCATAAACTCTCATGTACTTGTACAACTGCATAAACTCATGTAATTGTACAACTGCATAAACTCATGTACTTGTACAACTGCATAAACTCATGTACTTGTATAACTGCACAAACTCTCATGTACTTGTACAACTGCATAAACTCATGTACTTGTATAACTGCATACACTCTCATGTACTTGTATAACTGCATAAACTCTCATGTACTTGTATAACTGCATAAACTCTCATGTACTTGTATAACTGCATACACTCTCATGTACTTGTATAACTGCATACACTCTCATGTACTTGTACAACTGCACAAACTCTCATGTACTTGTACAACTGCATAAACTCATGTACTTGTACAATTGCATAAACTCTCATGTACTTGTACAACTGCATAAACTCATGTAATTGAACAACTGCATAAACTCTCATGTACTTGTACAACTGCATAAACTCATGTACTTGTATAACTGCACAAAATCTCATGTACTTGTACAACTGCATAAACTCATGTACTTGTATAACTGCATACACTCTCATGTACTTGTATAACTGCATAAACTCTCATGTACTTGTATAACTGCATAAACTCTCATGTACTTGTATAACTGCATACACTCTCATGTACTTGTACAACTGCACAAACTCTCATGTACTTGTATAACTGCATACACTCTCATGTACTTGTATAACTGCATACACTCTCATGTACTTGTACAACTGCACAAACTCTCATGTACTTGTACAACTGCATAAACTCATGTACTTGTACAATTGCATAAACTCTCATGTACTTGTACAACTGCATAAACTCATGTAATTGAACAACTGCATAAACTCTCATGTACTTGTACAACTGCATAAACTCTCATGTACTTGTATAACTGCATAAACTCTCATGTACTTGTATAACTGCATACACTCTCATGTACTTGTACAACTGCACAAACTCTCATGTACTTGTATAACTGCATAAACTCTCATGTACTTGTATAACCATATAAACTCTCATGTACTTGTACAACTGCACAAACTCTCATGTACTTGTATAACTGCATACACTCTCATGTACTTGTATAACTGCATAAACTCTCATGTACTTTTACAACTGAGGAAGGAAGCTGTTATGTGCTTATGCAACTAAGTATGCTGTTATCTACTTGTACAACTGAATAAGTTATGATGTGCTTGTACAGCAAAGTAAGCTTTTGTATGATTGTACAACTGAGTACAGTATTATTGGCTTGTATAACTGAGTAAGGTATTTTTTGCTTGTACAACTGAGTAAGTTATGTGTTTGTACAACAGAGTCAGCTCTTATTCTTGTACAATTGAATAAGCTATTTATGTGCTTGTACAAATGCGTAAACTATTATTTGCATGTGCAAATGCACAACTGAGTAAGCTTGTTTATGCTTTTACAACTAAACAAGCTCTTGTGTGCTTGTACAGCTGACTGAACTATTGTGTGTTTGTACATCTGAGTAAGCTATTATGTGTTTGTACAACTGAGTAAGCTCTTGTGTGCTTGAACATCTGACTAAATATTGTGTGTTTGTACAACTGAGTAAGCTCTTGTGTGCTTGTACAGCTGACTAAAATATTGTGTGTTTGTACAACTGACTAAACTATTGTGTGTTTGTACAACTGTGTAAGCTATTATGTGCTTGTACAACTGAGTAAGCCGTTATGTGCTTGTAGAACTGAGTAAGCTGTTATGTGCTTGTAAAACTGAGTAAGCTATTATTTGCTTGTACAACTGAATAAGCTGTTATGTTCTTGTACAACTGAATAAGCTGTTATGTGCTTGTACAACTGAGTAATATGTTATATGCTTATACAACTGAGTAAGCTGTTTTGTGCTTGTACAACTGAATAAGCTGTTATGTGCTTGTACAACTGAGTAAGCTGTTATGTACTTGTAGAACTGAGTAAGCTGTTATGTGCTTGTACAACTGAGTAAGCTAGTATGTGCTTATACAAATGAGTAAGCTATTATGTGCTTGTACAACTGAATAAGCTGTTATATGCTTGTACAACTGAGTAAACTGTTATGTGCTTGTACAAATGAGTAATATGTTATATGCTTGTACAACTGAGTAAGCTGTTATATGCTTGTACAGTGGAGTAAGCTGTTATATGCTTGTATAATGAGTATACTCTTATCAACTTGTACAACTGAATAATATTCTTAGGAGCTTGTAGAATTGAGTAAGCTTTTGTGTGTTTGTACAACAGAGGAAATTGATCTAATAATGCTATCTCTTTATTAATATTACTACAAGACACATAAGTAATTTTGCATATAGAGATATCCGTTTCCATTGACCACTGAACAGTCATCATAGTTGATTTATTTCATTCCACATTCATAATCTCTTTAATTTTCCTATACCCATTTCAGCACACAATTATAGAAGCTCCTAAAGACAACACTGGTACAATAGAAGTATGACAATTTTGTTTTCATTAAGCACTTTTTTCAGTCTTTGTATCTTTAGTTGTTGTTTATTATTATTGCAAACTGACTTTTAAGCAGCATGGTTGCAATTCTTATCATTGCAAATTGACTTTAAAGCAGCATGGTTGAATGTAATAGCATGTACCTACCTTGTTTTTCATTTCATGTGTTAACCTACAGTTGAAGCAGTAGTTTACAAAGTTCTGTGTTTGAAGCCTATGTTAGTTTTCAACCATATACTTTCACTCAAAATTTTGTGGATGGCTTACAGTTTGGAATAGAAAGAAATGTATTGATTTTTGGACAAAAAGCCCAGAAAAATCAAGGTCAGAGTGACTGAAAAATTGTTCATAATAACTTTAAATTAAAATCACAAACCCCGAATAAATGGTTTGAACTTAGGATAAGAAAGAAACTATTATATTGTGATGTATTAAAGGTCAGACGTCAAGGTTATAGTACTTATAATAAAAAAAAAATAATGATTTCTTTGCTCCAAATTTAGTTCAAGACCACATACATCGACCGTTGTTAGGTTGTTATGACCTTTTGGTCAATAATCTTCATGGTTAACAATGCTGCCTACATTGAAGTCCATTAAACATGGCATAGACATATACATTTTTAATTCTGTCTTATTTATATGGTGCACAATCTCAGTATGTTGTCTTTGAATTATTGTTTATTACATAATATGGTTCATAAGCTTTAATTCCCATTTGAATACATTTGTGCGCAATGCTTCTTGAATTTTTTCCCACTTGCATGTTTTTTTTCTTCTTCAAAAAATTATTTTTAATCAGAACTTTTTTCTTAGAGACTTACTCTAAACATTATAAAATATAGACACCCCATTTTAAATTTGGTAGAAAAATATTTTGTGCATTACAGGTAAATTATAGATTTGATTGAAGTCAATTTCCACAAGCATGTAGAATTAGGTTTTATATTTAGAGCTACTCTTCTTTTGCACATTAGTGTTTAATCCTTTGATCAACCTTATTAATCCCTTAAAGCAGACAAAATTCAGATTATATATAATAGAATCACAATGCTAATTAGAACTTTGCTTATTGAAGTTTATAAAGGTGAGACCTGAAAAGAGTTAAATTCACAGCCTTATATGTTACAATTTATAAGAGTTGTGGCCCCTGATTGACTATTTTCCTAGTTTCCACAGCTTAACTTTACCAAGGGTTGTTGGATTTTAAGCCATATTTATATTAACCTAAAATGAGTTTAATCTCCAGCATTCCACAAAAACCATTTACAGGAGTAGTTTCTGTTCATTGCCCATCAACTTGACTTTGGTTTCTGCAGGATAACTTTACAAAGGTTTCTTGAATTCAGCTAAATATGGTAGCTTTATATCAGTGAGTTATATTTTTATACACTGTGAATTAGTTTGATTTCCAGCTTTTCATGATATCAGTCATAGAAGTTATATCCTCTTGATCATGGTTTCTTCTAATTTTAATTTGCGTAAGATGATTTGACCATTAATTGTTGCATTTCAAGAAAAATTGTCATTCGGCTTGAATGAGATTGATTTCTATTAGAGTTTACATGAGTTATGGCCCCTGATCACCTGTACTCCTTAGTTTGGTTTCAGCAGTTTAAGTTTAGTAACATTAGATTTCAACCAAATTTATTATGCACCTTGGTATTGATGAGACTTCAAATGAGTTTTGTTTCTTGCACTCCACATGTCAGTTATGTCCCCTGAAATCTTATCCACTCCTGACTTTAATTTTCCAAAACAAGTTCTCTGTTAAAGTTTATGTCATGGAAATTGCAGTAAGTAGAACTATTTGCAATCAGCCTATTACTAACAGCTCTGGTTTTCTCTACATCTTAATATAAACCATATAGCACCAATTTTATATGATTCCAAAAGTTAACTTAATTTAACCTGGCACAAATTTGAAAATAACTTATGCACAAATGTTTTATTTTAAAATTCTACTGAGTTTCTATTGGCCTAAATCATTTAATTACTTTTCATGTTATTTGTTGCATGCATGTTAATTGAACAAATATAAAATCATGCCGCAGTTAACTATATTAAATCGGACTAGCATTACTTCAGACTGATACAAAAATGAATACAAGAAGGCATGTTGTTGATTTTCTGAGATAATGAAATAAATGATGCTTTACAGCAACCATTATCGAATAAATCGAGACAGTCCATGTGCATTTTATTTTATCAGGCATAGTAATAAGTTGATTTTTAAAATCTAATCTATATTGTTGTAACCATAATTGAACCGTAAATAGTTATGAAGGCACAGATAGCTGTTTAGCAGCCTTTGAAGCTGAGTTAGGGCAGAGCATGAGACTTGTAAATTTGTAGTTATCTTGATATTGTTTGAGCTTGCATTGAATCAGAGTGGAGAAATGCAAAACCTTTCCACTGCTCAACTAAAAACTCACATTTATTTCACCTCAATTATGTTTTAGATCAGAAAAAAAAGTACTGGAAAGATCATAATAAACTTTTCCAGCTTGAATCATTCCAATCTGTATCTTATCTGTATGGCATTATCTTAAAAACTTTGCAAATAGTTCATTGTTTAATCATTGTGAGATAAAGGATCATAATAATGTTCCCATCCATCAAGAGAAATGGAGATTGAAAGCTGACCCAGGATATGCCCAGTTTATCAAGACGACATTACCTTCTTTCTTGTATTTTCAGGGATCATTGATGCTTCATCGACATGAGCCAGCCATGATGCATCAGGGAGAGGTTCAGTCATTCTGTGAGATCACAATGAAATACCATGGCCCCAGTTTGACTCTTCCTAGGGATCAGAATGACCCCACACAGGATGTGTCTATTGAGCAACAGCACTGTGGTGGGAACACTTTGCAGGTCTTCAGGAAAAGACTGGAACCAGGAAGTAGGTTATGCAGTTTTCACCCTTTTCAGAGCAACTTTTAGTCAATTAATATCTTTCTTGTGAATTAAGGATATTGCTCACATTAGGTTGCCTCCCTTGTAAAGATAAGACGACTGCCACAACACTGTAAGTTTGGTAAAAAAATACTACCTGAGAAAACACATGTGCTTTGATAACTATAATGCATTCAGTATAAATAACATGTGCAGCAATCATTTCTCTGCAATGGTTTTAGTACAAATATGTGAAAGTTTTGCTTCATGTTTAGAAGAAAAAATAATCAGGAAGTCTTTAGTTGCAGTGATGGACAATTGTCAGTCATTTATGTAACCTGTTGAATGGTGGTTGTTTGTCTCTGACTGCCTTTAGCTTTTAATTGCCTTTAAGATGATCAACTGTATAAATTGTCCATGAGCATTAAACATGAGGCTTTGAGAATCATGACTATTTTGTAACAGGCTAGGATTAGATTTGTATATTGCATTGCTAAGAAAGGTTTCTCTTTTTATATACATATTTTGTTTTGTTGAAGAGATTTATTATATTCTTTAAATTCAAATATATCAGGGTCAGAATATTTTTTTTTTTTATTCTCAGTTCTCTGACAGGTATGATATTGCCCCCACCCCTCCTACTTACATGTGTCTTGTATAACTTTTGTCTCATCAGTTCCATTTTAGATCAAGTTATGGCCCTTGGCAACATATATTCACACTGATATTGCTTATAACTGCATAGCTTGAGAACACTTCAGTATGTATCAATGCATTTTGGTGTAAACATTGCTTCATAGACATACATGTGCCAATTATGGGTTTTCTCTCATTAATTTCATTTAGTATAGAATTATGACCTTGGCAAATAACTTCATCTCTTCAAGATGGTACATTGCTTGTAACTGGCATAACTCAATGGCTGTTCACCTTTTTTATTGGTTTCTCCTCAGAGGAGCCATGGTCCCAATTTACCCATCATCTTTTAAATTTAATTTCCCAAACACAAGTTACCCTTTGAAGGTCTCAAACAGCAATTTGTGGTAAGTGGCACCCTATGCAATGCACCATCACTAATAGCTAAAGTTGTGAAATATGATCCAAAAAAATTATACTTTTAAAAATGGTTTTATTCATCTATTTTATATCTGACTATGGTAAGTAAAAGTTACAACATTAATATATCCATCTATTTTAGTTATTATAAAAAGCATTGAATTTAGATACATTTTCATTGTATCTATGATTCATATGTTTGTAATTAAGTGTGTTATTTTATCTTGTCAATGACTGTACATCATACATTTGATATCATAAGCAAATCTGTTTAGTTAACTTTTTGTAAATTTAAAATTTGTTTTGTCAGAAGTATTGAATATGATTATTTGTTTGTTTCAAATATTGAAGATAATTTTTTTTATAGATATATTTAGCTTTCTCTCACGTCGTCACCGTGGATACCCATTCAGCTTGACCATATACATAGATGGCAGGACTGACTGTCGAGTCAGCACATGTTGTGAATACAAGCATGCTAAAGGCATAAAGCTTGGTGGTAAAATGGGCCACTTCACCCTTGTGGACGTGGCTGGAGATACACCATGTTACAAGTAAGTCATATCTTTCTAAAGTTAGGTCAGATTTAAGTATGTCTTGGTGCATGGAAATTTTATTTTGCAGACATTTTATTACAAAAGGAAAAAATCGACTCTTAGAGGGCCTTATAATTTAACAACAGTTCTTAGTTTTATGTGACTAATTTATGTCTAATTGATGCCAAAATTTGTATGTGTAAAAGTAGAATTCATTAATGGATGAACTGAGTTGATCAGTAGATCAATTTATAAATTATTTAGGCAATGGATCTGTTAACTGAATCAATCAAAGTAATTAGTATTTTTACTGTTCTACAACAATGCATGTGAGTGGTTCTATAAGTCTTGAATTACATGACTTGTATAAAATGGCTTTATCATCCATTATTATTCAGTTAAGTGTTTTATATTGAAATTAGCCCATACTACATAGCCATATACATGTTCCTTGCATAAATCCCCATGAAAGCATTACCTGGCCATATACATGATGCTGTGTCAGGCCTTGCATAAATCTATGTGATATCAGAACTTACTACATGACCATATACAAGACCCTGTGAAAGGCCCTGCATAAATCTATGTGATATCAGAACTTACTACATGACCATATACAAGACCCTGTGAAAGGCCCTGCATAAATCTATATCATATTAGACCTTACTACATGATCACATACAAGATGCTGTGTCAGGCCTTGCATAAATCTATATCATATCAGACCTTACTACATGATCATAAACAAGACGCTGTGTCGGGCCTTACATAAATCTCTGTCAATAAACTCTTATCTTACCTGGTCACATACAGGACCTTATGTAAGGCCCTCAATAAATACCAGTAAATTCAACCCTCACCATAGCCACACACAACACAGTGCATAAATTCCTTCATAAAGGGTGACAGAACTTAAATTATTGTTAATAAAACTAATTATGAATAGTTATCATTCATGGTGTGAAGCTAGTGGGAAAAAAAATCCAGGTAAAAAACATCAGGCTGTAACTGTCATTCTCAATGATAGTACTAATACTATGACATTGTCCATGACATGATAGTATTAATATTATGATGGTGTCCATGGCATGATAGTATTATTATTATGACAGTGTCCATGGCATGATAGTATTATTATTATGACAGTGTCCATGGCATGATAGTGTTATTATTATGACAGTGTCCATGGCATGATAGTGTTATTATTATGACAGTGTCCATGGCATGATAGTGTTATTATTATGACAGTGTCCATGGCATGATAGTATTATTATTATGACAGTGTCCATGGCATGATAGTATTAATATTATGATGGTGTCCATGGCATGATAGTATTATTATTATGACAGTGTCCATGGCATGATAGTGTTATTATTATGACAGTGTCCATGGCATGATAGTGTTATTATTATGACAGTGTCCATGGCATGATAGTATTATTATTATGACAGTGTCCATGGCATGATAGTATTATTATTATGACAGTGTCCATGGCATGATAGTGTTATTATTATGACAGTGTCCATGGCATGATAGTGTTATTATTATGACAGTGTCCATGGCATGATAGTACTAATATCATGACAGTGTCCATGGCATGATAGTGTTATTATTATGACAGTGTCCATGGCATGATAGTGTTATTATTATGACAGTGTCCATGGCATGATAGTGTTATTATTATGACAGTGTCCATGACATGATAGTGTTATTATTATGACAGTGTCCATGGCATGATAGTATTATTATTATGACAGTGTCCATGGCATGATAGTGTTATTATTATGACAGTGTCCATGGCATGATAGTGTTATTATTATGACAGTGTCCATGGCATGATAGTGTTATTATTATGACAGTGTCCATGGCATGATAGTATTATTATTATGACAGTGTCCATGGCATGATAGTATTAATATTATGATGGTGTCCATGGCATGATAGTATTATTATTATGACAGTGTCCATGGCATGATAGTGTTATTATTATGACAGTGTCCATGGCATGATAGTGTTATTATTATGACAGTGTCCATGGCATGATAGTATTATTATTATGACAGTGTCCATGGCATGATAGTATTATTATTATGACAGTGTCCATGGCATGATAGTGTTATTATTATGACAGTGTCCATGGCATGATAGTGTTATTATTATGACAGTGTCCATGGCATGATAGTACTAATATCATGACAGTGTCCATGGCATGATAGTGTTATTATTATGACAGTGTCCATGGCATGATAGTGTTATTATTATGACAGTGTCCATGGCATGATAGTGTTATTATTATGACAGTGTCCATGACATGATAGTATTATTATTATGACAGTGTCCATGGCATGATAGTATTAATATTATGATGGTGTCCATGGCATGATAGTACTAATATCATGACAGTGTCCATGGCATGATAGTGTTATTATTATGACAGTGTCCATGGCATGATAGTGTTATTATTATGACAGTGTCCATGGCATGATAGTGTTATTATTATGACAGTGTCCATGGCATGATAGTATTATTATTATGACAGTGTCCATGGCATGATAGTATTAATATTATGATGGTGTCCATGGCATGATAGTACTAATATCATGACAGTGTCCATGGCATGATAGTGTTATTATTATGACAGTGTCCATGGCATGATAGTGTTATTATTATGACAGTGTCCATGGCATGATAGTATTATTATTATGACAGTGTCCATGGCATGATAGTATTATTATTATGACAGTGTCCATGGCATGATAGTATTATTATTATGACAGTGTCCATGGCATGATAGTATTATTATTATGACAGTGTCCATGGCATGATAGTATTATTATTATGACAGTGTCCATGGCATGATAGTATTATTATTATGACAGTGTCTATGGCATGATAGTGCTGATAGTGCTAATACTATGATAGCTTCAGTAGCATTTCTATATTATATCCAGAAATGCATTAAGGTTATTTGACCCATGGTGGTGGAAAGCTGTATTGTAAATATAACATGAGAAATTGCTGGATTACAGGTGTAATTTGAGTCTGCAAGCCCCACCCATTGTATCGAGCACAACAAGGAAAGCAGAACAAATAGAGCAGGAGGTGACTGTTGATGGGAAACAAAGGACCCCTGTTGTAATATCAAAAGAAGATGTTTCAGATAAGGGTGAGTCTAAGTAGATGTCTAATAAAAAAGCTTTGTAGACTGAATGTGGACATAATTATCATAATATAGTTTTCTTTCTCATTATTACCATGTTTGCATAAGGATTACCAATTGTTATTGTATATACTGTTCCTTGCAATAATAGTATGAACTGTTTGTGTGTATTCCATTGATTGTAATAATAGATGTGTATTTCTTTCCTAATATAAGCAAGTGTATATGTGTGTGTGTGTGAAGTTCTGTGAGATGAAATAGCTTATTTTGATTAAAATTGTGAATGTAAAGTGACAAGGTGACATGAAATTATTAAGTATAAAGTAAATATAATAAAGGCAAATGTTCTGTGACACGAAATTGCTAAGTTCAAGGACATGTATTAGTGATGATAGAAATGTTAGGAGAACTGAAGGAAATAGTCATTCAGAATTTAATTTAGTTTTTTTTGTGGGGGGGGGGAATGAATATCCACAAATTTTAATCCAATGCAGTACAAATACTTTTATATTGAGTATTAAATTAATCAGTGTGATCCTAGAAAATTGTGACTCCACAATTTCATAACTTACTCCTTAACTATGAAATGTTATTTCCATGGATATTTCTTGTATGACAGTATATACAAGAGGTGAACAAAATCCTTGCTTTATTCTTGTCCTTCATCATGTCACCTATCTATAGGTTATCATTAGAAAAGAAATTAACTCTCTTCTGCCGATGCTATCACTGATGTTGTTGGTGGTGTAGGAATCAATGTTAAGCTTGAGCATTTGCACAAGTTTTCTCTGCCACTGCTGTATTTAGTCATGAAACTTAGATTAAAACTGAGATCATCTAATGCAGGTCTGTAGACACTGATATGAGGTCGTGTTCTGTTGACCTTTCAATTCACCAATCAATGCTGACCTTTCAATTCACCAATCAATGCTGACCTTTCAATTCATGAAGCAATGCTGGCCTTTCAATTCACCAATCAATGCTGACCTTTTCAATTCACCAACCAATGTTGACCTTTCAATTCACCAATCAATGCTGACCTTTTAAATTCACCAACCAATGCTGACCTTTCAATTCACCAATCAATACTGACCTTTTAAATTTACCAACCAATGCTGACCTTTCAATTCACCAGTCAATACTGACCTTTTAAATTCACCAACCAATGCTGGCCTATCAATTTATCAATCAATGCTGACCTTTCCAGTCACCAGTCAATGCAAAGCTTTCACATTTCTTACAATAACTCTCTGTAACATAAAATGCAATGCTTTATCTGAGTACACATTTACAGTTGTAAAATTTGATGAATCAAAACTCAGCCTGTGATATCTTACACAAATATGAAGTCATGTTCTGCCAACATTTTGCTTCATCTGTTAATGTACAATCTTTGCATTTATGAATGCGGTCTACTTCTTCTGGAACATAACATATGTTTTGACATATATACAGTATTCCATATATGGAAGGGCAAGTATATACAGTGTTCCATATAGATGGATGGGCAAGTATATACAGTATTTGTTAGATGGATGGGCAAGTATATACAATATTTGTTAGATGGATGGGCAGTATATACAATATTTGTTAGATGGATGGGCAAGTATATACAGTATTTGTTAGATGGATGGACTCGTATATACATTATTCCATATAGATGGATGGGCAAGTGTGTAATGTACAGTATTCAATATAGATGGATCAGCAAGAATATACAGTATTATGTTTGGATGGATTAGTAAGTAGGTACAGTATTCTATATAGATGGATTGGCAAATATATACAGTATTCTTTATAGATGTATGGGCAAGTATTATACAGTATTCTGTTTAAATGGATGGGCAAGTATATATAGAATTCCATAGATGTATGGGCATATATGAGCAGTATTTTATATAGATGGATGGGCAGGTATTTACAGTATTCCCTATAGATAGATGGGCAATGATGAACAGTATTCCATATAGATGGATGGGCAGGTACATACAGTATTCCATATAGATAGATGGGCAATGATGTACAGTATTCCATATAGATGGAAGGGCAGGTATATACAGTATTCCATATAGATGGATGGGCAGGTATATACAGTATTCCATATAGATGGATGGGCAGTTATATACAGTATTCCATATAGATGGATGATCAATGATGAACAGTATTCCATATAGATGGATGGGCAATGATGTACAGTATTCCATAGATGGATGGGCAGGTATATACAGTATTCCATATAGATGGATGGGCAGGTATATACAGTATTCCATATAGGATGGGCAATGATGTACAGTATTCCATATAGATGGGCAAGGAAATATTAATCCTGTTAATTGGTAAGATAATATTTTTTAATACAATATAAACAGTCTTGAATGGCAACCCCTTCTACCAAAAAAAGCATGGTCTTTCAAGACAGTTGGTCTCTAATGACACACATGGTATATTATAAATAAATCAATACAATGAAAATAATCTCATCTCTCATGACAGTTCATAATGGTATAGAATCAATAATTATGTGTATTGAGAGCATCTGGTCATATAGGTGGTTTCATAGCATTCAAGACAGGTGTTACTGTATCATAAACCTTACAGTGGAAGAATATGAAGGAGAAAAGGAGAGAGAGGAAAAGGAAGAAGAAAAAGTTCAGGAGGAAGAAAATGTGGTTATTCCAGTTGAGGACGAGTTAGAAGCAAAGGGAGATAACTCTGATGCAGAACCTCCTAAACAGGAGGAAAATGTTGAGATTGAAGACGATTCAAGACATGTCTCTCAGTCTGAGACCAAAGCTGATGAATTTGATGAAAATCATGGTGATTTTATCTTTCACATTTTATTTCCTCATGGTTGCAGCCACAGTTTTGTCACAAAAGCCCAAGAAGCTTCCTGTTGTTCACTGAATAAATTTCATATTTCCTTATTGTATACAATCAGCACTTTCCTTTGATCGTTTGTTTCATCCTTTTTCTTTATACACACATAAAAGTAGAATTCAACTGAAAACTGAACAGATCCAAATCTGCCATTGCATAGTGTGAAGGCAGATATAGGTCTGTGTAGTTAGGACAATCAGTAGACATAGACCCTGATCTACTTGTGCATTTTGCACTGTTAAATCTGGCTTTATGTTGTTTGCAGCTGACTTTGACTCACAAACAAGTGTATATGGTATTTTCATTATTTATTTTATAATGCATGAGAGGCTCACTTTTATTTGACTTTGTTTTCTTCGTCTTAGCCTAGTCACTTGATGCTCGTAATGTTATTATTTTCCTTACAAGAAGTGCATACAATCATTGTCTCACTATTAATTGTATTTTATTGTATTTCCTGTTTTCTGTTGCATGCATGGCTATTTTAGCAAGTAAAAAGGTGTTCGGTATAGGATGACATTTCTACAGTATGTTTAATTTTAAATTTGATCCAACTGCAAACTCCATAGATCCACATGTGCTGTCACATTATGTGCCTGTATATCTGTATTGAATCAGTAGAATACACATAGACTTTGATAGGTTGGCGCATAATGTGAAGGCAGATCAAGGTCTATATTGTATGCAGTTTGACTCCACTTACTAAATAGCAATCATTGCATGTGGGATTGATCATTGTGGGGATTTATCATTGTGGAATTTGTCATTGTGAAACAAAAAGGTTTATTAATGCAGCAGCTGTCAGTGCAAATACCATTTGAATTGAACTAATTTAGATTTCGTTTGAAAATTAAGGTATATCTAACTTCAATAAAGTGAAAACTTTATTTGTATTTTACTTACACTTTAAAAATTATGCTGAGTTAGTAAAAATATAAAAGCAGAGAATAAGAAATATGAACTTTTTTTGCATTTTGACTACTGTGGTTCTATAAGTCTTGAATTACAGGACTTTTATGAGTGTTGAATCTGACATAAAACCAGAACATATGTATTGTAAAAATAATCCAGAATAATTTGGTTGTAAAGTAAATTGAGTTCTAACATGTTTACAAATAAACATGATTATCATGTGTACAGACCTCAGCCAGAGGACAAAGGATGCTTTTTAAAGTACTACTGCTACTACTAATAATAATGATGATAATACCAATAATTAAAATGCAACTAAATGTTGATGACGATTTAAAAATTCAAATACAACTGATATTACCCAACAGTATGACTAGTAGCAACATGAATAATAAATGATGATGATGATGATAATGATAATGATGATAATGATGATGATACTATGATACTACTACTACTACTACTACTACTGATAATAATAATAATAATAATAATAATAATAATAATAATAATAATAATGATAATAATAATAATGGTGATGATGATGATGATACTAGTACTACTACTACTAATAAATTGATAATAATAATAATAATAATAATAATAATAATAATAATTTTTGTGTTACAGCAGCGGAAGAATATGATTCAGATTTTGAAAAAGATGATGAAGGTGAGTTTTTTTTAAAGAATAAATCCTTTTTTTTTAATTTTGATCTCTACTGGTCAAAGACCAAGAGAGCTTTTGTGATGGCCTGCTGTCTGTCCATTGGTACAGGTTTATTATCATTACTTCTCAAAAACTACTTACACACATTTATCCCAAGGTCTGATGAAAATGGTGACACTACTGCAGATGTCTTGAAATTTTTGTTATTGCTAATCCTCCTGAATATCCGTATGATATTCCTACTAAAAGACTTTCTGTGATGTCTAGTTGGTCCTAAATTAACTTGAAAGCCATGACAGATAAGTTGTACTGTCCTCAACAAGTATCTTATGTAGAAGGTAACTTGAAAATGTAGGAAAATGATTTTTGTTACCAAATTATGTATGTTGGAATTTACCAGAAATACCAGAGATGGTGTCAATATTGACTTACCGTAGTACTTACAGTAATCAAGGACAAGAAAAATTGACATAAGAACCAGTGGACCAACAGTTTTTTTGAATGGCATTTGTTATAGGAATGATATTGAAACTTGTTCCAGTAATATACCTCATTATTTTACTCTAACTGATACATGTATGTGGATAAATTGTAATCAGGATTGCATATATTTTCATCCCTATTTTTGATGACCTTTGCAATGGCTATTAAACACATTTAATATGAGCTATCACACTATCTCAATAATATGAGTTATCACACTATCTCACTAACTGAAAGGGAGGCTTAGGATGTAAATGCATACAAAAGACAATCAATATGGTGGACTATTATTATTGAACAGCTCTGTTATTAGATCTAAATATTCCTAGTTTGTGATAAAGTCTTGAAATTAAATAAAATGTTAAATAATACAATGGTTTTAGGATAAATGTGTTCTTATTGTGAAATACTTAATTATTGATTCCGACGCTAAGGCCAACAGTTTGAGTTAGTGTGTCATGCATTATCAAACAAACATGTAAAGATAGTTGGATTGTACATGATTAAATTACCTGTTATTGCCTTTTAGGTAGATGATTACATTAAATAATAACCATGAATTGTATTTCTTAAATGTATGTTTATTAGCTATTTCATGTACTAATAGTGAAGATATAATTTAATGGTTAAAGAAAAATGGATGGTATTTGATGTGTGAAATTGCAACGTTCCATCAGTTCTAAAGATGAAATTAGAAAATAAAATTATTTTGAATTGAGAAATTATTGCCTTAAGAAAACATGAGGATTTCAGAGAAAGCATTGTTGCGATTGCCAGTATTTTGTGTTAGACCATTTTTTTTTATTTTTATTCTTTTATACAAATGAATTGTAGTAAATTAAACATTAAATAAATATCTTGTATATCACAGTTATTTCGACAAAAAAAACTAAATGGCATATATTTCAAGAGTAATACACTAAAATATATAAAACTATACTGTTTGCCATTTTCTTTGTGTTCATTAGGTTTTACACCTTTAGCCTCATTCTTGATATACTCATATATTGAATTGATGATAACTCATGCATGAAATTATGATATTTTGAAATGCTGTAGGTTTTAAAGCTACCCTATCCTATCCTGCAAAAGAAAACTTAAATTTATAAATCAAATGAGAGAAGAATGTTCTTGTCATGTTTTATTTCACCATGAAACAAAATTATGTACTGACATTGTTGTTAGTTTATTATATTCTGTTTACTAGTTTTTTATGTGTTTATTTAATATTGCATTTTTGTGATTATTGAAATTTTGTTTATTGTCACAGTAGAAGAAGCTAAACTTTCTGATATTTTCTTTTGGTTTGAGTGATATTTTCTTTATCGGAATTAGGTCAGGTACTGCATTTAAAGCTTCGACTGTTCAAAGCATTCTTGGACCAGACTTAAAGCATTCAGTCATCTTAATAATTACTTGATGATTTTATGCTGCCACATTTCTCTAACCCTTATACACTGACACTTCCCTATACCAGACACGAAAACATTGGGATATTTTATAAAAGTTTTTTGGTACCCAGCCTTAATTGTCAAGTTAATATTTCAGGCCTGTAACTAGTAAAATATCTCTCACTTGGTTAGTCAATGAAGTCATCCATAAAAGTATCTTAATTTCCATAATGCCATGGCTCCCAACGTATTTTGGACTGTGATCCTAAATTGACCACTAACATGACTTATTTATCTGCAGTCTTAATGTATAATTTGTAAATATCTTCTGAAGACCATTTATGACCATGATTTGTGCTACAAACTAAGGTTAGCAGCTACTGCCATGGTTTGAACGGAATTTGTAATTTTCCCCCATATTGCAGTGATTGGTTGGCAGCATTGACACAGCACATAATGGGTAAAATAGATGAAAATTTTGTATCTTATTCAAAAATGGCAGTTAATAATTATCTGTTGTTCAGCAACTGCTGGAAATGTGGCATAGTATTTCGGTGTCCAGTGCATGGAAATTTGACTATAATTAGAATGACCTTATTGGGACCACTGTACATGTATGTGACCAGACTGCAGAGAAGAACAAGTTATTGGGACCACATTAAGTCACCAGTCTGCAGTGAACAGTTTTCTAGAACCACATTATGTGTCCCATCTGCAAAAGAGACCATGTTTTTGGGACCTAATTATGTGACCAGGCTGTGGAGGAGACTGGATCACAAAGAGACTGGTTTAAGGGAAGTTTCACTGTATTTTCTATATGGATTTTTCACCCAAATTATATGGAGGACTAGTAGACACAAGTTTTTATATTTCATACATTTAGATGGAAATGGTCTGGAGATTTTTATTTCTTTATGTACAATTCCAGACTCTGTTCCTTCACATGGTTCTAGGCGAAGTTCCTCTAGCAGCGAAACTAGCAATTCATCTGCTAGTAATTAAGTATTTTTATTGTAATATACTGGATCACTGAGTAACTGATTTTTAAAAATCTTTTGTTGCTATGGAGCAGCCTGCGCTATAATCACCTTTAAATTACTATAAGTGCAAAGACAGCATTTTTTGCATTTTATTGCCCAAATTTATCTTCAGAAATGTTTATGGAATGCATGCCCATTTATGCACATTTCTTATTCAATTAGTACTAGTGTTTTATCACATGCATTGTTTTGCAAGTTATTTTACATTTCACAATCGACCTTACTTAAATGTATAATTATCAACCTTGTTTGCATAGTGTAGTACACCGTTTTGAAAGTTTTGTAGAAAGTCAATCAGACAGAAAGATCACCTTTAATAAAAAATATTTTTGTATGCTCTTGTACTCATTTACCTGAGGTTTCTTTGTAATACAGGTTTAACTGAGTATATTGTTCCAACTCGGTCGAAAATGTACAACTCATTATGTGACCAAGTGAGAATTGACTTGGTTCAAAATGATGTGTTTATTAGCCCTCAGAATGCTAAGTCGATACTATCGTAAATAAGTCTACCAAAGTATGTTACAAATTCTGTTGAAATCTAAGTGAAGTTTACCATTTTTTTAAAATAACCTCAAGCTTATAATTTATTCATTTCAATTACTCCAGTGTACAATGTTGTAAATAAGACATCGTTTAGGACTCTTACTAATATTTTGCCCTTTTATTACTGGTATAGAACTTGTTTTTTTCGCTTCTGTATTTTTTAAAACAAAAGTTCAATTGCGTAGATATGTGGTCTATGCTGTTGTTAGGTATGTAATTATAGCATAATGTAAACAGAAACTTGACTGCTTATCTTATGATATTAAAGCTTATAGGTTTGAAACTAATATATTCTTATGTCTCCAACCAAAATATTAATGTCATCACAGCTTTAGATTCAGTGCTTGCCATGTATAGAATTATTTTTTTTGTATATTTGATGTTTATGAAACAGGCATGTAGGGAGTAATAAATTAACAACCAGTTGCTATTGACAGATGGATTGGCAGCATACATCGATGAGTTTGAAAGCGATGCCAGCAAAGAAACAAAATCAAATGGTGATAGCAACAATCATGGTGGTTAAGTTGTTTGTTGTCTTATTTGCGAATGTCTACAGTATACTAAATGTTAACACCTTGAGAAGTTATATTTCAAATGGTGATAGCACCAATCATGGTGGTTAAGTTTGTTTTTTGTCTTATTTGTGAATGTCTACAGTATACTAAATGTTAACACCTTGAGAAGTTATAAAAAAATAAATTCACTGCATGTAAGTTAGTCCTGCAGTTTCTATGGTTCAGGGATTGAAAAGAAAGTGTAGTCACATTTGATGGTAAATCACTGCATTTTTTCACTGATCACACAAATGAAATAGGCAATTTACTAAGTATGGAAATATCCTTTATGGTTGGAGTACATGGATGCTGTGAAAGCACCAATTTTCATGGGTTACCAATTTTCATGGACCAATTTTCATGGGGTACCATATGTAATTGGGTGTAAGTCAGTCCAACTGAAAATTTCACAGGCCCAAATCTGTTATAGCATAGTGCACCAACAGATCTAGAAATTTTGCTGCCTAAAGATACAAATTTAAATTCCAACAAAAAAGTATCATTGGAAACAAAACAATAAATCTTTCCGCAAAGCATGAATTTAAATAGCAATGAAAATTGTATTTTTCCCGAAACCAGAAAAATTGATACCCATGAATTATTTCAAAGTATTTGTAAGGGGTAAAAAACACATGCACTCAGCATAAAATGTCAGCATAAAATGTTTAAAGTCTTGGCCTTTTTACTTTGCACTAAACCATACATAGTTACTAATTCAGAGGAAAGGCATCTTGGAATTCTGAGTTTACAGTCTTTATCTATGTCATTTCATATAATCTACATTTGCACTCAACTGTCTTTAGTGTTGATTGATCTTATTGTTTAAAAATTCACTTGTAAGAAAATCTATTTTGCGAGATGGGTTATTCTCTTTTTGTTTAAATATTTGGAATGCAGTGTCCAAACAGACATCCCAATGCAACCTACCCATTGGCATCTCATCCTGTTACATTTTGGGGATAATCTAACTTTCAAGGACCTGGTAGAGTTGTGGATAATGTGTTTTGATTACCTTGAGAGAAAATCTGAGGTGGGTGGGTGGGTGGATTAGTCTAGGTATATATGCCAGGTTAGTGGCGACCTTATAGCGGTATATGCAGCTAAGATAGATAAATTGCAGTGGCAATCTACACTGTAGCATCTTGTCCTTTAAAAATAAAAATAGCCTAGATGCAAAATAGGAACATTAATATAAACTTTTTTTTGATAATGCTAAATTAGATGAATTTGAATTTTGTTAAAAATCTGACACTGGATAGTGATTTATATAAGTCTGATTAATATTGCTATATGAGCATCATTCATTTAAATTTTAGTTAATACTTTTTCATTCCCTGAGAATCACAGAGTATGCAGGACTTTGAAATATATTTTTATCATGTAGGTTGTCCTTTACAAGAATAAAATGTTGTTAATTCCTATATTTTTCCACATTGCATGCCAACACTTTCATTGTCTTTATTAATAGCAATTTGCTAAATATTTCCAACTAAGAATTTTCAAAAAATGAAGCCATGAGAGGTGCATTTTTACCTGATTAATTCAACTGATGTCCAGTGCAAATTTGTTTGGAAGCCAATATTTTGATCTCACAGTGACATAATTAGTCTATGTGGTTTGTCTCATGGTGAGATAGATAATTTATGTAGTTTATGTAGCATTTGATATTATATCATTGGCATCATTTAAAATATTTATGTTAAATAGTGACTTTGTACTGTATACAATAAAATTTAGATATTTTTTACCAAACAATTTAAACATATAAACTTAATTATTTTCAGTTTCATCGATTATTGGATTTGATAACATTTGAATATTACATATCTATTTTGTATTATTTTTGTCTTGCAAATACGTGCTGTTTTACATAGAAATTTTACTCTTTTGGCTGTAGAAAGCTTGGAATGAATTTGCACGCACTTGGTATAACGTTTACATGACATTAGAATTGTGAAGTGACATCTTAATTTGATAACTGAACTTATCAGCTATATCACAAACTCATTGTAGCCCTTTCCATGGAAGCTATAGAGTATACTGATTTTTAATAAAACCCTTTATAGTGAAGTACATTATATATATATATATATATATATATATATATATATATATATATATATATATATATATATATATTACATGAATGGTATATCTGACCATATCTACCATATATCAGGGACTGTGTTATAATGGAGGGCATTATAGTGAGGATGTGTTGTACTACATTTAAAACACCAGTTAATTAACTCCATATTATCATACTTCATATTGCAAAAACTAACAATACAGAATGCATCATGCATTCTTGCATGATTATGAATAACCTGATATAAGCAAAAATATTTAACTGGAGTACATTTCAGGTGAAATAAAACATGAACTGTTATTATGTAAAGTTTGATTAATGTAATAGTGGGTTTAAGAGTGTGAGTCATATTAATGTTAGTTTGCTTGTTTTAAAATTAACACTTATTGCACAGCTTGAAATTTTGCCATTATTAATTTTTTATTTTTTACCATAGTGCTATGAGCCTGTGGAGAGATTTGACATAAAATAACATGGTTATGGCTTCTGTCTTTAAGTAAATTATAATTTTTTTAAGCAGCTTTAATAATGTCAATAACAGTCAAAAGAAATACAATGATAAAGTATACAAAAAGTTGATGAGACATTTGGAATGGTTTTTTAATGCCAGACTAGAAACTGGTACTGCAGGTGTTGTCTGTGGAAAAAGTATGAATTGTCTTTGATTATGTAAATTGTGTCACCATGCATACTAAAATAATTTACTGAACAACACATTTCTTTATCGATAATAGAAATCTGATCTTAAATCGATACAAATTTGTAAATACTCATTAAGCTATTATTTTAGGGTAATAAGTCATTTTTGGGGATGGAGGAATATATTCAAGTAGGAGCATTGCAAAAATTATACACCAGCCTATTTTTGTTTGGAGTGATTCAGGATTATATGAATTCTTCACTGTCTAAAAATTATAAATTTATCACAAGTTATCATCTTATATAATGATGGTTTCCCTGAAAGTCTTACCTAAAATTAATCAATTATAATACCTGTTCAGGTCGTAATACATCCTGAAACCAGGCGCTGCCCAGGCAAACCATGTTGCAATATTTCCCCATAACCACACACTGGGAAAAACATATTTTAGTACTTATGGCAGTCATTTTTCCTCACATATACAGGGTTAACATATACAGCAGTTTCATTATTAATATAAAAGCTTATTTATTGCAGATGTCTTTTTTTTTTAAACTGTCACATAAAAAACCTTTCCAAACAAGTGCATGCATTTTCATCATAAAAGTAAGCATAACAAATTATTTATGCAGGAAAAAAACAATTCACAAAATGCAATTAGTCTTCATGAAGAACTACCCTTATTTGGCAAATGCCTTTTACATCTTTTTCTATACCTTATGTAAATATTAAACATATCTGTAAAATATAATTATTTATCTTCTAGCTAGCTTGTTTTTTTTTTCTCCCTCTATTAATATAGATACTATTGTTTACCTATTCCCATGTTTAAAAATGCATGCAAATTTTAAATGTAAGATTTTTCTGTGTGTAGTATCAATTTAGCATTATTTTATTATATTTGTATTTATTTATACCAAAAGTGATAGTCTATTTTTAAACTAGTATTGTTCTTCCAGGCGTTGGGAGAAATATGGTAGTTTTTTGAGAATCTCAATAATGCATTGATTGATCAATGTAAAAACTACATCTCAATAATGCATTTTACAATCTCTGTAAAGACTACATCTCAATAATGCATTTTACAATCGCTGTAAACATTACATCTCAATCAAGCATTGTATGATATATGTAAAGAATACATCTCAGTAATGCATTGTATGATATATGTAAAGAATACATCTCAATAATACATTGTATGATATATGTAAAGACTACATCTCAGTAATGCATTGTATGATATATGTAAAGAATACATCTCAATAATACATTGTATGATATATGTAAAGAATACATCTCAATAATACATTGTATGATATATGTAAAGAATACATCTCAATAATACATTGTATGATATATGTAAAGAATACATCTCAATAATACTTTGTATGATATATGTAAAGAATACATCTCAATAATGCATTGTATGATATATGTAAAGAATACATCTCAATAATGCATTGTATGATATATGTAAAGAATACATCTCAATAATGCATTGTATGATATATGTAAAGAATACATCTCAATAATGCATTGTATGATATATGTAAAGAATACATCTTAGTAATGCATTGTATGATATATGTAAAGAATACATCTCAGTAATGCATTGTATGATATATGTAAAGAATACATCTCAATAATGCATTGTATGATATATGTAAAGAATACATCTCAGTAATGCATTGTATGATATATGTAAAGAATACATCTCAGTAATGCATTGTATGATATATGTAAAGAATACATCTCAATAATGCATTGTATGATATATGTAAAGAATACATCTCAATAATGCATTGTATGATATATGTAAAGAATACATCTCAGTAATGCATTGTATGATATATGTAAAGAATACATCTCAATAATACATTGTATGATATATGTAAAGAATACATCTCAGTAATGCATTTTACAATCTCTGTACATAGTGTCTGGAAAACTTTCAAGTTTTCTTTAATGCTATTTGCTGCATTGAAATACATAAGTAAATACATATGGATACTAATATGGTTGTATAATGCAATATAATAATAATTTAGAAAGTTTGATACTGTGTATTAATTTTGTTTTTACTAGATACCAATTTTCATGGATGTTGTGGTTTTCACAAGACATGAACTTAAACAACAATGAATACTGGCTTTTGCATGAAAACAATGGGAACCATGTCCAAATCAACAAAATTAAGTCTTAATATATATATATATATATATATATATATATATATATATATATATATATATATATATATATATATATATATATATATATATATATATATATATATATATATATATATATGGGGGGGGCATTTCTATGCATTGTTGTTAAGTTAATTTAATTCTGAAGAACAATGGTTTTACCTGAAGAAATTTACCTATAGCTTCAGTTTGAAGATATAAATTTACATTTGTTTTATTAAACTTCATATAATTTTCTTCCTGTATCTCAGAATTTTCAAGTATTTACACTAATAGGGTTAAATCATATGACATTATTGAAGAAGAAGAATGATAAATGTCATTAATTACACATTACTGCTTAGTTTGAAAATACCTTGATGTATATGTACAAGTAAATATCCAGTAATAAGGGCAACATAGTTTTAAAATAGAAAGTGAATTAATCTTTTTGATTAATCTCTTATCAGAGTAACTTCAAAATCTGTCAAGTAGAAAAGTAGTATGTCAAAATTTTTGTAAATATGAACGTTCATGGCTATGCATCACTAATTGTTGTTTCCAAGTGTTTAGCATTCACCTGTGGTGTGATCATTTCCTGTCACGACCTTCACAGCCCTAACTGTACCCTTGACACAGACTTCACTCATTTACAGGTAATTGTGTTTATTTGCTCTCTGTATTTTTTTTTTACCAATTACCAAGCATTTGCTTACTTTTAAATTTATTTGCTTATACATTATTTTCTCATGTTTTCACAAACTGAGCAAAGATTTTTAACATATTTTTCTTATGATTTTTTAAAAATATTGCACATATATATTATTCAATTCTGCTTTTTATTTAACTGCTTTTCTTTACTTTAAATAATCATATTTTATAATTTTGTGATAGGATATTTTAAGTTTAAATCTTGTGACATCTGTTTCTGGAAACAAACCAACCAAAATATTAAAATTCTACATGTCTTTTTGAAGTTAGCAGTGACCTCTTTATCTTTAACATTACTTAAATGAAAATTTTCTGCCATGATTTAAATTATGTATTCCTGTATATAATTATGGTTAAAAAAACCAGTTGATTTTATGTAGAAAAAAATTAGTCATGTATTTTTATTTATATTAAAGCATATTGAAAGATAATTGCTGTTAATGTCTTCTTGAGATTAGCCATTATCAGCATTTTCTGTTATTGTTTAAGCACTAAATTTAGCATCTACATTTTTTATTTAATGAATTGAAAATGGTAACCTATTACATTGATGTATTATGTTTATTTCTTAAACGTTACAATATGATTGAAATTATCACATACAATTGCAGGCATTAACTAAGTATAACTAATTTAAAATTTCTTTCAATGAAATAGAGTGATAAGTCATGAATCATTTCTTTTTTTATGAGAAAGAAATAGAGATGTATTTTGTCACTGTGTTTGTATGATATGATATATATTTAATGATAAATCCACCTCTTTTTTTGAACTAATAAAAGCAATTCTTGGCAATTTAACTTTAGGATATATATTCTTATCAATTTAGTATATTATAATTAATATTAATATTAATTAATTATTTGCTTAACATCCTGTTTTTTTGTAACCACCACACTAATTTACAAAATGATAATCATCAAGGATATAAAATAAGCTTTGTCATTTCATTTATTAATTTATGATTTCTAAACTAATTATTGCCAAAGGTTCCTACACTGTCATCCTTTTCATGTTAAAAAATGAATTGTAAGCTTTGAGGATAAATAATCAACCAGCTTGCTATCCATTTTTAGTTTCTGAAAAAGCTCATATTCAGTAAATACATAGAAAGTAAAAACTGTTGTCTGTGTCTGATTTTCATATTGTCCTGCTGTAATATTTCTACAACAAAACCTTTGACCAGAATAGAAAAGGCACACTCTCTTATGTTTTTAATAATAGAATTACTCTGATCTTATTCAAGATGATGAAAATAAATACGCCTCTTTAAAAATTTTTAAAAAAATCTCATCCATGCAAATTTGGCAACCAATTTGTAAATAAAGTCCAGTTTGGTTTGAAGCATAAAATTAATGACTGTTAAAGACCCTTTTTATTTTTAAAATCAGTGGTATGGGTTTTATAAACAATCAAAAGTGTAAGCAAATACTGTAGCACTTAAATAAAAGCAATTTTACAGTAGATACAGAATTAAATGTGTATTTGTGGAATTTTACTTAATTGATTTTGGTTAATGTAGAGACTAATTTGAACAAGTGAAAAAAACAATTTGTATTCAGACAGTAATATAACAGTTAATAAGAAAGTACAATTATTTAGTTTTTAAAGAATATAATATCATTGCTTTTTAAATAACATTGTTTCTGAATAATTTTAGATAAAATAGAAGAGGCCTGCTGATTATAAAAATATTTTAAAAATTTGATCTTGCTGAACACTAAGTAGTAAAACGAAACTTGTGACATCAAGTGGCATATTTTGGAAAATTTGAACATGCATAATTTTCCCAGATATTAAGTTTGCAATTTCCCCACGTGTGATCTTTTGTGATCATTGGTACTTCAATAATTATGAGTTATATAATGGTCATTGTCAAGCATATAGCGAGGCAATCCATTATATTGATCTTTGAATGTTTTTAATTTTAGGGTTTGTTAGAGGTCAGAGGTCAAGACAGGATGAGCCACAGATGGATGCTGGGGGCAAGGAAACACTAAATCTAAAATTGGATGAGGATGTTGTTCATAAAACCACTTCCATATCTGGAGAGAGTATTAGTACTCAGTACAGTATGTCCATGGCTGTCCTAGAGTGGGACTCGGAAGGTGAAATAGTTACAGTGAAACGGTATCAAACTAGTGATCTTAAAACTACTTTCCCAAGTTTATCTCGATATCAAACTAGTGATCATAAAACTGCTATCCCAAGTTTATCTAGATATCAAATTTATGAAGAACACATAATAAATTCTGTAAAAGCAGAGTTTGAATATAGTCTTCCACTGGATTTGGTGGGATCAAAAGCTAAAAATGTCCATGGGCCAATAGAAGAGAATAAAAGTGACAGGAGTTTTTTTACCAGTATATAATGTGAGTAATGTGAGTCCAGTGGACATGTTAAAAGCACAGTCCAGGAAACTTCTTTTCCCCATAAGCTCCATATCATCGAACAGATCTCCCAGTTGCAGTCCAGCTCAGTCGAACAGACCAGAATCCATTTCTATACAAGGTATGAATGATTTAGAAGACAGTCTATTGTCTGTGATCATGGCTGATGATGAAATTGTAGAAAGACAGGGGTCAGCTCAATCAATATTTCAACAGCACTCTTTCAGCTCAGTAGACTGGACCAACAATAGAAAGACTTGTACTAAAATTGATACAAAACAACACCAAACTGTTGAAGATCCTAACCAGTCAAAAATTATCCATGAAAAAGAACTTCCTGATGTCAAAGGCTGTAAAGGAAGGTCAGAGGTTGATATGGAGTTGACAAGATGGAAATGCCCTATTCCTTCTCATGATTGTTTATGCAAATCTAGTTTTGATACAGATTCAGAGAAGAGGAGATTGAAGACAAAGTCAAAGAATAAGATGACAGCATCAGCTGACCAGACTGAAATTATATTAGAAAATTACTCTCATAAGGATTTTGATTTGTCAAAGAAGCAGGTAAAGATTCTGATAGATAAAGAAGATTCAGATGGGGAAAACATGATTGCTTTTATGGGACATACTGAGAATGCAGAGATTCATTCCAACAGAAAGCTCAGTGTAGAAACTCCAACTGCAGAGGAAGAGTTGAAGATACATAACAAACCAGCTAAAAAAGATGAACCCATTATGATTGAAGTGTTAGAGACTGAAAAGACATCTGTTGGAGAAAACAAAGGCATCACAAATAATTCTGGTAGATTGATTTTAGAGACTGAACAAAAGGTTAAGAATAAAGAATCAACAAAAGATATAAAAAAGAAGGAAAAGGAATTGAATGAAGAGGTTGGTGTGGGTACATGTCAGAAGAGAGTGGAGAGTGCAGAAGATAAAGAAAAGCTAGATATAGATACAGCTGATGAGGTGTCCGATATTGAAACAGACATGGAACCGGAAATCACAGTCGCCATTTATTTCAAGGAGGAAGAAGAACAGCTTTTGGAGGATCTTGAAAATGAGATCAAAACCAAACATTTTGAGTCAGTTCAAGGTGTACAGTTGAGAAGAGAAAGTAGGAAGCCAAAGAAACAGAACTATGTCTCAAATGGAAATGATGTATCAGATCACCAGGGATCACAAAGGTTGAAATACAATAAAGAACCTCAGAACTTAAAACGTCAGGAGGAGATGATGGAAAAGAGCATCAGAGGAGCAGATACAATGTTGCTACAGAGAAAGGAAAGTGAGAGAGAAATGAAAAACACCAAGGAGCAGAGGATTCAAACAGAGATGAAGGAACAGTGTGAGGAAGTAGAAATGAGATTGACTAAAGAAGAAAAGGAAAAACAGTATGCTGCACAACTTGAACAACACAGACTTGAAGGAAAATATATGAGGGAACAACTTCAAGAATGCTTGAAAGCTGAAGAAGAACTGGTCACAGATAGGTTAGAGCAGGAAAGACATTGCATGGAGCAAGATCATACTAGAGAATGGGAAACCTAGAAAAAGCTGCATGCAGAAGACAAGGTTTTGAGTGTAAAGCTGAAGTTGGAAAATTTGAAACTGCAGAAAGCTTCAGCAAGGGTGAGGGAATACATTCTGTGACTGCAACAGCCTTCAAGGTCAACAGTTAAACATAATTCATCAGAAAGAAAAAGTGTTATTGTAGAAGATGGAAATGCAAACATAAAATATATACAGGCTGAAAGGAGGATACTAGACTTTCAGAAAAGGAACAAAAAGTAAAGAGCCAAAGCAAGAAATTTAGGCTGTGTATTGTAAGTTCCATGCTTAAGGAAAGGAGAAATAGCCAGGTTTACAAGAAGTTCCTGATAATTCAGAGATACCACAGACAAGGAAGTCACGTTAACCAGCAGAAATTGATGAAAATCTAAACCATATAATACCAAAGGAGTAAAAAATAAATCACATATTGATACAGAAATGAAAAGAATTGAGTAGCCAGACAGGGATTAAAAAGATATACATGTAGATGATTCTGTGAAAGAGGACTTGAAGGCTGTTACTGTGCATGTTTTGAAGTCATCCAGAATACACTTCACAAAAATCCCCAGAATCAGAACTTGAGAAACAACCTGAACTTCAGATATTCCCTGAGCCACAAATTGAAGAAACATCAGAGCATAACAAACTCCCACAACCTCAGATTAAAAACCAACCTGAACTACATAAATCCTTTGAACCAAACATTGATGAAACACCTGAGTCAAAGATATCTATAGAGCCACAAACACGGAATAAAATTAGCCACATAAATCTATAGACTCACAAACAGAGGTAACGGCCAAGACACATAAATCACCAAAGCCACAAATACATGAAATGGATTAAAATTCCAGAACCAGAAGAAAAATGAATTCAAAGAGCAACTAACTGAGGAAACAGATAAACCACAAAAATCTCCTGAGCCAGAAAGAAATATCTTACTTGAAATCTCTAGAACCACAAGAAGTGTAAACTCAATAATACAGAAGTCATCAGAACTGGAGGTAAATACACAGTTTATTTACATGGTTATTTTTTTGTTTCTTTCTACCACTGATTGATTTTAAAGATCTTAAAGGTTGTAATTCAAGTCATTGTTACAAACCTGTCTGACTTGTATGACAACCTGTAACCATTCGTAGACCTAACGACTGATAATCCATGCTCCCTGTCTCTGTATAAGGTGAAATTCACTAGTCTCTTCCATGATCTTATATTATCCATCCTGATGTTACCATATTATATTATGTGCTTGAAATGTGTGGAATATTCTTCAGATCTTTTGCCTTAAAACACCTGAGTCGTGTTCATTGATACTTCTAACGATTGTTTCCCTCTTAAATGTAGGTGTCATAAACCAATCGTAAAGTTCTTATGTTGTGTTATGGGATATAGTAATTTTTTAATTAGGGCTTTATTATTTTGTCTTATTTGATATCATAATTTTTTTCATTATGGCTCTATTTAAGATGTATTTAACTAACTTTTTATTAGGTGGAGTATATCTTATTATGAATATACCCATCCATTTTGTCATTTTGTTTCTGCTTTATAAGTTTTCCACTGTATACCATTACCAGACATTGTTATGTAACTTGCCTTTTTTGAGGCAGGAAAGTAACCCATAGATTTCATGTGGAAAAGGATAGAGGTCAAGGTCATAGGGACTGAAAAAAAGAGAAAATTGTTTTTATACTGTAACTTATACCACATGTTTTGGCCAAATTTTGAAACTAGCATAAATTTGAGATAAGAAGGGCACCTGTTTATTTTAAGTTTAAAGTCACAGTGCCTATAAGAAGAAAAATGAAAAATGATCTTTGTGCAGTATCTTAAGTTTTTATCACCTGCATTGACCAGAGTGCATTTGAGACAAGGAAGACATCTATTCATTTTGGGATTTAAAGGTCAAGGTCAAAGGATCTGAAAAAGAAAAAACAAATTACAAAAAACAATAGAGTTCTGTAGCAACAAATTTTGTAGATTCGACCAATGTGAGTATGTGAGAAAGCATGCCAGTAGCTTCTTGTGGGTCAGTTGTTCTTTCTGGGGTTCTTCTTCCACCATTACTATTGGCTGCCATGTAAAGCCTATAAACCCTACAACAACAACAACAAATTTTCTAGATGACTTGTGTATGATACAAGGAAGACATCTATTCATATTTGAAGTAAATAAAAGTCAAAGGACAAAACCTGAAGAATTCTAAAACGGGAAATGGTTTTCACAGAATAACTCAGATCTTATACCACAATTTTTGACCAAAGCTTGTGGAATATAAACATTTCAGTAAGAAGAGCCATCAGTTAATGTTTGGGTTTATTATTCACTACTCATTATCATTGTTTATTTATTTTCAAATGAAAGGTTTTTCTTTTGAATTTTCTTTTTTATTTTCTATGACAATTTGAATTTATATATATATATATATATATATATATATATATATATATATATATATATATATATATATATATATATATATATACTGAAAACTACCTAGATGTTTGAGAATTAGTTAAATATGCCACATCATTAGAACAAGAATAGCAAACCATGTGATTACATAATGATTTGTACGTAGCCTGGCTTGAGTTTGATCATCCTTTCATTGGAATTTGGAATAAGCAAATTATGATGGACATTGGTGGTAGATAATGGAGTTTGGCAGTTTATTGCTGCACATAATGTTGCCTAGGAAACCAGCTTAGAAATAATGTCTGATTGACCTTTAATCTGACACTGGTATGAAAAATATACTCTTCCAAATTTACTTATGGTTACAATATGACCCAGATTATTTTTACAAGATATCCTATTTCTTGACCCAGGTATTAACATAGTTTTCTATTTTTGATTTGTTTCTTATTTAGGAACTTGCAAATTTCACTCCTCTTTTCTCCATTATCATAAAATGAAATGTAGTTCTGGTACATCTCATACATGATTGATTAGTCCAAATAGTCATACAACTGAGAAGATCATGCTATGGTGGATATTAGTCCAAACAGTCATATAATTGAGATCACCATGATACTCCAAACAGCCAAGTAACTGAGAAACCCATGATATTGTGAATATTAGTCCAAACAGCCAAATAACTGAGAAACCCATGATACTGTGGATATTAGTCCAAACAGCCAAATAACTGAGAAACCCATGATACTGTGGATATTAGTCCAAACAGTCATATAACTGACAAACCCATGCTACTGTGGATATTAGTCCAAACAGTCATTTAACTGAGATCACCTTGATACTCCAAACAGCCAAGTAACTGAGAAACCCATGATATTGTGGATATTAGTCCAAACAGCCAAATAACTGAGAAACCCATGATACTGTGGATATTAGTCCAAACAGCCAAATAACTGAGAAACCCATGCTACTGTGGATATTAGTCCAAACAGTCATATAACTGACAAACCCATGCTACTGTGGATATTAGTCCAGACAGTCATTTAACTGAGATCACCTTGATACTGTGGATATTAGTCCGAACATTCATGTAACTGAGACATCCATAGTACTGTAGATATTAAATTTGTATAGAAACAGTTAGTCTACATTCTTTTTTTACAGTGTATGCTTTCTATAAATATCCAAATTTTTTTGTTCTATTTCAGATTTGAATGGAGACAAACCTGCTGAATGAATATGTTGATCACATCACTTATTTCTATCAGGTGTTGCAGTCACTAATAAAATTTACCCAGTAGAAAACAAAATTTTGGCCTAGCAATTAAAACCTATTGACCTAAAATTCTTAATCCCTGAACTTTATGTACATCTATCCTCATGATGAAGATCATTTAGTTATGAAGGATGAATAAATAGAAATAACTCCAAGAAAATGTGATCTAAGATGAATGAAATGAATTTTGCCCGAAATTTGATGTACAATTATTTGACAAAGGCAGATGTAAAAACAGCCATACATGTATTACAGCCTAAATAATGACCTAGTAGTTATGTATGGTGAAGGGGATGAGAATATTACCAGAATCAGGACTAGTGTAAATGTGTTAAAGTGAAATTAGACACGAAATATAATCATAGCTGAGAAATTTTCCCCAAAAAAATCCAGAAATAAGGATTTATTTTAAAAATCCTAAAGTAATGATTCATAGATCAATTTCATATATTAAGTTTTTCCATGATGCTTAATTCTCTCTTTACATACAAGAGTTTAGGACAACTGTAAGTAGTGATACTTAAAAATGATTTTAGTTAAAACACAAAGGAAAATAAAAGGAAGACACAAGATATTAAAAATGGACATCTAATTGGGAGCTAAAGAAATAATTTAAATAGGAAAACATCTTTAGTTTTTTAAAATATATTTGGACATTATATAACTTCAGTGACACTTGGAAAATTCTTGAGACAGGAAGAAAATTGATCCAGTGCTTTGTCATTGTTATGTTGTCCATGGGAACCACATAAGGGAAACTGATTTGTATCAAAATAGATGATACATACAATTTTACTATGACTTGATAAGGTGGGAGCCATTACCATTCCTGTCGTATAATGAGAACTGGGTTATAATGAAAGGCATTATAGTGAGGGAGTAGTCTTATAATGGGAAATGTGTGATAATGAATGACCTTATAGTAAGGGAGTAGTGTGATAATGATAGATTTTATATTGAGGGATTATTCTTATAATGATAACTGTTATAATGAAGAACCTAATAGTGAGAGAGTAGACTTATAATGGGAACTGTGTGATAATGAAATTCTTTATATTGAGGAGTAGTTTTATAATGAGAACTGTGTTATAATGAAAGGCCTTATATTGAGGGAGTAGTCTTGTAATGGGAACTGTTATAACAAAGGGCTTTATAGCGAGGGAAAGTCTTATACTAGGAACTGTTATAATGAAGGCATTGTTATAAGAAAGTAGTGTTATAATGAGAACTATGTTATAATGAAGGGCCTTATAGTGAGTGAATAGTGTTATAATGGAAATGTGTTATAATGAATGACCTTATATTGAAGGAGTATGCTTATAATGGGAAATGTGTTATATGAATGACCTTATATTGAGGAAGTATGCTTATAATGAGAAATATGTTATATGAATGACCTTATAGTGAGGGAGTATTCTTATAATGGGAAATGTGTTATAATGAAAAACCTTATAGTGAGGGAAAAGTATACAGGGAACTGTTCTAATGAAGGCATTGTAGTAAGAAAGTAGTGTTATTAAAAACAGCATAGCTTCTGATATTTCACTGCATAATGCACTGGTAAATAGCTTATTCTTGTTGCTGTGCTTTTGATTTCAAGCAAACATTGTAAATCCTAATACATTATGCATTGATAAGCCTGTGTTTATGCAGTTAACAATTTATCAAGCATTGTTCACAGATCTTTATATAATTTGACCTGGAAGAATGGAAATAATATTAATTTTGCACATATGCAGCAGTTTCTTGCTATAATGCACATCAATAGAATGTAATGTACAGTGGGGCCTTGACTTACGAGTGTCCCAACTAACGAGTTTTTTGAGATACGAGTCGTCTCTTGGCCGATTTTTTGCTTTGAGTTGCGAGCTAAAATTCGGGTTACGAGCCAGCTTCAGATACCCCACCGCTAGTTGGCGCAGCGAACGTCACAGTGAACGCATGAACATCCGCCAATCATCCCGTGTCTCACTCGTTCACTTTAAGCAGTCAGCTCGCAGTGGAAGCATTCGTGTTGTGCTCGCATTTGTGCTTGCGGTTATTTTGCAAAGAAGCAGATGATATGCATTGAATTAAGAAAGAAATTATGGAAAAACATGACCAAGGTGGGCGTGTAGTCGACTTGACGAAGCAGTGCGAGCGTAGCACTTCCACGATCTGCACCATGCTGAAGCCGAAGAAGTCAATAATGGCTATCACGCTAGCCAAGGGCGTTAAAATAATTAATAAACAGCTGACATATCTCCATGAAAATATGGAGAAGCTGCTGATGGTGGGTTGACGGAGAAGCAGCTCGCCGGAGATACCGTGACGGAGGCTATAATCTGCGAGAAGGCACAAGCTATTTACGCTGATTTGCTGCAGATTCTCTACCTTCTACCCAACATCACCCCTATCCTGCAGCCCATGGACCAGCAGGTGATTTCTAATTTCAAGAAGCTCTTTACCAAGCACCTGTTCCGACGCGGATTTGAGGTGACGGAGAGCACAAACCTCAACCTTAGAGAGTTCTGGAAGGACCACTATAACATCAGGATATGCTTCAGAATTATCGATATTGCGGTGGTTTTGGAGGTCCAGAACGGATTAATTCCATTTCAATTCATTTCAATGGGGAAAATGGATTTGACATACGAGTAATTTGAGTTACGAGCTCCGTCACGGAACGAATTAAACTCGTAAGTCAAGGCCCCACTGTAGTCTTACATATAACACTGATATGATCATGGATTCTTGCTATAATGTACATCAATATAATTCAGTCTTACAAATAACAGTGGTAGGGTCATGGATTCTTGCTATAATGCACATCAGTATAATGCAGTCTTACATATAACACTGGTATGGTCATGGATTCTTGCTATAATGCACATCAATATAATGCAGTCTCACATATAACAATGGTATGGTCATGGATTCTTGCTATAATGTACATCGGGGCCCCGAGTGGCAGAGTGGTCTAAAGCGCTCTCCATTACAGATCACTGCCATCTCACCTCTGTCTTCATGGTTTTGAGTCTCAGATTTGACTAATGTAGTTATGTGAGAAAGCTTGCCAGTAGCTTCTCATGGATCGATGGTTCTTTCCAGGGGTTTTCCTGGGTTCTTCCTCCACCAATAATACTGGCCACCATGTATAGCCTATCGTGTGCTGAAAAATGGCGTTAAACCCTACAAAAACAAGCAAACAACATAATGTAAATCAATATAATGCAGTCTTACATAATACACTGGTATGGTCATGGATTCTTGCTATAATGCACATCAATATAATGCAGTCTTACATATAACACTGGTATGGTAATGGATTCTTGCTATAATTCACATCAATATAATGCAGTCTTACATATAACACTGGTATGGTCATGGATTCTTGCTATAATGCAGTCTTACATATAACACTGGTATGGTCATGGATTCTTGCTATAATGTACATCAGTATAATGCAGTCTTACATATAACACTGATATGGTCATGGATTCTTGCTATAATGCACATCAGTATAATGCAGTCTTACATATAACACTGGTATGGTCATGGATTCTTGCTATAATGCACATGAATATAATGCAGTCTTACATATAAAACTGGTATGGTCATGGATTCCATTTTTGGGAAGATATTTGTTTTGATATTGAACCCACATTATTGTAAGGTGACCTCAGTTATAAGATGATTCACTGCAATGACTCCCCTGTATAACATAATAGTGAGGGACCATTGTAAAAGGAGATCAAGAATACTGTAAAATCAGTCTCTGATGGAGTACCCATTTTTATGAAATCATAGGTTTCTAATTAACATATTTTTTATGATCCAACAAAAAAAAGGATCAAATTGTGAAGGAAGTTTTCTCCACTCACAATTACTAGCAATATGATACTCTTTGTAAAAGTCAGAATGAATGATATACATCAAATAAATGAATTTACATCATATTGTCATACATGTTTTGTGATTGAGATTCAATAATTGTATCTTTTTTGTTGACCTAATGTATATTTGTTTTTCTGTTAATGTCATCAGAGGGCATATTTTTAACTCAAACACTCTGATAATTTTTGTGTGTGTAAAACGTGTATCAATTTGCTTTGATGATGATGATGATGACTTCATTGTTTTATTTATAGCTATTTTTTGTCATTTATATTTATGCACACAATTTGCATAATTTCAACAGAATTTCTCCCAGACTCACTTGTTTATAATCAAAACAGTTGAGTTCTTATTAGAATCACTGTTCCATTATTTCTCAAGGCTATTGCTCCCCATCTAAGTTATCTGTCATCAAAATAGTTGGAGTTCTCTTATCAGAGTCCCTGTTCCACTATTTATTGATTTATTTTCCACAAAAAGTTTTGGTTCTATTTCAGAAACTTTCTTTACATGCTCTTTGATAAATAAATGGCTCAGAAAGAGCTGTATGTTTTAGTAGATAAATATATACAGTACCTGTTGTTCTTGACAATGATGATTATGCAGTTATTCATTTTCAGAAATATTTTTCAGTAAAATGATATGATAGATATGGTATGGATTCATATTTACTTTGTAAAATATTTTTGGTTCAAAAAGCTGTGAAAATTCTTCCAAGATGTTCTTATGTTAGTTTTCCTTATTATGAATGACTAGTAGCTGCCTCCCTTACCCACTGAAATCCCTTTTGTTATGAATCAATACAGTTGTCTCCCTTACTTAGTGAAACCCTTTTGCACATAACCATCATAATGAATGGCTTCATTTGTCTATCTTACCCACTAAAACATTTGTATACAGAATCACTATTTATTAACATATTTTAATTTTGATGTGTCTTTTCAAAGTTATATCAACTTTTTTCTCAACACTAAGCTATGTACAGTTAAAGCAGGAAATGTCTCACAAATGAATGAAGAGGTTGTTTTCTTTCTCAATACAAATTGTTTTTACTATACTACAGTTATTGTCTATTGTGGTGTATAATCATTTTCAAAAGAAATGTATGTTGTGTTTTTATGAAGAAAGTTATTGAGGTGTAATAATATTTTTACTAATGTTATTGTTGACAAAATTTCATATATTGCCATATTTATTGAATACATTATATTTTCTGTGGTGGACTTGTTATCAAAATATTGCAGTTTGAATGATAACGTCGGATTAACCTAAAGCCCTTTTATTTCAAGTGCCTCAGGACAGAAGTCACTACTGTCTGTATTCATTTATGAGTGGAGTCTGCACAGACCCTGATTTACCATTGCATTGTCTGCAGTTTGCTAAGAGTAATCAGCACAAAAAGCCTCATAGATTAGAGACATATTATCAACAATTGAACTTTGACTTACAAATGAGTTTATATGGTACTTGTGTTTCCAGAGCCACCCAAATCAGTACATTTCATCATTTGCATAATTTCAAAAACAGTGTGGTAGACTAATCTTTAACTTGTTTACAGATAGAGTGATTAATATGGTCTCTTAACAAGTTTTTAAAAGTCTTCCTCTTAGTTTTTAAAACAATTTTATTTTTGTTAATTATTTTTTAATTATCGCTTTTTAAAGGCATTACTAAAATTATTTCTTGTACTGAAACCAGCCCTTTGGTAAAAAATGATGTAGCTTATGATGACTACAAGAAATTATTTTTGAATGAAATAAATAAATGTACAAATGATTTGATGATAATTACTAATATATGTGATTTTATGATAATTACTGATATAAGTGATTTGATGATAATTACTGATATAAGTGATTGGATGATAATTACTGATATAAGTGATTGGATGATAATTACTGATATAAGTGATTGGATGATAATTACTGATATAAGTGATTGGATGATAATTACTAATACATGTGATTGGATGATAACTACTGATATAAGTGATTGGATGATAATTACTGATATAAGCGATGGATGATAATTACTGATATAAGTGATTTGTCATTAATTACTGATATAAGTGATTGGATGATAATTACTGATATAAGTGATATGAAAATAATTACTGATATAAGTGATTTGTCATTAATTACTGATATAAGTGATATGAAAATAATTACCGATAAAAGTGATTTGTCATTAATTACTGATATAAGTGATTGGATGATAATTACTGATATTAGTGATATGAAAATAATTACTGATATAAGTGATTTGTCATTAATTACTGATATAAGTGATTGGATGATAATTACTGATATTAGTGATATGAAAATAATTACTGATGTAAGTGATTTGTCGTTAATTAGTGATATAAGTGATTTGTTATTAATTACTGATATTAGTGATTTGATGATAATTGCTGATATAATTAATTTTGATGTTAATTACTGATATTAGTGATTGATGATAATTACTGATACATGTATTAGGGATTTGATGTTGATTACTGGTATTAGTGATTTGAAAACAATTACAGATGGAAGTGATTTAATGACAATTACTGGTATTAGTGATTTGATGTTGATTACTGGTATTAGTGATTTGATGTTGATTACTGGTATTAGTGATTTGATGTTGATTACTGGTATTAGTGATTTGATGTTGATTACTGGTATTAGTGATTTGAAAATAATTACAGATGTTAGTGATTTAATGACAATTACTGATAAATTCTTTGAAAAAGTATTTCAAGCTAATTTTCTTTGCATGCTGGTTACTTCAGTTTTAAGAAAAAAGAGTCAAAGTTATTGTTCAGCAATAAATTTAAACTGAAAGTGCAATATTCTCTTAAATATTACTTGGAACATCCTTATTCCATATATACTTGAATATAAGTCAATTCTAACTGAGAAATGCACAGACCCAGACTTACCATTACATAAACTATCAACAGATACAGTTTGTAGAATTAATCAGTAGAACAAAGAACATATGGCATTCTATGATACAGCATTATGTGATGGCAGATCAGGGTCTATATTATATGCAATTGGACTTTGAGTTATATGGTAATTGATATTATATGTATGCTAATGTACCCTTATAAATGTCAAAGATTTTGTTTTGTTTCAGTTTCTAACCACTAAACTGTACACATATCTCTATTTTGCCATGTTTGATTGTTGAAATAAAATGCTTGAGATATCACTTAAAATAAGGTCTATAAAATTCCACTCTTCACCCCACCCCTAAAATATATATTTTTTTCTTAACTTCAAACTTTAGATCATTGACAAGAACATTTTTTGATTCATTGTCTGAAATGCAGGAGAGTTAGTGCTCCTTGCCAAAGTTCTAAAAATAGGTTGAACTTGAGTTGAAACCAACTAGAAAGAAATGGTTACTTTTGCCTTTCACTTGGGCTTTTCCAGTATCTTTGTCTTATCTTGAACATAAAAATAGATTCATTATAGTAAATAATTGTGTTTGGATGCTATTTAATACACTATCATGCAAGTTATTTCATGTACCAGGTATATTCTCAGTTTCTTCTTTTTTAAACTGTTTTGCATTTAGAAGAACTACATTTTTAGCATTTAGGTCTGTACAATTTTATGAACAAAATGGCAGATTGTTTTTTATTCTTAGGTATTTATCTGCTTTGATCATTATTAAATATTGATGCATTGTATTATTGTAAATAAACTAATACTGAAAATGAAGGTACTTTATTTTTTATGATACATGTATATTTTTTTCTTATCTTACACATGTTAGCTTGAATACAAAACAGGTATCACTTTGTGTTATATTTACTTTTATTTATCCCAAAGATATTGAAACTAATTATAGAGGTTTTTGTGGATATGTGGAAGTCATGCTGACACAAAAATGATATATTTCTGGAACTAGTATTAATTTTAGAAAGACCTACTGTTATTATCCAATAATAATACTATTAATAATCCCATTTTTGATAATAAGCCTCCCTACAGTTTAATAATAATTTAGCAAGTACTCACTAAGCATTTTTTTGCCAGGTAAAAAGCCCACTCCTTTCTTTGTGACAAATTTATTAGGCTGGATCCCTGGTCTTGTCATAGTCCGTGCATGAATCAACAATTTGCTTTTTGCAGCTTTGTGACAGAATTGTCACTTCATGCTGTATAAGCAAATTTCATCATATATATATATACATATATATATATGTACCACATTGAAGATAGGGACAAGAATTCCTATGAAATGATACTGATGTTGAGGTATGCATCCCAGATACTGGTAAGTATAATTCATCACCCATTGTCATATTGATGCATTCATTCTTACTACTTAGAAGATATAATTTACTGTTAAAACTCTCTTATAAGTCAAGTCCAACTGCAAAGTGTACAGTCTGATGAAATGTACCCCATTAGTTTATTTCAGTCTGATGAAATGTACCCCATTAGTTTATTTCAGTCTGATGAAAAATAAGATTAAAAAAAATACCATTTGATGTTATTTTCAAATGTTCAACTGTATTTAGAGATTTTATTTCTTCAGTAATATTGATGGGCATTCAAGTAAGGAAAAGTTTGAAGTTTCATGTAATCATGCATGGAAAACATTACTTTAATGGTTTTTAAGTATTCAACTAATTACAATGTTTTTAAAAATAAATGAGAATGTCTTTGTTTACAGAGGAAACAAAGTATGAAGATGACTCATTTGATTCAGATGATGATAAGGAAAAAAATATAAAAGGATATCCCACTGAAGATGATGACAAGCCACATGAAAATGTTGAAGTTCTAGAAGAGGACTCTAGTGATGAGGATAAACATCGTAATGTAAGTGGTAATGTGGAAACCACAATTGGTCACTGTACAGGAAAAATGTGCCTAAAGTGATGATTAGCAATTAGACTTTAAGTAAAAGTGGAAACCTTTACTGAGTTTAATCTTTGTGACTCGCATGTTAAAGTTTTGTTTTTTTTATCCATGTAGGATAAATAAGCTCCATATATGATTTTTATTGTTTTGTTTTTTAGGATTGTACATTTGTGGCAATTTGAAATGGTTACAACCTCTAATAATGCTGGTAGGAAAAACAGAAAGTGTAGGAGATGAATAATTTATTGATGAGGTTCTTTTATCATTTGGTTATTGTTACAATGGATTGTCATAATAAAAATGTGCAGTCTACATTGGTGCTTTCTATATCTATACAATGTGCATTCTACAATATGTAATTTCCAGTGCAAACTAGTATACAGGGTGCATTCTGTGCTGTGTAATTCCAGTACAAACTGTACCTATACAAAGTGTATTCTATGATGTCAAGCCAAATTGTACTAAATGAAAAATGACTTAAGGTAATGTTTGAAGATATCTGTGAATAAAATTAATTTTTCACCTGCATTTTGAATGACGAATAAACCCATTGAATGGAAATTATGCAAATTGCAGATATTTTTTAATTTCAAAAATCAGTAGGGGTACTTGTATACCCAATTTTTTCATATAAAAGTTATTTATTTAATACAAAGAATATAATGTAAGGTATTTGTGACTGTTTAACACTAAACATCTTGGTGCATTGGTACACAATATATATTTTACCTATCTGGACATGATATTCAGACAGATGATAATTATCATTAACACACAACTTTTCCAGACAGTTCCAAAAGGGCATCTAATTTTTTTTAACATAATTTTTGATAAATTACATTTATTATTCTTATTAATGACATCATTTTTTTAATAGAAAAATGTTAATATTAAAAGTACAGGTCAAATTGTTACACAATTACATAATTTGTAATTAGATACCTGACTGTATTAACATGTGTAATAGTACATGTAAATGTTTTCATTTTGATTTTTGAACCTGTCCAAAAGAATTAAACATGTAATCTAACAATTAGTAGAAGTGAAAAATTACTCATTATGTATTACTCTTTGATAATTTGACAGATTGAAGGTTATTCTGATGATGATGAAGGTTTGCTTTGCCCTGAACCAAAGATTAAAGTTGAAGATCCTTTATATCCAAAAGCCACAGGTAATGAGTGAAGTCATAATGATGAAAGTTGATGTATATCCAAATGCCACAGGTAATGAATGAAGTCATAATGATGACAGTTGATGTATATCCAAATGCCACAGGTAATGAATGAAGTCATAATGATGACAGTTGATGTAAGTCATAATGATGACAGTTGATGTATATCCAAATGCCACAGGTAATGAATGAAGTCATAATGATGACAGTTGATGTATATCCAAATACCACAGGTAATGAATGAAGTCATAATGATGACAGTTGATGTATATCTAAATGCCACAGGTAATGAATGAAGTCATAATGATAACAGTTGATGTATATCCAAATGCCACAGGTAATGAATGAAGTCAGAATGATGACAGTTGATGTATATCTAAATGCCACAGGTAATGAAAGTCATAATGATGACAGTTGATGTA
Source organism: Unio pictorum (assembly GCA_030141615.1). Classification (NCBI taxonomy): domain Eukaryota; kingdom Metazoa; phylum Mollusca; class Bivalvia; order Unionida; family Unionidae; genus Unio; species Unio pictorum. The sequence goes on from JARLTB010000057.1 coordinate 10,530,696, forward strand.
TATCTAAATGCCACAGGTAATGAATGAAGTCATAATGATGACAGTTTATGTAAGTCATAATGATGACAGTTGATGTATATCCAAATGCCACAGGTAATGAATGAAGTCATAATGATGACAGTTGATGTATATTCAAATGCCACAGGTAATGAATGAAGTCATCATGATGACAGTTGATGTATATCTAAATGCCACAGGTAATGAATGAAGTCATAATGATGACAGTTGATGTATATCCAAATGCCACAGGTAATGAATGAAGTCATAATGATGACAGTTGATGTATATCTAAATGCCACAGGTAATGAATGAAGTCATAATGATGACAGTTGATGTATATCCAAATGCCACAGGTAATGAATGAAGTCATATTAATGACAGTTGATGTATATCCAAATGCCACAGGTAATGAATGAAGTCATAATGATGACAGTTGATGTAAGTCATAATGATGACAGTTGATGTATATCCAAATGCCACAGGTAATGAATGAAGTCATAATGATGACAGTTGATGTATATCCAAATGCCACAGGTAATGAATGAAGTCATATTGATGACAGTTGATGTATATCCAAATGCCACAGGTAATGAATGAAGTCATAATGATGACAGTTGATGTAAGTCATAATGATGACAGTTGATGTATATCCAAATGCCACAGGTAATGAATGAAGTCATAATGATGACAGTTGATGTATATTCAAATGCCACAGATAATGAATGAAGTCATCATGATGACAGTTAATGTATATCTAAATGCCACAGGTAATGAATGAAGTCATAATGATGACAGTTGATGTATATCCAAATGCCACAGGTAATGAATGAAGTCATAATGATGACATTTGATGTAAGTCATAATGATGACAGTTGATGTATATCCAAATGCCACAGGTAATGAATGAAGTCATAATGATGACAGTTGATGTATATCTAAATGCCACAGGTAATGAATGAAGTCATAATGATGACAGTTGATGTATATCCAAATGCCACAGGTAATGAATGAAGTCATAATGATGACAGTTGATGTAAGTCATAATGATGACAGTTGATGTATATCCAAATGCCACAGGTAATGAATGAAGTCATAATGATGACAGTTGATGTAAGTCATAATGATGCAGTTGATGTATATTCAAATGCCACAGGTAATGAATGAAGTCATCATGATGACAGTTGATGTATATCTAAATGCCACAGGTAATGAATGAAGTCATAATGATGACAGTTGATGTATATCCAAATGCCACAGGTAATGAATGAAGTCATAATGATGACAGTTGATGTATATCTAAATGCCACAGGTAATGAATGAAGTCATAATGATGACAGTTGATGTATATCCAAATGCCACAGGTAATGAATGAAGTCATAATGATGACAGTTGATGTATATCTAAATGCCACAGGTAATGAATGAAGTCATAATGATGACAGTTGATGTATATCCAAATGCCACAGGTAAAGAATAAAGGTGTAATAATGATATTTGATGTATATCCAAATGTCACAGGTAATGAATGAAGTCACAATGATGACAGGATTTCATGACAGTTTCTTAATATTGTTTTTTGTTTTTCTTCTTAAAAGCAATCAGAGCAAATCTAGTAATGGATGAACCAGATTGAAGTCACATTTGCAAGCATTCTAGGAATAGTGTCCTTCAAAAGATTTTAGAATATAACTTGGATACTGGTATATGAGGGTTTCTTTGGAGTGGCATTAACTTATAAAATAAATCATTTGAAGGAATCAATGGATGAGTTAAATGTAGAGTTGTTTTACTGATTAAAATACGCTTACAAGTCACAAAAAATGAGGATGATAACTTTGTAAAGTCGCTGAATTTCGAATTTGAATTTAATGCTGCTGTGATTCAGACACATTTTGAAATGTAACACAACTTCTGATTGGTTTAAATGACATATTTTCAAATGTAACACACCTTCTGATTGGTTGAAACCACAAGAGTTCCAGAATAAATCCACAATATACAGTCTGAAACTGATACCTTTGCGATCCCATGATTGTTCCTGCCCTATGTTCAACAGATCATTTTTACATGATCACACCTAATTATGAGATGTACTCAAACATCAAATTTTTTTACATGATTGGACTCAATTTTTGTGTACAAAAAAATCCAATAATTTGTACATGATCAGACCTAGTTGTGAGTTGTACTGAAATATCAGGTCACATTCTGTTTGGGTACTGGTTTTTCTTGCATAAATATGCCTTTTTGTAAGTTTTGGCACACATTTTTTATTTATAGTAATAGAATAACAACCGTGCATGGTTTGCTTGTGTTTAAACTTTTCTCAAAACATTAGGGAAAAATTGTAAACCCTTGAGCACAAAACACATTTTTCATTTCCTCATGTTCTGCAGAATGTTTAAACACAGCAAATTGTATGATAATAATATTATAGTTTTGATTATGTTTTAACACAGTTCTAAAATCTGGGCTAGAATTGAAATTTGTATTACCGTATTTACTTGACCATAAATTTATAAGTCCTGCTGCAGACAGTATAGACTTTGATCTCTGTTATTGCAGAATGTGCCAGAAGATCAGTATCTCTGTTGTTTGCTCTACTAATTATTCCTTTTAAAAATGCAGAGACCCAGATCTGCTAGCACAATATGTGATTGCAGATCTGCGTCTATGCTGAGTTTCAGTTTGACGCACATTAGAGGCGAGTATATATGGTATGTTTGAATATTTGCTTATTATGTCAGTCACAAACTTGATATTTTACCAGCTCTTTTAACATGACAGAATAAAACTTAATTTGTTAAAGCATACCTAGTAATATACATTAACAAATACTTGCAGATATTACTGTGATTAAAATACATTATCGGTTGATAACATCATACATCATCTAAATTCTGTAAAAATGAGGCAGTAATAATTGTAATCAGAACTAAAATAGCATTTTCTTTATGTTTATTTGTAGAATCCAAACAGACTACAAGTGATCGGCAACGTCCGTCATCTTCTTCCTCTTCATCTTCAAGCTCAAGTTCATCAGATGAATCCACACCAAGGAAATCACCATCCCCTCAAAAATTCATTCCAGTTGAGGCACAGGTACATGATGTCAAGCCCAAACAAAAGGAAGAAGCAAATCTAGAGAAAAATTACGACTGGGATGAGACTCCACGAACAGGGCGAAGTACCACTACCACCACTAGTACTACAAGTAGTAGCTTAACAACAGACAGTGAAACTGATGAAAAGGAGAAAAAACCTGTTGGGACTTTGTCATCAGTCTCAGAATCACCCGAGATAAGAAAACGACAACAAAACACATCAAGCTTTTCCTCCAGCAGCTCTTCATCCTCATCTGAAAGTGAGTCAGAGGTTGAAGAAGAACAGAAAAAAATAAATTTAAAAGCTCCAGAGGATGTTCAGAAAAAGACAGTAGATTCATCAGCAATGCTATTCTCTATGACTAAGACTTCAGAAAGTGAAAACAAACCAGAGAAGGGACAAGGTTTTGCATCAATGTCACCCATCCCTGAAGTGAAAAAGGACAAGGGTTATGCTTCAACAACAACAACAACTACTACTACTACTACCACCACTTCTGAGTCATCTTCTTCTGAGAGTGAAACAGAGAAAGAGGGTGAAAGAAAGGAAGAAAAACATTACAAACGATCTCTGCCTATGTCTAGTAGTAGCAGTAGTTCGTCAGAGAGTGAAACTGAAGTTGAGACAGAAAGAGAAGAGAAACCTAGCTCAGAAAAAAACAGAATATTACCTGTTGGCAATGCAGCCAGTAGTTCCAGCACGTTCACTTCAGGTAATACTACCAGTAACACTGAGACAGAGACAACAACTGAGACAGAAGAATCTTCAAAACCAAGACTGTCACCCACACCTGAGGAAAGAAAGAAATCAGGGAGTGAGACCTCGAGCAGTGAGTCTGAGACCGAAACAACAGAAACAGAAGACGATAATCTGAAGGTAGAATCTTTAAAACCAAAACTGTCACCCACGCCTGAGGAAAGAAAGAAATCAGGCAGTGAGACCTCAAGCAGTGAGTCTGAGACCGAAACAACAGAAACAGAAACTACTGAAACAGAAGATGATAAAAAGAAAAAGGTTGAACCAGCAAAACCAAGACTGTCACCCACACCCGAGGAAAGGAAGAGATCAGGCAGTGAGTCCTCCAGCAGTGAGTCTGAGACCGAAACAACAGAAACAGAAGACGATAATCTGAAGGTAGAATCTTTAAAACCAAAACTGTCACCCACGCCTGAGGAAAGAAAGAAATCAGGCAGTGAGACCTCAAGCAGTGAGTCTGAGACCGAAACAACAGAAACAGAAACTACTGAAACAGAAGATGATAAAAAGAAAAAGGTTGAACCAACAAAACCAAGACTGTCACCCACACCCGAGGAAAGGAAGAGATCAGGCAGTGAGTCCTCTAGCAGTGAGTCTGAGACCGAAACAACAGAAACAGAAGACGATAATCTAAAGGTAGAATCTTTAAAACCAAGACTGTCACCCACGCCTGAGGAAAGAAAGAAATCAGGCAGTGAGTCCTCCAGCAGTGAGTCTGAGACCGAAACAACAGAAACAGAAACTACTGAAACAGAAGATGATAAGAAGAAAAAGTTTGAAAAAATAAAGCCAAGTCTGTCACCCACACCCGAGGAAAGGAAGAAATCAGGCAGTGAGTCCTCCAGCAGTGAGTCTGAGACCGAAACAACAGAAACAGAAACTACTGAAACAGAAGATGATAAGAAGAAAAAGTTTGAAAAAATAAAGCCAAGTCTGTCACCCACACCCGAGGAAAGGAAGAAATCAGGCAGTGAGTCCTCCAGCAGTGAGTCTGAGACCGAAACAACAGAAACAGAAACTACTGAAACAGAAGATGATAAGAAGAAAAAGTTTGAAAAAATAAAGCCAAGTCTGTCACCCACACCCGAGGAAAGGAAGAAATCAGGCAGTGAGTCCTACAGTAGTGAGTCTGAGACCGAAACAACAGAAACGGAAACTACTGAAACAGAAGATGATAGGAAGAAAATGTTTGACAAAAAAAAGCCAAGACTGTCACCCACACCTGAAGAGAAAACAAAGTATACCAGCACATCTAGCAGTGAATCTGAAACAGAGACTACAACAGAGACAGAAACTGAAGATGAGAAGAAGAGAAAACTTCATTTAGCCAAACCTAGACTATCACCAACTCCAGAAGAAAAAAAGAAGTCTCATGGTTCATCCAGCAGTGAGTCTGAAAGTGAGATGGACACAGTTACAGAGACAGACACTGACTTGAAAAAGAGAGGGCCTGCACCAGTCACTGGCCAGGATCCACCTAAACCTGTTGCTACAGAGATTTCTAAAGGTATGGATAACTTTCAAAAGTTATAAAAAATGAAATTAGTTTATTACACCAGTTTAAACTCTAGATATTAATGCATTGACTCCACTTCTGCCTTCACAATATTTTCTTAATTAGGGCATAACCGACTTTTGATCCAGAAATTGGATTCCACCGGATAGTATGAACTTCCGATTAATCGGAGTCGGACAAGGCAGGTGCGACTGATTCGGATAATAAAAATAATAAAGTTGAATTTCTATAGCACCGTGTCTAACACTGCGTGTCATTCGATAGTGCGTTAATAAAGTTAAATAAGAAGTCAGAAAAGTCCAATATGGTCAACACAACCACGCTGTGAGACAATCTATTTGAACTGGAGGGTGAAAACCAGAAATGAAGCCGGATATGGTAAAGTACTAAGTAACATGCTAGACATGGCAAAACCAGATACCAGAAACCCGGAAACGGAATATGAAATTTTTTAGAAAAAAAATACGGATTTAGCATTTCCGATTATTTGAATCGTATCCGGAATCGGAAAATTTTCATGCCCAAAATCTGGAATCGGAAATCGGTACAAAAATGCTAATTGGTTATGACCTATTCTTAATATGGGTAAAGCGATTCCACAAGGTATATGTTAAGCTCCATGTAGTTTATTTTCTACTATATCATCCATGTTGAAAAACAAGAAAGCCGTCCTTATATGAAACTAATGTTTAATTTTGGAATGAGTGGGTGAACCAAATAAAAAGTCACTGATTCAAGCAATTTTTTCGTCAAACTAAAGGTAAGCTTGAAACAAATGAAAGAAAGTAATCTGACTTGAGCAAATCAAAGTTTGACCATTTGATTAAGGGAGAAAAAATTCACCAGTCAGCAAATGTGATGGACTAAATAAGCATTGGTCAAAATTCAGTTGTTACATGAAACAAGGTGACTGGATGAAAGTACTGCAAGCAATTTGAGATAATGAAAGTTATCATTAGACAGCAGTGTGATTTGATGAAATTTACAGGTGGAAATATAAGCAGATTAAATTTACAAGTAGCAATATGATTGGAGGACACTTATAGGTTGCAATAGTATTGGTTGAAATGTACACATAGCAATATGATTGGATGGAACTTACAGGTAGAAATCAGATTAACAACTAAACAATATGATTAGGTGAAACTTAAAGGCAGAAATAGGATTGGATGCAACTTAACAGGTAGCAGTATGAGCAGATGAAATTTTCAATTAGGAATGAGTGGATCAAATTTACAAGTAACAATATGATTGGATAAAATTTACATGTAGCAATACAATTGGATGAAACTTACAGGTAGCAATATGACTGGATAAAAATTACAGGTAGAAATATGATTGGATAAAAATTATATCTTGCCAGCTGATTATTTTGTCAAGCAGCCAGAAAAATTTCATATAGAAGTTAAATCTGATCAGTCCACAATATAAATTTTAGTCAATCTCAAGAACATTTGATTGGTCAGTTTTAATCCAGACAAATTTCATATCCAGGGATTCTAAACTTAAATTTTAGTCTAGTCTTAAGTTCAGTGAATGAAATTCAAATACGGACCAATAAAAAAAATATCCCAAACTCAGAGTAAAACTCAACTATAGAATTGTAGTCAAGCTTAATTCACCAATCAATAAGCAGATGTAGTAATTTGAATTAGGTCTTCATTTGGTCTAGAGAATTTTTGGTAAATAGTTATCTTACGTACAGTGCACAAAAGTTTCTATAAGCAGTAATCTTTGTGACTGTGCTCTAAATTGCATTTAAACAATAATCGTCGGGACTGTACTTAAACTTTTCAGTAAGAAAAGCAATTCCTTGGGACAGTACTCAAAACTTTCAGCATCTAATACATTTTTTAAGACAGTACTCTACTGTGAACAATAATCATCATGACATTACTCTTACATTTTCTGTGAACAGTAATCATCATGACAGTACTCTACATTTTCTGTGAACAGTAATCATCATGACAGTACTCTACATTTTCTGTGAACAGTAATCATCATGACAGTACTCTACATTTTCTGTGAACAATAATCATCATGACAGTACTCTATATTTTATTACTTTACTCTCAAGAATCTGACTATATTGAAATAAAATATCAATTTTGTTAAGTTTCACACAAGTAGACAATATAATATATTTCAACAAGACATGCTCTATTTAGAAAGATAATGTGGTAGATTGCTATTATCTATGTTTGACAAATATAAAATCAAGTCTCACATCTGCTGCTGTATCATGAGTATATTAGAAAAAATATATGCATTCACCTTGTTCCTATTTAAATGCCATCAATCTGGATAATTATATATATATATATATATATATATATATATATATATATATATATATATAGAGAGAGAGAGAGAGAGAGAGAGAGAGAGAGAGAGAGAGAGAGAGAGAGAATGTATGTGTGTGTGTGTTCGCCTAATAATAAAAGGAATGTTAACTATATTTGTTCGTCTAGGAAAGAAATCTTCCTCATCTGGCAGTGAGGACAGTAGTGAGGACAGCTCTAGTTCTGAATCGGACTCTGATACTGAAACTACTTCAGAGAGAGATGTGAAAAAAAAACCAGTCTCAGGTATGTTAGAGTTATCTCCCATGGCAAATTATATTCTAGAGCTCTATTTTGTAGACAGTTGTAGTAGTTATGCTTATTAGTTAGGATGAAGTGAGAAATTTCATCATTATCAATCGTGGTTTGATTTACAATAGGTTTGATTTGTCAGCATGCAAAACATTGGTGTCACATAATTTGCCAGTGAAGCACATAGCTTTTAATTTTATAATAATTGTCTGTTAATGAGAATTCATTGTCTGTGTTTTGAAATACTTCAGTACATAATACACTGTGATGTAGCAAGACATCACATGTTAAAGACCTCATTCAGACAGGCTGCTGATCTGAACTGGTCTGGGGAAGATTGCACCTTGTAATCAGCTGGCTGTGAGTGTGGCCTGTAAACCATTGAGTCATTATAGCTCTTTTTGGTCCTGAATGCAGTGAGGAGTCTTGTTAAGGGATGTATTTTAGTCCTGAATGCAGTAAGGAGTCTTGTTAAGGGATGTATTTTAGTCCTGAATGCAGTAAGGAGTCTTGTTAAGGGATGTATTTTAGTCCTGAATGCAAAAAGGAGTCTTGTTCAGGGATGTATTTTAGTCCTGAATGCATTGAGGAGTCTTGTTGAGGGATGTATTTTAGTCCTGAATGCATTGAGGAGTCTTGTTGAGGGATGTATTTTAGTCCTGAATGCAGTGAGGAGTCTTGTTGAGGGATGTAATTTAGTCCTGAATGCAGTAAGGAGTCTTGTTAAGGGATGTATTTTAGTCCTGAATGCAGTAAGGAGTCTTGTTAAGGGATGTATTTTAGTCCTGAATGCAGTGAGGAGTCTTGTTAAGGGATGTATTTTAGTCCTGAATGCAGTGAGGAGTCTTGTTAAGGGATGTATTTTAGTCCTGAATGCAGTGAGGAGTCTTGTTGAGGGATGTATTTTAGTCCTGAATGCAGTGAGGAGTCTTGTTGAGGGATGTATTTTAGTCCTGAATGCAGTGAGGAGTCTTGTTGAGGGATGTATTTTAGTCCTGAATGCAGTGAGGAGTCTTGTTGAGGGATGTATTTTAGTCCTGAATGCAGTGAGGAGTCTTGTTGAGGGATACATTTTAGTCCTGAATGCAGTGAGGAGTCTTGTTAAGGGATGTATTTTAGTCCTGAATGCAGTGAGGAGTCTTGTTAAGGGATGTATTTTAGTCCTGAATGCAGTGAGGAGTCTTGTTAAGGGATGTATTTTAGTCCTGAATGCAGTGAGGAGTCTTGTTGAGGGATGTATTTTAGTCCTGAATGCAGTGAGGAGTCTTGTTGAGGGATGTATTTTAGTCCTGAATGCAGTAAGGAGTCTTGTTAAGGGATGTATTTTAGTCCTGAATGCAGTGAGGAGTCTTGTTGAGGGATGTATTTTAGTCCTGAATGCAGTGATGAGTCTTGTTGAGGGATGTATTTTAGTCCTGAATGCAGTGAGGAGTCTTGTTGAGGGATGTATTTTAGTCCTGAATGCAGTGAGGAGTCTTGTAAAGGGATGTATTTTAGTCCTGAATGCAGTGAGGAGTCTTGTTGAGGGATGTATTTTAGTCCTGAATGCAGTAAGGAGTCTTGTTGAGGGATGTATTTTAGTCCTGAATGCATTGAGGAGTCTTGTTGAGGGATGTATTTTAGTCCTGAATGCAGTGAGGAGTCTTGTTGAGGGATGTAATTTAGTCCTGAATGCAGCGAGGAATCTTGTTGAGGGATGTATTTTAGTCCTGAATGCAGCGAGGAGTCTTGTTGAGGGATGTATTTTAGTCCTGAATGCATTGAGGAGCCTTGTTGAGGGATGTATTTTAGTCCTGAATGCAGTGAGGAGTCTTGTTGAGGGATGTATTTTAGTCCTGAATGCCATGAGGAGTCTTGTTGAGGGATGTATTTTAGTCCTGAATGCAGTGAGGAGCCTTGTTAAGGGATACATTTTAGTCCTGAATGCAGTGAGGAGTCTTGTTAAGGGATGTATTTTAGTCCTGAATGCAGTGAGGAGTCTTGTTAAGGGATGTATTTTAGTCCTGAATGCAGTGAGGAGTCTTGTTAAGGGATGTATTTTAGTCCTGAATGCAGTGAGGAGTCTTGTTGAGGGATGTATTTTAGTCCTGAATGCAGTGAGGAGTCTTGTTGAGGGATGTATTTTAGTCCTGAATGCAGTGAGGAGTCTTGTTGAGGGATGTATTTTAGTCCTGAATGCAGTGAGGAGTCTTGTTGAGGGATGTATTTTAGTCCTGAATGCAGTGAGGAGTCTTGTTGAGGGATGTATTTTAGTCCTGAATGCAGTGAGGAGCCTTGTTAAGGGATACATTTTAGTCCTGAATGCAGTGAGGAGTCTTGTTAAGGGATGTATTTTAGTCCTGAATGCAGTGAGGAGTCTTGTTAAGGGATGTATTTTAGTCCTGAATGCAGTGAGGAGTCTTGTTGAGGGATGTATTTTAGTCCTGAATGCAGTGAGGAGTCTTGTTGAGGGATGTATTTTAGTCCTGAATGCATTGAGGAGTCTTGTTGAGGGATGTATTTTAGTCCTGAATGCATTGAGGAGTCTTGTTAAGGGATGTATTTTAGTCCTGAATGCAGTGAGGAGTCTTGTTGAGGGATGTAATTTAGTCCTGAATGCAGTGAGGAGTCTTGTAAAGGGATGTATTTTAGTCCTGAATGCAGTGAGGAGTCTTGTTAAGGGATGTATTTTAGTCCTGAATGCATTGAGGAGTCTTGTTGAGGGATGTATTTTAGTCCTGAATGCAGTGAGGAGTCTTGTTGAGGGATGTATTTTAGTCCTGAATGCAGTGAGGAGTCTTGTTAAGGGATGTATTTTAGTCCTGAATGCAGTGAGGAGTCTTGTTGAGGGATGTATTTTAGTCCTGAATGCAGTGAGGAGTCTTGTTGAGGGATGTATTTTAGTCCTGAATGCAGTGAGGAGTCTTGTTAAGGAATGTATTTTAGTCCTGAATGCAGTAAGGAGTCTTGTTATGGGATGTATTTTAGTCCTGAATGCAGTAAGGAGTCTTGTTATGGGATGCATTTTAGTCCTGAATGCAGTGAGGAGTCTTGTTAAGGGATGTATTTTAGTCCTGAATGCATTGATGAGTCTTGTTGAGGGATGTATTTTAGTCCTGAATGCATTGAGGAGCCTTGTTGAGGGATGTATTTTAGTCCTGAATGCAGTGAGGAGTCTTGTTGAGGGATGTATTTTAGTCCTGAATGCCATGAGGAGTCTTGTTGAGGGATGTATTTTAGTCCTGAATGCAGTGAGGAGTCTTGTTGAGGGATGTATTTTAGTCCTGAATGCATTGAGGAGTCTTGTTGAGGGATGTATTTTAGTCCTGAATGCATTGAGGAGTCTTGTTAAGGGATGTATTTTAGTCCTGAATGCAGTGAGGAGTCTTGTTGAGGGATGTAATTTAGTCCTGAATGCAGTGAGGAGTCTTGTAAAGGGATGTATTTTAGTCCTGAATCCAGTGAGGAGTCTTGTTAAGGGATGTATTTTAGTCCTGAATGCATTGAGGAGTCTTGTTGAGGGATGTATTTTAGTCCTGAATGCAGTGAGGAGTCTTGTTGAGGGATGTATTTTAGTCCTGAATGCAGTAAGGAGTCTTGTTAAGGGATGTATTTTAGTCCTGAATGCAGTGAGGAGTCTTGTTGAGGGATGTATTTTAGTCCTGAATGCAGTGAGGAGTCTTGTTGAGGGATGTATTTTAGTCCTGAATGCAGTGAGGTGTCTTGTTAAGGAATGTATTTTAGTCCTGAATGCAGTAAGGAGTCTTGTTATGGGATGTATTTTAGTCCTGAATGCAGTAAGGAGTCTTGTTATGGGATGCATTTTAGTCCTGAATGCAGTGAGGAGTCTTGTTAAGGGATGTATTTTAGTCCTGAATGCATTGATGAGTCTTGTTGAGGGATGTATTTTAGTCCTGAATGCATTGAGGAGCCTTGTTGAGGGATGTATTTTAGTCCTGAATGCAGTGAGGAGTCTTGTTGAGGGATGTATTTTAGTCCTGAATGCCATGAGGAGTCTTGTTGAGGGATGTATTTTAGTCCTGAATGCAGTGAGGAGTCTTGTTGAGGGATGTATTTTAGTCCTGAATGCATTGAGGAGTCTTGTTGAGGGATGTATTTTAGTCCTGAATGCATTGAGGAGTCTTGTTGAGGGATGTATTTTAGTCCTGAATGCAGTGAGGAGTCTTGTTGAGGGATGTAATTTAGTCCTGAATGCAGTGAGGAATCTTGTTAAGGGATGTATTTTAGTCCTGAATGCAGTGAGGAGTCTTGTTGAGGGATGTATTTTAGTCCTGAATGCAGTGAGGAGTCTTGTTGAGGGATGTATTTTAGTCCTGAATGCAGTGAGGAGTCTTGTAAAGGGATGTATTTTAGTCCTGAATGCAGTGAGGAGTCTTGTTGAGGGATGTATTTTAGTCCTGAATGCAGTAAGGAGTCTTGTTGAGGGATGTATTTTAGTCCTGAATGCATTGAGGAGTCTTGTTAAGGGATGTATTTTAGTCCTGAATGCAGTGAGGAGTCTTGTTGAGGGATGTAATTTAGTCCTGAATGCAGCGAGGAATCTTGTTGAGGGATGTATTTTAGTCCTGAATGCAGTGAGGAGTCTTGTTGAGGGATGTATTTTAGTCCTGAATGCATTGAGGAGCCTTGTTGAGGGATGTATTTTAGTCCTGAATGCAGTGAGGAGTCTTGTTGAGGGATGTATTTTAGTCCTGAATGCCATGAGGAGTCTTGTTGAGGGATGTATTTTAGTCCTGAATGCAGTGAGGAGTCTTGTTGAGGGATGTATTTTAGTCCTGAATGCATTGAGGAGTCTTGTTGAGGGATGTATTTTAGTCCTGAATGCATTGAGGAGTCTTGTTGAGGGATGTATTTTAGTCCTGAATGCAGTGAGGAGTCTTGTTGAGGGATGTAATTTAGTCCTGAATGCAGTGAGGAATCTTGTTAAGGGATGTATTTTAGTCCTGAATGCAGTGAGGAGTCTTGTTGAGGGATGTATTTTAGTCCTGAATGCAGTGAGGAGTCTTGTTGAGGGATGTATTTTAGTCCTGAATGCAGTGAGGAGTCTTGTTGAGGGATGTATTTTAGTCCTGAATGCAGTGAGGAGTCTTGTTGAGGGATGTATTTTAGTCCTGAATGCAGTAAGGAGTCTTGTTGAGGGATGTATTTTAGTCCTGAATGCATTGAGGAGTCTTGTTAAGGGATGTATTTTAGTCCTGAATGCAGTGAGGAGTCTTGTTGAGGGATGTAATTTAGTCCTGAATGCAGCGAGGAATCTTGTTGAGGGATGTATTTTAGTCCTGAATGCAGTGAGGAGTCTTGTTGAGGGATGTATTTTAGTCCTGAATGCAGTGAGGAGTCTTGTTAAGGGATGTATTTTAGTCCTGAATGCAGTGAGGAGTCTTGTTGAGGGATGTATTTTAGTCCTGAATGCAGTGAGGAGTCTTGTTAAGGGATGTATTTTAGTCCTGAATGCAGTGAGGAGTCTTGTTGAGGGATGTATTTTAGTCCTGAATGCAGTGAGGAGTCTTGTTAAGGGATGTATTTTAGTCCTGAATGCATTGAGGAGTCTTGTTGAGGGATGTATTTTAGTCCTGAATGCAGTGAGGAGTCTTGTTGAGGGATGTATTTTAGTCCTGAATGCAGTGAGGATTATTTTAGTCCTGAATGCATTGAGGAGTCTTGTTGAGGGATGTATTTTAGTCCTGAATGCAGTGAGGAGTCTTGTTGAGGGATGTATTTTAGTCCTGAATGCAGTGAGGAGTCTTGTTAAGGGATGTATTTTAGTCCTGAATGCAGTGAGGAGTCTTGTTGAGGGATGTATTTTAGTCCTGAATGCAGTGAGGAGTCTTGTTGAGGGATGTATTTTAGTCCTGAATGCAGTGAGGAGTCTTGTTAAGGAATGTATTTTAGTCCTGAATGCAGTAAGGAGTCTTGTTATGGGATGCATTTTAGTCCTGAATGCAGTGAGGAGTCTTGTTAAGGGATGTATTTTAGTCCTGAATGCATTGATGAGTCTTGTTGAGGGATGTATTTTAGTCCTGAATGCATTGAGGAGCCTTGTTGAGGGATGTATTTTAGTCCTGAATGCAGTGAGGAGTCTTTTTGAGGGATGTATTTTAGTCCTGAATGCCATGAGGAGTCTTGTTGAGGGATGTATTTTAGTCCTGAATGCAGTGAGGAGTCTTGTTGAGGGATGTATTTTAGTCCTGAATGCATTGAGGAGTCTTGTTGAGGGATGTATTTTAGTCCTGAATGCATTGAGGAGTCTTGTTGAGGGATGTATTTTAGTCCTGAATGCAGTGAGGAGTCTTGTTGAGGGATGTAATTTAGTCCTGAATGCAGTGAGGAATCTTGTTAAGGGATGTATTTTAGTCCTGAATGCAGTGATGAGTCTTGTTGAGGGATGTATTTTAGTCCTGAATGCAGTGAGGAGTCTTGTTGAGGGATGTATTTTAGTCCTGAATGCAGTGAGGAGTCTTGTTGAGGGATGTAATTTAGTCCTGAATGCAGTGAGGAGTCTTGTTAAGGGATGTATTTTAGTCCTGAATGGAGTAAGGAGTCTTGTTGAGGGATGTATTTTAGTCCTGAATGCATTGAGGAGTCTTGTTGAGGGATGTATTTTAGTCCTGAATGCAGTGAGGAGTCTTGTTGAGGGATGTAATTTAGTCCTGAATGCAGCGAGAAATCTTGTTGAGGGATGTATTTTAGTCCTGAATGCAGTGAGGAGTCTTGTTGAGGGATGTATTTTAGTCCTGAATGCATTGAGGAGCCTTGTTGAGGGATGTATTTTAGTCCTGAATGCAGTGAGGAGTCTTGTTGAGGGATGTAATTTAGTCCTGAATGCAGCGAGAAATCTTGTTGAGGGATGTATTTTAGTCCTGAATGCAGTGAGGAGTCTTGTTGAGGGATGTATTTTAGTCCTGAATGCATTGAGGAGTCTTGTTGAGGGATGTATTTTAGTCCTGAATGCATTGAGGAGTCTTGTTGAGGGATGTATTTTAGTCCTGAATGCAGTGAGGAGTCTTGTTGAGGGATGTAATTTAGTCCTGAATGCAGTGAGGAATCTTGTTAAGGGATGTATTTTAGTCCTGAATGCAGTGAGGAGTCTTGTTGAGGGATGTATTTTAGTCCTGAATGCAGTGAGGAGTCTTGTTGAGGGATGTATTTTAGTCCTGAATGCAGTGAGGAGTCTTGTAAAGGGATGTATTTTAGTCCTGAATGCAGTGAGGAGTCTTGTTGAGGGATGTATTTTAGTCCTGAATGCAGTAAGGAGTCTTGTTGAGGGATGTATTTTAGTCCTGAATGCATTGAGGAGTCTTGTTAAGGGATGTATTTTAGTCCTGAATGCAGTGAGGAGTCTTGTTGAGGGATGTATTTTAGTCCTGAATGCAGTGAGGAGTCTTGTTAAGGGATGTATTTTAGTCCTGAATGCAGTGAGGAGTCTTGTTGAGGGATGTATTTTAGTCCTGAATGCAGTGAGGAGTCTTGTTAAGGGATGTATTTTAGTCCTGAATGCATTGAGGAGTCTTGTTGAGGGATGTATTTTAGTCCTGAATGCAGTGAGGAGTCTTGTTGAGGGATGTATTTTAGTCCTGAATGCAGTGAGGATTATTTTAGTCCTGAATGCATTGAGGAGTCTTGTTGAGGGATGTATTTTAGTCCTGAATGCAGTGAGGAGTCTTGTTGAGGGATGTATTTTAGTCCTGAATGCAGTGAGGAGTCTTGTTAAGGGATGTATTTTAGTCCTGAATGCAGTGAGGAGTCTTGTTGAGGGATGTATTTTAGTCCTGAATGCAGTGAGGAGTCTTGTTGAGGGATGTATTTTAGTCCTGAATGCAGTGAGGAGTCTTGTTAAGGAATGTATTTTAGTCCTGAATGCAGTAAGGAGTCTTGTTATGGGATGCATTTTAGTCCTGAATGCAGTGAGGAGTCTTGTTAAGGGATGTATTTTAGTCCTGAATGCATTGATGAGTCTTGTTGAGGGATGTATTTTAGTCCTGAATGCATTGAGGAGCCTTGTTGAGGGATGTATTTTAGTCCTGAATGCAGTGAGGAGTCTTTTTGAGGGATGTATTTTAGTCCTGAATGCCATGAGGAGTCTTGTTGAGGGATGTATTTTAGTCCTGAATGCAGTGAGGAGTCTTGTTGAGGGATGTATTTTAGTCCTGAATGCATTGAGGAGTCTTGTTGAGGGATGTATTTTAGTCCTGAATGCATTGAGGAGTCTTGTTGAGGGATGTATTTTAGTCCTGAATGCAGTGAGGAGTCTTGTTGAGGGATGTAATTTAGTCCTGAATGCAGTGAGGAATCTTGTTAAGGGATGTATTTTAGTCCTGAATGCAGTGATGAGTCTTGTTGAGGGATGTATTTTAGTCCTGAATGCAGTGAGGAGTCTTGTTGAGGGATGTATTTTAGTCCTGAATGCAGTGAGGAGTCTTGTTGAGGGATGTAATTTAGTCCTGAATGCAGTGAGGAGTCTTGTTAAGGGATGTATTTTAGTCCTGAATGCAGTAAGGAGTCTTGTTGAGGGATGTATTTTAGTCCTGAATGCATTGAGGAGTCTTGTTGAGGGATGTATTTTAGTCCTGAATGCAGTGAGGAGTCTTGTTGAGGGATGTAATTTAGTCCTGAATGCAGCGAGAAATCTTGTTGAGGGATGTATTTTAGTCCTGAATGCAGTGAGGAGTCTTGTTGAGGGATGTATTTTAGTCCTGAATGCATTGAGGAGCCTTGTTGAGGGATGTATTTTAGTCCTGAATGCAGTGAGGAGTCTTGTTGAGGGATGTAATTTAGTCCTGAATGCAGCGAGAAATCTTGTTGAGGGATGTATTTTAGTCCTGAATGCAGTGAGGAGTCTTGTTGAGGGATGTATTTTAGTCCTGAATGCATTGAGGAGTCTTGTTGAGGGATGTATTTTAGTCCTGAATGCATTGAGGAGTCTTGTTGAGGGATGTATTTTAGTCCTGAATGCAGTGAGGAGTCTTGTTGAGGGATGTAATTTAGTCCTGAATGCAGTGAGGAATCTTGTTAAGGGATGTATTTTAGTCCTGAATGCAGTGAGGAGTCTTGTTGAGGGATGTATTTTAGTCCTGAATGCAGTGAGGAGTCTTGTTGAGGGATGTATTTTAGTCCTGAATGCAGTGAGGAGTCTTGTAAAGGGATGTATTTTAGTCCTGAATGCAGTGAGGAGTCTTGTTGAGGGATGTATTTTAGTCCTGAATGCAGTAAGGAGTCTTGTTGAGGGATGTATTTTAGTCCTGAATGCATTGAGGAGTCTTGTTAAGGGATGTATTTTAGTCCTGAATGCAGTGAGGAGTCTTGTTGAGGGATGTAATTTAGTCCTGAATGCAGCGAGGAATCTTGTTGAGGGATGTATTTTAGTCCTGAATGCAGTGAGGAGTCTTGTTGAGGGATGTATTTTAGTCCTGAATGCAGTGAGGAGTCTTGTTAAGGGATGTATTTTAGTCCTGAATGCAGTGAGGAGTCTTGTTGAGGGATGTATTTTAGTCCTGAATGCAGTGAGGAGTCTTGTTAAGGGATGTATTTTAGTCCTGAATGCAGTGAGGAGTCTTGTTGAGGGATGTATTTTAGTCCTGAATGCAGTGAGGAGTCTTGTTAAGGGATGTATTTTAGTCCTGAATGCAGTGAGGAGTCTTGTTGAGGGATGTATTTTAGTCCTGAATGCAGTGAGGAGTCTTGTTGAGGGATGTATTTTAGTCCTGAATGCAGTGAGGATTATTTTAGTCCTGAATGCATTGAGGAGTCTTGTTGAGGGATGTATTTTAGTCCTGAATGCAGTGAGGAGTCTTGTTGAGGGATGTATTTTAGTCCTGAATGCAGTGAGGAGTCTTGTTAAGGGATGTATTTTAGTCCTGAATGCAGTGAGGAGTCTTGTTGAGGGATGTATTTTAGTCCTGAATGCAATGAGGAGTCTTGTTGAGGGATGTATTTTAGTCCTGAATGCAGTGAGGAGTCTTGTTAAGGAATGTATTTTAGTCCTGAATGCAGTAAGGAGTCTTGTTATGGGATGCATTTTAGTCCTGAATGCAGTGAGGAGTCTTGTTAAGGGATGTATTTTAGTCCTGAATGCATTGATGAGTCTTGTTGAGGGATGTATTTTAGTCCTGAATGCATTGAGGAGCCTTGTTGAGGGATGTATTTTAGTCCTGAATGCAGTGAGGAGTCTTTTTGAGGGATGTATTTTAGTCCTGAATGCCATGAGGAGTCTTGTTGAGGGATGTATTTTAGTCCTGAATGCAGTGAGTAGTCTTGTTGAGGGATGTATTTTAGTCCTGAATGCATTGAGGAGTCTTGTTGAGGGATGTATTTTAGTCCTGAATGCATTGAGGAGTCTTGTTGAGGGATGTATTTTAGTCCTGAATGCAGTGAGGAGTCTTGTTGAGGGATGTAATTTAGTCCTGAATGCAGTGAGGAATCTTGTTAAGGGATGTATTTTAGTCCTGAATGCAGTGATGAGTCTTGTTGAGGGATGTATTTTAGTCCTGAATGCAGTGAGGAGTCTTGTTGAGGGATGTATTTTAGTCCTGAATGCAGTGAGGAGTCTTGTAAAGGGATGTATTTTAGTCCTGAATGCAGTGAGGAGTCTTGTTGAGGGATGTATTTTAGTCCTGAATGCAGTAAGGAGTCTTGTTGAGGGATGTATTTTAGTCCTGAATGCATTGAGGAGTCTTGTTAAGGGATGTATTTTAGTCCTGAATGCAGTGAGGAGTCTTGTTGAGGGATGTAATTTAGTCCTGAATGCAGCGAGGAATCTTGTTGAGGGATGTATTTTAGTCCTGAATGCAGTGAGGAGTCTTGTTGAGGGATGTATTTTAGTCCTGAATGCATTGAGGAGCCTTGTTGAGGGATGTATTTTAGTCCTGAATGCAGTGAGGAGTCTTGTTGAGGGATGTATTTTAGTCCTGAATGCCATGAGGAGTCTTGTTGAGGGATGTATTTTAGTCCTGAATGCAGTGAGGAGTCTTGTTGAGGGATGTATTTTAGTCCTGAATGCATTGAGGAGTCTTGTTGAGGGATGTATTTTAGTCCTGAATGCATTGAGGAGTCTTGTTGAGGGATGTATTTTAGTCCTGAATGCAGTGAGGAGTCTTGTTGAGGGATGTAATTTAGTCCTGAATGCAGTGAGGAATCTTGTTAAGGGATGTATTTTAGTCCTGAATGCAGTGAGGAGTCTTGTTGAGGGATGTATTTTAGTCCTGAATGCAGTGAGGAGTCTTGTTGAGGGATGTATTTTAGTCCTGAATGCAGTGAGGAGTCTTGTTGAGGGATGTATTTTAGTCCTGAATGCAGTGAGGAGTCTTGTTGAGGGATGTATTTTAGTCCTGAATGCAGTAAGGAGTCTTGTTGAGGGATGTATTTTAGTCCTGAATGCATTGAGGAGTCTTGTTAAGGGATATATTTTAGTCCTGAATGCAGTGAGGAGTCTTGTTGAGGGATGTAATTTAGTCCTGAATGCAGCGAGGAATCTTGTTGAGGGATGTATTTTAGTCCTGAATGCAGTGAGGAGTCTTGTTGAGGGATGTATTTTAGTCCTGAATGCAGTGAGGAGTCTTGTTAAGGGATGTATTTTAGTCCTGAATGCAGTGAGGAGTCTTGTTGAGGGATGTATTTTAGTCCTGAATGCAGTGAGGAGTCTTGTTAAGGGATGTATTTTAGTCCTGAATGCAGTGAGGAGTCTTGTTGAGGGATGTATTTTAGTCCTGAATGCAGTGAGGAGTCTTGTTAAGGGATGTATTTTAGTCCTGAATGCATTGAGGAGTCTTGTTGAGGGATGTATTTTAGTCCTGAATGCAGTGAGGAGTCTTGTTGAGGGATGTATTTTAGTCCTGAATGCAGTGAGGATTATTTTAGTCCTGAATGCATTGAGGAGTCTTGTTGAGGGATGTATTTTAGTCCTGAATGCAGTGAGGAGTCTTGTTGAGGGATGTATTTTAGTCCTGAATGCAGTGAGGAGTCTTGTTAAGGGATGTATTTTAGTCCTGAATGCAGTGAGGAGTCTTGTTGAGGGATGTATTTTAGTCCTGAATGCAGTGAGGAGTCTTGTTGAGGGATGTATTTTAGTCCTGAATGCAGTGAGGAGTCTTGTTAAGGAATGTATTTTAGTCCTGAATGCAGTAAGGAGTCTTGTTATGGGATGCATTTTAGTCCTGAATGCAGTGAGGAGTCTTGTTAAGGGATGTATTTTAGTCCTGAATGCATTGATGAGTCTTGTTGAGGGATGTATTTTACTCCTGAATGCATTGAGGAGCCTTGTTGAGGGATGTATTTTAGTCCTGAATGCAGTGAGGAGTCTTTTTGAGGGATGTATTTTAGTCCTGAATGCCATGAGGAGTCTTGTTGAGGGATGTATTTTAGTCCTGAATGCAGTGAGGAGTCTTGTTGAGGGATGTATTTTAGTCCTGAATGCATTGAGGAGTCTTGTTGAGGGATGTATTTTAGTCCTGAATGCATTGAGGAGTCTTGTTGAGGGATGTATTTTAGTCCTGAATGCAGTGAGGAGTCTTGTTGAGGGATTTAATTTAGTCCTGAATGCAGTGAGGAATCTTGTTAAGGGATGTATTTTAGTCCTGAATGCAGTGATGAGTCTTGTTGAGGGATGTATTTTAGTCCTGAATGCAGTGAGGAGTCTTGTTGAGGGATGTATTTTAGTCCTGAATGCAGTGAGGAGTCTTGTAAAGGGATGTATTTTAGTCCTGAATGCAGTGAGGAGTCTTGTTGAGGGATGTATTTTAGTCCTGAATGCAGTAAGGAGTCTTGTTGAGGGATGTATTTTAGTCCTGAATGCATTGAGGAGTCTTGTTGAGGGATGTATTTTAGTCCTGAATGCAGTGAGGAGTCTTGTTGAGGGATGTAATTTAGTCCTGAATGCAGCGAGAAATCTTGTTGAGGGATGTATTTTAGTCCTGAATGCAGTGAGGAGTCTTGTTGAGGGATGTATTTTAGTCCTGAATGCATTGAGGAGCCTTGTTGAGGGATGTATTTTAGTCCTGAATGCAGTGAGGAGTCTTGTTGAGGGATGTATTTTAGTCCTGAATGCCATGAGGAGTCTTGTTGAGGGATGTATTTTAGTCCTGAATGCAGTGAGGAGTCTTGTTGAGGGATGTATTTTAGTCCTGAATGCATTGAGGAGTCTTGTTGAGGGATGTATTTTAGTCCTGAATGCATTGAGGAGTCTTGTTGAGGGATGTATTTTAGTCCTGAATGCAGTGAGGAGTCTTGTTGAGGGATGTAATTTAGTCCTGAATGCAGTGAGGAATCTTGTTAAGGGATGTATTTTAGTCCTGAATGCAGTGAGGAGTCTTGTTGAGGGATGTATTTTAGTCCTGAATGCAGTGAGGAGTCTTGTTGAGGGATGTATTTTAGTCCTGAATGCAGTGAGGAGTCTTGTAAAGGGATGTATTTTAGTCCTGAATGCAGTGAGGAGTCTTGTTGAGGGATGTATTTTAGTCCTGAATGCAGTAAGGAGTCTTGTTGAGGGATGTATTTTAGTCCTGAATGCATTGAGGAGTCTTGTTAAGGGATGTATTTTAGTCCTGAATGCAGTGAGGAGTCTTGTTGAGGGATGTAATTTAGTCCTGAATGCAGCGAGGAATCTTGTTGAGGGATGTATTTTAGTCCTGAATGCAGTGAGGAGTCTTGTTGAGGGATGTATTTTAGTCCTGAATGCAGTGAGGAGTCTTGTTAAGGGATGTATTTTAGTCCTGAATGCAGTGAGGAGTCTTGTTGAGGGATGTATTTTAGTCCTGAATGCAGTGAGGAGTCTTGTTAAGGGATGTATTTTAGTCCTGAATGCAGTGAGGAGTCTTGTTGAGGGATGTATTTTAGTCCTGAATGCAGTGAGGAGTCTTGTTAAGGGATGTATTTTAGTCCTGAATGCAGTGAGGAGTCTTGTTGAGGGATGTATTTTAGTCCTGAATGCAGTGAGGAGTCTTGTTGAGGGATGTATTTTAGTCCTGAATGCAGTGAGGATTATTTTAGTCCTGAATGCATTGAGGAGTCTTGTTGAGGGATGTATTTTAGTCCTGAATGCAGTGAGGAGTCTTGTTGAGGGATGTATTTTAGTCCTGAATGCAGTGAGGAGTCTTGTTAAGGGATGTATTTTAGTCCTGAATGCAGTGAGGAGTCTTGTTGAGGGATGTATTTTAGTCCTGAATGCAATGAGGAGTCTTGTTGAGGGATGTATTTTAGTCCTGAATGCAGTGAGGAGTCTTGTTAAGGAATGTATTTTAGTCCTGAATGCAGTAAGGAGTCTTGTTATGGGATGCATTTTAGTCCTGAATGCAGTGAGGAGTCTTGTTAAGGGATGTATTTTAGTCCTGAATGCATTGATGAGTCTTGTTGAGGGATGTATTTTAGTCCTGAATGCATTGAGGAGCCTTGTTGAGGGATGTATTTTAGTCCTGAATGCAGTGAGGAGTCTTTTTGAGGGATGTATTTTAGTCCTGAATGCCATGAGGAGTCTTGTTGAGGGATGTATTTTAGTCCTGAATGCAGTGAGGAGTCTTGTTGAGGGATGTATTTTAGTCCTGAATGCATTGAGGAGTCTTGTTGAGGGATGTATTTTAGTCCTGAATGCATTGAGGAGTCTTGTTGAGGGATGTATTTTAGTCCTGAATGCAGTGAGGAGTCTTGTTGAGGGATGTAATTTAGTCCTGAATGCAGTGAGGAATCTTGTTAAGGGATGTATTTTAGTCCTGAATGCAGTGATGAGTCTTGTTGAGGGATGTATTTTAGTCCTGAATGCAGTGAGGAGTCTTGTTGAGGGATGTATTTTAGTCCTGAATGCAGTGAGGAGTCTTGTAAAGGGATGTATTTTAGTCCTGAATGCAGTGAGGAGTCTTGTTGAGGGATGTATTTTAGTCCTGAATGCAGTAAGGAGTCTTGTTGAGGGATGTATTTTAGTCCTGAATGCATTGAGGAGTCTTGTTGAGGGATGTATTTTAGTCCTGAATGCAGTGAGGAGTCTTGTTGAGGGATGTAATTTAGTCCTGAATGCAGTGAGGAATCTTGTTGAGGGATGTATTTTAGTCCTGAATGCAGTGAGGAGTCTTGTTAAGGGATGTATTTTAGTCCTGAATGCATTGAGGAGTCTTGTTAAGGGATGTATTTTAGTCCTGAATGCAGTGAGGAGTCTTGTTGAGGGATGTATTTTAGTCCTGAATGCACTGAGGAGTCTTGTTAAGGGATGTATTTTAGTCCTGAATGCAGTGAGGAGTCTTGTTGAGGGATGTATTTTAGTCCTGAATGCAGTGAGGAGTCTTGTTAAGGGATGTATTTTAGTCCTGAATGCAGTGAGGAGTCTTGTTGAGGGATGTATTTTAGTCCTGAATGCAGTGAGAAGTCTTGTTGAGGGATGTATTTTAGTCCTGAATGCAGTGAGGAGTCTTGTTAAGGGATGTATTTTAGTCCTGAATGCAGTGAGGAGTCTTGTTGAGGGATGTATTTTAGTCCTGAATGCATTGAGGAGTCTTGTTAAGGGATGTATTTTAGTCCTGAATGCAGTGAGGAGTCTTGTTAAGGGATGTATTTTAGTCCTGAATGCCATGAGGAGTCTTGTTAAGGGATGTATTTTAGTCCTGAATGCAGTGAGGAGTCTTGTTGAGGGATGTATTTTAGTCCTGAATGCCATGAGAAGTCTTGTTAAGGGATGTATTTTAGTCCTGAATGCAGTGAGGAATCTTGTTCAGGGATGTATTTTAGTCCTGAATGCAGTAAGGAGTCTTTTTGAGGGATGTATTTTAGTCCTGAATGCAATGAAGAGTCTTGTTAAGGGTTGTATTTTAGTCCTGAATGCACTGAGGAGTCTTGTTAAGGGATGTATTTTAGTCCTGAATGCAGTGAGGAGTCTTGTTGAGGGATGTATTTTAGTCCTGAATGCATTGAGGAGTCTTGTTGAGGGATGTATTTTAGTCCTGAATGCATTGAGGAGTCTTGTTGAGGGATGTATTTTAGTCCTGAATGCAGTGAGGAGTCTTGTTGAGGGATGTAATTTAGTCCTGAATGCAGTGAGGAATCTTGTTAAGGGATGTATTTTAGTCCTGAATGCAGTGAGGAGTCTTGTTGAGGGATGTATTTTAGTCCTGAATGCAGTGAGGAGTCTTGTTGAGGGATGTATTTTAGTCCTGAATGCAGTGAGGAGTCTTGTAAAGGGATGTATTTTAGTCCTGAATGCAGTGAGGAGTCTTGTTGAGGGATGTATTTTAGTCCTGAATGCAGTAAGGAGTCTTGTTGAGGGATGTATTTTAGTCCTGAATGCATTGAGGAGTCTTGTTAAGGGATGTATTTTAGTCCTGAATGCAGTGAGGAGTCTTGTTGAGGGATGTAATTTAGTCCTGAATGCAGCGAGGAATCTTGTTGAGGGATGTATTTTAGTCCTGAATGCAGGGAGGAGTCTTGTTGAGGGATGTATTTTAGTCCTGAATGCAGTGAGGAGTCTTGTTAAGGGATGTATTTTAGTCCTGAATGCAGTGAGGAGTCTTGTTGAGGGATGTATTTTAGTCCTGAATGCAGTGAGGAGTCTTGTTAAGGGATGTATTTTAGTCCTGAATGCAGTGAGGAGTCTTGTTGAGGGATGTATTTTAGTCCTGAATGCAGTGAGGAGTCTTGTTAAGGGATGTATTTTAGTCCTGAATGCAGTGAGGAGTCTTGTTGAGGGATGTATTTTAGTCCTGAATGCAGTGAGGAGTCTTGTTCAGGGATGTATTTTAGTCCTGAATGCAGTGAGGATTATTTTAGTCCTGAATGCATTGAGGAGTCTTGTTGAGGGATGTATTTTAGTCCTGAATGCAGTGAGGAGTCTTGTTGAGGGATGTATTTTAGTCCTGAATGCAGTGAGGAGTCTTGTTAAGGGATGTATTTTAGTCCTGAATGCAGTGAGGAGTCTTGTTGAGGGATGTATTTTAGTCCTGAATGCAGTGAGGAGTCTTGTTGAGGGATGTATTTTAGTCCTGAATGCAGTGAGGAGTCTTGTTAAGGAATGTATTTTAGTCCTGAATGCAGTAAGGAGTCTTGTTATGGGATGCATTTTAGTCCTGAATGCAGTGAGGAGTCTTGTTAAGGGATGTATTTTAGTCCTGAATGCATTGATGAGTCTTGTTGAGGGATGTATTTTAGTCCTGAATGCATTGAGGAGCCTTGTTGAGGGATGTATTTTAGTCCTGAATGCAGTGAGGAGTCTTTTTGAGGGATGTATTTTAGTCCTGAATGCCATGAGGAGTCTTGTTGAGGGATGTATTTTAGTCCTGAATGCAGTGAGGAGTCTTGTTGAGGGATGTAATTTAGTCCTGAATGCAGTGAGGAATCTTGTTAAGGGATGTATTTTAGTCCTGAATGCAGTGAGGAGTCTTGTTGAGGGATGTATTTTAGTCCTGAATGCAGTGAGGAGTCTTGTTGAGGGATGTATTCTAGTCCTGAATGCCATGAGGAGTCTTGTTAAGGGATGTATTTTAGTCCTGAATGCAGTGAGGAGTCTTGTTGAGGGATGTATTTTAGTCCTGAATGCCATGAGAAGTCTTGTTAAGGGATGTATTTTAGTCCTGAATGCAGTGAGGAATCTTGTTCAGGGATGTATTTTAGTCCTGAATGCAGTAAGGAGTCTTTTTGAGGGATGTATTTTAGTCCTGAATGCAATGAAGAGTCTTGTTAAGGGTTGTATTTTAGTCCTGAATGCACTGAGGAGTCTTGTTAAGGGATGTATTTTAGTCCTGAATGCAGTGAGGAGTCTTGTTGAGGGATGTATTTTAGTCCTGAATGCATTGAGGAGTCTTGTTGAGGGATGTATTTTAGTCCTGAATGCATTGAGGAGTCTTGTTGAGGGATGTATTTTAGTCCTGAATGCAGTGAGGAGTCTTGTTGAGGGATGTAATTTAGTCCTGAATGCAGTGAGGAATCTTGTTAAGGGATGTATTTTAGTCCTGAATGCAGTGAGGAGTCTTGTTGAGGGATGTATTTTAGTCCTGAATGCAGTGAGGAGTCTTGTTGAGGGATGTATTTTAGTCCTGAATGCAGTGAGGAGTCTTGTAAAGGGATGTATTTTAGTCCTGAATGCAGTGAGGAGTCTTGTTGAGGGATGTATTTTAGTCCCGAATGCAGTAAGGAGTCTTGTTGAGGGATGTATTTTAGTCCTGAATGCATTGAGGAGTCTTGTTAAGGGATGTATTTTAGTCCTGAATGCAGTGAGGAGTCTTGTTGAGGGATGTAATTTAGTCCTGAATGCAGCGAGGAATCTTGTTGAGGGATGTATTTTAGTCCTGAATGCAGTGAGGAGTCTTGTTGAGGGATGTATTTTAGTCCTGAATGCAGTGAGGAGTCTTGTTAAGGGATGTATTTTAGTCCTGAATGCAGTGAGGAGTCTTGTTGAGGGATGTATTTTAGTCCTGAATGCAGTGAGGAGTCTTGTTAAGGGATGTATTTTAGTCCTGAATGCAGTGAGGAGTCTTGTTGAGGGATGTATTTTAGTCCTGAATGCAGTGAGGAGTCTTGTTAAGGGATGTATTTTAGTCCTGAATGCAGTGAGGAGTCTTGTTGAGGGATGTATTTTAGTCCTGAATGCAGTGAGGAGTCTTGTTCAGGGATGTATTTTAGTCCTGAATGCAGTGAGGATTATTTTAGTCCTGAATGCATTGAGGAGTCTTGTTGAGGGATGTATTTTAGTCCTGAATGCAGTGAGGAGTCTTGTTGAGGGATGTATTTTAGTCCTGAATGCAGTGAGGAGTCATGTTAAGGGATGTATTTTAGTCCTGAATGCAGTGAGGAGTCTTGTTGAGGGATTTATTTTAGTCCTGAATGCAGTGAGGAGTCTTGTTGAGGGATGTATTTTAGTCCTGAATGCAGTGAGGAGTCTTGTTAAGGAATGTATTTTAGTCCTGAATGCAGTAAGGAGTCTTGTTATGGGATGCATTTTAGTCCTGAATACAGTGAGGAGTCTTGTTAAGGGATGTATTTTAGTCCTGAATGCATTGATGAGTCTTGTTGAGGGATGTATTTTAGTCCTGAATGCATTGAGGAGCCTTGTTGAGGGATGTATTTTAGTCCTGAATGCAGTGAGGAGTCTTTTTGAGGGATGTATTTTAGTCCTGAATGCCATGAGGAGTCTTGTTGAGGGATGTATTTTAGTCCTGAATGCAGTGAGGAGTCTTGTTGAGGGATGTATTTTAGTCCTGAATGCATTGAGGAGTCTTGTTGAGGGATGTATTTTAGTCCTGAATGCATTGAGGAGTCTTGTTGAGGGATGTATTTTAGTCCTGAATGCAGTGAGGAGTCTTGTTGAGGGATGTAATTTAGTCCTGAATGCAGTGAGGAATCTTGTTAAGGGATGTATTTTAGTCCTGAATGCAGTGATGAGTCTTGTTGAGGGATGTATTTTAGTCCTGAATGCAGTGAGGAATCTTGTTGAGGGATGTATTTTAGTCCTGAATGCAGTGAGGAGTCTTGTTAAGGGATGTATTTTAGTCCTGAATGCATTGATGAGTCTTGTTGAGGGATGTATTTTAGTCCTGAATGCAGTGAGGAGTCTTGTTGAGGGATGTATTTTAGTCCTGAATGCACTGAGGAGTCTTGTTAAGGGATGTATTTTAGTCCTGAATGCAGTGAGGAGTCTTGTTGAGGGATGTATTTTAGTCCTGAATGCAGTGAGGAGTCTTGTTAAGGGATGTATTTTAGTCCTGAATGCAGTGAGGAGTCTTGTTGAGGGATGTATTTTAGTCCTGAATGCAGTGAGAAGTCTTGTTGAGGGATGTATTTTAGTCCTGAATGCAGTGAGGAGTCTTGTTAAGGGATGTATTTTAGTCCTGAATGCAGTGAGGAGTCTTGTTGTGGGATGTATTTTAGTCCTGAATGCATTGAGGAGTCTTGTTAAGGGATGTATTTTAGTCCTGAATGCAGTGAGGAGTCTTGTTAAGGGATGTATTTTAGTCCTGAATGCCATGAGGAGTCTTGTTAAGGGATGTATTTTAGACCTGAATGCAGTGAGGAGTCTTGTTGAGGGATGTATTTTAGTCCTGAATGCCATGAGAAGTCTTGTTAAGGGATGTATTTTAGTCCTGAATGCATTGAAGAGTCTTGTTAAGGGATGTATTTTAGTCCTGAATGCAGTGAGGAGTCTTGTTGAGGGATGTATTTTAGTCCTGAATGCAGTGAGGAGTCTTGTTAAGGGATGTATTTTAGTCCTGAATGCAGTGAGGAATCTTGTTCAGGGATGTATTTTAGTCCTGAATGCAGTAAGGAGTCTTTTTGAGGGATGTATTTTAGTCCTGAATGCAATGAAGAGTCTTGTTAAGGGATGTATTTTAGTCCTGAATGCACTGAGGAGTCTTGTTAAGGGATGTATTTTAGTCCTGAATGCAGTGAGGAGTCTTGTTAAGGGATGTATTTTAGTCCTGAATGCACTGAGGAGTCTTGTTAAGGGATGTATTTTAGTCCTGAATGCATTGAGGAGTCTTGTTAAGGGATGTATTTTAGTCCTGAATGCAGTGAGGAGTCTTGTTGAGGGATGTATTTTAGTCCTGAATGCCATGAGAAGTCTTGTTAAGGGATGTATTTTAGTCCTGAATGCATTGAAGAGTCTTGTTAAGGGATGTATTTTAGTCCTGAATGCAGTGAGGAGTCTTGTTGAGGGATTTATTTTAGTCCTGAATGCAGTGAGGAGTCTTGTTCAGGGATGTATTTTAGTCCTGAATGCAGTGAGGAATCTTGTTCAGGGATGTATTTTAGTCCTGAATGCAGTAAGGAGTCTTTTTGAGGGATGTATTTTAGTCCTGAATGCCATGAGAAGTCTTGTTAAGGGATGTATTTTAGTCCTGAATGCCATGAGGAGTTTTGTTAATGGATGTATTTGGGTCCTAAATGCAGTAAGGAGTCAGACATCATTAGCATTGTTAATACTGTACTGAGATGAGTTTGTATTTGACAAATCAAACCTATTTTCCCTTGACTTATGTGACAGTACCTAATTTAGCATATACTGTATTTCTTCCATTAAAGCTAGTGCCAGTCTTGTAAGTATTTTAAAAATTGGGTTGAATTAGTTTATTGGTGTGTTGACCAATCAAACCAAGTGTCTCCATTCTTCCATGACAGTGGATATTTTAGACAAGAAAGTATTTGAAAGTCAAGTGTCAGTATTGTAAGTAATTTGAAAAGCTTTGTCGAACTAGTGATTGGTTTGTTGATAAATCAAACCTGATGTCCCCAGACTTCAATGACAGTAGCTGTTTTAAACTTGAAAGTTCAATTCCAGCCTTGTAAGTATTTTGAAAAGTTGGGTCTGAGCTGATCAATGGTAAATTACATGAGTAAGTAAAAATTACTTCAGTAGTCATTAGCTCTTTTTTTAAAATGAAAACCTACTCTATAAATGTTAGTGTATCCCCAAATTTTTTTTTTATAAAGCTTAGAAACATTGTAGAGAAAAATTACAAATGGGATGAGACCCCACATACGGATTGAAGCGCCACTACCACCACTAGTACTAAAATTATCATTAATTAGGCTTTTTTGAAGCTGATTATTGCATAGTCATAGAATATTTTAATCTAGTTGCAGAAAGTCTTGATCAACAAAAGTCTTAATCAGAGTCATACAAAGTCTTGCACATTAATCTGATGTGACAGGTTATTCATAGTCTCAGTCAGCCAGACTTTTGCATGGCCTTATCAGATCTTCACCATATGAGGGTTTGATAGTATTCTGGATTCATCACTGTTAATGATAGCAGGAACATCACTATAACCATGTAGATGTGAAACTACAAAGATATCTCACCCTGTCTCAGACAGTTTCTATATTTTCTGCAGTCATAAGGAAACATTTACACAATATAAATGAGTGAGATGCTGATGCAGGAGGTGTGTTCCTAACCATCACAGTTCTCATTTTTACCCAATCTTTGTGGGATAGAAATCCTGTGCATCCAAGTCTGGTTGATCAAGACTAGGTTATTCACGAAGTTAAATTTGGTTGACATTTATTAAAATATTTGTGATCATTAAAAATGTTACTTTAAACTTTTCCAAAGTAAATAGGTTGATCTTTTGGACGAAATTCAAAATTGCTCAAATAAACAATGCAAAAGAGCTCTAAATATAATAGAAATTTTGATTGGATGCACAAGATGTAAATAAGTTTTTGATTGGATGGACAAGATGTGAATCAGCCTTTGATTGGATGGACAAGATCTGAATCATAAGTTTCTTTTATAAGTCCTCAGTAAATAAAAATAGATTGCTACCCCAATAAAAAATATTTAAAAGTCCATATAATGTAGAATTCCCTATTTTCCTAATTGTATTCATTTGCTCCAGAACATTATGTCCCCAGTTGGTCTTGTTCTTTCACAGAATGGTGGACCTAGACCGCTAATATGTCTTGTCTGTTCCCAAATTGATTAACCTAGACCCCAAGT
Source organism: Unio pictorum (assembly GCA_030141615.1). Lineage (NCBI taxonomy): Eukaryota > Metazoa > Mollusca > Bivalvia > Unionida > Unionidae > Unio > Unio pictorum. The sequence continues at coordinate 10,561,068 of JARLTB010000057.1, forward strand.
TGGCCATGTTCTTTTGCAAAACTGATGGAACTAGAGCCTCAATTTGTGTTATTCCTTTCCAAAATGATGGACCTGGATCTACAATTTGTCTTATTCTAGCCATAAATGATAGACCTACACCCCAGCTTGGTTATAAACTATCGCAAAATGATTGACCTATGCCACCCATTAGCCTTAGTCTTATTCTTTCCCAGAGTGATGGATCCTTACACCCAAATGATCTTATTCTTTTGCAAATTGTTGAACCTAAACCCCATTCCCATTTATTTGCTCAAAAAAAAATTACTGCTAAAACAGGCATGATCTTTGATTCAGCTGTTTGAGATCCAAAATGTAGCAAACAAGTGTAAATTTTCTAGAAGATGTGATTTTCAGGTACGACTTTTTTTTACAGAGTAAAATATACTACATATTTTATTGTAACCCATTGGGTATGAATCTAAATATCTTGCTGAGTTAATCGTATAAAACTGGTTTCATTGATGCTGTAAAAAAAATGTAGCTTCAAGGTCGTCTCAATGACACTATTGCATTTGCAATTCATTTACAATCATATGGCTGAAGAAATCACACTTTCTATAAGACAAATATACAACAGGGTTACTACACTGTGTGATCTACAACACTGTATTTGATCTACTACAATGAGAATCTTTCCATGTAGAATGGTAATGCATTTAGGATTACACTGAATCTGAAGGCAAACATTCAACTGGGTTACTACACTGAGAACCTCTAGACTGTATTTGATCTACTACAATGAGATCCTTCGCAAGTAGATTGGTAATGCATTTAGGATCTCATTGAATCTGATTATGGTTACAGTTTATGCCCCAAAATGCCTATGCTGTTTTCACTGACCAAAATTATATCTTTTTAGGGCTCATTTATTTTAGATATGAAAGCTTAGTGTCTTTAATCCAAAAAGGAAATTCAGAGACCAGATTCCTATACAGTATTTTGTCAATAACAAGTCTATGGGGTCTACTTGTACATTTCTTGAAAAGTGTCAGATGTCAAAATTTTCTGACAAGTTTGCAAGAGTGTTAGCATCCAAGTATTATGATATTCATTAGTCCATGAAATGCCAAAGAAACAATAGTGGTAAGAATTTTTTTTTATACAGTTGCTCAGACATGTGAATTTCATGTCAAACATGTACCATATATACTCACTTGTAAGTCTGCATAGACACAGATCTGCCAGGGCATAATGCACTGGTCAAACAAGATCTATATAGTTAGTAGTATCAGTAGAACAAACAACATGGACCCTGTTCTGCTGGTGAATGAAATGATAACTAACAAGGGTCTATTGTTTGAAACTGAATGAGACATATAAGTGAGTATATATGGTACTTGTCTACAGGATGACCATTAATTTATATCTTCAACACTTTTGGAAATAAAATGAATAATTATTCTCCGTACTAAATTAAATTTAAATACAATTTTTATTTGACTTGATTTATATATTCCTTTTTTCATTTACTTAAATTTATATTGTTTTTCTGTATTTCAGGACAGGGCAGTCAGGAACCATTTTGACCAAGGAGTTCCAACTATTCCCCTGATTAATAAGAATCATAGTCCTCAAAACTACTTCTTCTTTCAGAAATATATTCAGAATTAGAAATATTTAGTAAACAATGATTAAATATTGTTTGTGAATCAGTTCAACCTAGAATCATTGATGAAGGAAGAATATTTTACAGTTATGTTTTATTTTACACTTTTTTTTCTTTCTCAGTTTCATTAGAAAATTTGATGGTGTCTACAGTATAGACTCATATCCATTGCTGCATTATGCACGCTTAACATGGTCTAAACTATATGTTGTATTACTTATATCGTGTAATTAGAAATACCTTGATCTACCTGCAGATTAAAACAGGCAGACATAGATCTATATTATTTATAGCTTGGTGGATAACATGACAAGTTTATCAGTACTTTGAGCATTTTACAATATTTTTTTATAACAAAAAAAAATTAACTTTGCTTTAGTACTCGGTAATCAGACTTGTTCTAAATTACATGGTACTATTATAAACCTACTCGATATGCAAACTGCAAAGACCCAAATCTGCCATTTTTTTCTGTCATATCAGGGTCTATATAGTTTGTTAGGAGTAATCAGTCAAACAAAGAACATAAACTCTGATCTACCTATTCATTATGCAACAGCAGGTTGGGGTCTACACTGCTTGCAATAGGAACTGATTTATAATGGAATATACATGCTATCATTTTATAATGTGAATGAATGTATTACTGTTATAAAGATTGTTGGTCTTGTAAATTTATTTGTTGCTTAGCAACATCTGTAGTTTGTTGTGATTGATCAGACATGTTGCTAGGGACACTTTCTCTATACATTAATTTTACTCATCCACATCATTTGATAAAACTTGGAGTTTGATTTAGTTTTTTTTAAATTTTTGTTGCTTAGTGCTATCTGTGGTTCATTGTGATTGATAAGACATGTTGCTAGGACACTTCCTCCATACAGTAATTTTATACATCCACATCACTTGGGAGTTTGATTTTGTTTCTTAGTGCTATTTGTAATTGTTTGTGATTGATCCCAGACTTCTTACCAGGATTCTTTATCTATACATTATTTGTATACATTTGATAAAGCTTGGAATTAGTTCTTTATATATGAAAACAAATCCTTCAAATAATAATAAATACATTTGTAAGTAGTATGGTACATCTTTCTTTTTTTTTAGTGTTTGTAACGTTGTTTTTTTTAACTTCGGAAAGATGTTTTTATAACCTCGAACACATTGTTAAACAACTATCTTTTCTGTTTCTATTCTTTTTATCAGTTATATTTATTTTGTTCTATTTCCCAATTACCTATGATGTAAAATGCATAAATAATATCTATCTGTGATATGTACAATTTAAGGCTGTCACTGTCATCTTTATTTTTTCCCATCTGACTTGTCCAGCCTATACCCTTTGTTGTGAATTGCTATCGTGAAGTGTTTTGGACATGTTTTGTGCTTTTTTCATGGTGGCTGGGCTGAGCATATGACTGCATTTTATTAAAATATGTTTTTATGTACTAACACTTTACGTTACTCAGCACAACAATGGATACAGAGTGCAAAAAATTTTAAATTGTGAATGTTTTTATTTAGATTTTATCATACACTTTGATAATAATAAAAAGAAAAATAACAATAATAATACCTGAAATAAAATAGTTTTTATTATATTTTAGCAATAATTTCATCATTCATTTAATTGATTACATGAGCGCTTGGAAATGTAAACTGACTACATGATTGCTAGGAAATGTAAACTGATTAGATGATTGTTAGGAAATGCAAACTGATTACATGATTGATTTGAAATGCATACTGATTACTTGATTGATTAGAAATGCAAACTGATTTCATGATTGATTGGAAATGCAAACTGACTACATGATTGATTTGAAATGCATACTGATTACATGATTGATTGGAAATGCAAACTGACTACATGATTGATTTGAAATGCATACTGATTACATGATTGTTTGGAAATGCAAACTGATTTCATGATTATTTGGAAATGCAAACTGACTACATGATTGATTTGAAATGCATACTGATTACATGATTGATTGGAAATGCAAACTGACTACATGATTGATTTGAAATGCATACTGATTACATGATTGATTGGAAATGCAAACTGATTTCATGATTGTTTACATGATTGATTTGAAATGCATACTGATTACATGATTGATTGGAAATACAAACTGATTTCATGATTGTTTGGAAATGCAAACTGACTACATGATTGTTAGGAAATGTAAACTGATTACATGATTGATTTGAAAGCATTCTGATTGCATGATTGTTTGGAAATGCATACTGATTACATGATTGTTTGGAAATGCATACTGATTACATGATTGTTTGGAAATGCATATTGATTACATGATTGATTGGAAATGCAAACTGATTTCATGATTGTTAGGAAATGCAAACTGATTAAATGATTGATTGGAAATGCAAACTGATTACATTATTATTTGGAAATGCAAACCAATCTTATTGTTATGAATGACTGAATATATTAAATGTCTTAATTTGGACTCCAGGATACTTAAGTTTAAAATTCTTTGTAAAAAGAAAATAGTCATGTGCATTCCACATTATTCATTCATTTAGAAACTCCTATGTATTTAATTTATTTCATCATTATTGTGTTTTTCTGACAAATTATGCTTAATTAGTAGTTAATTACTCAATTTGCAAAATACTATTTGAAATATGTAATATGTATCCAACCACATCTTTAATGAAATAGTCTGTCACAACATTAAAAATCTATTTTATGTTCATTATAAATGATACATTTTGCTTTGATATGGACATGTTTTAATCATTTTTATTGTGTATTATCACAAAAATTATTCTTTTCAATGAAATGAATTTTTTTAGGCAGATTTCTGACATAATGCATTTATTCTGGAATTAAAACTGTTCCCATATTTTACTATCACAATTGTACATTTTTTGTTGGGGTTGGTTGTAATACATAGATTTGATCTTAATCTTTTTTATTATGTCTTAACAAGTAAATTCAGTGAACTACAATACTTGGAAGACCTACCTTAAAGCACCTGACTTAATTGTGATAAAATATAGTGTATACATGCAAATTAGGATGAATGCATGTATTTCATGAAGTATAGGAATTTTAATATGATCTTTATTTTTTATCAGTTCTGTAAATGTTATCATTTCTATTATGAAAAATTTGCCAACTATTTGAGCACCTTCATTAATTGTGATAATACATGTACTGAATACACAATGAGATGAATATTTGAATAAGTCGAATATACGACTTTTTCATGGTAAGAATTTCTTTCATGCTATAAGTATTTATGTAATGATAGACTATTTTTGCTAGTCATGTTGTAATTTTGTAAATAATGACTAGGCTGAAAATGTGTATTGCATTGTAATTAATAGCCGTTGAGAGTTACCATGCATGTTTATGATTTGGATAAACTAATTTAACACTTCCTGTTTCAAGAGACTGATTTAAGGACTTGCAGATTAGTCAGAACACCTTAAGCCATTTTAAGTTATAAACACACCTTGGAAATCCTTTGATGAGTCTGTGTCAGAAAGAAAAAACTGCTTGAAATTGGTGGAGAACTCGGTTTAAAATAATTAATACAAAATTTTACTGCACCGTGACCATGTGTCAATTTAATGTAGGAAAATGTGTTGGTTATATTAAATGGCAAAACAGTGAGCAGACATGAAGACATGACAGGTCTAATTTTTGGGCTAAAATCTGCTACAGCTTTATTAGGACACAAGGTATAGCTTTCAAAATGATTTGACTAAAAATAGGTCATATCCACCATTATGTTTATTAAACATAATATACATAATATACAAAAATAGAATAAACTTCTCAGAGGTTATGAGCTATTAGAAGAAAATCATAAGTAGTACATCTTCCAATTGTCAGGAGAAATTGTCTCCTCTTTATATCAAGCGCTTTTGTCTGAAATTTGGAACTTGAGTCTAAGATGTACAAAACTGTATCCAATTTGTACTTTGTTACTTAAGTACTTGTTACGGTCCTAGTTTGAACTGCAATGTGTTGTATCATTGTATTGATAGCTATTCATGTGTATGTGTGCTTAAAGGGATATAACACATTATTTAATGCATAGTATACCAAGACCTGGAGTTTTGTACCTTATTTATTCACAAGATAACATAGCTTTCTCTTGCCCACCACAAACATGACATTGATCTTTTATGCACATTATTTGCATAAAGTGATAAAGAATTTTCTATAAAATATTATTTTGTTAATGAAATTGATTTATAAGATCACTCAAGAAAGGGCAGTAACTCGCACTGCAGTGCCTGTTGGGAAGAGGTTGTGTTGTGACATGATAATACCAATCTTAACAAATTTTGAGTTCAAAGCTCATGCTTTATGTTCTAACATATTTATGACTTAAGTTTCTTATTCTTGTAAAAACTGGTCACAGCATAACTTGATTGTGCTATTTACTTTAACAAAAAAGTTTTTTTTATTGTGAGCAAATGGCAATTTAGATGTTACATGTGATAAATATGGTAATGTTAATGTGTTTAATCATAAATTATTAAATTCATGATGATGTTAATTAGTTGATCCATTGTAGATTAGCTGTAAATACTGTGTGAATTGTAATGCTCATTCTTAAGAGATCTTTTGATACAGGAAGTGTTAATTTTGCAGATAATTTCATAAGTGCTGTGATAAAAAATTAATTATTTTAATACATTGATAAATTATACTGCACCTCCTTAGTATAATGCATGCCATTAAAATGTAGTTAATTTTACAAGGTAAGTATTGGCATGGATTCAGTTAAATTTATTAGTAGGTTAATATACATGCATTTAATTATAAGGTGGTCTCAATATTAGGTAATGCACTCCATGGCTAGCACTAATACTGTGATAATGAGGGAGTATTATAATACACTCTGTGACTACCATATATATAGTTATAATGAGGGAGTACTGTAATACACTCCATGGCTATTTTGGTTACTGTTATAATGAGGGAGTACTGAATACTCTAAATGGCTTCCTTGAATATTGTTACAATAAGGGAGTACTGTAATTCACACCATGACTACTATGGATATTGTTACAATGAGAGAGTACTGTAATTTACACCATGATTACCATGGATATTTTTACAATGAGGGAGTACTGAATGCTTTCAATGGCTACCATGGATATTGTTACAATGAGGGAGTACTGTAATTCACACCATGGCTACCATTGATATTGTTACAAGGAGGGAGTACTGTAATTCACACCATGACTACCATGGGTATTGTTACATGAGGGTGTACTCTAATATACACCATGGCTACCATGGGTATTGTTACAATGAGGGAGTACTCTAATACACACCATGGCTACCATGGGTATTGTTACATGAGGGTGTACTCTAATACACACCATGGCTACCATGGATATTGTTACAATGAGGGAGTACTGTAATTCACACCATGACTACCATGGGTATTGTTACAATGAGGGAGTACTCTAATACACATCATGGATAAATTGGATACTGTTATTATGAGGGAGTACTGTAATTCACACCATGACTACAATGGATATTGTTGCAACGAGGGAGTACTGCAATACACTCCATGGATAAAATGGCTTCTGTTATAATGTGGAAGTTCTGTAACTCGCACCATAGATACCATGGACACTGATAATGAGGGAGTACTATAATACACTCATTGAATACATCTAATGAGGGAGTACTGTAATACACTCCATGACAAACATGGATACTGTTATAATGTAGGAGTACTGTAATACACTCCATGGATAACATGGATACTGTTATAATGTAGGAGTACTGTAATACACTCCATGGATAACATGGTTACTGTTATAATGAAGAAGTACTGTAATTAATTATTTGATCAATACACTTGGTAATAAAAGATTTCTTTATTTAATTTATCGCTTTGATTTAGAAAATTTTATTTGCTTGTTCGATATATTTCCACGTTTTGAGATGAGTGTTTTGATACGTTAGTCAAGGTGTATATTGATATCGATTCGTTAAATGAACACGTTTACCCTTGTAAAGCATAGTAAATTAAAGCTGTTCAGAAATACCAACTATGTTTTATTTTTTTGTGTAATTTCCAAAGAGGATTAAGAAGTGCATACTTGATGATTGTCTGTCCATCTGTTTGACTAGTTGTCCATCTTGCTCTTGTTTCCTGTCAGTCTATCTTCATGGCCTTGTGATTGTGCATAGGTGAATAAATGAAGGAAATTAAGAACTTAACTAATAAAAGTACTGCTACACCAATAATTCTTCTTTTTCACTTGTAATATTTTTAGCTTTTTGTCTGTTATTGCTCTCTATAACATAACAGAGTGCATTAATTTCAGAGAGTATGTAAGCCATGTTGAGGCATATGTATCCAGAATCTATACTGCAAAGAAACTTTATTGGCTGAAGTGACACACTGAATTATTGTCTCGTGTCGGTTTCGACAAGGTATATCTGTACGCTATCTCACTTTACATTAAAGCCAACAGAAATTACTGAATGGAGCTTTTCCTTTTACCCACTTTTTCATCAATAATTTGCCTATTACCACAGTGCAGCCTATATATGTGATCCTATTTTGATTAAAGATAGAATATATGCTTTCAGTTTTACGCTCTCTTGTGTGTTTGATAATGAATAAGATCCACACACATATACACATTAATGAGGTGTTCTTATTTGCTGAACCTGTTATCACATTCATATATTTCTGATCTGCTTTGGATCACACTTGGAACATAAGCTTGAATCATCAACATTGATACAATCTGGGGGCTACACGTACAATTGAGGTAATGTAATTCAATGAATGGCTCAATATTTGTCACTCTAGCTAGATTCTTAAATTTGATGAGAAGTGATTTCCAATGGAAAAAAATGTTTATATCCTTGATTATAATTGTTTGATTTCAGATTTTCATCATGCCGTAGCATACAATATTCTCAGTAATCAGCAAGATGCACTTTATGCTATTAATAGAGAAAACAGAAGTAAATGATTGTGTCATTCGAGAAGTTTAGAAGAACCTTTTCTTTCGAGATGAGTTAGATTTCTGGGAAGGTTTTAATCATTTTATTACATTTCTTTATATGTTTGATATTTCATACTGTATTACACATGAAGGGACATTAAATGTTATGTTTGATACAGTACTGTATTGCAAATTAAGGGACATTAAATGTTATGTTTGATACAGTACTGTATTGCAAATTAAGGGACATTAAATGTTATGTTTGATACAGTACTGTATTACAAATTAAGAGACATTAAATGTTATGTTTGATACAGTACTGTATTGCAAATTAAGGGACATTAAATGTTATGTTTGATACAGTACTGTATTACAAATTAAGAGACATTAAATGTTATGTTTGATACAGTACTGTATTGCAAATTAAGGGACATTAAATGTTATGTTTGATACAGTACTGTATTGCAAATTAAGGGACATTAAATGTTATGTTTGATACAGTACTGTATTGCAAATTAAGGGACATTAAATGTTATGTTTGATACAGTACTGTATTACAAATTAAGGGACATTAAATGTTATGTTTGATACAGTACTGTATTACAAATTAAGGGACATTAAATATTATGTTTGATACAGTACTGTATTGCAAATTAAGGGACATTAAATGTTATGTTTGATACAGTACTGTATTGCAAATTAAGAGACATTAAATGTTATGTTTGATACAGTACTGTATTGCAAATTAAGGGACATTAAATGTTATGTTTGATACAGTACTGTATTACAAATTAAGGGACATTAAATGTTATGTTTGATACAGTACTGTATTGCAAATTAAGGGACATTAAATGTTATGTTTGATACAGTACTGTATTGCAAATTAAGAGACATTAAATGTTATGTTTGATACAGTACTGTATTACAAATTAAGGGACATTAAATGTTATGTTTGATACAGTACTGTATTGCAAATTAAGGGACATTAAATGTTATGTTTGATACAGTACTGTATTACAAATTAAGGGACATTAAATGTTATGTTTGATACAGTACTGTATTGCAAATTAAGGGACATTAAATGTTATGTTTGATACAGTACTGTATTGCAAATTTAAGAGACATTAAATGTTATGTTTGATACAGTACTGTATTGCAAATTAAGGGACATTAAATGTTATGTTTGATACAGTACTGTATTGCAAATTAAGGGACATTAAATGTTATGTTTGATACAGTACTGTATTACAAATTAAGGGACATTAAATGTTATGTTTGATACAGTACTGTATTGCAAATTAAGGGACATTAAATGTTATGTTTGATACAGTACTGTATTGCAAATTAAGGGACATTAAATGTTATGTTTGATACAGTACTGTAAGTGCAAATTAAGAGACATTAAATGTTATGTTTGATACAGTACTGTATTGCAAATTAAGAGACATTAAATGTTATGTTTGATACAGTACTGTATTGCAAATTAAAAGACATTAAATGTTATGTTTGATACAGTACTGTATTACAAATTCAGGGACATTAAATGTTATGTTTGATACAGTACTGTATTGCAAATTAAGAGACATTAAATGTTATGTTTGATACAGTACTGTATTGCAAATTAAGAGACATTAAATGTTATGTTTGATACAGTACTGTATTACAAATTAAGGGACATTAAATGTTATGTTTGATACAGTACTGTATTGCAAATTAAGGGACATTAAATGTTATGTTTGATACAGTACTGTATTACAAATTAAGGGACATTAAATGTTATGTTTGATACAGTACTGTATTGCAAATTAAGGGACATTAAATGTTATGTTTGATACAGTACTGTATTGCAAATTAAGAGACATTAAATGTTATGTTTGATACAGTACTGTATTACAAATTAAGGGACATTAAATGTTATGTTTGATACAGTACTGTATTGCAAATTAAGGGACATTAAATGTTATGTTTGATACAGTACTGTATTGCAAATTAAGGGACATTAAATGTTATGTTTGATACAGTACTGTATTGCAAATTAAGAGACATTAAATGTTATGTTTGATACAGTACTGTATTGCAAATTAAGGGACATTAAATGTTATGTTTGATACAGTACTGTATTGCAAATTAAGGGACATTAAATGTTATGTTTGATACAGTACTGTAAGTGCAAATTAAGAGACATTAAATGTTATGTTTGATACAGTACTGTATTGCAAATTAAGAGACATTAAATGTTATGTTTGATACAGTACTGTATTGCAAATTAAAAGACATTAAATGTTATGTTTGATACAGTACTGTATTACAAATTCAGGGACATTAAATGTTATGTTTGATACAGTACTGTATTGCAAATTAAGAGACATTAAATGTTATGTTTGATACAGTACTGTATTGCAAATTAAGAGACATTAAATGTTATGTTTGATACAGTACTGTATTACAAATTAAGGGACATTAAATGTTATGTTTGATACAGTACTGTATTGCAAATTAAGGGACATTAAATGTTATGTTTGATACAGTACTGTATTACAAATTAAGGGACATTAAATGTTATGTTTGATACAGTACTGTATTGCAAATTAAGGGACATTAAATGTTATGTTTGATACAGTACTGTATTACAAATTAAGGGACATTAAATGTTATGTTTGATACAGTACTGTATTGCAAATTAAGGGACATTAAATGTTATGTTTGATACAGTACTGTATTGCAAATTAAGAGACATTAAATGTTATGTTTGATACAGTACTGTATTACAAATTAAGGGACATTAAATGTTATGTTTGATACAGTACTGTATTGCAAATTAAGGGACATTAAATGTTATGTTTGATACAGTACTGTATTACAAATTAAGGGACATTAAATGTTATGTTTGATACAGTACTGTATTGCAAATTAAGGGACATTAAATGTTATGTTTGATACAGTACTGTATTACAAATTAAGGGACATTAAATGTTATGTTTGATACAGTACTGTATTGCAAATTAAGGGACATTAAATGTTATGTTTGATACAGTACTGTATTGCAAATTAAGGGACATTAAATGTTATGTTTGATGCAGTACTGTATTACACATGAAGGGACATTAAATGTTATGTTTGATACAGTACTGTATTGCAAATTAAGGGACATTAAATGTTATGTTTGATACAGTACTGTATTGCAAATTAAGGGACATTAAATGTTATGTTTGATACAGTACTGTATTGCAAATTAAGGGACATTAAATGTTATGTTTGATACAGTACTGTATTGCAAATTAAGGGACATTAAATGTTATGTTTGATGCAGTACTGTATTGCAAATTAAGGGACATTAAATGTTATGTTTGATGCAGTACTGTATTACACATGAAGGGACATTAAATGTTATGTTTGATACAGTACTGTATTGCAAATTAAGGGACATTAAATGTTATGTTTGATACAGTACTGTATTGCAAATTAAGGGACATTAAATGTTATGTTTGATACAGTACTGTATTGCAAATTAAGGGACATTAAATGTTATGTTTGATACAGTACTGTATTGCAAATTAAGAGACATTAAATGTTATGTTTGATACAGTACTGTATTGCAAATTAAAAGAAAGTATTTCCATGCTTTTCTCTTGGTGTCTCCAATCATAAAATGAGAACTAACTCGTCTATGCGGTATTTATTAAGTTCTTCAGTATCGACATTGACATTTTAAAGGTATTGTACCTGTTCTCTATGACGTCTTTGCATGCACCATCAATCCATGGTTCCTGACACATTTAAGAACCTTTGAATGATTTGGTAATGTGTTCCCAGAAAGGTTTGGGAGAATCTTTGAAAATATCATTATATCATTACGCAGTCAAGGCGATAAGCTCTCAGAGTTGATTTGCGGAGGTATTGAAGCGTTTCCAATCTTTTGTGTTAAATTTCCATCTGTTCTCTACTTTCTGGGGTTTGGGAATTTTACTTTTCGAAGGATATATTTCTGTTTTAATGTATGAATGAGCAGCTGCTTGCAGAGCTTTTTGTTGCGTTAAATCTGTGAATTTTATTGACCTTCTAACCATGCAATATATATATATATATATATATATATATATATATATATATATATATATATATATATATATATATATATATATGGGTACATGCGTTAAAACTGGAAAAAATTGTTCTTCATTACACCATCGCCAGCGTAGATTTCGTAATGTTTAAGTGAAATTGTAGCTTCCACCAATTACTTGTTCTGAGGAAAATGTATGCTTTTCTCTTGTTTCATGCACTGGATGTCTTGTGTTTCCACTTTGGATAGTCTCTAAAGTAGAAGACATGTTACCGGTATATCTGGTAACTCAAACAAGAAACTTTCTCAGTGCAGGTCCATCATCCTACTCGTACATGAGACACATTGGTTTCATTTTGCATCCATCTTTGTGTTGGCCATGTGTCTGTCAGTTAAATCATCGCAAAGATTAAAAGATGGGTAGACTGACATGGGGGGGGGGGTTTCCTACTAAACACCGCAAAGTCAGACAAAGGCAGGCAAAGTCTGTTTATTTTTGTTTTATTTGTACATATTCGTTTACATTATACTATATTAACTTTGTTTTGATATTTAAATTTATTTATAAAACGATACATACGCACCCGTAATTGTGTCGATAGAGTATGACAAAGTCATATAACACAGACAGCATATGACAAAAGCAATTCTACATTCCCAAACCCACAGGTTGAACGTATTCTATGAATATTAAAATTACCTTCTATATATTAGTCTTCATTGTGCAACTGATATCGAGTGATAAAAAATCGTATATACTGTACATTTTGTTTGTAAATTGTAATCCATCTTCGTGCTAACACAAAGGCATTTTGTAGTCTAAGAAAATGTAGGGCAGAACTTTCTTCAAACCAGAGAGAGAGAGAGAGAGAGAGAGAGAGAGAGAGAGAGAGTACTAAACTAAGTGGTAGAAAGAAGTAAAACTAATAAGTACATGCAAAAGAAAGTCATGCATCCAATTTTCGGACGACTTCTCTCTAAGCTTATTATCGGATATATTTTTTAATAATAATAATAATGTGGACTTGGTACAGCGAATATCTTTTACAACTCCAAGCGCTTTAAAAAAGCTAGCACAAAAACATTCACAACAGTGATGGGGAATAGAAAGACTTAGCAATTGTCAGTTTCTGACTGGATAAAAATCCTTACCCAGGCGTTATCCACACAAATGTCAGCAACAAAGACGAATCGGTGTAATGTTGAAGTCTTTACACGTGGTTAACCTGTTTTTCCTTTGAGATTATAAATCTTTACATAGCAAAGATTCCTTTTTAGAGTTTTTAAACGGATATATAATACTGCACTACAAAAGTTTACAAGCAACATTTTGTACCATTTCAATTGGACACACTTGTATATGGCCGTACTTGTATCCCAGTAGGGTAAAAAGTGAATTGAATTAGAAATGGAATCAGCCATAGCATGGGCGCTCGCAATGGGGGACATTATTTTGGCCTCCATCCGGGAAACGTAATAGCTGGCCACTAGATGTTTGTCCCTTCCCCACCCCCACCCCCGCCGAAAACGATTTTGCTGCCGCCTATGAGCCATATCCGACTTACAAAGATTATCGCCTGTTATTGAGATTTCTTACAGTGAGATATATGTGTCGTATATAATTGAGTATACATCGTAATGGTGAGTTACAGTTTTCTTATATTTATCTAGTATACACACTACCTAAAGTGTCATTCATAACACACACATCTGGCAAATATTTGGCACTTATCTATTATCATCTCAAGTGATAAAATAACAATGTTGTGACAATGTAAAATTATGCATACTCCACAAAGCAAGCTTACCGAAGATAAAAGTCTGCGTATGCATTGCCAACCTTTCAATTAGCTCTTGTTCTTTTTACCACGAACAAGTGTAGAATATATATCCAAGGTTAAGAACATTGTCGTTCCCCATTTAACTACCAAGGTAGGGTCATTTGACGTTCCCATCCAACTTCCAAGGTAGGGTCATTTGTCATTCCACATTTAACTACCAACGTAAGACCATTGTTAGTCCCCATTTAACTACCAACGTAAGACCATTGTCAGTCACCATTTAACTACCAAGGTGGAGCCATTGTTAGTCCCCATTTGACTACCAAGGTGGGACCATTGTCAGTCTCCATTTAATTACCAAGGTGAGACCATTGTTAGTCCCCGTTTAACTACCAAGGTAAGACTATTGTCAGTCCCCATTTAATTACCAAGGTAAGACCATTGTTAGTCCCCGTTTAACTACCAAGGTAAGACTATTGTCAGTCCCCATTTAATTACCAAGGTAAGACCATTGTTAATCCCCATTTAACTACCAAGGTAAGACCATTGTCAGTCCCCATTTAACTAGCAAGGTAGGGCCATTGTCGTTCCCCATTTAACTGCCAAGGGTAGGGCCATTGTTAGTCCCCATTTAACTACCAAGGAAGGGCCATGTTCATTCCACATTTAACTACCAAGGTAGGACCATTGTCATTCCTCATTTAACTACCAAGGTAAGAACATTGTTGTTCCCCATTTAACTACCAAGGTAGGGTCATTTGTCATTCTACATTTAACTACCAACGTAAGACCATTGTTAGTCCCCATTTAACTACCAACGTAAGACCATTGTCAGTCCCCATTTAACTACCAAAGTAGGGCCATTGTCATTCCCCATTTAACTACCAAGGTAAGACCGTTGTCAGTCTCCATTTAACTACGAAGGTGTGGCCATTGTCATTACCCATTTAACTATCAAGATAAGACCCCATTGTCAGTCCCCATTTCGCTACCAAGGTAAGACCATTGTCAGTCCCCATTTAACTACCAAGGTAAGACCAATGTAAGTCCCCATTTAACTACCAAGGTAGGGTCATTTGTCATTCCACATTTAACTACCAACGTAAGACCATTGTTAGTCCCCATTTAACTACCAACGTAAGACCATTGTCAGTCCCCATTTAACTACCAAGGTGGAGTCATTGTTAGTCCCCATTTGACTACCAAGGTGGGACCATTGTCAGTCTCCATTTAATTACCAAGGTGAGACCATTGTTAGTCCCCGTTTAACTACCAAGGTAAGACCATTGTTAATCCCCATTTAACTACCAACGTAAGACCATTGTTAATCCCCATTTAACTACCAAGGTAAGACCATTGTCAGTCCCCATTTAACTAGCAAGGTAGGGCCATTGTCGTTCCCCATTTAACTGCCAAGGGTAGGGCCATTGTTAGTCCCCATTTAACTACCAAGGTAGGGCCATTGTCATTCCACATTTAACTACCAAGGTAGGACCATTGTCATTCCCCATTTAACTAACAAGGTAAGACAATTATTAATCCCCATTTAACTACCAAGATAGGACCATTGTCAGTCCTCATTTAACTACCAAGGTAAGAACATTGTTGTTCCCCATTTAACTACCAAGGTAGAGCCATCGTTAATCCCCATTTAATTACAAAGGTGGAGCCATTGTCATTCCCCTTGTAACTACCAAGGTAAGACCATTGTCAGTCCCCATTTAACTACCAAAGTAGGGCCATTGTCATTCCCCATTTAACTACCAAGGTAGGACCGTTGTCAGTCTTCATTTAACTACCAAGGTGGGGCCACTGTCATTACCCATTTAACTACCAAGGTAAGACCCCATTGTCAGTCCCCATTTCGCTACCAAGGTAAGACCATTGTCAGTCCCCATTTAACTACCAAGGTAAGACCATTGTTATTCCCCATTTAACTACCAAGGTAATAATTTAACTACCATGTTAAGACTATTGTCAGTTCCCATTTAACTACCAAGGTAGGATCATTGTTAGTCCCCATTTAACTACCAAGTTAAGACCATTGTCAGTCCGCATTTAATTACCAAGGTCAGACATTGTCAGTCCCCATTTAACTACCAAGGTAGGACCATTTTCAGTCCCCATTTAACTACCAAGGTAGGGCCATTGGTATTCAACATTTAACTAGCAAGGTAGGGCCATTTTCATTTCCCATTTAAGTACCAAGGTAAGACCATTGGTATTCACCATTTAACTACCAAGGTAGGACCATTGTCATTCCCCATTTAAGTACCAAGGTAAGACCATTGGTATTCACCATTTAACTACCAAGGTAGGACCATTGTCAGTCTCCATTTAACAACTAAGGTAGGACCATCGTCAGTCCCCATTTAACTACCAAGGTAGGACCATTGTTAGTCTCCTTTTTACTACCAAGGTAAGACCATTGTCAATCCCCATTTTACTACCAAGGTAAGACCGTTGTCATTCCCCATTTGACAAGCTGTCAGCACATTATTTTGTCGACCTATTTGCAAGACACGGACAAAACGTGATATAGGGATCACTTTTCTGACTATTGTTATTGTTCTTTGTTGTAATAGTGGTCATTCTAAAGTGAAGGTTTGAACTTTAGAGTGATGTTAACATGTGTACACTATACAGTACTCGATACTAGTCCTCCTCTTAATCAAATCAATTTCGAACCTAACTTTTTTTTCCCGCTATGCACTTTAGTCTTGGAGCTTTTGATATAGAATATATCGAATGACATGAATAGCTTTCAAAATGTAGTACAGGTCTAGTCTTTCATGTTCCCAATTAAATCGTCATCCAGGTTTAACTGCAAGTTAATGAAAGAAAGAAGAAGAAAAATAAACACCAGTTCAACTGTACTAAAAACTGCCGTGACATTCTTGTGGCACGAAAGACCATTTAAATATGCCCAGAAATGATGCATATATCTTTAAATGGTTGACTATTAAGATTTCACTTTTTAAAGAGTCGACATATATTTTAAGCTTTTGTCTATGGAAACGAGAACACAGTTTGTGACAATTGTATTTGCAAGTAATAATCAATAATTTCTAAATATAGCTTGTAATTTTTCAAATTATTTTACCTGTCAAATGTTACATGATATGTACATTCAAGAAGCACAGATAACACTTTTTTATTTTGTTCCCGATTTCTGAGGAGTTTATTTAGAAATTTATCTCCGTTTGCAACTGAATGATATTTCAAACTTACGCGAGACATTCAAACAGCTCTGTTACCGTATCCGTCCTAATTTCCTTCCAAAACGATTTGAATACTTTGCATTTTATGCATATATTATTTGAATACTTTGCATTTTATGCATATATTACAAGGACACCATAAATATGAGGAAAAATGAAGTGGTTGGGTAGAAACAAATAGTTCTAACGTTATTCAGCTGGGATAGAATTAAAAAAAAGCAATCGAGAGAACAGTTTAATATGAAAATGAAGCCAAAAAATATCTACTGGAAATAGCTTGTACAATGTAACAACCTTTTCATATTCAGTTAGAAGAAAACTCATTTTATATAATGATATAATGATATATAATGGAAGACAAAATCGTAGAATGGAAAAAAGAAGTAACAATAACTTTGAAGATACACTTTTGAAACAAGAGAGTTAACAGTGTTTATGTCATTGCGCATTAATTGCGATTTCCATACTTTATTTCATCCTAATGTGGACAGTAATGCAGACAGCGGACAGTAATGCGGACAGGATTTGTGGGTCCTACAAAAGTTTCTCCAGCAGGCCACATTGACGGCGGTAAGCCGCATGACCATTGTAGGTCTCCGGAATGTTTTCCTAATTGTCACATGACCAAAAGTTAACCATCCAAAATCGCTATACATAATATTGACGGCAGATATCGGCACACTCCCCGTAACTAACACAAACTTTCTGTCAGCATATTTTATTGCATTGCAGGCAACACGCATACAACATTTATGGATCAATTTGCCGACTTTATTGTAATTAATGGTGTTGCTGTCATAGAGGTCAATATTATGTTTATGTTGTTATGTCAGAATTTCTGACTCTGTTGTATGTACAATAGTGAACTTGAGTGGTGTATTAATCATGGTATCTAATCACATCCGGAACATTAGATATCACCTTCGAAAGTGACGGATCCATATTTAGATCAGAATTTAATAGTATTTTCATTTGATCGCATTGAACAAGGCCATCATACGGGAAAGCCAATTTAGCAGTCTTGTTCCGAGTTCTACAGTTTGAATTTGTTTTAATCTTATCATAATTTTATTTTTTTTAAAAATTAAAATTACATTATTTTGGTATGGGAATTATACTGTTTAGCTATTAACTGAAAGGTTACAACTTTACACTGATTAGCTATTGACTGAAAAATTATCCATGGAACAGAAATTTATTGTTTGAATGCCATTGTCAACAATGTATTTTTATTGACAGTTGACAGAGTAGACTTTTAAGTCAACAAGGTATTTTTATTGACAGTTGACAGAGTAGACGTTTAAGTCAACAATGTATTTTTATTGACAGTTGACAGTAGACTTTTAATGAACTGAATTTCGAATATAGGGAATGAGCCTTTTTTACGCAAATTTCTTATGAAGCAAATGAACTAAATCACACAATTGTTTGTCCCATTGATTATGGGTACAAGTTCATACAAAAAGTTAGCCATTTGTTTAAAATTATATACACCTAGGCGTGACAGGTAGAAATCTTCATGCACAAAGATAAAAAAAAATGAATACTATTTTCTACCTTTGACAAGGGGCTATGATTGCAAAGGAAATGTAAAATAATTGATTAAGGCTTTTAAATCATGCATAAAATATAATTGTGTACTGGAATATATCAAAAAAATTAAAAGATAAATCAGTATTTACTAATATAATGACCAATGATTGCTACAGCGCTGCTACTCATTACATACATAGTTCTATATACTGGACACTGTGATCATTAAACTCATGACAGGTGTTGTAAAACTATCAAAAGTAGGACTATTCGTTCCATAGTAAGATATTCAAATCTGACTGACACATTGTCTAAACGTGTTAACGTATGCTTTAGAGTTGACCGAATATAACCGTTGTCATATTATTTCCTTAAGGTAAAGTCAGAAATAAATATCACTAAGTTTCAATGAAACTATTTCAAGCAGGTTTTGAGTGTTATATTTCATACTAGATTTACTCCTAACTTTTGCAACGAGCAAAAACCAGCTGATCAACATACACAAGAGAATCCATAATTGAATCAGCGGACCAGCTCTCTCGTTCACATGCTTTTTCCAAGTCATGTTAAGCCTGAAACTCTTGCTACTTCTAGATGTTCAGATGGGTAAGTATTGAGAAGATTTTTTATGTGATTTTAAATGTGCGCTAGTTTCGACATTTCTCTGGAAATTTATATACTTTTGATCTATTTTTTTTCCCTTTTCAACCAAAGTTTCGAAGTTCATATAATTAACATCAGCTGATAACCACCAGAGCAAACATAAAAAATGCTATTCACATGATGACGATGTCAACATATTGGTGTCACATTTTATATCCCCATCCCTTTCCCCCTCCCCGCAGTACATAGCAAGAAAAAATATTCATGGAATCTTTTTTTTAATTCGAGCTTCTCAATATATTGATCATATCGTATCATAGATTTTAACCGCTTTAGCGGCTTAAGTGGTTAGAGCATCCGACTTAGATCGAGGGGCTCGCGGGTTCGATTCCCGGTCGAGCCATACCAAAGATATACAAGAATAGTACTTACAGCAACCTCGCTTGGCACTTAGCGTTTAGATGTCAATGGTAGGATTGGTTGGCCTGGTGTCTTGGTTGGACATCCTGCCACATGTCTACGGCATGATGCCACAGTGTTAGACATTATAAAAAAATACACCCCACTGCAGACACCGGTCTGACTAAAATTGTTAAAGCTACATTATACACCCCCAAGACATTAAATCACATACACACTGTTATAGAATCTATTTGTTCTGATGGATACGTGTTTCAAAGATCTGAATTATATTTTGAAACTGATGTCCTCTTTAACAATTGGTGGAAATCATTATATTTGATCATACCCATTTCATGGTGATAATGTTTTCCGCTTTCTCTTCTAAACGTGACAGGATTTCAAGTGGTTAATAAGCCAAGTTAATTTACGTTGATGTATTATATGCAATGGTAAACCATATTTTAAGCTGTAATTTTTTGTGGTCTATCCTTTTGAGTATTTAGAATGCGTTTGTATGCATATGTATATAAATAAGATAATTTTTTAAAAAAATGCACATGAAGAGTGTTTCGAACACTTTCTGTATTTGTGCTGGGGTTACGTTGGTAACATGGTGTTGTTTTATTTTTTTAAATGGTACAAACCTATGCTTATTTAAAAATTAGTACAGACTTTGTTTATTTTTTTCTGCACAAATTATTTTATTCGAGATCTTAAGGGAGTTGACATTGTTTTAGAAAATTCAAAACTAAAATTCCATCTTTCCTTAATTCCTAATTTCTAGTAATAATCCCATTACTGCTATAACAATCACTGTCTTCAATCCAACGTTTAATATCTCTGTGATGGGCTACAACAACAACAACAACGACTGTTACTACAAATACTAAACAAAAAGCTGTAAAACTCTTTTTATTAACCCATTGACTGTAAAAAAGGGAGTGTGTTGACGGTAGGTGAAATACTGTTTATTGTGTTGGTTGGTTTCCGATAAAGGAAGTAACTGGCTTTGTACGTGCCTAATCGTATGTGTCAAAGCGTAATTTAGTAACCTATGGTTTTTTTTCTTCTATTTATAAATCAATATAATCGGTATGTCTGTCTGGAGAACTGTTTAATGGTGAAAGTAAAGAGGCAATTCCGTTTTAGTCTATGTAGATATTTAGCAGAATTCTATGAGAAAACCAACGAGACAGATTTGCCAAGAATTACATTGCCCCTTGCACCCATTTCGTTATTTATGTGTGTTTCTCTATTATGAGAGAGAGAGAGAGAGAGAGAGAGAGAGAGAGAGAGAGAGAGAGAGTATTTAATTGGAAAGTTAATTTAATTTATAACAAGTTGATTTCTGCCGTAATGATATTTTAGAAAATAGAATATATTTGAAACACTGGTAACATAATGCTTATCAAATCAATCACCCAGTCGCGCAACACAGCAAATACGCGATAATCAGGCAAAATGAAAAGTTGAAAGAGTTTCTGCAAGGAGTATGGTATGAAAGACTATAAATTTCCAACGATCACATTAATGAGGATTTGATTACCTCCTTTCAAGTATGATATCATGGATTCATTAAGGAGAAGTGTTGCATTCACTAAGTTCAATAATATGGGATTACATTGATCGGATTCGGATGTGTGTGGACACCATAGATGATAAAAACGTTTACCTCGTTTTTAATTTTACTACGAAAAACGCGTTTTTTGTACGTTTTTTTAAAAAAAATTTTTGCGTTTGCGAAAAGCTGGACAATATAAATTATATGGAGGAAACCATTGAGTGGTCAGATCAGTCAGATGGTAATAACAACATTGAGTGAGAAAAAAAATCATTGTTATCTGGACTACGGTTTAAAACTTTTAATATTTTTTCATATTTGTATCACTGCAAATTTAAAACTGGTATGTAGCGTGAACATAAGTACAATTTTGATTTTTGTATCACTGCAAATTTAAAACTGGTATGTAGCGTGTACATAAGTAAAATTTTTATTTTTGTATTACTGCAAATTTAAAACTGGTATGTATCGTGTACATAAGTAAAATTTTGATTTTTGTCTTGCCTAAAACTACTGAAACGTTTTTTTTTCGTTTTTTATTATTGAGAAAAAAATGCGTTTTCTTACGCTTTTATTTTAATTTTAACGTTTTTATTATGGTCACTATTTGCCGGTATTTTCTTCATTAGTCCAGTTTTGGGTTCTCATTAGAACATTTGCTGGATTGCTTCGGAAGTGATTTATCTAGAAGCGATGAATATTGTGTATTGATCATTAAGAACTCTGGTTAGAAACATGGTGTACTTCGATTATAGAATTACACTTCACTAGATCATTGGAAGTACAGTCTTATTTCTCAACGTTGTTGACGTGCTGAAAAAGTTTATATTAGCAGTTATTAGTTGTGTATTAAAAAGAAAGCTTTATCCCTAATCCTCACTTTGATTTGTTTGTAACTGAGTCATAAGGTCTTACTTAAAAAAATTAAAATTGGTTTCGAAAAATGTTTTTTTTTATGATTATTTCACAAACGTTCACTTGATGTACGTTTTAATTTCTCTGTCACTTCCTATCGGTCTTATGATTTTTCTCAGAGAATTTGTTTCTCTCCCGCCTTCGACTTAACATTCAGAGATGTTTCACGTCCAACGTGAAATCAGATATAAAGTGAGTTTATGGTATATCCTTTTGCGTAATTGCTAAAAGAAAATCAAACATCAAGAAACAAATAAAATCAAACTTGGCAGACAGCATCCTGGGACAAAGACTCAACAAGTTTAAACGCACCATGCTGATGTGTCAACAAATATGCTCATAACAACTAAAATAGAAAACATTTAAACGACATTTCTTTCCGTAAAAGATCTTGACCAAGTTTGACATCATCCACTCTGATTTGCTTAGAATGGTTTAAAGATTTATCAAATGGCCGCCGTTCGATAGAATATAAAAACTATTAAAAACATTTGCTTTAAACGAGTTAAGAGAATGTGACAACGTTTGAAGAGAAAACATCCAGAATACTGAACATGCCAGTTTGGTCAAAAATACCAGTCGTTGCTAAATTTAAAATAAGCATTTAAAAAGATCAGAAACCATAAAAAGCTACTGGTCATGATTTGACATAAAGCATCTTGCTTAGATACTTTCAAGTCTGTACAAATCATGAAGATACGCCATAAATAATACCGTTGCTAACAATATAAAAGTCTTTATTTTGGCTTCTTCTTTAAAACAGTTGAACAAAACTTTGTTAAATCAGTTTTAAATCATTCTTACATAAAAAAAACTCTCTTCTAAGTTTATACGAACGAGATTGATCCGCCCATCAAATAAAGACGCGGTAACAAAACATTTAAAGGTAAGAGCAACTCTGGAACAGTATATTAACTTTTTCGAACTTTATCTAAAATAATTATAGAATGTGACCGAATTTGACATACAGATCATTGACTTAGAGGTGTTTCAGTATTGGATAAATCAAATTTATTTACCATTTTACTTTTACTTTTCCAGTATACGCAATTTATCTTGCAATGTCGTCTCCACTGAACCAGACTTCTATAAATAGCCAAATGACTATCACCTCGCAGACCGGAAAGCCAACTGTGACCAGAAGTAAGTAAGAGTTAGTACACATGCCTTACAACATCAGTTTATCATACAGGATTAAACACCTTTGGAAAAAAATATACCCAATAATGGGTCAGGCAAAAAATAGTAACATCTTTGAATGCATCTACCCCAGTCCCATATCTAGCTTAAATAGCTGCAATCAGCGCCAGATTAAGCACCGTGGAGGCCCATAGGCAGTCAAACTTTTGGGGCCCCAGACCCACGGTCACGGTCTCATGGGGGCCCCTGATGGGGTCCATAGAAGTCGCGGGGCCCATAGGCAGTTGCCTACTCTGCCTAATGGGTAATCCGGGACTGGCTGCAATGAAATCCATCGTGCGATTTAAGACGAGAATCGATTACTAGCTAAAGTCTCAAATTACAAGACAATTTTTGAAGTGATGTTGAAGGAAAAGGGAAGGCAAAGTCAGATTACTTTTCTAGTCTTTTTTGTGTTTATATTTCTTCAAGCGATTCGGCCAGAGGAAAAAAAGGAAATTGTATCACGAATCTTAACATCCTCATATCAAGTACATACAATTTCATTAACACTCCCCAAGCGGAAGTCAGTTTTCACGTTAATTCTTTCTCACAATTTTGTCAACTCATTTCCTATAAATAAGCTAGAGGAAAGAAAAAGGACCTATTGCGCATTTTTATGAGCATCACCTATAATATACAATGTTTAACGGAAATCCTACGATTGGTAGGGGGAGAGGAGAAGCAATAACAAGCTTGTTATTGAGGGACAGGCTGACAGATTGGCCTACGATATCCCAGCTTGTCGAACAAAATAGCAGAAGATTCTGACGTCACATAAATTCCATCATACATTATATGCATAACAGTGATATAAGGTAAAATAGACAAATCGACACAAGTTATGTCAAACATGTGACTTTATAATTTCTTTCCATTTTAGAATAGGAAATTAATTTTGACATTATTATTGGTACACATGTAGTCATACTAATGCAATAAGAGTAATTTCCGTCAAAAAGGTGTGAACTAATTTTCGTACACGTTTATTAGAAAATATATTTTAATGATTCATTCCGGCGTTTCGATGTGTTTATTTTAGAGGGATTCTCGACATAGCAATGGCAGAATGTTTTCGTCCTGAATCTCTTTCATTAAAAATTGTACAATCATATACAGATCCTTTTTGCATAACATTAGACTGGGTGCCATCCGGGAGATATCATAATATTTTGCTTTGATTGATTTGCCGTATGATATACTTACCCAAGTGAACAAACTGTTGAAAGGACACATTCTTTCTGGTGTCGAATGGGACCGGTACAAATCAAGTTCGCGGTGGAGTGGGGGGTCCAGACCGGTCATATTCCTGATACAACAGTGGGACGATGAGTCGTTATAAATAGGTTATAAGGAGGACAGGAGGCAGAGGTGACAAAAGCTCTCTCCTCTCTGATATTCAGACATTTAATTTAGGCACCCCGAAATCATTTCGTTAGCAAAATGACTAACACGTATACAGTTTGGATTGTGAGCCGAGTTTGTTTTTGGTTGATGCCACGTATATGCAGGGGTATAGTGCTGTGAGAATGCATGGAAACAGCGTTCCCTTATTTTTTTGAGCGTTCCCGTACCATTTTGGCAATCGCTTTTGTTCCCCCAAACTCACGCAGAAGCTGGGTAACATGTCTTCCCTCGCTTCTTTATTGCATTCTCTCACTTCTTTATTTAGCACAACACAACTGAGTATACAGACGTGTATCTAAATATACTTCGCCTAAAATGGAAGACTAATATTGTATGTGTGTAAACAATAATCGTTTTGGTGACACCGTGTAATTCAACTTCTGTCGGGTCCAGGACACATATATTCCATGAGAAAATAATGACCGGTTTATATAAGCATGCGCAGTGCATAAGTAAGAAAATGTATGACGAGGATTCGGCGCGAAAATGTAGTATTGTTTCTTTACACTGGTATACAGTTCGAGCTTTTTCAGTAACGTTTAACTCCAATGTAAAATAAACAAAACAGAAGAGTTGCTTAGACTAACTTATCAGTCGCAACAAAAAGAGCAAATTCAATATACCAGTCTTGTAATTTCAAATTTGCCGCGCGAGCAAGATATTACTCCATTATAATGGCATTATGTAATTTGTATTCCTTTCCGTGAAAGTAGTGGGATTGCTATTTTTTTTAAACTTTATTGCAGATAGTGATTTTCATATTTCAACAGTCAAATATTATTTAATTTCACAATCGTTTTTAAGACTAGATCAAATTGTTTCACAAAATATAGCCTTTTTAGCTGCTGAAAGTGAGAGTAAATTAGAATTAGCGGTGTAATGGAACATATTTTATTAGCGAAGAATTCTGTCCGGGTGAAGAAAATGTTCTTTTAGCAATAGTATCAGCTAAGCCGCAGAATGTTCGTCTGTCTGTTTTGGTTAATTAAACTAGTGACACGAGTAAAATTCTTTGAATTAGAGTGGTGTGGGGTCTGAATGGATAGGAGATCAAAGCTTATTCCCACCCACCCACCTCCTAAAATAAGACGCAGTTTCTCAGTTGATGGGGTCCATGAATGAATAGTTGGATTTAAAGTGAAACCGGCCACTAGAGTCATATGTTCACTATTTTGCACTTCCATTTATTTATATGATAGTGATTTAATTTATCCAGGAAGATGGAATGGTGTCACATCTTCCTGGCATTTATGCACACAGAGTGCGCTATTTAATTTGGTCGTCATATCATACCCCTAAAATGTGGCTAATGATATGAATGTTAGACCTGGATGAGTGGGAATAGACCCATCACGCACTCAACCTATCAACCAATCGTAAGTACGTACGCTTATTCCAAATTCAATCCAGTTTTTCTAGTGGATTTCCCTATGCCAAAATTGTGTAAGCCACCGATGCAGTTCATCAAATGGTAGAGTTGAAGAATTAAATTACGTTCCTAACTATGCCAATTTTCTAGTACAAAAGTGTACATATTATATGTCCCTAAAAAATTTTGTTTGGCTGATATGACTAAACGTCATTTGAAAGGTAGCCACTGTCAGAGAGGATTAGATTGTAAATTTTGAGCAGTGGATCTTAAAATGATCAAGTTAGGCTTTCTGGATAGAGATTGTCCAAGTGGAAGACCCTATTAAGAAAGACAATAGCCCTAAAAAGGACTTTTTTTGAGAATCCCATGATCACTTGTTAGTGACCGATTATCCCTCTGCTTCTGTGTTTGGTCCCTGTATACTTCTTGAGTGTCTTGTTTGACCCTGTACTCACTCGAAGATTCCCTGTATACATCTTGGGTGTCTTGTTTTGGATTCTAACTCTAGACATCCTTGCTCCCTCGTCAATTTGCTTCCGTATTTTTCCCTATCAATTTGGAATTCTTTGTGCTGTTTTGTGTAGAATATATAACCCCATATGACAACTATTTGCATTGTTAGTTAATGCTGTAGTCATTTTTCTTATTCATTGTTTGTATCTTTCTAATTGGTAGCAGCAGTAGACAACTAATTTTGAGGCTTCTAGTCAAAGGTCCAAGGTTACCAGAGTTGCAAATGCAAAATGTTTAGTTTAGTTTCTGCATAATAATTGTCTTCGTCTTGTTAAGACAGGTAAATAGTCTAACTAAGTTGAGTCCACATTGTTGCTTTGTTAGTTCCACTAGATAATTCATTCTTCCTGGATCTCATTTTGATCAAACTTAATGGGTTCTCGATACATCGATTGAGACACCTACCAGAGGTGAAAGATCAAATGTAATTGAGCTAAACATGTCCTTTTTGGGTTCCATCTGTTAAAGCTACGTTGCTCATGTTTCTCTCGCCTCATTTGTATTGACGTTATATCATGCTTGAGGAATGGCAGTTTTTTGTTGACTCTACAATCCTGATTAAACAATGTTCACACAGATGTGTTGTCCTAGGGTTGTACACGATTGTTCAGCATGCGATAGGCTATACATGGCAGTCAATATTAATGGTGGCGAAAGAACACGGGAAAACCTCAGAAAGAACCACCTACCCACGAGAAGCTACTGGCAACCTTTCTCACATATCCGTTTCTCACATTGCCATCTCACCTCTGTGAGTTCGAATCTCGGGTTCAGTCAGTGTGAGAAAGTCTGCCAGTAGTCTGTCATGGGTCGGAGGTTTTTTTCTGGGATTTATATTTCGCTGAACAAATGGCTTTAAACCCATCAATAACATAAAACTGTATGATATACGTATATTTAATTTGGATACCACCTAGATCTGCAGTTTAAATCTTTGTTACAAATGTGGATTAGTACTTAGTACAGGAGTATAAATGCAAAAGAAATCGATACATTATGCATGCATAACAATCTCTCTAACTACATGTAGTGTACATGTCTGCAATACTTTACGTGAATAGTCCTAAAGTACGCAATTTATAATTTTTGTATTTGTTGTTGAATCCTTATTTGTCCTTTTCTGGTTGCAACATGTTTTTACGTGTAACAAAATCCACCCCACCCCCTCTAAGATTTTTCAGTCATTTAACATCCATCAGTCACATCAATAAAGCCAGTTTAGACTGGTTTGCTATGTATGTGGTGTCAAAATAAAAATAATCTGTGACACATGGCTTCACGTTCAAGAGAACTGTTTGTTTTCTTGGAACTGTGCATACTATACGTAGAAAAGAAGGAAATTAGACTGGGGCTAATGATGAACTCACGCTTGTATCGTTGTTGCCAAGCAGTCATATACGTACTATATAATAATAAAACAAAACTAAGCATATAAGTAAGTACATTATGTTATTTTCATTTGGCCAATGAGAAAGCAATATTCCTTTGATTGAGTTGAACTTGCAACGTCGAGTGGAAGCGTAGGAAAGTGGTCTCGTATTCCTTAAATGTATGATACAAAAGTAAACTTTGGACGGGTATACAAAGTTAAATCTCTGAGCTGATCATCAGTACCAATTCATTACGCTAAGCAAAATGTAGCTTGAAATATCAGCGTTGATTCTTGCATTAGAAAGGAGTGAAGTGTCCTTTCTTATACTATTATAGTACATGTAAATAAATAAATTGTAATCAACAATACGAGCCACTTTGACAATGAATAAATGCACACATGACATGAACCTTAAACTGTAATCATTGTTATATGTCTCGATCTGAACTTAAAAACATATTTGTGTTAAAGGGGTACCTAGTTGTCCATTTTACTTACCTGGTTATTAACAGGTGGATACCCGCTTAACCGGCTACCTCAGAGATCTTGCTAGGATTTTAAAACTAGAAGTCCAGGACTCTAATGTTGGTAAAAAGTCCCACCAAGCAAACGTTGCAGTCCCTTTCCAGAAAATGTTGAACTTTGAAGATTAGAAGAACTGTTTGATTGCCATTGAGTGTAATTATATCTATTTAAAAAAACTAGACGAAGAGGGTTAATCAGTTTGCAATATTTTTTAATAGTCCTGTGATAACAGAGTGGAAAACATATTCACTGACTTGTGTATCCACTGAGTAATTTGCTGCATCTATAGGAAGGAATTCTGCCATCTTTTATACTCTATAGAGATATTCAGGAAAGCCAATACATTGTCCTTCCCATCTTGAAATAAATGCTGTAAATAGGTGAAATATGTTTGTCTTTCTGTAGAGGAATCGTTTCCATTAAGGTAGTCTAATTTGCAATTAGCCATATAAGCGAGCATCTTTCGATAATATCCATATATGTCAAGGACGTCCATATGATACGGCAAGGTGAGAGGAGTTCACAAGATTATTGCATTCAGCAGCAGGAATAAAAAAAAGGAAGAACGCAATATAACTTGTGAGATTAAAGTATTTTATTGATACCTGCATTTTCAATATTGTTACGTGCTTAGGCTCGAATAAGCAGCAACACAGAAAGAGTGAAAACTAACAAGCTTGTATAACTTTAACAATGAATTTATTAAGTACAATTATTTAAATAAAACAATTGAACTTACAGTTTTAGAGAATCAAATCCAACAAATATAGAATTCACAAAATAATCCACTAATAGAATTGCAAGTCCTGATAAATAAATGTTCTAATAGTTCCAGGTTCGAATCTTGACGATGTAATAATCCAAAATGGCTGACAATGTCACGTGATGCAGTTCTTGTTTTTAATCATCCAAATGAATTTATGAAACATATGTCCTTTTTCCAGATAATTCTTCTTTTCCAACGAATTGACACAGTCCAGAACAGAAAATACACAACTTCTTTAAAATAAGCCCAAATTATATTCTACTAATGTCAGCTTCTAAAATACAGCTATATATATTGTTTTTCTGAAGTAAACAAGTAATCACGCGCTTTTCTAGAAATTGATAGAAGGTCATGGAAGAGTCTACCTTCACCTAGTCACGTAATAATGAAATATTCTAGAAGGAAATCATTCACTTCCCACCCTCAGTAAAAGTGTTGTCCTTGAAATTAACCAATGAAATTGAAGACCTGTTGACAATGTCTAAAGCAAGGTCAGGAACTAGACCACTGTAAGCCAAGGTCAGCCTGTTTACAGTAAAGTCCAGGTCAACTGAATTTTCTAGAAAAAATTCCCATTTAATGAATAATAAATCCTAAATGACAAATTTGGATTTAACAATTAAAAATAAATAAAATTAAATCCAATAGCCGTAACACCTTCCCCCATAAAATAAAAAGAAAGGTTTATATGATAAAACTTTCTTTTTATCACAAACCAATTTACATCTGAAATTAAAAATTACACAATATAATGAATTATACAATGGAAAGAGTGTCTACAATTATATTATCAAGAAATAGCCTCAAATTTTTAACTTGTCCATGTCCCACAAAATATCCTAGGAAAAACACACAAGCACAGCAGAACTCACTTTTAGACAAATTAATTGTCAAACATACATTAGTGAGTCTGTTAAAGAATTATCAAATTGTTGCTAGATGTTCTCTCCAGGTGTCGTTGTAGATGATGACGTCACAAATCTCTAGACCAGAGATAATCATTTTTGTGAGACGTTGAAATGGACTTTCTTTATATTGGTAGAGTCCTTTTGGAGTCGCAATGTTGAGTTTTCCTTTGCTCTTTCCGTAGTGGAATCTGCCAAAATCCTTTCAGAAGGTCAGAATTTGGTGACGTACTTGGCATTCCCAATTTTATCAATAGAATAGTCAATTCTTGTTAATGGGAATGAATCTGTTTTTGTCACTCTGTTCACCCTCCTATGCACATACGGAAAGTTTTATCTGTTTTAGGAACAGTATGCATAGTGAACTCCAATCACTTTTACTGGGCTTGATAAAATCATTCTTCAGCAAATACTGAATTTCCTTTTTCAAGTATTCCTGTTTGAGTGGACTCATCCTGCATATAATTCTCAATCTCAACGTCATGAAAATTTTGTTTGTCCTTGTTAGAATATCTGGACATAAGTGCTCATATAATAATAATAGCTTTTAGTTCATTTCTTCCTTGCACTTGCAAATGTGAAAGTTTCTGGTCTAGATTTTTTTATAATTTCTGAATTCCAACAATTCGTAGCTCCAATATCAGTAGAATCCTGATGATATTCCTTCGCTAAGAGGGACTGGTACAACTAAATTAATTACATATTTAACATGGCTATCTCTTTCAATATACTGGTACTCCTATAATTAATTTAGATCCCAGGAGCACTAATACTATAACTTAATTCATTTTCTTCTTAACTTTGTAAGGGCCGTAATATCTAATTTGAAGAAAAGTAAGAAGAATGAACAAGAGTAACACAACTCCATTATCAGACTCAAAAGTTCTCTCCCTTGTATTACTTTCAAACCTTAGCTTCATTTTTAACTTTAATTGATTACTTGACTTGGTCTTAGATAAGGAATGCACACAATCTACCATAATTCCACTGAATGTTTCATCAAACGTAGGAATAGGTTGCAGATGAGCCTTACGTATCTTCTGATTTGGTTTTCCTACCATTTGACAAGTATGACAAGACCTACAGTATTTGGCAACATCACTTTTGATTTTTTTGCCAATAAAAATGAGTTAAGATCTTGTGATACATTTTATTAATCCCTAAATGACCAGCCAAAGGAGTTTCATGGGCTAGATTAAGTATTTCCTGTCTGTAAGGTTTTGGAATTACTATTTGATAGTTCACTGACCATTCATCACCAGCAGGTACCTCGGGAGGTCTCCATTTTCTCATAAGAATTCCATTTTTAATGAAATAACAGACAGGAACTTCAGTAACTTCAGTCTCATTTATGACCCTTTGAAACAAACAGGAGATCTCAGGATCTTTTTCCTGTTCGACGACAAGTGACTGTCGTTTATCACCCTGATTAAGAGAATGAGTTATTAAAAGATGATTACTATGATCAATACCTTCTGATTGATCTAAACCAAGAGTAAACGTGATCTCATCAAAAACCTGACCTATACAAGTGCCAGTTGAAGGAATGCTGCCTTCTGTAACATCACTCTCAAAATCATCACCCTGATTAGAATAAAGAGAATGAGTTGTCAAAAGAGGATCACTATGATCAATACTTTCTGATTGATCTAAACCAAGAGTAAAAGTGACCTCATCAAAAACCTGACCTATACAAGCGTCAGTTGAAGGAATACTGGCTTTTTCAATATAAGCCTGACCCATGCAGGAGTCAGATAAGGGAATGCTGCCCTCAATAACATAAGCCTGACCCATGCATTTGTCAACGAAGGGAATACTGCCCTTTTCAACTTCATTCTCAAGAGCTTTCTTTACCATAGCTCTAGTAACTGTACAAGTTTGAAATATATCAGGGATTTCTTCTTCAATTGGATTAACTTTCTGATCCAAATTAGGCTTGTCAGTCACAAGTGGATTAACCACAACCTTGTCTCCAGCTAAGTCGTTGCCTAGCAATAAATCTATTCCCTCAACGGGTAAAACCGAGACTGTTCCGATTGTCACAGGTCCTGACACTAAGTCTGATGACAAATTTACACAATGGAGAGGAACATTAACAAAACAGCACTCCAACCCCTGAATAAGAACACTTTCATTAGAAGAAGACTTCTTAGATAAAGGCAAAGTACCTGATAATAAAAGACTCTGAGAGGCTCCTGTGTCCCTTAAAATTTTAATAGGGGTGGGATTGGCTGAATCACCCAAGAGTGATATAGAACCCTTCGATATGAATGGTTCATAATTCTCCATATCACAATCAGACTGGGATTTATTAGACCCAACAAATGTATTGCTTTCAATACATGACTGTGACCTTGACCTCTTGTAAATAAGAGCATTTGGAACTGGTCTATCTTGATTCTGTTGCCTATTTTTCAATTTGTAGCAATCAGAAATAACGTGTCCTTTTTTCTTGCAAAAGTTACACGTCGGAAGAGACAAGGATCTAGAATCAAACTTCTCTGAAGTCTGATTTTTGAAAGTTGTGTTAGTTTGAGTTTTAGAAGGGCTTGAATTAGGCGGAAATTCTTTTCTGCCATTAAATTGTTGAGTAGAAGTCTTGTTAACAAAAGGAACTTTATGTGTCAAAGAATATTCGTCAGCAGCTCGAGCAGCATTTTCCAAGGTTTCAATCTGATGCTCCTCAAGATAAGTTTTAACATCACTATGAACACAGTTTTTGAACTCTTCAATTAATATAATTTGCTTGAGATTTTGATAATCTTGCTCGACTTTCTTGGCCAAACACCATCTATCAAACAATTGCTCTTTTGTCTAGCAAATTCGACATGAGTTTGTCCAGCTTCTTTTCTGGAATTTCTAAATTTTTGCCTATCAGCTTCAGGGACTAACTCATAACCTCTTAAAATGCATTCTTTAACTACGTCATAATCACCACTTTGCTGAACAGACAGTGAAGTGTAAATCTCACTAGCCTTACCAGTAATTACACATTGTAGTAACTGAGTCCAATTCTCTCTTGGCCACTTTAAATTTTCTGCAACTTTTTCAAAAAGAATGAAATATTTATCTACTTCTTTTTCTTTAAAAGGGGGCACTAATCTAATATTCCTTGCTAAATCAAAATTTTGATTTGAAGTATGATGGTGATTCTCACTTGCCAGCTCCATTTCTTTCATTCTAATTTCATATTGTAATTGTTTTTCCTTCTCCCTTTCCTGTCTCTCTCTCTCCTCTTTTTCAAATTGTAATTGTCTTTCTTTATCCCTTTCCTGAAATTCCAGTTTCTTAAACTCTAATTCCCTCTCTCTCTCCTCTTTTTCTCTATCAATCTGCATCTGCTCTTTTTGTAATTCAATTTGTTTCTCTTTCTCCTCTCTCTCAATTCGCATTTGCTCTTTTTGTAATTCTATTTGTTTCTCTTTCTCCTCTCTCTCATATTGTAATTGCTTTTCTCTCTCCCTTTCCTGAAATTCTAGCTTCTTCAACTCTAATTCCATCTTGAATTTTAATTCTAATTCCTTCAGTTTAATGTCAGAGTCTGATGCAGACTTACTGACTGGAATCAAAGCACTTTGTTCAAAAACATCCTGTTCTACCAAATACTGGACCAAAATCTTTTTGATATCTTGTTTCGTTAAAGAAGCTTTCACTTCAGAAAGATCGTATTTTCTGGCAAGTTGAACCAACTCGTCTTTTTTGAAAAGATCTAATTGCTCCTGGGTAGGATTAGAAAGAAATATTTCTACCTTAGATGTCATTTTGATACAAGCGTGTCAGTCTCACTAAAGGTTTAAAATTCTCAAAAACTAGGGGAAATTCAAATTTAAATTCAAATTTATCTCAAATCTCAATCTCAATCTCAATCCAGGACGATAGCCACCAATTTCTATGTTACGTGCTTAGGCTCGAATAAGCAGCAACACAGAAAGAGTGAAAACTAACAAGCTTGTATAACTTTAACAATGAATTTATTAAGTACAATTATTTAAATAAAACAATTGAACTTACAGTTTTAGAGAATCAAATCCAACAAATATAGAATTCACAAAATAATCCACTAATAGAATTGCAAGTCCTGATAAATAAATGTTCTAATAGTTCCAGGTTCGAATCTTGACGATGTAATAATCCAAAATGGCTGACAATGTCACGTGATGCAGTTCTTGTTTTTAATCATCCAAATGAATTTATGAAACATATGTCCTTTTTCCAGATAATTCTTCTTTTCCAACGAATTGACACAGTCCAGAACAGAAAATACACAACTTCTTTAAAATAAGCCCAAATTATATTCTACTAATGTCAGCTTCTAAAATACAGCTATATATATTGTTTTTCTGAAGTAAACAAGTAATCACGCGCTTTTCTAGAAATTGATAGAAGGTCATGGAAGAGTCTACCTTCACCTAGTCACGTAATAATGAAATATTCTAGAAGGAAATCATTCACTTCCCACCCTCAGTAAAAGTGTTGTCCTTGAAATTAACCAATGAAATTGAAGACCTGTTGACAATGTCTAAAGCAAGGTCAGGAACTAGACCACTGTAAGCCAAGGTCAGCCTGTTTACAGTAAAGTCCAGGTCAACTGAATTTTCTAGAAAAATTTCCCATTTAATGAATAATAAATCCTAAATGACAAATTTGGACTTAACAATTAAAAATAAATAAAATTAAATCCAATAGCCGTAACAATATTCAAATGAATAACCATAGCTTAAAGTTTATGGTGGTCCATAGCAAACAGTAAAACTATCTATCTTTACATAAAAACTAACGGATACAATGCATGCTTGTTATTGTCAATAGCTTTGCTCAGACTAGGATGTATTTCAGGTATTTAGTCTGCGCACCCAGCAAATCTGGTCACTGAGGTGATGAAAGTTTTAGTCTGCACACCCGGCAAATCTGGTCACTGAGGTGATACAAGTTTTATTCTAATTTAATTCACCGTGGAGGCAGCAAATATATAACAAAGCTCACTGATGTGCCATTAGAATTTCTTGTAAGCACACATGTTTATAATTAGAATTTCCTGTAAGCACATATGTTATTATTGGTCCTCTTGTTTATTATTTATGCAATCTATGTATTCATTATTTGATTTTCTGTTTTACAGTTGTGTTGGAGGGCAATGGAAAGCATTGTAACTGTATGTATTAATTTTTTTTACTTTCTGTTTTACAGTTGTGTTGGAGGGCAATGGAAAGCATTGTAACTTAGGTTACAATAGGAGTCAGTATTGTCAAAATGGATGCTGTGTGGAGAAGCAAAGTAGTCGTAATACAGTATGCTGCAAGGGCATGTAAGTTTATTGTTATTATCCTGTTTTGTCAGCCACTATTTCATCATTGTACGATTGCACTCTAATAACATTTGATCACTACTGGAGTTATGTATGTCAACTATACTGCATGTTGCAGAATCATCCATGTGTTCGATCGTATTTGTTCACTTATGAATATGGAATGACGAATCAAAACCATATTTTGTTTAATGATCTTTATGTTATTTGGACAAATTCAAATCAGTGTAATGCATGTCCAACGTTTAAAATGTGAGTGTTGACACAGAATGTATTAACTTTGTTAAAGTTGTAGATTGGATCCATGATGTAATAGTAAAACATTTGGATCTCACTATTCTCTGTCGTGCTTGTTCTGTTTAATTTGCAAGTTAAGAAACTTATTTCTCTTGGTCACAAAAAAAGGAAAGACTGAATCGACTGAATCCAACATTATAGTATTTCTATCACTTTGCCCAATTTCTAATATAAAGGAAGATTGGTAATATGAAGTGAAGGAAATATTATTCTGATGGTACAGAGAACAAGAGAGTCTTGGATTCATGATTCAAGAAATAGATTTGCCACTGGGAATAAAGCTAACATCATGTTAATTTGTCTCTTACGTCTTTAGTTTAATTTTAATGAAATGTGTTTGCAATTTAGATTATAAAATAGGTTTAATTTGTGGAGTGTTCAGTTTTTAATCGAATGACATTGAATGCTTCATTTAAAAATTGCTGTTTTATCACAAGAGACTGATGTAATAATTTGACACTTAGAATAACATCTGTTAATGAATATAACATTCAGACTGCAAATATCTTAAATAACTAAATTACAGGAGTCATGTGAGTAGGATAATTATCTAAAGATTCGCTCTTTCAAGCCTTTAGAATCTAATATATATATATATATATATATATATATATATATATATATATATATATATATATATATATATATATATATATATATATATATATATATATATATATATATATATTCATATATATAATTTGCCGTAAATTGCCAAGTCGTAAATTGGAATATCCTTATAGAGCGCATCAACTCTTCCGGTCAAGAAAGGAGTTTTAATCCTAACACACTGCATTTTGTTATCCTTTAGGAGGCTTTCTTTGATAACATCACCTATGCAACCGGTATCACATAAAGGTGTAACCATCTGAATGTTAACAGTACCGTTCGTTGTTGGTACACGCGCTTCCGGGAACATGCTCATACTAAATAAAGGAATACCTTCATGAAATCTTTCGGAACCGTTCTTGTTATGTATTTCTACTGCTGCCTTATGTAGGTGACCCTTTCCTTTAGGACAACTTGAGTTTACATGGCCCCAATCGTTACATGCATAGCACTGTACATAGGAGCGTTTTGTTTCTCTATCAAATTTACCCATCTCAGTTGGTTTCACTGGCTCTCTGGGAGTCAAACCCTTAGACTCATTCCCAGACTTAACTTTCAAAACCATATTATGAGTTCCACCATGTGCTTCAGCGAAACAATCTGCTTGCGTAGCCATGTCTTGAACATCTGTGAACGCTTTTTCCTTAACACATTGGTTCAACCCCCCCCCCCCTACTATCCCTAATAACTGATCTCTGAGCAAGAA
The DNA here is from genome assembly GCA_030141615.1 of Unio pictorum. Taxonomy (NCBI): domain Eukaryota; kingdom Metazoa; phylum Mollusca; class Bivalvia; order Unionida; family Unionidae; genus Unio; species Unio pictorum. Next base: position 10,598,702 of record JARLTB010000057.1, read on the forward strand.
ATCCACTAAACCCTCAAATGTTTTGTGCACATTAATACATTCAAACCAGCATTGGAAGTAATTATATGTTCTAGCGATAAATCGCTCTAAAAATATATCTTATTTAATTACTCTATCCAATCATTCACAACTGGTAAAATATGATTCATATATTCAAATAAATGGCAGTATGATTCATATGATTTCACGTAATGAAAGTGAGATTCAAATCCTCTCATAGAATGAAACTAAGATTTAAATAATCTCATGTAATCAAAATAAGATTCAAATAATCTAATGTAATAAGTATAAGATTCGAAAAATCTCATGTAATAAAAATAAGATTCAAATAATCTAATGTAATAAGTATAAGATTCGAAAAATCTCATGTAATAAAAATAAGATTCAAATAATCTAATGTAATAAGTATAAGATTCGAAAAATCTCATGTAATAAAAATAAGATTCAAATTATCTCATGTAATCAAAATAAGATTCAAATAATCTCATGTAATCAAAATAAGATTCAAATAATCTCATGTAATAAAAATAAGATTTAAATCATCTCATGTAATCAAAATAAGATTCAAATAATCTCATGTAATAAGTATAAGATTCGAATAATCTCATGTAATAAAAATAAGATTCAAATAATCTCATGTAATCAAAATAAGATTCAAATAATCTCATGTAATAAAAATAAGATTTAAATCATCTCATGTAATCAAAATAAGATTCAAATAATCTCATGTAATCAAAATAAGATTCAAATAATCTAATGTAATAAGTATAAGATTCGAAAAATCTCATGTAATAAAAATAAGATTCAAATAATCTAATGTAATAAGTATAAGATTCGAAAAATCTCATGTAATAAAGATAAGATTCAAATTATCTCATGTAATCAAAATAAGATTCAAATAATCTCATGTAATCAAAATAAGATTCAAATAATCTCATGTAATAAAAATAAGATTTAAATCATCTCATGTAATCAAAATAAGATTCAAATAATCTCATGTAATAAGTATAAGATTCGAATAATCTCATGTAATAAAAATAAGATTCAAATAATCTCATGTAATCAAAATAAGATTCAAATAATCTCATGTAATAAAATAAGATTTAAATCATCTCATGTAATCAAAATAAGATTTAAATAATCTCATGTAATCAAAATAAGATTTAAATAATCTCATGTAATCAAAATAAGATTCAAATAATCTAATGTAATAAGTATAAGATTCGAAAAATCTCATGTAATAAAAATAAGATTCAAATAATCTAATGTAATAAGTATAAGATTCGAAAAATCTCATGTAATAAAAATAAGATTCAAATTATCTCATGTAATCAAAATAAGATTCAAATAATCTCATGTAATCAAAATAAGATTCAAATAATCTCATGTAATCAAAATAAGATTTAAATCATCTCATGTAATAAAAATAAGATTTAAATAATCTCATGTAATAAGTATAAGATTCGAATAATCTCATGTAATAAAAATAAGATTCAAATAATCTCATGTAATAAGTATTAGATTCGAAAAATCTCATGTAATAAAAATAAGATTCAAATAATCTAATGTAATAAGTATAAGATTCGAAAAATCTCATGTAATAAAAATAAGATTCAAATTATCTCATGTAATCAAAATAAGATTCAAATAATCTCATGTAATCAAAATAAGATTCAAATAATCTCATGTAATAAAAATAAGATTCAAATAATCTCATGTAATAAGTATAAGATTCGAAAAATCTCATGTAATAAAAATAAGATTCAAATAATCTAATGTAATAAGTATAAGATTCGAAAAATCTCATGTAATAAAAATAAGATTCAAATTATCTCATGTAATCAAAATAAGATTCAAATTATCTCATGTAATCAAAATAAGATTCAAATAATCTCATGTAATCAAAATAAGATTCAAATTATCTCATGTAATCAAAATAAGATTCAAATAATCTCATGTAATCAAAATAAGATTCAAATAATCTCATGTAATAAGTATAAGATTCAAATAATCTCATGTAATAAGTATAAGATTCGAATAATCTCATGTAATAAAAATAAGATTCAAATAATCTCATGTAATCAAAATAAGATTCACAAAATTACTCAAATTGTACTCAGTTGAAACAAATATGACTAGGTCATGTGGACAGCTGTATGATTCATAAATATTTGTAAAAACTTGCAAACGTGTCCACTGAGAAACCACACAGTTTTCCCAAATTCTTGGGTTGGCCCACACTTGTAGTGGCCGCTTACATCCTTCATGGATCCACCATGCGCACCGATACCGGTATACATATAGACATAATGTACAGACATACGTAAAGGCACCCATATAGACATCCGTATAGACAGCTACAAGGAAACCAAACTGATCATAAAAACTGGTACGGAATTAAAACCATAGATACCTGCTACTAAATTAAACTCGTAATAACAACTTGTAATAATTCATATATATATATATATATATATATATATGGTTGTGTGTGTGTGTGTGTGTGTGTGTGTGTGTGTGTGTGTGTGTGTGTGTGTGTGTGTGTGTGTGTGTTCAGTTGTGTTGATGGTACAGATTATAATTCTTGGTGCAGTGTTTAAGCCTTGCCAACATAAATTAATCATTTCCATGTCACTTCACATTAGCAAACAAACTTGTAAAAAAAAAATTGTTAGTACGGGTAGAGCATATTACCGTATTCCTTTATATATCAATAATAAATTACAATTTCACTAGTTTAAGAATCAAAACAAATGTTGTAGCAGTACTAATGCCGATAACAGTTGTCAAAGGAGAGAATGTATGCAAGCAATTTTTTCAAGTGATTGGTGGAAAACATCAATCAGCTTTTGTTGTAGATGTTAAATTCAAGTGTAAATAAAGTACTGATTTATATCATGAACCTCATGGCCCCAGGTGATTGCTTACGAAAACAGTTTAAACAGGATATTGATTGAATTATTGTCACAGCATATCAATGAAATGCAATTTATTTCGTTCACTAGAGATATTGAATAATTTTGTTTCACAGTGTATACCTGTCTAACAAAAATGCAAGTATCGCATATTTAATTTATCATTTGTTTCTCTTTATCAGTGATCAGTCATACTCATGGTTGATCAGTCTATGACTAGACAACTTTTATAGTACATATTGTTGCTCTTTTTTTCACCAAATCACTCAGTTTCCATTGCTTGGACAGTAAAGGTGAGTGAATTGATCTATATCAGGTCATCGAGTAAATATAACGTTCATGTAATGAAGTTGTTTTTTCTTATATGAATGTCCTTTCTTCCGACTCTTAAGCTCCAATGACAGTCAGGGTGCTTCAAAACATCAGGACCTAATTGGGATATCAGCCTTATTACTTGTGGTAGTGATAGTTATCGCCTATCAATGCAGATTGAGCCGGCTCAATGTTATGGTATGTGTACATTCATTTGGACCAACAATCTTTTCATGCCATGTAGATATATTTACCTTCATGTAGATATGCGATCAAATATGCGTATCTCCAGCCTTGTGAAGGAACTGTGAGACTTGTTTTGACATTATCAAGTCTACTAAAGTACAAAATAGATTTTTACATTTAATTTTTTTTTCTGTACACGTATCAGTTCATTTGGTTTTATAATATGCATTTGACAGCGTACGTTTGAGGTAAATAGTATTATCCATTACCTGATAATATTTTCATGATTTCCTGAATAACATAACGCCTGTTACACTTTTTGTTGTTTAGGGTACTCTCTCCCAGGAAATATTCTCAGACCATTTGGGGAGGCCCTCCTGCCCTTATATTAGGTGTTTTCTCTATGATGAACTTTTGTATTTTATTTCAAGTTTGTATATTATTACACTTGCTTCAAATAGCAGACGAGATTGACTGATATTAGCTCTGCGTCAGAAAAATATATGTATAATTTACACAAACCTCATATTGTACCTTCTCATAGTTATTAAAATAATTTGTGGTGTTTTGTCCTGTCCGCAAACCTTGTTTCAAGATAATTTATATTTATTGTTTCATATTCACGGTAAATCTTTACTTCCATTTGTACGTCATTTCCGGTATTATGTAACTTATTATAAACACATCTCCATACTGATTTTGGGATGTTATGATTATAGGTTATAATGAATGTCATAGAACTTCGGATAAAATACAAGGGAGGTAGCCCTTGTAATTCACTTATTAAGACTGATTCGTTTCCCTTCAAATTATATCTATGTTCTGGTAAATAATGGGCAGGGGACAAATGTTATGCATAAACTTAATGCCGCATTCAGGTCTAGTATAATAATATCATAAAAAATAATATACACAAGTGAGGTAAAAAAACAAAGATTCGTATTTTGGGATTTCTCTTTTTAAGCAAAGCATAAGAATAGCATTCACAAGAACAGAGAAGTCATGGCAGTTCATAGCGGAAGAAGTTTATGGACCACATCCCCAAATTTATACCTGCATTTGTCACGTCCAAATGTAATTTTTGACACCATGTTATGCTCACAGTATAAACATAAGCCTTTTTCCTTTTTGATAATTCTTCAAAACAGTGTGTACTAATCAGGCAGATGCAGTTGAAAACAGTTGTCACCCAAGCTGATTTTTGAGATATTCTATTTGCCCTGAATTCATTTATTTACTGTTATGAGACTATCTACGTACTGCAGAGTAACTATGGAAGAAGTATATGCCTGACATCCATTTCAAGAACAACACTAGCCCAAAACTCCTAGTTCAGAAATATATCTATATCCTTAATTAGTAGACAACCGTTCCGGTGCCCTAGTGGTTGGAGCGTCCGCCGCTGGAGTGAGAGGTTGTGGGTTCGATCTCCGGCCGAGTCATATCGAAGACCTACAAAAACGGTACTAACAGCTGCTTCACTTGGCGCTCAGCATTACGAGGTTAGTGTTAGGACTGGTCGGCCTGGTGTCAGGATAATGCGACTGGGTGGGCCATCATGCTACATGCCTGCGGCATTATGCCCCAGTGCTAGACATCACTCACTATAAACTGCCTCACTACAGATATCGTGGCGTTATGACTGAATTTTTTTTTATACATACGTTAAGAATCCTAATCAAACAAAACAATTTGTAAACAGTAATATGTGAAAACGTCACACCATAGATTTAAGTCAGTTCGGTCCAACCGTTTTGGCACCATAGGCCACTGATATTTTTGTCTTGAAGCCGAGGACCGCCGCCTAAAACTTTAAAATATAAAACAAAATAAAAGAAATTAAAAATTGTTCACAATTGTTAACTTGATTAGGAAGATGATGATGTTCTATGAAAGTAGGCCATGGATTTCTTTTAATAAATGCACCAAAAATTGAACAAGCTTTGGTGGTCATTTTAAATGAGCTCGGGGGTCGCATTCAGCCCATCATTTAATGTTTACTTGTCTCTCAAATCAGGATGGAGAGCAACAGTGCCGTATTAACCCATAGAAGGGCCCCTAGACTTCGAGCTTCATTGGGCCCCTCGACATCCACCCGCGAATGGGAATAGCAGGGCCCCGAGGATTCGAGCTTCTCTGGGCCCCTCGACATCCACCCGCGAAGTTCGCGCTCTTTTAATTAATACAAACTTACCAAAAATGATTTTAAAAGGTGGAATTTAGCAGCAGTCTGATTGTTGTGGTATGGAGTAAGAATTTTTTTAATGTGGAATTTTCGATTACGCAGCATTGCCATGGCATGGCTAATGGTTGCATGGGCCCCTGCTCTTGGTGGGCCCCTAGGCTTTAGACTAGTCAGCCTTATAGATAATACGGCCCTGGAGAGCAACTTTAATAAAACTCCAAAGTATTTGCTATTGACTTTCGAACAACTTGTTGTTTAACTAACTAATACATGTACTTACTCCAATAATGTATTTGAAGAAAACACAAAATTCTATTTCAGCAATAGTGTGAACTACATCATGTGATTTTTCAATCCATATGATTTATATTTACATAGTACTCACTTTCATGGACACTTGATGTTATCATATAAATTTAATAGTATGTGGTTTTCAAAGCATACATTGCATACAGCAAGATATTTTCATTGTATAAAGCAAGATATTAACATTGTATAAAGCAAGAGATTTACATTGTATAAAGCAAGAGATTTTCATTGTATAAAGCAAGATAGTAACATTGTATAAAGCAAGATATTTACATTGTATAAAGCAAGAGATTTACATTGTATAAAGCAAGAGATTTACATTGTATAAAGTAAGGTATTTACATTGAATAAAACAAAAGATTTACATTGTATAAAGCAAGAGATTTATATTG